>CM053027.1:135568185-136311550 GCA_028564925.1 Lithobates sylvaticus
GACATACTAATGCAGTATAGGTCTCTTACCAAGCCATGATGACTCTTGTATCTCAATGAGCTCCATATTTTCCTCCCTACGATTTACCCATCATCTCAGTGGGATCTGGGTTTTGAGGGTTGCTTTTTATTGTTGGGCCAGTACCCCATGAGACTCTTCTGAGGAGATTTGGCATTGGACCCGATATGAGAGGTTTGATACCTGAATGAAACTACTCTTTGAAAATTGTAACTCTTTGTGATCATGTCAACTTTCCTGATGAAGCCTTTCTATATTTCAATCTGTGTATTGTAGTATCTAACTCAATGAGCACTCTTATAAGGTACCCATAAAATCCCATATCTCCATCCTTCTTAACATCTGCTATGAGTCTCACAGTGTGAAGCAGTCATTGTTGGCAATGGGGCACCTAGGCCCTAAACATGGATCCTGGGCCTAGGTCCCCAGAGTCTTGTTTTGGGGAGACATGAATTTGAATCAGAAACAAGACAACTCCAAGGGTCCCCCAGGCATACACCTCCCAAAGAGTAGTGTTCCCTTAAAAGCCAGGGCCCATAGTCTGTGGGTAAGAGGTCACCCTGCAGTCCCCTCCAAAAACCCTTGTCCTGGCTGGGTCTGTCACATTAATAAACCCCTATGTGCCTGAAGTTCAGCAGCAAGAAGAGCACCTGCCATCACTGCACAGAAGATTTCTACAGGATCCAGCTGCATGAAATATATCACTTACCTGTAATGAGGTATAGTCAACATGACTGCAGCTATAGGAGCAAAATAATATTTTGACTTAACTTCAGCTTTAACACGGCACAATACAATGCCACTGCAGCAAGAGAAGTAGGAAAACACTGCCCACTTACACAGCTGGTATTTTACTGCCTCTGTTAGACTGTCATTATTTCTCCTACACTGTCTGGTAGGAAGAGACGTTCTGTAACTATGTTCTAAAAACAATTTCACATGGTTACTTTTACTAATGAGTTCAGAGTGGGCAGAGATACCATTATCTTGCTTGCTGTCATTATATAGTAACACTTTAATATTGCTAGCCAATTTATTTTGAATTTGACATTATCCAGTTCAGTATTTGCTAGCAATCTTGGGGCTGCTAGCATCTAACAGTATAACATTTGGTGTTTTCAAAAGGTATTGGAATTGCATTTCAATTGCATTAACTAAATAGATATTCACAGGTCTCATTCCATTACATATCCCAAAAAGAGGATGTGCATCTGGCCAATGGGTGTAAAGCAATGTTTTGCACGGCTCTGCCTACTTACCCACTTGCTTACTGGGCACTTAAACCCCCCTTCTATCCAGACCAATTTTCAGCTTTCAGCGCTGATGCACTTTGAATGACAATTGCGCGGTCATTCAACACTAGACCAAATTACATTTTTGTAATTTTTTCCCCCAAAATAGAGCTTTCTTTTGGTGGTATTTGATCACCTGTGCGATTTTTATTTAATTTTTTTTTAAATGTAAAAAGACCGAATAAAAAAAAAAAAAATTATTTTATTTTGTTATAACATTTTTAAAACGGGTAATTTTTGTCCGTTATTGATGTAAGCTGATGAGGCGGCACTGATGGGTGGCAGTGATGGACACTGATCGGTTACACTGATAGTCAGCACTTCTAGGTGGCACTGATAGGTGGCACTGGTGGGCAATGATAGGTGGCACTTGTGGGCACTGTTAAATAGTATAAATGATAGCTAGCATAATTGCCTCTTCCTTTTTGGGACCGATGTCCCTTTAAGATAAGCCGGTGATCTGCTTTTTTTTTCTCCTCCGCTGTTAACGTGAGGAGAAAAAAAAAATGATCACAAGCTTTTGTTTTGATCATGTGATCAGCTGTCATTGGCTGACAGCTGATCACATGGTAAGGGAATCGGTGATCACCCGAGTCTCATTGACCTGGTGATCAAAGCGTGCTCGCGCACAGGGGAGGCCGTCATATGATGGCCTCCCGGGAATTCAGGTCCGCGCTGTGGCCGTCATTCGGCCATAGCGTGGCTGTCAAGTGGTTAAAGTGGTTGTAAACCCTCACATACTTTATGCCCAGTGAAGTGAACAGCATCAGGTGATACACAGAGATGAAAAATCATCCTACATAGATTTTACTCTTATCTGCAGTCCTCTCTTCTCTACACCCTTTCAAAAGGGCAGATCGTGTTAAAAAAAAAAAAAAAAAAAAAAAAAGAAGGAGATAAATTAGCTTGATTTCCCCATCAACACAGACAGCATTGAGAGAGAGAAGACAGTGATTATTGCTAGCAGCTACAGCAGCCGTTTGCAATAATCGTATGCAAATGTACCCAAGTTGATTGATCGATCAACTTGTTACATTCAGCCTGCCCATTAATGGTCCGAACCATGTATGGTCGGCCTTAGTGTATCTAAATCCGCCAGTGCATCTAAAAATTCTCACCCCCCCCCCCCCCCCCCCCCAGATTAACAATGCTGCCATCTAAAGGTATCTCTGTTGCTCCTTCATCCAGAGTGGGGGCATTCCAATAGAGGTGGTGTGTTACTGGCCAGATCACCAGGTGAAAACAGAGAGGGAAAAAAAGCCCCCAAAAATTAAAAATTATGAAGCCACCACATGTAAGGATTTGTAAGCTGCACCATTTTCAGTCAGTTGTTGGTTTTGGATTTAAAGGGGTTGTAAACCTTCGAGGTTTCTCACCTCTATGCATTGAGGTGAAAAACCTCCTGTAATGCAGCAGACCCCCTGAGCCCCCGTTTTACTTACCTGTAACCCCTCTATCTCATCTCGGGGATGAGCACACCAGCAAAAGCCGGTGTCTTGGGTACTGATTGGATGGATTAATAGCAGCGTAGCCATTGGCTCCCGCTGCTGTCAATCAAATCCAATGACCCGGGGGGCAGGGCCAAGTCATACATTCGGCTTCTATGGATGCCGAATGAATGACTCGGGAGAGCGCCCGCAAGGTATGCCCCCGGGAGAGTGCTTGTCTTAGGGGGTTATCTTATGCGAGGAGGAGCCACGAAAGCCGCCGAGGGACCCCAGAAGAGGATGTTCGGGGCCACTCTGTGCAAAGCGAGCTGTGCAGTGGAGGTAAGTATGACATGTTTGTTATTATAAAAAAAAAAAACTAAGCTTTAGTGTCACTTTAATACCACTTTAAAAGAATTTATATACAACTATATATTTTTTTATTTTTGCCAGAGTTGCCAGATGATAGAACTTCGGTCAGGTTTTATTGCTAAAATTACATAAGGTTGGTTTTATTTGTAAAAATATATTCAATAAGGATTTAGGGGATTCAAATGGGCCCCTTCATAAATAACATAATTAGAGAGAGAGCGTGGAAACATTCCTACATTTTTTTATATCCTTTTCTGGGGACACACCACGTATGACAAATTTTCAGAGAGAGAGAGAGAGAGAGAGAGAGAGAGAGAGAGAGAGAGAGAGAGAGAAAGTATACACCATTTATCTGTATTTCAAAGGATATAAATATCATTATATAAAATGTTAGATACAATTTATCTAAAAATAAATGTCTTCCTTTATTGAGCTGGATTTGTAATGATTTCTGGAATACACTCTATGGTGAGACGTGTTTATTTTTCATCTGGGCAGCATCAGTATTGATCCCTGCCAAGCAAAGCCTAGCACTCAAGACAGTCCAGAAATTATATACAACATGACAATAGTCAGCAAGTTAATGTATAAAAGCATGCAATGGCTTAACAAGATATGGCAAACATATAATAGGCAGCATAACCGATTTTCCAACTATCTTTCTCCATTTCTTGCCAATAGTATGTAGATCATCTTTTGGCAACATAACGCAATTGACTATATGTAAAGGCAGTATTCAAGAATCAAATCTTACAACTGATGAGTATATCTCAGAGGGGCATACATTTACAAGCTATAATATTAAACAACAAGACTAAATTACTACCAAAACATATGTGAAAACACATGTAAAAGAAACTTTTTTTTTTTATCAAATACATTTTTTTTGTTCTTTTTTATACAAACATCATAAACAACGATAACATACAGCCCAGCACGTATAGAGAGGGAATAACAAAAGAAAATAAAATAAAAATAAATCCTCACCCCCTGGCCTCCATGCTCCTCCCCTCTCTCCCCATCGCTCCCACACTTATCCGGACCCCTCTCATTATACATCCTGAATATCAAACCATCTTCTCCATTTTTTAAAAAGGTATAATTTTCCTTAATTATGGTTTCCCTTACTTGCATTTTCCATTCTGCTACTGTAGGTGGATATGGTGACAAACATTTTTGTGCTAGAAGCCCTTTGAAAATGACACTAAAACTGACCTCAATTT
Source organism: Lithobates sylvaticus (assembly GCA_028564925.1). NCBI lineage: Eukaryota > Metazoa > Chordata > Amphibia > Anura > Ranidae > Lithobates > Lithobates sylvaticus. The sequence continues at coordinate 135,572,518 of CM053027.1, forward strand.
GAATCATGGACATATCAAGGTGACCTAAACTGAACCTAAGCCAAAGGAGAGAAAAATATAATTTATTGCAGCTTACCAGTCTTTGATTAGATAGAGTAGTGGCTGCATTAGTTTGGCTTTATTAGACTTTTTCCCCCCTAATTTTCACATTGTAAAGCAGTCCAGGAGTGTCAATGCTCATTAACTGTGCTGTATCTATGGCGGTGCAGCATTATTATGGTAGAACAGAATGGGGGGAATTTAATAAAGCTGCACCATTTTCTGGCATTAACCACTTGCCGACTGGCTCACGCCGATATACGTTGGCAAAGTGGCACGGGTGCGCAAAACAACGTACCCGTACATCGATGCGTCATCCGCAGCTAGCGGAGCGCACCCGCCGTGCACCGCTAGAGTGCGCCGTGGGTCCTGCGGACTCGATGTCGGCCGGTGGCCTGCAATCGTGGCACGGAGAGGCAGAATGGGGAGATGCCCATGTAAACAAGGCATTTCCCTGTTCTGCCTAGCAACATGACAGGGATCTACTGCTCCCATTGATCATGAGCAGTGATCTCTGTCTTGTTCTAATGAGCCCATCCCCCCTACAGTTAGAACATGCTGAGGGAACAATTAACCCCTTGATTGCCCCCTAGTGTTTAACCCCTTCCCTGCCAGTGACATTTACACAGTAATCAGTGCCTTTTTATAGCACTGATCACTGTATAAATGCCAATGGTCCCAAAATGGCGTCAAAAGTGTCCGATCTGTCCACTGCAATGTGCGATTCGAACATGGGTTCGAATCGAACACCGGGCCCATCCCTATTTGAATGTTATATTTGTTAGTTAGCAGATAAAAAGGGAGCAAAAGAGAAGTTTATTACTGGTGTTTTAATACACTCTAAAGGGGATTTTGTATTCAAAACACAATATTTACAGTTGGAATATACAGCATTAGAATTGGAATTCAATTTATACAGTTTCATAATTAAGATTTAACCGTCAGAAGAACAGCCCCATTCTAAACCGAATTTACTGCTGTTAATGCAATACAGCTTGGTCAAAAATCCCCCAGTCTGTGACTGGATAGTTCAGCAATACGCTTATAAGGTCATCTCTATGATCTTCCCTCTTTAATAGCTAGCCAATTGCGTACTCTGCAATGCAGTAAAGTGTGATTGTCTTACAATTCTGCCTCTGCCAGCCTGAATCCTGCCATGCAACTGCAGGAATACCAATATAAAGACAATATTTAAAGTGATTCTAAACTTTTTTTTATTTTTTTACAGCAAAACATGTTATTTGCCCAGTGCAGACCCGATTCTCCTCTTCTCAGGTTCCCCCGCTGGCATGCCTGGCTTCTCCCCCTTTCACCAAGGGCCCCCATAGCCAGCTACTTGGCCTCGCCCCGCTCCCTCATCACTGGCTGTAATTGACAGTCATTGGCTCCTGCTGCTGTCTCCAAGCCAATGAGGAGGGAGAGAGCCAAGAGAACCTCTGCTCTTGTGTATCACTGGATCAATGGTCTCAGGTAAGTAGAAGGGGGGAGCTGCATTTAGAAGGTTTTTTACCTTCACATATAGAATGCATGAAGGTAAAAAATATTCTGTCTTTAAAAAATAATTTTTAAATGCTTGTAATGTAAAAAATAATTTTTAAATGCTTGTAATGTATGCATTAAGGGTTAAAATGGAGGCATTTTATATCCACTTACAGTTCTGCTTGTGTTGTGATTGTCTATGTTTAAAAAAGAACAATGTCCATTTTGCTCTTGATTTTCACGTGGTATACGTTAGGATTCTGGTGACAGAAAGTGTCAAGTATTATGTAGTATAGCGCAAAAAACACCGCAGGCAATGGCCTGTGGATGGCTGCACAACATACTATATATTGCTATAAATTAAGCCTGTCAGATGCCGGAGTTTTGTTTGTATTGTTACTTCAATGTGCTGGAGCTGCAGACTAAAGTAAATGCAAGAACAGTATGTCAGCAATCTTGATTTTTGAGGCTGCTAAAGGATGTCAGACTTTCATTTATAAAAAAAAAAAAAAAAAAAGCAGGCTCTACTTGTTACATGGTGCAAAAAAGATTGCATATAGCATACCAAGCACATAACAATATGCAATACTAAAAAATAAAGAAAAACCATAAGTGGAATTTCCATGGGAAGAATTGCAATACTGATGGCCTGTATTTTTAAAGCTCAACTGTAGCTATCTAGAAAATGTCACGTGATCCAGCCAAACTAGCATTTTTTGCTGGCTGTGTTATCCCCATGTTTGGTCTTACTTTAAACGTATTTTATTCCTGTTTAAAGTGTTACTAAACCCAGGACCCTGCATTTACTATATCTGGTCTCCCACAGTACACAGAACATGGAAATGCAATTATTTTAGTAAATATAAACTGCAAAATACCTTTTCTCGTCAGCAGTTAAGAGCAGCCTTATGAATTCTCGCAATGTCTGGTTAAAGCATGTAGGATGAGTTTTCATTATCCTCTGATTGTCCGATAAGGATGAAGGACCCCTGACCCTCTGTTTGGATAGTGTTGATTGGCCCTGTGCTGATCACATGCACCCTCCCAAGAAAAGAAAAACACTCTAGCAATACACACTAAACTGAGCATGTGCAGACTGACTCCACTAACTCGGTCTTATCCAGAGATGTTTTGGGGACTGTGCATACAGGATCAAACAGCCTTTTTTACACAATGCAGGGGATTAACCCCTTAGGTTTCACAGTGACTATAACAAGCACGCTTTACTGCATATACAGACTGATTTTACAGTTTTACTTTAATATTAGCTTCTGCCAAGCTGTCTTGCTGTAAAATGTTAATACAGGCATTGACCAGGCGGTGGTTATAGGCAAAACACACTGACCATGTGCTGCCCACTCAGCTTCACTTACTGTGCAGTCAATGTTGCGGTGAATGAAGGTGGGTGGTGTGATGGTGGCTACACTGTTCTCTCTTATGGGGTTTCTGTATACAGTGGGGTTGAATCATTAATAGGTAAATAGGCAGCCAACTTTGCAAGTTACGTTTGCAAGAAATTTTTCTCTATTGCTTAGGGAGTGAGGTGAAGCTCTGCTCACTTCCATCATCCAATCACGCACAAACAAAAAATGTGTTTCTTTTTATTTTCCTTGAACATTTACTAAGCGCTCTGGATAATTCCCTTGTACGGTCAACTTCCCTATTTGCCTTAAAGTGGATGTAAACCCAAAACATTTTTTTTTTAATGTAATAATGTAGAGAATAAGATTTCCTTTCATTTGAGCGAAGTCTTACCACACAGATTTACTCGAGGCCTGAGCAATCCTCTTTTATTGTTCAGTTAGAGAAATCTTGACAAAGTCTTGAAAACTTTGTCAAAAACGCTTTCAGATTTTTGCTTTGTGATCCTGCCAGTAATACAGTTCCTGTCCTGAGGTGACCATGCTCACTTGCTATACTCTGTCTATGCAGGAACAAAGTATGTTAGGACTACAGAACACTCTTGTCCCCCTATTTCCATAACATATCTAAATGACTAAGCCTGTAGGGCCTTATTTACATAGGCGAGTGAGGAACCGTAAAAATAGTAGGTTGAGATGTGGTTTTACTGCCCCTTGACCAACCAGCTGCATATTACACAACAATACCTGCCTGGAGTTTGCATGTTCTCCTTGTGCCTGCGTTGGTTTTCTCTGGGTACTCCGGTTTCCTCCCACACTCCAAAGACATGCTGGTAGGTTAATTGGATCCTGTCTAAATTGGTCCTAGTATATGAATGTGAGTTAGGGACCTTAGAGTGTAAGCTCCTTGAGGGTAGGGACTGATGTGAATGTACAATATATATGTAAAGGGCTGCGTAAATTGACAGCGCTATACAAGTATCTGAAATAAATAAAAATTATTGTAAACGATCACCTTGTAAAACAACCCATTACGTTTAAAATCTAAATAAAAGGCAAAACATTTTTGTATATATAAAAAAAAAAAAAAAAAAAACACACACACACATAATAAATACCTTTTTTCCCTTTTTTTTTTTTTTTTTTATAAGTGTGTACCTTCCTTCTGTTCTCAGTTGCATAAGAGTTGGTGGGAGGAGAAGCAGCAGCACACTAGTGAATGTGAATGTGGCTGTGCATCAGGGGCGTGTCAGGACAAGTCTGATCAGTGCAGGAGAGTACATGGAGTACCCACCATAGCTAGAGAACTGACCAGAGTGTGCTCTTCTGCTTAGTGTGGTCAGTTTTTACTAGAGAAGCAATGGGACTAGCAGGAACACCAGGGATTTCACACAAAGGAAGCTATACAAGGAGAACGGGATACTTTGACATACAAGTACATGGCACAGCAGGCACATATCAGGAATATGAAACGTTAGGGTAACAAATACTTTAACACGGCCAGAGGCCATGTTAAATCACATTGTTATACATGGTAGAAAGTATGCATGCCTGTTAGGACTACAAAACACTCCCCCTCTCCTTATCTTTATATCATAGTTGAACGGCGTTCTTTTTACGATAATGCTGCACAGTCCACAGGACGTTAAAAGCATATTCGTTTTCTGTCAGAATCAATAAGAGTGATACATTTTGTATTACATTGTAACAGAGACTTGTACGCTGATTAACTTGGAGAATATTGGGTTACTTTAGTCAATAATACTTGTGTAGTCCAAACTGCACACCTTACAGAAATAGTAAAATGTTAAGCCCTGCCTGCTTGTTGCGGCAAAACGGATAAAGCTGTATCAATCTAAACATCTAACCACCAGAATCACAGAGGCATTCTCAATCCAGTGCTTTTATTCCATGAAATGTAACCAGCATTTTTGGACCACACAGTGTCCCTTTATCAAGCATGGCTTACCTTGAAAAGAGATCCTCATTAGTCCCAAAGCATTGGCTTCATTACATGTAATTAAAGCACTTGATTGATGATCCTGTGGTCCTGGCCACTTTCTAGATGTTTTGACTTTCCCTAGTAAGTGAACTGGTCTATTCCCAGATTTCTGATAATCTACTTTGTGATCATTAATTGTGAGGTCTAGAGAACTTGACATACATCTGCTTCATTAATCATTGAGGTCTTAGTTAAAAAAATTAAATAAATCCTAAGCCAGAAATGAGCACTAGAAGGCCATGATCCCTCAGCAACTGGTAATAGGAACTGTAATCTTGGACCAGGATGTGGCTCCTTTTTGACAAACCCTGTAGTGTCTAAAAATCTGTTAAAAATTAGCTATTTTAACATGCCTGCTATTAAAATGGATCTGAAATAGCTCCAAGCCCCTTATGTGTAAAAAGCATGCCTCAAGGCTTTACACTGATCTCTGCCGAAGGATAAGGGTTCAGCGACCAAGTGCCTTGAGGTAGCATGGATCAACATTTTGTTTTTCCAAGGAATGTTAGTATTTCAGCCATTCATTTAAAGAGGTACTTAAAGTGATATTGAACCTTCATATTTTTTTTTCTTTTTAACTAAAATAACAAACACGTCATATTTACATGCTTTGTGCAATGGTTTTGCACAGAGCAGCCCCAATCCTTTTCTGGGGTCCCCCGTTGGTGCTTCAGGCCCCTCCTATTCAGAAAATGCCCCCAGGGAAAGCCGATTTCTCTGCGGGCACTCATGCGTGCTCGCATCGAGCCACCCAGTCTGTGTCTATTGCCACAGACCGTATGACTCGACCCCACTCCCAAATCACAGCATTCAATTGGCAGCAGGGGGAGCCAATGGCTGCTTCTGCTATCCACCTGCCCAATGAGGAGGGAGACAGCGACGAGAGCGGCTGCTCTGTTGCACATCGCTAGATCGGATCAGGCTCAGATAAGAATAAGAATGGGGGGGGGGGGGGTCCTGCAGCACAGGAGGTATTCTTACCTTAATGCATAGAATGTATTAAGGTAAAAAAGCTTGAGGCTTTACAATCACTTTAAGAGTAAAAAAAAAAAAATGACATATATGATGCTGTCAGTAACCATGTTAGCTGGACTTAAACTTTAAATAATAATCAAATGAAAGCTCATCTAAATCTACTAGTCCATCCAAGACAACCGTCTTAGGACACTGCTGCTGTCCAAAGGTGTCTTCCTTGCTCCTAAGTGGATAGAGGTGCTACCCTAAGGTGAGAAGTGTGTTACTGGCCAGATCACACCATGAGAATAAAGTAAATAAAACCTAAAGCAGAAAACAAATGCAACCATGACATCTAAAGAATGGTAAGCTGCAATATATTAGGTTTTGTTTTAGGATATAGAGACACCCCTTTCACACTGAGGCGCTTTACAGGCGCTATAGCGCTAAAAATAGCACCTGCAAAGCGCCTGTAAAGCGCCCTTTTCTCTCACTCCAGTGTGAAAGCCTGAGTGCTTTTACACTGGAGCGGTGCGCTGGCAAGATGCTCAATAAAGTCCTGCAAGCAGCATCTTTGAGGCGCTGTAGGAGTGGTGTATACACCGCTCCTAAAGCGCCCCTGCCCATTGAAATCAATAGGCAACACTGCCGAATCGCTTTTAACCCTTTTTTGCTGCGTTTTTGGGCCACTAGTGGGGTGCTTTTATCCCCATCTAACGGCCGAAAAGCGCACTAGAAGTAGCGGCGCTTTACCACCGGTGCCCAGGAGCTGTCCGTGTGAAAGTGCCCTAACTATTTTGACAAGGCTGTAGTCTTAACTTTTTTTGAACATTTTAGTACAGGTCCACTTTATAGAGTCAGATTTGAAGGAGAACACTTTTATTCAAAATATCTGCAATTGGCTTGGCTTCAGTAATGAAGTCCCTTTGTTTCTGTAGAATAAAAAACACAACTCAGCTCTTTTTCTGTTAAATAGGCAGTTTTTATTTCAGCCCCAGGTGTACAAAAAATCCATGATAATGGCTTCTGTTCCTGTATTTCTAGGAAATACCGCATAGATTGTATTCTATTTACGTAGCTTTTCAACTTTGAGTTTTTTTTTTTTTTTTTTTTTTATTCTTTCCTTAGGTTTCATAAATCATTTTGCCTGGCCAGTCTGTTATTGATCCAAAGTTACTCGACAACCTTAAGTATTTACTCTTTACCTAAAAGAACTGTTCCGGTCTCAGCAAAAATCTTCACACATAGAGAATATATATCTCCATACACATTTTATATATATATATATATAGACCCCTTTCACACGGGCGGATAGAATTCAGCTTTTAGCTGCGGATAGATCAAGTTATCTACTGCAGCTAAACTCAGACAATGCTTTCCTATTGCCCCATTCACACTGCATTTAGCAACGGTTTTGTTCCAGTTACAGCTAAAGCTACCCATAGGGATGAATAGCTGTACACTAGTTGTACATGGATATGCCTTGTTCTTCTGTCAACTTGTGAATGCCTGGATGCACACAAGCTGCGTTTAAGGTACGGAATGACTCTTCTACATCAGGCTCCCCAAATTCTTTATGCTAATGCCGCGTACACACGATCGGAAATTCTCGTCGGAATTCCGCTCAAGCTGTGTTGCCTACACACGATCACATCAAATTCCGACAGTCAATAACACAGCGGCATAAAACACGTTCGACAGCACTATAAAAGGGAAGTTTAATGCTTCTGAGCATGCGTCGAATTGTTTCCGAGCATGCGTCGGAATTTTGCGTGTCGGAATTGCATACACACGATCGGAAAATCCAATAGAAAGGTTCTCCGTCGGAAAAATTGAGAACAGGTTCTCAATTCAAAGTCCGTCGGAAATTCCGACAGAAAAAGACCGTTGGGCATACACACGGTCGGAAAATCCGATGAACAGCTCCCATCGGACTGTTTCCATCGGAAATTCCGACCGTGTGTACACCGCATTAGGAGGACTGTTTCAAAGAGGAAGTTTGAAAAGTTCAGAACCTCTAATAATGCAAGGAGTGGACATCTCCCCGAAAGGGGGCAGTGAAGCCTCTGCCCTCACCAACTTTTTTAGATGGGTTGACAATGCTCTGCGCCCCCCTAAATGAAGACAAACTCTATTTACAAGGTTTTAAAGTTTAACTGGAAATGTGTGCATCTGGGTTGATAATTTCTGATAACCTCTGGAAAGACAATATCTCCTGGGTTGTAAACCCTCCAAATGTTAAAAGAACTGTTCTAGTCTCAGCAAACATCTTCACATATATAAAGATATAATTTGCTGTTTCTAAATATAGCTTTAGGCCCCTTTCACACGGGCGGATAGAACTCAGCTTTTATCTGCGTATAGATCAAGTTATCTACTGCAGCTAAACTCAGACAATGCTTTCCTATGGCACCATTCACACTGCATTTAGCAACGGTTTTGTTACATGGGGTTTGGTGCGTTTAGAAAAAATAAATCTGGCTGCGTCCAGGACCGATTTATTTCAGCTATCTGCACATAACTGCAGGTAATCGCAGTGTACTATTTCACCTGCAGATAGGAGAAGCAACAAGGAAAGAACAACCAAAAGGAAGCACATCAGAAATGTCAAGACTTTTCCAACGCAGCTAAATGCGGCCGCATGTAAACGCAAGTAAACACAGCTAACTGCAATGTACAAATGCAAGCGATCGCTGTGCCTGGAGTCTTGGAGTTTCAAAATAACAAAACATGCTTTTAACAGCGGCAGAACAGCGCTCATGTGAAAGAAGCCTTAAAGCTCTCGAGACAAGATTTGCAAAAGTTTAATATTTGTTTACACATGGTAGTATCAGCCCTGGTTCAATACAGTAAGTGCTTTTGCAACAGTGCTGTAAACCAAATTTTACTAAAGGCTTTAAACATATGCAAGGTAAAAGGTAACAAAACACTAGCTGCGTACTTCAGTCCCGCAGTGCAGATATATATAATAGATAAATACATGTATAACCCACAGCACACATTCTCTCAAAATATACTTTTAGATTTCAGTTTTCCATACTTCAATCTGATGGCTACAGGTTACTCTACTTGGCATCTAAGTCAGGTTCATTGCGTTACTGAAAAACCTCTCTTTTAAAGCAGTATTTTCTGTCATGTTCCACAGAGCAATAGTTTTACTGGGGTCAAACTGTAGCCCACTGAATATCCCAAGTAATTTATCGTATGCACATGGCGGCTTGTGCAGTGAGTCATCTGATCTTTGGTTAACTACTATCTGGATTCTGTTAAAGCTTCCTTGTAAAAGATTCTAGTAAATGAAGAATAGGTCATTAATTGTATTTGTTAAAAAAAAAGCTGTGAGGACATATTTTATCATAATTACTGGGAGATGTAGATAGCAGTGAAATAACAGCACCATAAAATCAAATTATTTTGACCTAGTTTATGAAATCAATAACCACTATAGTTGGCTCCTAAAATAATATGCACAGAATTTGTGGGCTACAGCTTCTATTTGGAAATAACCAGTTCTAAAATCATGGAGAATAAACTCTTTTAAACTAAAAGTTAAACGTTAAAGTTATTGTAAACCTTTTTTTTTTATTTATTTAAAATAACAAACCACAGCTGTTACCCTTTGTTCCACTTGACCCTCCCTTCTAGACTGTAAGCTCCAATGAGCAGGGCCCTCTGATCCCTCATGTATTGAATTGTATTGTAAGTGTACTCTTTGCCCCCATGTTGTAAAGCGCTGCGCAAACTGTTGCCGCTATATAAACCCTGTATAAGAATAATAACTGCTATACTTACCTATCTGTTATACTTACCTTCTTTGTGCAGTAGAATTGCACAGAGCTGAACTGAACCTCCGCTTCTCGGGTCCCCTGCCAGAGCTCCTGCTCTTCTCGGGGTGCCACCATAGGAAGCCACTTTTCATTGTGGCACATCTAGGGGCTCAACCCTGATCCATGTTGCCTGCGTTTAGACACAGGCAGTGTGGCTCAGCCCCACCCACTGTTCCCTTGTCACAGAACTTGACTGACAGGGGGGAGCCAATGGCTCCTGCTGCCATCAATCTGTTCTGCGAGAAGAGAAAGACTGCTGTTGGGCACGGCGCTGGTTCGAGAGCTTAGTTTAGGCAAGTATAAGGGGGGGGGGAGCTGGGGGTACCCTGCAGCACACAAGGGTTTTTACTTTAATGCAGGGATTGCATTAAGGTAAAACTCCTTAAGCCCTTTAAACCACTTTAAAGCCCATCTATGCCTCTACCCATACACAGATTAATCGCACAATTACAATTTAAATCACAAGCTGCAAAATTGAAAAAAAACGTTATATAACGTATGGGTGATGTCATTATGCCACGTTTATTTCAGCCATTTAATCCTACAAGGAGGTGTTGCACAACCTCCGTTTCAACTCGGTTTCTAGGACTTTCATGTCTAACGATTCCTATCATTTATTTATTTTTTATATAGGCTATTAAACAGGTCAAACACATCTAGATATCATTGATTTGAACAGCCAGTAACAGTTACTTCTCCTGTCCAGTATACAAATGGTCAGGGATTTAAGGCTGCCTATTGCTATTTTGAAAGTTTCTAGAACTTGAGCTTTACGCCTTGAAAAACTTACCAGTTTTTACTTCTTCTAGACAAACATAGGACATTTGTGGTGGTATGGCCTTTGTGGATAAAATATGGCCAATCCTTTGATGCCTAGAACAAGTTATTTCTATTTGTAGGATCCAAAACTTGAGGTCCTGCCTCAGGTGTTTTCTTTGTTCTCCCTCCCTTCCCCTACCTTACCCTCTTTCTAAACCTTCTGATACCACCTCACACCTTCCTACTGCAGACACTCTTTTCCTCTTATTTCCCTCTTGAAGCGGATTTAACTTTCTAAATGGACACTCCCTGGCATATTCTGGTAGGGGTTTTGCTAAACCCTCACAACATAACTATGGACTACTCTTGTTTCAAGAGATTACCATTCTGAATGGCTACAGAATATTGTTATAGTCTCACTTGGAGGCACGGCATTGACGGCTACAGGTTTGGAAACCATCAGTGCTTAGTTTATATCCGCATTTTTCTATATAACTTATAAATATGTGGTCATTTACTTTAAAATATATATTAAAAAAAATGCATGTGTTATTTTTGTAAAATCAAAAATGATTTATAAATCAAAAATGATTTTTTATCTCCAAGAAAGCTAACCATTAAGAGAGGAAAAGCTGACACCGCATAGGTGGGCTGTACACAGTATTACAGTAACACTGCCCACATTCTATTCATGCTGGGGTGCCAATATCAGCTTTAGAGGCAGAAGAACTATGTGGGTAAAGGGACTGGTTTCCCAAAGAGATAACAAGCAGGGAATAGTGCTCGATCCCAAGGACAGGAAATTACCTTTGCATATAGAGGAGTGCTTACACCTTGGGGTGGGTTAGGAAGATGTATTTGTAAGCTAGGCCGAGGGGAAAAAAAAAAATGTATGCACAATGTATTACTAATATTTGATTTTTGCCCAGAGTTGAACTTTAAGGCTACTAAAAACTTTAATCCTAGATATAAGAACTAAAAGGCTAGATGTTCTTAAACCAGTTTTCTTAGGCAATACAACCATCGTTATGCAGCGAAGTTTTGCCCCGTTTTATTACTCCTGCAACCTGTGTGGGAGAAGGAAGCCCAGCACCAATACAATTGTTCACTTATCTCCATGAAAAACAAAAAAACTATGGTCAACAATACACCTCATCATAATGCTGGTCAAATTGTTTATGTCAAAGCAGGACTGACACAGTCTTTGAATCTTTACAACAATGGTCAAATCTCCTACCTTCCCTCATTCTATACAAAGAATATGCTTGTGAATGGACAGTCCTAAAGGAAACTTTATCGTTATTGCAAACTACTCCTTTTGAAAAAAGTTACATTGCCTGGTTGTCATGCTAACCATCTGGATTATTGCTTTTTAAGTCACTGATCCAAAAAAGTATGCATTTTGGGAGTTTTTAATCTGAATTTACTTGACATGTGAGAAATTATTGAAGCCAGAGTGTTAGCAAGAATCCACATTTCCAGAAGAAAAGGTCAGCAATGGCTTCCCCATATGTCTCCTGTAACAGGGTTACTTATCTGCAAACGCCATTAAACCTGTATATTTTCGAAAACCCTAAGACCCTCCACACTCTTCACCTCAAATCACTGAAAAAGATGCCTACAAGGACTAACAACTTACATTTATTTGTCAAATTAAGAAGCAAACAAAAAAATACTACTCACGTGATATGTTGCTGTGTCTGCTACAGAAGGACCGAGACCCTCCTGCCGTAGGGAATCCATCTGTGCTCCAGGAAGTAGGGCATAATGACTTGGACTTGTGTTTTTCTCACCTTTCTTCTTCGATTTCTTCCCGGTATCTTTTTTGGCATTTCTCTGCATCATGAATTCTTCCTGAATGATTTTATCATTGCTCATATACCGGAGGAGAGAACTTTCTGAGCAGAATAAAAAGTAATGGTCAAATTATTCTGGTAAACCAATGAAAAAAAAAAATAGGGTAATATTTTCCTCTAATATTAACATGGTGTAGAAAAATTGCATTTATATGCAACTACAGATATACTGCAGTAGCTATGTTAACCTTTGAGACGCAATGTAAAAAAAAAATTGAGATTTTTACCAATCATCTTTTACTTTCCTTAGTAGACAGACATATGTAGTTAGCTACAGAAGATTACACCATTTAACGCATATGTAAAATTGTGGAGTCCTGCAGACAATTTGCAGTACCAAGTAAATCTGAAGCATTGCCCATACAAAAATAACATATGCCAAGCCTGTGGCTGTCCTAGGTTATAAATATGTGGTAATTTAGACTGTGGGCTGGGCCGATTCATTTTTTTCAGTCCTACCACTATGCTTAGGGCTTAATGCAAAGCTCAAAAAAAAATAAAAATAAAATAAAAGAATGGTGTTAATAGCATGGGTTTTCTTTGGCTGTAGGTTGCTGGACAGCAATGCATATATGATTGCCACAAACAGGTATCCACTGGGGTCAATCATGACAGATCAAAGAGCAGATCCTGTGTGTGTCCGATTCATTCTTTGTGTATGCTGTCTGCAAAAAGTTGTGCCGTCTCAGAGATCAAACGAGACTTTAGAGGAAGCTGAAGGTTTCATGGAGAGATACAGCTCTGAAGACACCAAGACTGCCAAGCCTACACAGTACTACAATCAAGTCCAACTGCTGAAACCTATAATGCTTGAAGTTTTCACATAAGGATAAAGGGTCAATTTACCATTGGGTTGACATTTTTAAAAACTTTGACTTCTAAGACATTGTCACAGGTTAACTTTTAATGGAAATAGAAAAAGTAATTAGTAATTATTGGCAGTATGAAAAAAAATTGGAGTCAATATGCGAAAAAAAGGAACAAGAGGGGGTTTAGCCAACCTGACGGACTATTACGGTACCTGAACAAAATTAGATTCAATGTACTAAACAAGTTATATAAATATTTTTATTATCACAAAATATTAACAGTGTATATCACATTAAAAAAAAAAAAATTCATTGAATTTCAAATATGCATACAGACATAGTGGATCACATTGTTGATTCAAAAATGCTGATCAAAACTGGTTGACGCGTTTCGCCTATGGCTTCTTCAGAACCAGAAAACAGCAGTTATAATATCTGTAGTGTATCAAAGAAAACATGAGTTATTTTGGAGGGAGACGTTAAACTTTCTCAATTCCATATAATAGCAATTTTTTTACGGAATTGGTCAATTGGAGTCAATAGGCCTTTTCCGTTTTTTGATTTTATCCAGCACAATTAATATTTCTGGTGCATATTTTACATATGGCCATGGTCATTAGATCCAGAAATATAATAAGCTAAAATATTAGTTGGCCTTAAAGCCCAGCTGAATTCACAGAATAACTATGTGGTTAGATAATACCGAAAGCTTCCACTTTCAGTTTTACCTCCACTTCCTTTTTGTAGCAGTTGTCTACGGTGTATAAATAAGACTGGACAGTTTAAGGCCTCATTCACACTTGCAAATGGGGCTATTAAGTGCGGGTGGAGTTTGTTGAAGATTAGCTGTAGACCGAAGCCCCACTGAAAACAAAAAGCCAGATTCTGACCCAGACCTGGATGAAAGAAGGACAGAATATGTCCCAAGGGGTACTTTCCAAGATGAAAAGTTCCACCTGAATGCCACCTTCTCCAGTTTCCAGATTCTCCAGAGAATCACAATAATGCCCCCGTCTCAATCCTGTGGAACAGATAATGGAGACTATGGACTGACAAAAAGGTATAGATCAGGTTGAACTGATCCAATGGGACCATGAAAACCTGCACTGTAAGGGCCCAGGGGTCCCAGGCCCTGGCCACAAACCTACCCAGTTAGTTGTTAAATTTGGGTGCTAGAAGATTCACATCCAGCATCCTCCACTTTTGACAAAGATTGAAAAACCTTTAGATGGAGAGCAGATTCCCCCAATTCATACTGTTGATAGCTGAGAAAATCCACCTGCCAATTTTACATACCTGGGATGTGGGCAGTGAACAGGGCTGAAATGTAAAGTTCTGCCCAAGAGAGGATCAAATCCACTTCCCTTTGAGTGACTTCTGAAGGCTGATTGATGTAGGCTACAGCCGTGACATTGTCTGACTGCATTTGTGTCAGGAGTTCTCACTAGAGAGTCCAGTGTTGAAGTGACAATTGAATCAGGCTGAGCTCCAGAATGATGGGAGGCAGGCATCTGATGATTAGGTTCCCTACACCAAGAGGGCATCCAGGTCTGCTCCCCAGCCTGACTGACTGGCACTTGTAGTGAGAACCTTCCATGTCTTTGGAGGGAAGGGCTTCCCTGATTAAGGAACTGGGTTGGAATTCCACCACACTAGGGAGAGTCTGGCTTTGGGGGTCAGATGTATTATGCAGCCCAAGGATTAAGTATGTTTGCCCCATGCTGACACAATGTTGATTTGCAACGGTCTGAAATGAAACTGGGCGTACAGTTTGGTCACCCTGGTTGACTTGAAGGAGGCCACCATTAGACCCATGACCCTTATGAGGGCATGAAGTAAGAGCTTTCCTGGAACCAAGTGCCCAGGTATGATTGAGGGTGTTGTTGGGACAAGAGATAGCAGGTCTACGACATGAACTGACCACTTTTGTAGGAAGTTTTCCTTAATAGGATACTACTGAACAAAGTGTTTGGGAGGACTAAAGATATATTTTCTGGGAGAGGCTAGTCCCTATACAGAACAGGCTCTACCAGAAAGTTAAAGCTGTTTTATGCATTTTAAAGGGACCCTATGGTAGATACCTTATCAACTAAGGACATTAGCAAAAAGCCAAGACTGAAGGTAGCTGCATATAACCAATTTGTATTTAATAAAGTGTCCCATACTGTAAGAAAAGGACATTTAAATTGTCTAAGCAAAACCAATAACATGTGATAGAACAGGATTATAACAAAAAAAAAAAAAAAAGAAAAGACACAAAAAAGGTGTGACACTTCAATTAAGCATTATTGACCAATAGGGATGTTCATGAAGTGGAGAAGACAGGATACATCTTTACAGAAAATGTCAAGATTTGCATATAAATTCAGCTGCCTAGATGTCTGGATCGACTAATTGTACGGAAAAGCAATACTGACTGACTTTAAATGTTGCTTATGCTTTTTCAGCTTACATATATTCACATTAAAAGTGGGTTATGGATACAGTGCCTCTTAAATCAGGCTTTAAGTCAATTGTAGGAGCAGGGGAGGAAATACTTGGAAGGCCTGACAAAAAAAAAAAGTGCACTAATTTGGTATTGTTCCAGGAAAAGACATTTGAATTTTGTTTCGCTATTGCAGAAAACATGAGTATGTGCATGTTAAACTTGAAAATTTTAAAAATAAATTCCAATATGTATGCCCTGGCAATATACATTATGTCAATGTTTTAAATAAAACTATGTACCGTATGTAAAGGTACAATAAATAACCAGTGTCACGGAGTAAGAAATTGCGTAAACAATTATCTGCATCCAACCTGTGTCAGTATTGTAGCAGCGCTGGGGTATCAGAAAAAAACTGATTAGTTAAACAAGTAATTGTTTGAATATATAAATGGATAAATATATGCAAATCAATCAGTAATCCATAGATTAATCAATCATAAATGATAATCATAATTAATGAGATAGGGGGGTAAGTGAATTCGATCAATTGATGAATAAATAAATAAATTTATTAATTACGCGAGAGTCCATTCATTTCACGGTGACTCCAAATAAATAAATAAATAAATAAATAAATGAGTAAATATAAATAAATAAATAAATAAATAAATAAATTAAAGTCCCGTTTTCTCCTTGATGCGGTAATCAAAACCAAAGTGATATTGCTAGCTCAATATTCAATGTGTCGCAGAAACTGATTAGTCCATCCACCAGTGTGCTTCACCACGTGATAGAAGATTCCCCTTTGGGGATGCACTCACCAGAGCTAAATAGAATATGGGCATGTATACACTTTCATCAGGGTCCCGTTACTCTCTCTATTGAAGTCCACCAGTTTTCCTCAACATCCTCCCATTCAGTAGCTCACCATTGGCAGGTAGATTATATGTTGAAACAAATTGCACCACATAGTGTGACTCCGTTTAAAACATTTATTAAACCCCCCAATCAGTTAAAATAGAACACCCCTTATTACAGAATGCGTACCAGATGTAAAAGACAAATCAGCATGTAAGATAAATGTAAAGCACTCTGCCTGTGAACGCCTTCCGGATCCTTTACAGCTGATTTCCGCTATAGAAAGCGGTGTTTGCAGCGTCCTAGGATGCTTCCTGGTCGGTGGACCGCAGGCTGGAGCGCACACGTCACTTCCTTGTTTCTCTAGTCAACGTCCCTGACGCACGTTTCGTCCTATCGGACTTCTCACGAGGGCGTGACTAGAGAACCGGAAGTGTCACTCTTATAGTGATGGATAGACATTCTGGCCAATGGGAGCGCACGCATGAATCTAATAGGAATTCTTACAGCGCTAGTCTGCTCATATCTAGTTAATCCCCCAGAATAGATAGCGATTTCAAACTTGCTAAGCAATGATAATACATGAATTCAGGGATAAAGAAAGATGTATTGTCTTACTATATGCTTTACTTTTAAAATTATAAAGATTCCTTGCATGCATGCGCGTGCCTCCTTCCATTGACCCTTAAGCAATCAGTCATGTTTGTGCCACAATCTGATACACAGTGTGGATCCATGCAAAGGAGGGCTATGGCTAAGATGACAGCTAATAAGCATATTATATAGATCAGCATATTATATAGATAAAAGAGTCGTATGGCAGCTGATAAGCATATTATATGGATAAAATGACAGTTAATTTTAATATACTCCTTAGAGTCTGGGTTAAAATATGCGAGTAATTGTAAATAATAAATATGCGACTGCGGGACTATATGTATAAAATATACATATAAAAACACCTAAAAAGTCACATATTAAAAATCGCATATAAAAATGCGTCTAAAAACCGCATAAGAAACCGCCTGTAAAACGCATATATAAAATATGTATAAAATATGTATATAAAAGGAGAAAAAAAGGAGAAAAAAATGTTTACTAGATCCACTGGATAAAATCATGTTGGTAAATGTTATTTGTAAACCGCGGGTTCGGGTGGGGGATTACAACATTATAAAATTATAAAAATATAAAAATACAAAATCTATATATAAAAATATACATAAATCTATAAAATTATATTGATATAAAATATGACCCTACATGGTATGGTATTGCACATTGGCCCGAATACCTATCCCGCAAAAAATGGAATGCAGTGACCATGTTAGTACATGCTTATACAATGGATCAGAATTCAATGAATCAAAAATTCCAGGGGTACTGTGCTCATAGATCTCCTTGTATGGAATGCAACCCAAATACATCTAGGGTGTGCACAGTTACAGCAATAAAATATATGATAATCAGCAAATAAAATAAATTGAATTAAATGACAACAGGAACAGGTAAAAAAACAGATAAAAACGGAATGAATACACCATCAGGATCATTGGGGTCATGTGCGTCTCCCGAAAAAAAAAATATGTATATATATATATATATATATATATATATATATTCTTATTGTTGAGGGGGTGGTTAAGTGTCACTAATAAAGCAATTAATGTCAAGTTCTACATTCAAACCTCTAGGGGCGAGTACGTCAGTCAGAAAAATCCATTTAGTTTCTTTTTTAGACAGTTCTCTTACCATATGTATGCCCCTCCAATGAGGTTGAAGGTGTTCAATACCCCAAAATTCCAATCCTCTGGGATCACTATCGTGTTTTAATTTAAAATGTAAGGACACGTTGTGGTCTTTGTAACCTAATTTAATATTTTTGATATGTTCGGCTATTCTTATACGCAAAAGCCTTTTTGTACGGCCAATATACATTAGGCCACATGGACATTTTAATGCATATACCACAAACATTGTGTTGCACGTGATAAATTGTTCGATGTCAAAAGATGTGTGGTTTGCTGTTGCTTCAAATTTATCGAGTGCCCTTATAGGTTTCCCCACTTCCCTACAGGCCTTACATTTACGACAGGCGTAGAAACCTTTCTTATCCCAGAAAGACAATGGTTTCTTTGGGGGGTCAATGATTTTTTTGACCACCCTGTCACCGAAACTGGTCGCCTTCCTATAGATGAATTGGGGGATATCAGGTAAAGCTGTAGTTAGTTTCTTGTCCAATAATAACACATGCCAATGTTTCTTGAAAATGGTTTCTACTTCTTTATACTGTTCATGGTATCCCGAGATGAACGACCATTCTTTCGTGTTTCTTTTGTGGGTGGTGGTGGTTGGCTGAACTGACGTTTTTTCTTCTAAAATGGTGGCTCGAGGTATTGCACCTACTTCTTCAACGATCTTCATTAATTTGATCGGGTCATATCCACGGTTCTCAAATCTGTCTGTTAGAATTTTCGATTGACAAGCAAAGTTGCTATCCTCTGAACAATTTCTCCTTACCCTCATTATCTGGCCCTTTGGTATGTTCCTTAACCATAGAGGATGATGGCCACTTGATATGGGTAAATAACTGTTTCTGTCAGTTTTTTTGAAGTAAACTTTTGTTTCCAATTGGTTTAATTTTCGATATATTGTGACGTCCAGAAAGTCAATTTCCTCCTTATTGCTTGTTGATGTTAAAACGATATTGCTGTTGTTTGTGTTTAAAAGGGTTAAAAAAGTGTCCAAACTTTCACTTGTCCCTGCCCAGATAAAAAACAAATCATCAATAAAACGTCGATAAAACACTAATTCTGCCCGTTGATCATTAAAAATACTTTTGTCCTCCCATTCTGCCATGAATAAATTAGCGATACTTGGTGCGAATTTCGCGCCCATGGCCACACCTCTTTGCTGGGAGTAAAAGTTGCCGCCATACCAGAAATAATTATGATTAAGACAAAAATCCAAAGCATTCTTTAAAAACACTTTTTGGTTCAATGGTAGATCTTCTCTCTTGCTGAGGGCCCAATTTAGGGCCAGGAGGGCGTCATCGTGCTGAATGATTGAGTAAAGAGAGGATACATCCGCAGTGACTAAGAGAATGTCATTTCTTTCAGATAAGTCCACCTTCTGGAGACAATTGAGAAAATCTTTCGTATCACGTATATAGGACCTAGTGCTTCTCACACTGTTTTGGAGGAATTTGTCAAGGTATTGTCCAAGTCTAGCTGAGATCGAATCAATACTATTGACTATGGGTCTTGCTGGAGGGTTTATTGGGTCCTTATGCACTTTTGGAAGTGTATAGAGAGTTGGTATTCTGCTGCTCGCTGGGACCAAGTATCTCTTCTCCTTCTCGGTCAAAACTCCCTTCTTCGATCCCATGTCAATCAATCTCTCCAGATGATCCCTATATTCTGCAGTTGGATCCCCCTTTAAGGTGCAATAAGTGGTGGTATCTGCTAACATCTCTATTATTTGGTTGTGATATACATCTTTCGATAAAATTACCACTCCTCCTCCTTTATCAGCTGGGCGTATGATTATATTCTTACGTTTTTCCAAGGCCATGATACCTTCTTCTATGTGCCTAGTATTGGTTTCCCTTTTTGGTTGAAGACTTGACAGGTCCTGTAGGACAAGTCCTTTGAACACTTCTACCTGGTGGTTCGGGTTGTTCGGGGGGTTAAATGTAGATTTATTTTTTAATCCGCTATTGATTGATTGGACATTTCTGGGTAGTACTGGATTACCTGATGTAACTTCCCTTAGGGATTCCTGTCCCAAAAAATATTTTTTTATATTGATCTTTCTGATAAATTTATGAACGTCGATATAAACATTAAATTTGTTAATTGGTTTTTTGAGACCACATTTTAGGCCAAGGTTTAGAATATTAGTTTCTTTTTCCGTTAATTCTACATTAGCCAAATTAAAAATTCCTCCTACTCCGACCCTCTTCGCCTTTTGTTTGAGTTTCCGGCCTGCTCTGCATCCTCGATATTTCCTCTTTGAGGTAGAATTGGTCCAAGATCCCTCGGTGGGTATGGGGGATTTCCTCTTCGTTGAGGGTCCCTGTGGGGTCCTTGAGGGTTTTGTTCTCTGTACTGTTCCTGGGACTGTTGTTCCATGTGGTGGGGGTGATGGTATGGTGTCTGCATCGGGGGTCGACCTCTGGTCTCAAAAAACCAATTAACAAATTTAATGTTTATATCGACGTTCATAAATTTATCAGAAAGATCAATATAAAAAAATATTTTTTGGGACGGGAATCCCTAAGGGAAGTTACATCAGGTAATCCAGTACTACCCAGAAATGTCCAATCAATCAATAGCGGATTAAAAAATAAATCTACATTTAACCCCCCGAACAACCCGAACCACCAGGTAGAAGTGTTCAAAGGACTTGTCCTACAGGACCTGTCAAGTCTTCAACCAAAAAGGGAAACCAATACTAGGCACATAGAAGAAGGTATCATGGCCTTGGAAAAACGTAAGAATATAATCATACGCCCAGCTGATAAAGGAGGAGGAGTGGTAAGTTTATCGAAAGATGTATATCACAACCAAATAATAGAGATGTTAGCAGATACCACCACTTATTGCACCTTAAAGGGGGATCCAACTGCAGAATATAGGGATCATCTGGAGAGATTGATTGACATGGGATCGAAGAAGGGAGTTTTGACCGAGAAGGAGAAGAGATACTTGGTCCCAGCGAGCAGCAGAATACCAACTCTCTATACACTTCCAAAAGTGCATAAGGACCCAATAAACCCTCCAGCAAGACCCATAGTCAATAGTATTGATTCGATCTCAGCTAGACTTGGACAATACCTTGACAAATTCCTCCAAAACAGTGTGAGAAGCACTAGGTCCTATATACGTGATACGAAAGATTTTCTCAATTGTCTCCAGAAGGTGGACTTATCTGAAAGAAATGACATTCTCTTAGTCACTGCGGATGTATCCTCTCTTTACTCAATCATTCAGCACGATGACGCCCTCCTGGCCCTAAATTGGGCCCTCAGCAAGAGAGAAGATCTACCATTGAACCAAAAAGTGTTTTTAAAGAATGCTTTGGATTTTTGTCTTAATCATAATTATTTCTGGTATGGCGGCAACTTTTACTCCCAGCAAAGAGGTGTGGCCATGGGCGCGAAATTCGCACCAAGTATCGCTAATTTATTCATGGCAGAATGGGAGGACAAAAGTATTTTTAATGATCAAAGGGCAGAATTAGTGTTTTATCGACGTTTTATTGATGATTTGTTTTTTATCTGGGCAGGGACAAGTGAAAGTTTGGAAACTTTTTTAACACTTTCTGGACGTCACAATATATTGAAAATTAAACCAATTGGAAACAAAAGTTTACTTCAAAAAAACTGACAGAAACAGTTATTTACCCATATCAAGTGGCCATCATCCTCTATGGTTAAGGAACATACCAAAGGGCCAGATAATGAGGGTAAGGAGAAATTGTTCAGAGGATAGCAACTTTGCTTGTCAATCGAAAATTCTAACAGACAGATTTGAGAACCGTGGATATGACCCGATCAAATTAATGAAGATCGTTGAAGAAGTAGGTGCAATACCTCGAGCCACCATTTTAGAAGAAAAAACGTCAGTTCAGCCAACCACCACCACCCACAAAAGAAACACGAAAGAATGGTCGTTCATCTTGGGATACCATGAACAGTATAAAGAAGTAGAAACCATTTTCAAGAAACATTGGCATGTGTTATTATTGGACAAGAAACTAACTACAGCTTTACCTGATATCCCCCAATTCATCTATAGGAAGGCGACCAGTTTCGGTGACAGGGTGGTCAAAAAAATCATTGACCCCCCAAAGAAACCATTGTCTTTCTGGGATAAGAAAGGTTTCTACGCCTGTCGTAAATGTAAGGCCTGTAGGGAAGTGGGGAAACCTATAAGGGCACTCGATAAATTTGAAGCAACAGCAAACCACACATCTTTTGACATCGAACAATTTATCACGTGCAACACAATGTTTGTGGTATATGCATTAAAATGTCCATGTGGCCTAATGTATATTGGCCGTACAAAAAGGCTTTTGCGTATAAGAATAGCCGAACATATCAAAAATATTAAATTAGGTTACAAAGACCACAACGTGTCCTTACATTTTAAATTAAAACACGATAGTGATCCCAGAGGATTGGAATTTTGGGGTATTGAACACCTTCAACCTCATTGGAGGGGCATACATAGGGTAAGAGAACTGTCTAAAAAAGAAACTAAATGGATTTTTCTGACTGACGTACTCGCCCCTAGAGGTTTGAATGTAGAACTTGACATTAATTGCTTTATTAGTGACACTTAACCACCCCCTCAAAAATAAGAATATATATATATATATATATATATATATATATATATATATAATATATATATATATATATATATATTTTCGGGAGACGCACATGACCCCAATGATCCTGATGGTGTATTCATTCCGTTTTTATCTGTTTTTTTTACCTGTTCCTGTTGTCATTTAATTCAATTTATTTTATTTGCTGATTATCATATATTTTATTGCTGTAACTGTGCACACCCTAGATGTATTTGGGTTGCATTCCATACAAGGAGATCTATGAGCACAGTACCCCTGGAATTTTTGATTCATTGAATTCTGATCCATTGTATAAGCATGTACTAACATGGTCACTGCATTCCATTTTTTGCGGGATAGGTATTCGGGCCAATGTGCAATACCATACCATGTAGGGTCATATTTTATATCAATATAATTTTATAGATTTATGTATATTTTTATATATAGATTTTGTATTTTTATATTTTTATAATTTTATAATGTTGTAATCCCCCACCCGAACCCGCGGTTTACAAATAACATTTACCAACATGATTTTATCCAGTGGATCTAGTAAACATTTTTTTCTCCTTTTTTTCTCCTTTTATATACATATTTTATACATATTTTATACATATTTTATATATGCGTTTTACAGGCGGTTTCTTATGCGGTTTTTAGACGCATTTTTATATGCGATTTTTAATATGTGACTTTTTAGGTGTTTTTATATGTATATTTTATACATATAGTCCCGCAGTCGCATATTTATTATTTACAATTACTCGCATATTTTAACCCAGACTCTAAGGAGTATATTAAAATGAACTGTAATTTTATCCATATAATATGCTTATCAGCTGCCATACGACTCTTTTATCTATATAATATGCTGATCTATATAATATGCTTATTAGCTGTCATCTTAGCCATAGCCCTCCTTTGCATGGATCCACACTGTGTATCAGATTGTGGCACAAACATGACTGATTGCTTAAGGGTCAATGGAAGGAGGCACGCGCATGCATGCAAGGAATCTTTATAATTTTAAAAGTAAAGCATATAGTAAGACAATACATCTTTCTTTATCCCTGAATTCATGTATTATCATTGCTTAGCAAGTTTGAAATCGCTATCTATTCTGGGGGATTAACTAGATATGAGCAGACTAGCGCTGTAAGAATTCCTATTAGATTCATGCGTGCGCTCCCATTGGCCAGAATGTCTATCCATCACTATAAGAGTGACACTTCCGGTTCTCTAGTCACGCCCTCGTGAGGAAGTCCGATAGGACGAAACGTGCGTCAGGGACGTTGACTAGAGAAACAAGGAAGTGACGTGTGCGCTCCAGCCTGCGGTCCACCGACCAGGAAGCATCCTAGGACGCTGCAAACACCGCTTTCTATAGCGGAAATCAGCTGTAAAGGATCCGGAAGGCGTTCACAGGCAGAGTGCTTTACATTTATCTTACATGCTGATTTGTCTTTTACATCTGGTACGCATTCTGTAATAAGGGGTGTTCTATTTTAACTGATTGGGGGGTTTAATAAATGTTTTAAACGGAGTCACACTATGTGGTGCAATTTGTTTCAACATATAATCTACCTGCCAATGGTGAGCTACTGAATGGGAGGATGTTGAGGAAAACTGGTGGACTTCAATAGAGAGAGTAACGGGACCCTGATGAAAGTGTATACATGCCCATATTCTATTTAGCTCTGGTGAGTGCATCCCCAAAGGGGAATCTTCTATCACGTGGTGAAGCACACTGGTGGATGGACTAATCAGTTTCTGCGACACATTGAATATTGAGCTAGCAATATCACTTTGGTTTTGATTACCGCATCAAGGAGAAAACGGGACTTTAATTCATTTATTTATTTATTTACTCATTTATTTATTTATTTATTTATTTGGAGTCACCGTGAAATGAATGGACTCTCGCGTAATTAATTAATTAATTTATTTATTCATCAATTGATCAAATTCACTTACCCCCCTATCTCATTAATTATGATTATCATTTATGATTGATTAATCTATGGATTACCGTATGTTGTAGAAACAAAAAGTTCCACTTCTAGAGTGATCATTGTTTGGGCTTTCTTACTGCGTTATGTACCGTATGTAGTAGAAACAAAAAGTTCCACTTCTAGAGTGATCATTGTTTGGGCTTGTCTATACTGTCTATGTACAGATGCAATCTCACTTTTTATAAGGATACTGTCTGTGATCCCTATACCTCATTGTTAAAATTAGTGGTTGTATTACAATACTTTGCATTGTCTGTTTTACTTGACACCATGCTGCTTATGGCTGCACTCGATAAACTAGGATATTCATTTCATGCATTGCAAGTAAAAGTGTTATGCTGTACTAAACCACACCAACCCTACATTCCCATTTACTGGTTAACGCACAGTTAACAGACAGACAAGCAAAAAAATAAAATAATAAAAACTTTTCCTTTTATATGTAATAATGATTATGAATAAATGATTAAAATGAACCTATGAGTTCACCTTACCTGGCAGTGGCCCCAGGTCCCTAATCCCTCAAGATGCTTGCAGATGTTTGCAAATTTCTTAGAAAACATCTTTGGATTTCCAAACCCCAGAGTGCTCTAATAAGCAAATGGGAACCAAAATTGGCATGGTTAATCTCAGGCCTACAATATCTCACAAAAGTGAGTACACCCCTCACATTTTTGTAAATATTTTATTAAATCTTTTCATGTGACAACAGTGAAGAAATGACACTTTGCTACAATGTAAAGTAGTTAGTGTACAGCTTGTATAACAGTGTAAATTTATTGTCCCCTCAAAATAACTCAACATATGGCCATTAGTGTCTAAACCGCTGGCAACAAAAGTGAGCACACCCCTAAGTCAAAATGTCCAAATTGGCCCCAATTAGCCATTTTTCCTCTCCTGTGTCATGTAACTCAGAGTTACAAGGTCTCAGGTGTGAATGGAGAGCAGGTGTGTTAAATTTGCTCACTCGCTCATTCTGGTCATTGAAAGTTCAACATGGCACCTCTTGGCAAAGAACTCTGAGGATATGAAAAAAATGATTTCTGCTCTACATAAAGATGGCCTAGGCTATAAGAAGATTGCCAAGACCCTGAAACTGAGCTGCAGCATGGTGGCCAAGACCATACAGCGGTTTAACAGGACAGGTTCCACTCAGAACACGCCTCGCCATGATTGGCCAAAGAAGTTGAGTGCACATGCTCAGTGTCCTATCCAGAGGTTGTCTTTGGGAAATAGATGTAGGAGTGCTGCCAGCATTGCTGCAGAGGTTCAAGGGGTGGGGGGTCAGTCTGTCAGTGCTCAGACCATACACCGCACACTGCATCAAATTGGTCTGCATGGCTGTCATCCCAGAAGGAAGCCTCTTCTAAAGATGATGCACAAGAAAGCCTGCAAACAGTTTGCTGAAGACAAGCAGACTAAAGGACATTGATTATTGGAACCATGTCCTGTGGTCTGATGAGACCAAGATAAACTTATTTGGTTCAGATGATAAGCGTGTTTGGCAGCAACCAGGTGAGGAGTACAAAGACAAAATGTGTCTTGCCTACAGTCAAGCATGGTCATGGTCTGGGGCTTCATGAGTGCTGCTGGCACTGGAGAGCTAAAGTTCATTGAGGGAACCAAGAATGCCAACATGTACTTTGACATACTGAAGCAGAGCATAATCCCCTCTCTTCGGAGACTGGACTGCAGGGCAGTATTCCAACATGAAAATGACCCCAAACACACCTCCAAGACAACCACTGCCTTGCTAAAGAAGCTGAGGGTAAAGGTGATGGACTGGCCAAGCAGGTCTCCAGACCTAAACTCTATTGAGCACCTGTGGGGCATCCTCAAATGGAAGGTGGAGGAGCACAAGGTCCCCAACATCCACCAGCTCTGTGATGTCATCATGGAGGAGTGGAAGAGGACTCCAGTGGCAACCTGTGAAGCTCTGGTGATCTCCATGCCCAAGAGGGTTAAGGCAGTGCTGGAAAATAATGGTGGCCACACAAAATATTGACACTTTGGGCTCAATTTGGACATTTTCACTTAGGGGTGTACTCACTTTTGTTGTAAGCAGTTTAGACATTAATTTCTGTATGTTTAGTTATTTTGAGGGGACAGCAAATTCACACTGTTATACAAGCTGTACACTCACTACTTTACCTCGTAGCAAAATGTCATTTCTTCAGTGTTGTCACATGAAAAGATAAAATAAAATATTTACAAAAATGTGAGGTGTGTACTCACTTTTGTGAGATACTGTAGCTCCTATTGGTCTTTGAAGGGTGCAATCATGACAATTGTAGATGCTATTTGCATATTACAGGGCATTTGATTTTGAGGCATCCAAGGACCTAGAGCTACTTTGCCAGGTATTATGAGCCCACAGGCTTGTCTTAAAGCTGTAAAAGACTCACCTCTTCTACTGTCTCTTTTTATCTTGGTGGGATCTTCATAATCACCAACCCAGTTATATTCTACAGGCATAGATATAGGTCTTAATTTTCCTAAATGGAGAAGGTAAATGAATGCTGATAAAACATACTTATTTTCACACCAATACTATTGAGTAGAAGTGTTACTTATTTAAAAAAAAAAAACAGAGCAAAAAGAAAAAATGGCTGTGCAGTAAACTGAAGAAAGCTGATGGCTGATGAAGTCATCTCAATATCCACAGGACAGAAGCAGTAGTAATTTGCAATAAAGTTGTTCGAATTTTTGCTATATTAATGACCTGGAAATAATGGATTTTTCTCTGGTATTTTATCCAGCAGATTAGGCACACGCAATTTGTGTGGACACAAAAGGTTTTTTTTTTTTTTTTTGAGGAGACTGAAATGCACCTTTGACATGTACATTGCAAAGTAGCACTTCCGACACCTACAGACTAAAGGCGCATAATATACAAGCCAGAATCCCCCTTAAACTGTATATTTACTGTGATTGGCACAACTGTTTTAACAATTTTATGTTTAAGGAGCGCTTTGCCAGGACATGTAGATGATGCTCTGTTCTAGAAGTGAGGTGTTAATTAACCTTCCTGGAAAAGAAAAATGAGAATAAGTCTGTGGAAGTCAAAACAGACCCTTAAAATAATGAAAGGCTGTATAAACACCATCTGTGAAAGCACCAGTGCTGTAAGAGGGCTGTAAGGAGACATTATGTTGAATATTATGGCGTAGGAGGGAAGAACACATTTCCATGTTTTTCCATATTACATAGGATGAATTTTTAAAGATGTCTTATTGTGGTACATAATTATTAAGACCATAAATTATATAATGTGGGAAAGCATCACTGATTCTGGTTTCAACTTTGCAACTCTTGATTTATTTACTATAACATGGGGATTATGGTTAGGGTTGTAGCCTGAAGAGTAACTACTGTGCATGTATTAGGAATTGAGGTGTGTCAGTGCTAAAGTTTGGCTAACAAAAAGTAAATAAAAATTATTTGCAGCTTTAGTAGCCTTGCTTACCAGTAATGAAGTCCCATAGCGTGTAGGTAGCTGGATCCCGTAGAAATCTTCTGTCAAGGAATGCCAGTCCTCTGCTGGTCACTGAAATTCTGGAACTACAATAATAAATAGTTTTGGGCCTTCAGACAGAACTGCAGTGAAGACGGTTCGAACAATGACCACCCCTATAGGCCCTCCTCCTCACAAAAGTTGTTTAAAAGTTTACACTGCATGTAACACATTGTCTGAATGAGAGAGAGGATCATGTCATTCATCCGAATCTCCCCCATTCAGAAATTGTTACATGCAGTTGAAAAAATAAAGGACGAGGGGGGTCGGTTCACCGTTGGACCATTGCTGTTCTGCCCGAAGATCTTAAGCTATTAACCTCCTCAGTGCTGAAGTTCAGAGACAGGAAGAGGACCAGCAATCCTGCGCAGAAGATTTTGACAGCATCCAGTTGCCTGAACACACATTTCATTACTGGTAAGTAATGTCACAATAAATATAGAAAAATAAAAATTTTTTTTGCTAAACTTTAGTTTTAACTTCAAAATAGCTTACGTATATTTAACGCATGAAGTGCTAAAAGGGTGAGACCACATGTTGACAATGAAAATTCGGAATTCACCCTATGCACACTCGTTCATATTTCTACATACATATTTTTGCATAAAAAACAGAAATTCTTGATTTGCTTAGCTGGAGGAAAGCCCCGGTCTGGTCACTAACCTGCACTTTGCTAGAGAAATGGAAGCATGTTAGAAATAGCTTACATACAAATGTTTGCGTAAAAACAGGGATTCTTGGTCTGCATATATTGCAATATAGGTTCATCATTGCAATATATGCGGACCAAGAATCCCTGTTTCTATGCAAACATTTTACTTGAAACATGTAAGGGTTTATAGCAGTGTGCAGAGGGTTAATTCAGGCTGTTCTGTGTAAACACATTATTTAGCACCTATAATGTACAAGTAAACTATTTGAATTTATGCACTGACATCTGTTGCATAGTGCAGGTCAGTGACCGCACCCAAGTCTGTAGTTCTCCAGTTGTGTCTGTCTGCCCAGTATAGGCACTATCTGTCCATTAACGTATGCTACAAGCAAGTATATACTTGGCATTTTGCACAATAGAGTGTGTACTGGTCAGAGAGGGATCATTGATGCATTTGGCAAGCTCAAACATATATTGCAATGTTACCAGCTCGAAAATGTATTGCACCAAGAATCCCTGTGTTTATGCAAACATGTGCTAGAAATATGTAAGCGTGCATATTAGCGTGCAGAGGGTTAATTAAGAATTTATTGTGTTTGCAGAACATTTAAGAATGTTTGGCACTCACAGTTTTGTAGAGAGAAGCTCTGGTCAGACACTCCAAACAAAAAGAGGTTGTCTGAGTGTCGGGAAAAATAAAAATAGTTTTTTAAACTGCGATTGGTCAGATTGTTTTTTAGCCTTGATTTATAGCAGCAATAGAGGAGATAAAAAGCTTGCAATTGCTTGTATTCTTTTAATTATTTTGAAAAAAAATAGTTTCATACATCTTCAATATGGATATTTGTTCTAGTGAGAACTGTAAAAGGTGGAATTTTACCATCTCCTTAGCGATATTTCTACTCACTTCCCGTTGCGTCTCTTGGACAGAAATTCTCATAAAGACATGTTGGAATTTACGAAATTTCACTGGTGACCTTCAAACAATTAGACCATATTATAAAATGATATAGAATAGCATTTACCATATGTGGGTGTGCTTTCTCTTCGACCTTGCATGCTAGCTCTTCCCTTATCATACTCGTAGCAATATAATACAGCATCTTCCTCCACAACATTAAATCGCTTCCTATACTCCTGATCCAGAAAAGAGTTTGGGGACTCAGATCCTTTCGATACCGGCTTTCCAACAACATGTCGACTTACATCCTCACAGGGTAAGTTTCCCTTTTCATCCCTAGTAAACAGATGGCACATACAATTATATGCATATTCTTTGCATAGTAACTACTAGGACGAATCACAAATGTCAGAAGACAATTCATATGTGGGGGATAGGTATGTCCACTGTGGAGTTGCATATGAATGAAGCGCTAAAACGACAGTTCATCTGTCTGTGGCTGCAGCACCTCTCCATACTAAAGGTCCAGATATAAAAGAAGTGGCAGATATGAAGTAGAAAAACGAAATGGTCGCATACTGGAGCCAAACGAATGCTTGATGCAAAATCTTTATTGTCAGATGCCAGACACAGGTACAGGAATCACAGTTAATGCGCTTCACAACATGGTGAGCAAGCACGATATACCCGCGTGAAACGCGTCAGTGTGATTCCTGTACCTGTGTCTGGCATCTGACAAAGATTTTCCATTAAGCATTTGTTTGGCTCTAGCGTGCGACCATTTTCTTTTCTACTTTATATCTCCTGTGGCTGGTGGTGAGCCCGGGTCTACACCTGATCCTTGTCTGCACCTCCAGTTTCCTTTTGAAGCGGTGTGCTTTCTTGTTGGCTAAAATAACTGGCACTTTGATACACGAGGATGCATTTATCAGTGACAAATTACAACAGGTCTTTTAAAAACAGTTATCCCTCTTTAAAACGAGGAGGAACAATATATGAAAATGTTATGGTATGTTTGAATTGGCGATGCAGTTATCTGCATAAGCTACAACGCCACTAAGATAAAGGGTGGAGCAAGGGTATAGGTAGCAATAGCATTTGGTAAATGTGTGTATAACAGTTTAGGAACCTTATTATGACTGTAGTTAAAATAATAAGAATTCTGTATCACTAGAGAAATTGCAATTGAGATGGAGACTAGAGAAATAGGAGGGTCCCACCAAACATAGTTACAACTCTGGGGTGAAGCTTAGCAGAAGGCATTAAGTTTTAGGAGAATCAATACTCCAGCACTTTTATGAAATATTGGGGGTGGGACATTTAATATAGACTGGGGTGTTAACAACAAAACCAGTGGTACACCCATGATAACAGCATTGTAGAACATTTCATTTATGCCTCAGTGTGTGTGATCAACCTGGAGATGTAAAAATACAGCCTAGAATGAATCATTAGACTGAATCACCTGGTGACCTTCTATATTTATAAGAAGTTACTTTAGTAGCCCCTTCCCACTGGTAAAGAGAAACAAAAACAGGTGAATTCACACAAGGATATCGATCAAAGGTTGGAGTACCAGCTCAGCTCGCAATTGTGAAGATGTGAAAAAGACCTGGACAGCCGCACATCCTGAAAAACACCTTTATTATACTTAATGAAACAGCAAACAAGTACAGCAAAAGGGGTTGGAGAGGGGCTAAAAACGTGTTTCATGCATCTAAAAGCACTTCATCATAGCTACAAAAGCATCATAGAACATCTCATTTATGTTTCAGTGTGTGCAGCGGCCTGGAGATGCAAAAGTCCAGCCTAGAATAAATTGTTAGGATAAATCACCTGCTGACCCCTCATATTTCTCAATAACTTCTTCAGTAGCCCTTTCCCTCCATTATATCTATTAACACAAAGGTCATCATAAGAGCTCTCCCAGAAACCAGTCATGTTAAGAGTACCATGATGTTTTCCTGTGAAGGCAATTATGACCTTAAAGCTTAGTAAAAGAAATAAAATAAAGCCCTACAGATTTAGTCACATCACTTACCTATAAAAAAAGGAGGCCTCGTGTTGTGTAGGCATCTGGATCCTTGAGAAATCTTTTGTGGTCAGATGCTGGTCCTCTTCCTGTTTATGAATGTCTATCACTGAACTAATTAACAGCTTTAGGTCTTTAGGCAGAGCAGAACAGATGGTCCCAAGAGGGACATGCGCCTTCCTTCCTTTTCCTCCTTTGAGAAAAGTGTTTTCATTGATTACACTACACGTAAAGTGATCTGTGGATGAGGTAGGGTAGGGATGAGGTAGGGTCTGATTAGTTCAAGGATTCTCTCCTCCATTCGCAGATCATGTTACAAGCAGGGAAATGAATGCGAGAACTTTTCTCAATGCAGGACGAGAAAGGAGGGTGTCTGTCCCTGAAGGACCATCTGTTCTGCCTGAAAACTTGGAAGACAGGAAGAGGACAGGCCACAAAAGATTTGTCTATGATCTAACTGCCTGATAACACACCCAATATTAAAAAGGTATATGATTCAACTAAAGGTATATGGATTTTTTATTTTTTTTGCTAAAGCTTCAGCTTTAACAAAATTACTTATACATTACCTAAAATAATATTGCACATTGTTTAATAAAGGCTTACATTTCAAGCAATATACAGTATATTATATATGTGGCTTTAAATTTGTTTTCATTGTATGATGAGTTTCTAGACATTGTGAAATGCATACACGTTGCACAATCTAGACATAGAAAGAACAATTCAACAAGACAAGGAACATGTGAAGCATGTGAA
Source organism: Lithobates sylvaticus (assembly GCA_028564925.1). NCBI lineage: Eukaryota > Metazoa > Chordata > Amphibia > Anura > Ranidae > Lithobates > Lithobates sylvaticus. The sequence goes on from CM053027.1 coordinate 135,605,120, forward strand.
GGACACTAATCAATATCAACCAATCAGAATACATCAAGTCATGATCTCACATCAGTAAACTTACATTTGAGTATGGTTAACTGAACTTTGCATATCATCAATGAGTAATACTGAAGACGCACGACAGAGTCTCTCCAATGACTTTCTTCTAAATTAATCATAGTTGGAGAATATAATTACTGGCCAAAATAAATTCATCAATTCCAAAGCACGGAACTAAATTAAAAAAGGTACACGGCTAAACCTACTGTTTAAAACAGAATGAGTTTACTATTTTAACCAGCCCCATGAAAGTATCAAAAAATGATAAATACTGTAAAAAACTGTAATAATAATAACAACACAGCAGTTATCCAAATGATTAACAAAGTAACACAAAATCATCGTCATTTATCTCAATGGTTTACAAAATACTATAAAAAACCTCTATTGTTTCAATAAAATGAAAATGACCTTTTCATTGGTAAACATTACTGGTCCCTTGGTGTTGATGTACTGTATATCAGTACTCAGAATACAAATTATTTTTCATAATGAGATAGAAAATGTTAAGTTTATTTTTTTCTTTGCTTTCAGGATAGCTTATTAACGATCATAATTACCAGACCGTTTTAACATTGGTTGAAGTTTGGAAATTAGAGAATGTATTTGACTGCTGTGAGTTATAGTATTTTCAGTAAGATGTTCCTGTAAATATCATGTATAAATATTTTATTCAAAATACACATTTTATTTCTGCTAAGTACTGTACTTAAAAAAAAATTCAAAACTCAGATTATTTTGCTGCTATTGTAAATCAATTTTATGGTTTTCTAAAATGATTTATTACGGTTTAAAAAAAAAATTGTATATTTTGACATACAGCAAACCACAGTTAGCCAATGTGGAAATGTGAACATAACAACCCCCCCCCCCCCACACACACACACACACACAAACACTAAGGCTCGGTCCACACCCCCAAAATTTGGGATCCGATTTGTGAAACTCCAAGTCGCATGACATGTGAAATCCCATTTTGGTCAATGAGAGCTGTCTTAATTAGCACTACTGAAGCAGCTCCAACTTTAGAGACTAATCCTGTACTACTTCAAGGCAACTTCTATCCGACTTGTGCCCATAGACTTTAATGGAAGTCGCCTCAAAGTCAGATCTTAAGTCTTAAAGGGGATGTAAACCCACTCTCATCCTTTCTTAACTACTGCAATATTGGTTATCTAGAAGGATATACATGCCTCCTGCATGTATATTTATCTGTCAAATGTCTCCCCTCTGTCTGCTATGAGACCTGAAAAACTGCAGATTTTGTGGGTGGGTCTGTTTTCCAGGGCTCAGTGGGTGGAGTTGTGATGTCAGTAGACTCCCCGCCCACCTCTACACTGCCCTTAACATGCATTTTCTCCTGTGTATTTCTTACATTGAACTTCTGCTATGATCACCAACATCCAGTCAAAACCCAGAAAAGTCCCCACATGACTTCAGCATGTCAAATCATGCTGAGGTGTGGCACACCCAATCCTTGCAGAGCTGCTGAAGAAAGTAATGGGGGTGGGAATTAAAAAATAATGCATGTCTTAGGCTAGTGCACGAGATATGTAAATCACCTGTCAATCACAGCAAGGGGGAAGAACGGACAAAGTTTTCACAGTTTGTCCGTTTTATGTCACTAAAAAAAGATATGAGGATTGCTCAGAGCTGGATTAACTCTTTGTGGTAAGACTGGGCCCAGCTGATCTGAAATCCCATACTCTATATTGTGCCAGCCAAAAAAAAATAAAACATTTTAGGTTTACATCCACTTTAATTAATGTGATTTGGATCCGACATTACAGGACGATTACACAGACATTCCCTGAAGTTGCTTCAAAGTTGTGCCAAAGTCGCCTGGCAAAGTAGAACTGTAAGTCGCGTCAATGAGAACTGGGCCTAAGGTGTCTATTTAGAGATGTTATCACTCAACATTTCCACAAGTTTTGTCATGCATTCACACATTTTACCAATTAAATTAAATTTGAAAGGGGTGTCTATCTTGAGTAAAAACATTTATAAATAGACCTATAAAACCCCCAAGTCTGAAATAAAGTTTTTGAAACATGGCCAAATATTGGCATATACTTATGTGGTGAGTTTCTGTTACATACCTTGGTGTATAGGGCTCTGATGGAGGTGGGGGGATAAATAGGTCTTGAAGAGCAGTACTGTCCCTTTTAGTAGGCGTGCTGATTGTACTGGATGGGGTGGCAGCTCCACTTGTGGGACTCCTTGGAATTAGTGGCTATAATTGAAACAAAATCATTATATACTAAAAACAGTTCAGTTTTATTTAAATCCCCCATAATACGGTCTAGTGTAGGGCTCTGGGTCATTCTTCTTTTAGCCGATCTCCTAAACCAAACACCCAGAATAATTACCATTTTGCTGAAATGCAGTGTATAGGTTTTACCATTAATAACAAAATGTTATTTACATTTTTTTAATCAGACAGATAGCAACACATGTACGAGTACGTTTCTTATTTAAAACTTTTAAGTCAACAGGGGGCAGTGTAAAGGCAAGAACACCAATTTTTCGTAGGATACAAGCTAATGGTAGGAAACAGACCTAAACAGCAAGGAGATGAGATTCCACACACTTAAGAATGATTCGTAGGGGAAGAACGCATAGTTGGGGCAGCAAGATGCATCCAACTGACTCCAACATGTACAGGGTTCTATCACGCAAACAATTAGTGTTGAGGATTGTTGAAATCATTCATGTACACTGTAAGGTAATAAGAATAACTAAGGCTATAGATACTATTTTGGGAGAGTTAGCGAAGGCCACGTCCTTAGTTAGGCTCTTTAAATACATTTGTGCTGCATAGTACCTGCAAAAAAAAGTGTATAATAATAATACTTAAGCCATGAAAGTCTCAGGGATGCAAGAACAACATCTGCACTAAAAGGACTTGATGATGTAGAAGTGCAAAGTTCACAATACACAAGAAGTATGCATTAAACTGTTGCATTTTACACAGTACAGCACGATCACTCTTACACAGAGGACCATTCAGAACTCTAAATAAATATCTGTGCCGTTGTCTGACCTGAAAGAATGAGCATAAATAATCCATAACCCTTGAGTACATAGACCATTCAGAATATGCTAGAATTGTGGACACAGCATGAAAACATCACACAGTTCCTTCACTGCAGCATAAAAAAGAGAATCCTTATAGACCGTTTTCCAAATGTCATGTGTATTGATGAGTGACTTTTTAAATGTCCTTAGTGCTCATGGGATAACAAATTGTTTTAGCTATACATTTGCTCACTGAATGTAAATTCTGTAACACAACACAATTTAATATTTTATTTACAGAAAGGGTATTACTTTACAGGAGGGATGGGGTATGCCTGAAGAAATGGCAGAATTGTAGCAGATGGTAAATGTGAAGATCTGTGAAACAATGAAACGATGTTTCAGTCACATACCATTGTACCCTTTTATCTTTTAGCTACAGAAATATCAGATGACATCCCTTTTGTGAGCCTGATCCGAGAATAAAAAATATATACAGTATTACTTTCAGGCCTGCTAATAAAAGTAAGGCCGATATCAGATGGGCAATTCTAAAGCTAGAGACAAATCTCCAGTGGCAGGATTGCTAAAGAGGCTGCCTGTCTGTCCTTATGGAATCAATCTCTCTGTAGCCAGATGCAGGGAGATGGGAGAAACCCCTTATCGCTCCCAACTCCAGAGGGGGTAATTACATAAAGACAAGCTGGCAGCCTTTTAGCAGGCCTGTTGCTGGCAAGCTCGAAAAATCCCCAGTGGTAGAATCTCTAGCGGCAGAATCACCCATCTAATGGGGGTGGACATAGGTTTGTTTTAGGAGAGGCAAAAGCTCAACTATAGACTGCCAAACGATGACGCCTAGACTATATGATGGTAATAAACTCAAGTCTCAACCCACTGATGTCTAAAAGGCCAAAAAGAAGACCCCTCTTCAGAGTGCATTATCTTTCAGATTATACGATTTAAAATCTCACCACAAAAAAAATCTATACAAACATGTTGTTACATTTTTATTCCTAATTTGTCCAGCGTTACTTGTTAATCCTTTACAAAGAAAAAATCTAAAGAAAAAGAAAAAAAAATGGTTATATACTCTCACAAGGTACACTTTGTTATAAATTGTATAAAAAAAATTGATAAAAAAAAAAAACTAGACTTCAAATCTATCAAGGACAAAACAAACATGTTGCTTCCTTTGTGTGGACAAAGTACAAATTTGTTTTAAAGTGCTGACCCTGCAACTCCAAGTACAGAAGACTGTAGAAACATTCAGGTGCTTTTATTAGACAGAATTAAAACTGTATTTAATGATTTAATGCGATTTGTGTTTTTGGTCTTCCTAAAGTTCAGATGTAATCCCAAAACTATGATGACAGGTTCCAATCCCTTTCTGATCCCAATTAGTTTTTTACTTTTTAGACCAATGGGGCCCGTCCCTAATCTACATGCGGGGCACCGGACGCATGGATTCCAAGGTTTTTTTTTTTTTTAAGCATGTGAGGTTTCCCTCAATCTCCTCCCAGTCAATCAGGTAGGCCAATTGGCCAATCGTGTCTCAGGACACACTTCCTGTGTGGCCGGGGGGGGGAGAATGTCTGTGTGCTCCCTGGCATAATCGGTCAGAATGGCCCCGGATCTTCCTTCCCCCTGCCTCCATAAAGGTAAGGCCCCCCCTATTTGTCTCCCACGGGGGGTAAATTGTGCCGGGTGATCACCGCTGTCCGTGTCTCACGGGTGGGGGGGGGGGTTGTGCCCCCCTCCCAAAATTTTGAGCACCAGCCGCCACTGCTTTAGACATACTGTTACTAGAAAATATGAACCCAAAAGATAGTAAAGACACAAAGACTGCATGAAAATAGACCCATGGTTGGACAGCAACAAAAAAAGAAATAAAATAAAAATAGACAAAAAAATAAACTTTAATGGGCTGCTTTTTTTAAACAAGAAATAAATTGTAATCTTAACTTTCATGGGGTATATAGGTTTTTTTCATCAGTTTAAAAAAAAAAGACGTGAAAACATATCAAAAGTAGAAGAAAATATGCCTTGGTGTACAGTACCCAGTTTTCGAAGAACAGAGCAGAAACTGCATACAGAACAGCTCGTCTTCATATTAATCACAACACCAATCAGCTTCCAGGTTTTTTTGCGAAGCTTAACTGAACAAGCTGAAGTTAGAAGCCGATTGGCTACCATGCACAGCTGCACCAGATTGTGCACTCTCCAGTTTTAGTAAATCAACCCCATAATCTGCAACTGAAAACACAACTCATTTTAAGATAAAAATTGTCATACCAGTATTCTAGTTGTGAATACGATATGAAAACATTGATTCAAGATGTGAATTTTTTAACCTACAACCAAAAAGATTTCTGCTTAGCCAGATCAGGTAGAGGTTTCTGATTGGTTAATTAAAATTACACATTGTCACTGCCATTTCAAATACCTTTTTCAATAGGGCTAAATATTTCAGAGATAACAATGCCAACACGGTATGGCAATGATACTTTAATGAGCACAGCTATGTTTTATAATAAATAATTTAAATGTAGATCATAAATATTCGATTTTTGTGAACTCTACAACCTCATATAACATTTGTGAAAACAAAATAAAAACACAGTTCATAATTTAGTTCATTATACAATAATTCCTTTGTCTACTAAGAGGGTCTGTAGGCAAGTGCTGGGCTGCAGGTTGTAGCCCAACCTGAAGATGGCTCTGTGCTGCTTCTTCAGGTTGGCAGGAAGCCTTTGAAATCGAATCTGTCCCCTATTACATATAAGCATAGATATGGATGGCCATCTCGGGGAGGCTTGGCATCGGCTATTAGATGCTGAAATCCTGCAAGATTTGGGTGGACTTGATGCAGAAATGCTTAAATGGCAGTTTCTGCATAATGTGGAGCACCTGCAGTGTGGGAGTAGTTCAGAGATTAGAGTCCCGCAAATTAGGGAGAGTGCAAAAGCAGCATTAGGGAGAGGTTCCCAACAAGGAGGAAAAGAGTAGGTTTCCACTTACTCTTCTGCCAGCTTTTTGGAACTGTCTTCCACCATCACCCAGATAAACTGCAAGGACTTTACGGGGCTGCCCTGAAATCCCCAATCTTGACACCTCCACAAAGGGAAGTGCACCTCAAGCATTCTGTGGTCTGTAAGCTCATATTGTATTGACATTGAAAAATTGTCTTACATGAACAGACATCACTTTTCTGCTGAAGAAGTGTGTAACCCGCAACATATTTAGTGCAATATCTGTAAAATACCTTATTTATGTGATCATTCGATATCTACACTATAAAGCAACATTTAAGCATCTACAGTATGTGTGTTGACTCCTCTCAATTGTTGAGTTCGCTGGTTGAACCCCATCCTCTCAGCAGGGCACACAGATATAATTTTATCCTGTACCAGAATATAGCCAGACACCTCTGCACTAATTTGGGCTTCGATAGATAGCTAAACTCCAGGCACAATATACCAGACCTATGCTCAGAAAACAGAGTGAGAGTGTAGTCAGAGAGAGAAACTCACAACTGTAGTGTCTCATTTTGGAGAGACTATAAGGAAATTAGAACTACTGGGACATATAGTTCTGCACCTGTGCATGCTGCAATTGGGACTGCTGTGACTTGTCTTTAGAAGCTGCTATCTGGATACCAAGGAGTTCCCTTTTTCTCTCTGTGGACCCCTTTTGCTGTGTGAACCCAGTACGGACTCAAAGTTGCAGCCAGGATGCATATGACTCCCCCATTCCTTCACTTTGAACCCAGAAAACCTTTTATTTGCATCTTCTGCCTTTTGCCCCTCTGGCGTCTGTTGCAAGGACCCTGCGGATGGAGTTAGCTCTCCCTGGACTAACAGGAGCATTCCATGTGAGTAGTGTAGTCACCTTTGCTGTGTCTTTTGTCACCCCTATGATTTTGTTGGACTGTCCCTGTTGCACCATATTGCTGCCACTGTAACTGCTGAACTGTCTCTATTGCACTATATTGCTGCCATTGTGAATTTGCTGAATTGTTCCTGTTGCATTCGATTGCCATAACTCTGGACTTTTCTGTACCATATTACTGCCCAGTGATCCTGCTAATTGTCCCTGATTGTACCCAGAATCACCAACACTGGACTCACACCTATTGCTGTACTATATTCCAACTATGTGTTCCTGCTAATTGTCCCTGCCTGTACCATACTGCTGTCCTGCATCTCCCTGGACTTATCCCCCATCTCCACTGCATTGCCTTTGCATTTTTTGTGCACTTACCCTTTACCTACAGTGGTAGTAAATCCTATGTGCACTGAACCTATTAAAAAGAACCTCTGTGCCAAGGGTGCTGAACCACTTTCAGCCTGTGTGTGTGTTCTGTTATGCCCATACCTCCATTGCAAATATTTTCCGTCCCAGATTCCAAGATTTATGGGTCTGTGCAGAATGCTGTAATGAGGAACAATGGTCATTATGCATGATCTACAAGACCATTGACTTCAAATCTCATTACAGTTGTTAGATGCAAACAAAAGGCAGCAGCATATGACATGTTAGTGAACAGTCACTGGTGCAGAAGGGTGTACCACAATTCCTAGACATAACAGTTCAGTATGATTTACAATCTCCATCCCACTGCTACATGATAAATTGTTCACTGCTTCAATCTTTCCAGTTCATTTCGTGTTAAGATATGGCAATTTTACTCTGAAATGCTTTATTAGATCAGCAATATACTTTAAAGTGAACATCAAGTGGTGAGGCTGAATGTCATAGTGGGAAGCCACGGATTATACCGTACTGGCACTACAACAGCTTTATTCCTTCTTATACAGTATGCCCAGATGTAGGATTCATTTTACATGGAAATAGAGAAACAAGAATTAAAAATTAAATTAAAGTAGCTATAGGTGCTACCATGTGGTGTCCCTGGATGCATAGTATTTAAATCCTATTCTCAATCGCTGCAACATTATATTTTGTGTCCCAGAGTTTAAAACAGGTTCTCTTAATAAAACAGCCCCCTGCCACAGGGCCTGGGTTGCCATCTGGGAGCCTGTAGGCACACCTTTTTGTGCCTAAAGTAATACCAAATGCTAGGATCATCCTTTTACCCAGCAATTTTTCTTGTTTTAGTGGTTCTAACCTGGCTTAAAATATTGTGATAATACATAAATAAGCTAATATGAAATGACAGGGTTTCTACTGATGGGAAAAATGTGTGTCCAGATAAAAGCACTGTATTTATTGGGTTTTTATGTGATAGACCAACAAAGTGGTACATAATTGTGAAGTGGAAGGAACATGATAAATGGTTTTCAAATTTTTTTTACAAATGAATATCTGAAAAGTGTGACATGCATTTGTATTCAGCCCCCTTACTCTGGTACCCCTAACTAAAATCTAGTGGAACCAGTTGCCTTCAGAAGTCACCCAATTAGTAAATAGAGTCCACCTGTGTGTAAATTAATCTCAGTATAAAAACAGCCTGTGAAACCCTCAGAAGTTTGATAGAGAACCTCAGTGAACAAACAGCACCATGAAGGCCAAGAAACACAAAAGACAGGTTAGGGATAACGTTTTGGAGAAGTTTAAAGCAGGGTTAGGTTATAAAAAAAAATATCCTAAGCTTTGAACATCGAGCTTTGACCCATCATCCAAAAATGAAGAGTATGGCACAACTGCAAACTTATCAAGACATGGCCGTCCACCTAAACTGACTGGAAGAGTGGCAAAAAGAAAGCCACAAGAAGTCCAGTTTGCAGTTTGTGAGAAGCCATGTGGGAGACACAGCAAACACGTGGAAGAAGGTGCTCTGATCAGATGAGACCAAAATTTTACTTTTTGGCCTAAAAGCAAAATGCTATGTGTGGCGGAAAACTAACACTGCACATCACTCTGAACACACCATCCCCATTGTGAAACATGGTGGTTGCAGTATCATGTTGTGGGGATGCTTTTCTTCAGCATGAACAGGAAAGCTGGTCAGAGTTGATGGGAAGATGGATGGAGACAAATACAGGGCAATCTTAGACGAAAACCTGTAATGCGGCGTACACACGGTCGGAATTTCCGATGGAAACAGTCCGATGGGAGCTTTTCATCGCATTTTCCGACCGTGTGTATGCCCAACGGTCTTTTTCTGTCGGAATTTCCGACGGACTTTGAATTGAGAACCTGTTTTCAATTTTTCCGACGGAAAACCTTTCTATCGGATTTTTCGATCGTGTGTATGCAATTCCGACAAGCAAAATTCTGACGCATGTTCGGAAACAATTCGACGCATGCTCGGAAGCATTAAACTTCCCTTTTATAGTGCTGTCGAACGTGTTTTATGCCCCTGTGTTATTGACCGTCGGAATTTTTTTTTTAACAACCAGGTTGTTTTTTTATTATAGCAAAAAAGAAATGATACAAGTAAAATACAACAAGTAGTAGAATAATCCGGCATAATAGTATACAAGTGCATAGTACAGAGCAGAGGATGAACAATAAAACAGTGGATAGGTAACCATAGCCTCATTTTTTACATCGTGACATTCAAGTGTAATATAAACGGGGAGGGGGGGGGGGGGGGGGGGGGGGGGGGGGGGGGGGGGGGGGGGGGGGGAGGGGCGGCCATACCCTCATACTCCCAGTTCCCACTTCGTGGGGGAGGAAAGCCTCCCTAAGGTAGTGAGGAGGTTTAGACTTGTTCTATCCAGGGTAACCATACACGATCAAACTTCAGTGGGCACCCTCTGTTGGCATACGTCAACCTATACATGGGAAGAACCGCATTAACCATGGTGTCCCAAGAGGCCACCGTGGGGGGGGAGGGGGATGTCCACTTCACTAGGATCGCCTTTTTGGCGTAGAAAACCAGTAAAGAAATTAATATCTTTGTGTATCTGGGTCGCTGGTCGTCCTCATGAATGCCCAGCAGCGCCAGTTCAGGTGAGGCAGGTAGGGTGAGTTGCAGTCGTGCATTAATACAGTCAAAAACCCTGGCCCAGTATCGTTGGAGACGGGGGCAGGTCCAGAACATGTGCATAAATGAGCCATCAGTGGATTGGCATTTACGGCAGTCCAGGGATCTGAGGGGGAAAATTCTGTGCAGTCTCTGTGGCGTGTAGTATACCCGATGCAAAAATTTAGTGTGGATTAGTTTATCTTTAGAGGAAATAAGAACCTTAGACCCGTCATCAAAACATTCCTCCCAGGTTTCCCTATCTAGGCTGGGAATATCATTCCTCCATCTATCCCAGAGGGCTTCCATCTTGGGCGAGTCAACTCCCAATAGAATGAAATACAAGGGAGGATAGAGTTTTCTGAAGCGTCACCTATGTCAATGCATCCTCAATGGGATCCACTGCCAGGGCAACTCCTCCCTGAAATTGTGCCCTAGCTGCGTGTCTCAGTTGGTAGTAGCGGAACAACATGTTTCCCGGGATGTCATGATTGGACGCTAGGTCCTGAAAGGGTAATACAACACCATTTCTGACGACATGCCGGAGGGCCACAATCCCATATCTAACCCAGAACAGTGGGTCTGGTACCGTTCTGAAGTGAGGAAGTAATGGGTTCTCCCAGAGTGGCATATTGGGTGAATATTGTCGAGGACGGAGGAACCTCCTCCTCGCCATCATCCATACCTTTAGGGTCGGACCGTCGGAATTTGGTGTGATAGTGTGTAGGCAACACAACTTGAGCGGAATTCTGTCGGAAAAACCGTCAGTTTTTTCCGACGAGAATTCCGATCGTGTGTACGTGCCATTAGAGTCTGCAAAAGACTTGAGACTGCGGCGGAGGTTCACCTTCCAGCAGGACAACGACCCTAAACATACAGCCAGAGCTACAATGGAATGGTTTAGATCAAAGCATATTCATGTTAGAATGGCCCAGTCAAAGTCCAGACCTAAATCCAACTGAGAATCTGTGGCAAGACTGGAAAATTGCTGTTCACAGACGCTCTCCATCCAATCTGACAGAGCTTGAGCTATTTTGCAAAGAAGAATGGGCAGAAATTTCAATCTAGATGTGCAAAGCTGGTAGAGACATACCCAAAAAGACTTGCAGCTATAATTGCAGTGAAAGGTGGTTCTACAAAGTATGGACTGAATACAAATGCACGCCACACTTTTCACATGTTTATTTGTAAACAATTTTGAAAAACATTTATCATTTTCCTTCCACTTTGTGTTGGTCTATCACATAAAATCCCAATAAAATACACTTACATTTTTGGTTGTAACATGACAAATGGTGGAAAATTTCAAGGAGGTATGAATACTTTTTCAAGACACTGTATGTGCATCTGGTGGATCTGGCCCTTGGAAATACCTGGTACTTCCAGATATGGGGAGCATGCAATGTTCTCTTTCCTGCCAGTAATCATTACTTGGACCTGAAAACCAATTGTCAAGCCTGAACATAGCCACACAGGGGAGGGGAGGTCAATAACTCTGCACATACAGTAGGTGTCCCCATTCTATTGCATTAGGGTGTCCATCCCAAAGCTCAAGCACGTGTGCGTGTGCGTGTATGTGTATATACACACACATACATATACCCCTGTCAAATTTTGTGTTTATGCATTTAAATATTTGTATTGTTTTGAAAACTCTTAATAAATACAAATTCAACTGTATATATTTACACATACACACTCAGTGCACTGAGGGGAAGTAGGGGGGTGAGGGCAAGGGGGTGAGAGAGAGTGGGGGGGGGGGGGAAGAGAACCACAGGCTAGTCTCCCTTAGGCTCAGGCAGCCATGATCTAGAGCTGTTGTGTACTCTATAAATTTAATTTGCCACCTCCATAGCAAGCCTTTTCACAGCAGTGTGAGCAAGTTGGGGGATGGAATGGGAGGCAGAGTATATTCAGCCTCCTCTGTCCTTTTGATATAGCACACTGTGTCGGGCACTGCCAATCAGGTGTCTCTATCTCAATCATAGGATTCCTGTGAGTAAGATATTACAGGATCAGCATAGCACAGTCCCAGCCCCAACTCACAGGCAGAAATGCCCATGACGGGGTACAACATGCCCCGCACATTTCTGCACACTTAATTTTATGCCACTGCGCATTGGGTGATTAGGGCACAGGCACACCGCCTGCACACACCTATTACTCTGTGTGGGCTTCAAAACAGGCTAATAATGAGCTTATTCAGGGATTAGACTCAGGCTTCAAGAGTGGGAAGGAGGGTTGGCTATAAAGAGACTGTCACCTTTTCTTAGGTGGTTGAGAAATTCCTATAACCTTTCCAAATCACATTTTGACAGAAGAGCAAGTATGCTGTATATAGCCAAGCATACAAAAAAATAGAAATTTAGAGATTGTGCATAAAAGTATTTTTTTTTTTTTTTGACCGATTTCTTTTAAGTCTTTAAGTGAACCTATTAACATATAAATATAAAATGTATCCATTATGGCATGTTTTTGTATGTCCAAACCCCAGGCCTTTCATCTTGAGGGCTTGTGTAAATGGAAAAATTGGTTTGAGATGCTTCAGAGTTACTTCACATGTGCTTCTGACCTACACTTGACAGCCCTCTAATCTCAATTAAAGAAGTCATCACATTTGAAAAAAAATCTTAGTTAAGTCCCCCAAGGGAGCAATTGTAGCACTTGATCGCATTCCGATCCTTGGTCCCTTGTGTGTTAAAACGACATTTGTATTTCTATCTGTGAGGCAACGCCACCCCAGGCTGTAACCCAGTTTATGGGCTTTACTATGAAGGAGCTACAGCAGATCACAGCATCCACCACCACAGTAGTTGTGTGACAGTCTGCTTTCCCAGCACTGACCGTCTAGATAATTTGTATAACTTCCTCCTCAGTTGCCTGAATGCACTTCAGGAAAGCTATGCAAACTATTCAGACACAGCCAGCACTGACAGGACTGTGTGATCCGCCAGCTGCTAGTAAACATCTGTGGACTGTGGTGGAAAATCTTGGAGGCATGTCCAGGCAACCAAATTTTTACTAGCAGCCAGCTGATTTGTTGTTGGAGCCGACCCCTCCCGTTGCTGTGCTGAATGATGGCGCTTACCTCAGGCCTGCAAGTGCTGTCAATAAACTCTAATTAAACTCTAATTAAATATTCATCTCCTTACTAGCAGTATGGTCAGACAGCGATAGGGTGAGGTGGGAGCGCAGTGTTCACAATGCTAGCTCAGTAGTGGGGCCACAGATCAGAATGTGACCAGGTGCTACATGCATTTGATTCCTTGGGGAATTTTCCTTTTTTTTTTTTATGTGAGAATACTTCTTTAAGCTGCTATTTTCTTAAACCTGTATGGAAGGAAAAGCAATTTTGATGCAAAAAAGCCCATGCATACAACCCCTTACTTCATTATTATTGACCTATTCGTTAAAGAAATGTCGAGACCCCCCACCCACTTGCTCATTCCAAGAACATTTACAAATTTTTAGTAATATACAAACTACTTTTCCTAGCCTCTCCTAAAACATTTTTTGATTGTTACAAGAAATAGTACAGATTAAAAATTGCAAAAAATAAAAAATATTACTACGCAGGTGATAATAGCCTAAGTGAAATAAAGCCGCTTGCAATATCACAACAGAACCAATTGTGCAAAAACATACATAATAAAAATTGCAGTGCTAAATAAATGAAGTTCAAAGTAAATCATTAAAAAATAGTCCATATACTGTAGTTTTTGCTTGTTGGGCGTTTTGCTTCAGGTGACAAAACGTTCAAATGTGAACAGGTACCATTGAAATGAATGGGATTTTGCTTGTTGGGCGTCTTTCAGGCCTTTTTTTGGGCGTTTTACAAGCGTTTTTATGAGCTGAAAATGCAGCCTAAAGTGCATAGTGACAGATGAAAAGAAAGTCCATTGAAGTAATATTCATCAAAACAATCACATTTCTTTGAATATCCACCTGGTGCACCTCCACCGTGATAATAAACAGGATGTGAGCTTACCAGATCTCTAAACTCCACGCTATAGGAGTCTCGACAAGCGTTTAAATAATGATCCAGCACTCAAGGCGAATCCCTCATTGGTTAGACCAGTAAGGAAGGTAACATGGCTGGCTAAACAAACCCCAGGTGTTCCTCAGAGGTGACCAATATGGCCCCTTTCACACGGGCAGACCGTATGTCCATATTTCATTCATCCATCCATTTTCGGATGAAATACGTACATGCATCCCTATGGGATAGCGGGTGTCAGCGGATGAACATCCGCTGACACCCGATATCGTCCGTCTCCGCTATGGTCCGATTCTGCAGACGGAGAAAAATCCTATTTTTCTATCCGTCTGCAGAGCGGATCGGATGAACACGGACAGACGGCTCAGCAGGGATCAGCGGAGCGATCCCCGCTGACTAGCGGATGTTTTGGGGGCGGAACACTACGGATCCGTCCCGTGTGAAAGAGCCCTAAGGAAGAAAAATGAGTCCACATAGTGTAAAACCGTAAAACTTTTATTTTGAGAAAAGCTTACTAAACATTTACAGCAATCCAGTGAATAGTCAGCGGTTAAAATGGTAGTTTCCAGGATAAAAACGACTTGTATACAAGCTCAATTGGCATGGTTAGTTCAGACATAGATTACATCCATGCCAATTGAGCTTGTATACAAGTCATTTTTATCCTGGGGAACTACCATTTTAACCACTGACTATTCACTAGATTGCTGTAGGTATTCAGCAAGCTTTTTTTCCTCAAAATAAAAGTTTTTACGGTTTTACACTATGTGGACTCCTTTTTCTTCCTTAATGGTCATGTCTGAGGAACACCAGGGGTTTGTTTGGCCAGCCATGTTACCTTCCTTTCTGGACTAACCACTGAGGGATTCGCCTTGAGAGCTGGATCATTATTTAAACACTTGTCTAGATTCCTATAACGTGGAGTCTTGAGATCTGGTAAGCTCACATCCTGTTTATTATCACGGTGGAGGTGCACCAGGTGGTTATTCATCTAAACAATCACATTTCTTTGGATATTACTTAATGAAATTTCTTTATATCTGTTACAGATTAAAAATTCACTTTGACTTCGCCTGATGCATGTTTGCGATGGTACATTAGCTATGTAAATGCCAAAGCCAAAGACAGCCAGGCAACCAGTATGTTAGAAAGCACTTTGAACAACAGCCCAAGTATTTCTGTCAGTACAGGTTTCTTATAGGTAGATATGAAGATGGCAGCCCCAAAACTTGCCACTTTATCAATAAGTCACCAAATAGTTTTATAATTTATCCTGACAAACTAACTAAAAAGGAGTACTTACTATTACACAGCTGTATTCCTGTAAACAAACTTACAACTGTATGAAGTCGAATTTGCAATTGCTGGACAAATGTTTTCAAAGTAAGCCTAAAAATTTATAATCAGAACTGAATAAGATATCCGCCGCTCTTATGAAACCACAGCATACACTACCTGCCCTTTTCCGTCTTACGATGATTAATTAAAGAAACCTGCTGCCATATGACTGAACTACATTATTGTGTGATCGATTACAAAAATGGAAGAATTAAGCTCAAGGTCAAGAGAAGAGAAACCTGGGTTTCCTCTTATACACCAAATTGTTCAAAAAGCCATTCATTCAAGGGGTACAGCTTTGCTTTACTGTAGTCAGGCTTCCTACTTTAGGTATAAACACTTGTATAGGACAATTACACACAATACGATTTTAAAATATCATTCCAAACAACATTTTGGATCATACATGTCAACGGAACTTTATTATAATTGAATATTGATTTTATTTGCATTGTTGGCACTGCATTTATAAAAACATGAAATAGTGGCAGATACTATCCTTCAGGTGTGTTATGGGTAAATATTAATGCTCGACATAGCCATATGGGCCTGAAACAACAATCATGGGCTATTCAGTACAAGACAATGCCCAAAAAGGCACTACATCATCTCTATACCTTAAAAATAAACTCCAGGCAAAATACTAAATACACAGATAAAATACACACAGGAGAGCTGTTTTACCTGCTAAAGGATTTGTAATTCTGTCTATCCAGTCCTGAGATACTACTGCCTGGTGGCGGGGCTTTTTTGTTTCAGTTGGCCAGTACTCCCCTGTCTTGCCTTTTTTACGCACCACCAAACATTTTCCCGCCTCCCAAGCACAGCGCCTCCACTTCACTTTGTTACAGAGCAATAAGCCAAATTATTATGCAGGCATTGATATAGCACTATATTGTAAAGTGTGGCACATTACACACAGTGCTTTATAATAAACTATATGGATATGACAGTACAAACAGCAATAATATAGGGCAGTGATGGCGAACCTTGGCACCCCAGATGTTTTGGAACTACATTTCCATGATGCTCATGCACTCTGCAGTGTAGTGGAGCATCATGGGAAATGTAGTTCCCAAACATCTGGGGTGCCAAGGTTCACCATCACTGCTATAGAGTAAAAAGACCTTGCTTATAAGCTATTTATAAAATGTTCCTTTCACAACACAGATTATCCACTGCAATACTATGCATAGCTCACAATATAGTATAATCCACTGTACAATGAGTCATCGTGAACACACAAGGGGCAATTTAATAAAACATTTGCAACTCTTTTCTGGAGGTTAAGGCCATAGCAGAAAGATATATTAGCCATATTAGAAAGAAGTCCCAAGCCAAATTCAAGAAAGCCATGCAACACTTTTCTTGCCATTTCCAACAAATGCAACAAATTTAGTTTATATGTGCAACACTAACATTCAGGCTGCAACAAATTCATAAAATATCTTACCGATAGTTACATGAATCTGTTGCAAGTTGTCCATGAATAGAAGACAGATTTTCTGGGGCAGCATTTCGATAGAATATATTACCCAATATGGCAGAACATGGCAAGAAAATATGAAACGGTACTCACAGGGCTTTTTTTCTCAGGCATTGGGTTCAGGAATGCAACCACTCTCCACCCGCCTTCTCTCGTGTGGTATTGCACATGCTGCAGCAAATGGGTGAGGAAGGGTCCTAAAGGGGCATTAAAATACCAGGAGTGTGCTAGATACAGTGTGTAAACTTCAGGAGTGCGCTTTGCACAGAGTGCAGTGTTCAGGAGGGTGCTACATACAGAGTGAAGGGTTAAAGGGGGTGCTATGCACAGAGTGCAGCATTCAGGGGGTGCTACTTATAGCGTGCAGGATTCAGGAGGGTGCTATGTGCAGGATTCTGGAGGGTGCTACGTATAGTGTGCAGAGTTCATGGGGTGCTATGCACAGAGTGCATGGTTCAAGAGAATGCTACGCACAGAATGCAGATTTCCTCCCCCAAATCATCATACTTGATAGGATTGTCTTCCCCCTTCTAAAACAAGTCCCCCAGCATGCTTCCTGGTATAAATCCTCTTCCCCTCCCAGCCCCCCCATCCCCCTCCTGTACAAATGCCACCATTAATGCTTTTTTTCTACCCCTCAAATCTCTTCTCCCAACTTCCAAAACAGACCTCAGATGCAACGTGGCTCGATGCAGCAGGGGAGATGTTCTTACGCCCAGGCTCCTCCTTATGATCGGTCATAAGTAGGGATGGGCCAAACATGCAAACAGGAAAAAAGTTCTAGCAAACATGCAAACCCTATTAAAGTCTAAGGGACGCGAACATGAAAAATCAAAAAATCCCTAGTCATAAGAGATGTCAGAGCCGAGGAGGAGCCTAGCAGAAGCTTCCCCGGCTCTAGTGCAACAGGGCAGGTGGCAGTGAGAGAAGCTGTGGTTGCTGACAATTGCAGAGGGGCAAAACCTGGATGGCCAACATTAGTGATGTCATTAGCGCCTCCCTAAACATATGCAGCAGTGCCCGGGGAGGCCAGGACAGGAGCGATGTCACTTCTAAATACAAAAGCCGGGCCAGTGCCACACTCTGGCTGAAAAAAGCCCTGGGTACTCACATTGGTAACACAGTGACCTAATATGATAATTTACACTAATAATCTCTGGTGGTCTAGCAGACAAAAAAAGTTCACTTACCTGTTCTTGGGTTTCTTTCTTCACCATAGTGACAGTGCGCACCTGACAGCCACATGCATCATTGTCAATGATAAAGAGAGATCTCACTTGGTTGTCTCTTCAGCCCCTCTGAACCCAAGATCCAGAAATAAAAACATATAATTTCTGTGTTGGGGTTTTCAGAGACACCAGAGCGACAAGTGAGATCTCCCGGTCTTGCCAGCAGAAGAGAAGCAGCAATGTATGTCGTTTGCTTCAGTGTCACTATAAAATACCACTTGGATTCAGTGGTTCTCTAGGTTCCAGGAGATTTCACTGTCACTGACAGCTGGGGTCCAACACGAAGACTAGAAGCTGAAATGATCAGATCCGGGGCTTTGGATTTTGCTACACCTTTCTCCATAGTTGCTCCTGTTGTAGATCACTGTAAAGAAAATACTTCCACATTGTCCTTACACTGGAAGTGATGTTAGGTCATAAGTGATGTTACAGCACTTCCTGTATGGAGTCTATGACACAGCTGTCCCACTTCTGGCCAATTCCTATCAAGCTCTCATTGGTAATTAAAAAAACACAGATGATACAGCAGTGTAAAATTGGCCAGCAACAGGACATTTTTAATGAGGACAAATTGGCTGAAATGTACTAGAGAAAGAGTACATACAAATGTTTTACCACAATTATCAGAAAATAGCTGTCACATTATAAAATTGGCCAGCAGCGTGACATTTTTTTCCCCTCAAGAGAATTGACCAAAATGTATTGGAGAAAGAGTACAGGTAGATGTTCTATTAAAAAAAACTATAAGACCCCAAGTGACACAGCAGTGTAAAATTGGCCAGCTGCAGACCAAGTGATAATCGGTTAAGAGACGAAATGCACAGGCAGGTGTTTTACTACAAGAATCAAGATCAAATAGTACTGAAAACTGGGCATCAGCAGGAGAATTTTAAATAAAAGGCTATGCCCAAATGTACTAGAGATAATGAGCACACCTAAATTCAAAACAAGGACCTAGCAACATAAAATTACATTTACAAAAACACCCAAAATGCCACCCCTGAAACAAAAAAAGTATAACATTAAATAAAGGCCCTTTTAACATGAAATAAAAAACAAAATAAATGAAAACCTCCAAATACCGCCTCTTCGTACAAAAGCCTTGCTGCAAAAAATAAAATAAAAAATAAAAAGTTTGCTATGGACGGGACAGCAGGTAAAAGTTACAGCTGAACTGTTTCCTAACCAATTCCAAATCTCTCTTTTCACCATACTTTCCTTAAGGCAAATGTATACATTATATATATATATATATTATATTATTATATATATATATATTTATATATATATAGAGTTATATATATATAATTTTTTTTTATACACTTTTCCTTTAGAGTTACCAAAACCATATAATTGAGGTAAAATCTAAACACTTTAAATTTGTATGCAGTCAGGCAGGCCCTTGCACGACATAGTTGACAGTAAAGGAAATTGAATAAAAAAATGGTATAATGTATAGCCAGCCTTATCAGCTCTAAGCCTGCTGGGTATAGTTCAATGACCATACAGTGCATTAAAGTTATAAAAAAATTCTCCCAGGTGAATCTACACAAAAAATTTACCAGGACTGCAAATCTTGAACTCATGGTAGTGGTGACCCCAAAGTCTCATACCTATTGCTAAACTGTCTATACTACTGTAGAGTACACAATCAAATTAAGATTAATGACAGAAACATTAAAGCGAGGTGCCCATTTAAAAAAAAAAATAAATAAAAGTCAGCAGCTACAAATAATGCAGTTGCTGACTTTTAATAATCGGACACTTATCTGCACCGCTCGCCCCCTTCCGTTCGACAGCGCCGGCATTCTAACTGTGGGCGCCCGGCTGTGGCTTCACAGCCAGGCATCCACTGCGCATGAGCGAGTGGCGCCGCGTACAGTGAGTGCCCGCGTAATCATATGGGACCTGTCACGTGTCCCAGATGATTGACAGGACCCCATAGCAACAGTCATTTAGAGGCGAGTTAAAAAAAATTTTTGTGCAACCCCACTTTAAAGTCCTAAAGTAGAAGTCCGGTCTAAACTTAAACCTGCTCCCTCCCCCATATTAAGCCCTATACTAACTACCCTGCAAAGGAATGATGTTTTTATTTACTTAACCCAAGGTTAAACCAGTATGGTCGCATGATCTGCTCCCAGCACCGGCTTCAGGGGAGAGGAGCCAACAGATGCCCTATAGTAAGTCTGGGTGACATCACCACCCAGACTCTGCAGCCGTTATCTATGCTGTCTCCTCCTCCCTGAAGGTGGTCGCTGTGGAGATCATGTGACTGGACCGGAGTGCCCTTAGATTAGGCAAGTATACACATTTTTCATTTACAGGCTAGTTAGTATAGGGCTTAGAATGGGGGTGGGAGCAGGTTTAAGTTTGGATACATTTAGACCAGACTTTCCCAAAAAGAAGACTTCTACTTTATTCTTGTTGCTAATTTTTTTTGAACATTAAAAAATAACAGCATTATGTGCCAAATTGAGCTATCCTGTTTGAGGGCCCACTACTAGACACAGCTGAGTCAGGCTCCAGCACTACAGGCACCCCCTGGAAGCAGTGAAGGTACAGAGGATTCCTTTGCAGCAACACATGCAGAGACGTATCGGACCCGGGGCTGGCACCATCTCAGTGAATTGGGCAGTGGTAGCTTTCAGTGTCAGAGAGTAGCTAACTGCCAATATAGTAGGTTCCCTTTAATGAAGCTAAAAATTAACATTCTGCCTTGGAAATGATTATGCACTGCCAATGTAGGATACATTTAGAACACATACGAGTCTAGGTCAGCAGCAATCAGCAAGACAATCAATGAAAAACAAGCATAGAGCAGAGTCAAGAACATAAATTGCATAAGTCCAGTGTGTGTTGAGCCAGTGTTATTTTGTACCTAACAGTGGCCCCCTATTAAAAATGGCCAAGACAAAATGGCAAGGTACAGCAAATGTAAAGATGTAAATACAATTTGAAATACCCTAACCTCATTAAGGATCAGCCACAGTTAAATATAATTTTAGCAGTGATAAGAGCACAGATGTAAACCTGGCTATCCTGCATGCATGGTTTCAAAAAGCAAAACAAGGCTCATTTCCAAAGGCTTTTTAATTGCAAATAAATTAAAAAAAACAGCATGAGTAGGGATAATAGTGAAGTGTCATAGTAATGTCAGTGACATCTTTGTTAATGCTTTACTACCTTAACTCAAGGACAAACTACATGAATGAACTATTCTTTTTTTCCTGTACTTCACTAAGAATCATTAGGAACGTCATTGCCTCAAATGAGTGTAATTTTTAGAGATTGTTCGGCCATTGAGTCTGCCATGTCATATTTTCTAACAGGTCTTTGCACCCAGAATTGAGTATATCTACGTAGATAATTAAAGGTTTAACCACTTCCAGACCTCCTGCCGTCGTTATACGTTGGTACTTTGATGTCAAATACCAGGGTTATGGCAGCAGATAACTGGCATAACCCTGGTATTTTTTTTTAAAACAGCAGGTGGTCCGCTTTAAGATAAAAGTGGTCTTTGCCGCACAATTACTTTTATCGGCGGCGGGAGAGGTGCCTCCCTTGGCATCCGGGTCATCTCTGTTGCTTACCGGAGCCGACGGTAGAAGCAGAGGCGATCCAAAGTTTTCCCCTGAGAGGCTGGAAGTCGAGCAAAAGAATGATGGCCCCAACTCTACTCCATACCATTGGATGTCAAACGTCACTTCCACCCAACGGCCTTAAAGGGACAATTTTTTTTATTGAAAAAATAAAAAAAAAAGAGAAAGGACGCAGATATTTTATTTATTTTATTACATTTACGTGTAAATGTGAGATCTGAGGTCTTTTTGACCCCAGATCTCACATTAAAGCGGTTCTACACTCATTTCATTTAGTAAATCTCTTTGCCTTCCAAATCAGGCAAAGAGTACTAAATGAAATGTTTTTTTTTTTTTTTTTTTTTACTTACCTTGTAATTGAAGACTTCCGGTCTTCTCCCTCTGCGGCGGCGGGCGGGGTCTTGCGTCGATCGTCGTCACGCCGCACTGTCTCCTGGGATCTGGTGTCATTGATCCCAGGAGCCAGTGCGGGCATCTTCCGAAATCTCGCGAGATTTCGGCCACATCTTCCGAAATCTCCCGAGATTTCGGCCGCATCTGCCGAAATCTCGTGAGATCTCGGCAGATGAGCCGTTACTGCGCACGCGCGAGTAACGGCAGTGCATGCTGGGCCATCTAAAGTCCCTGTGGGTGTTTCACATGCCCACAGGCAAGATGGCCCCCAGCACTAAAGAAGAAGACGAGGAACTTCATCGGACGAAAACCGGCGGCGATCGAGATGGAAGATGGAACAGGTGAGTCCCCTAATAAAGGTAAGCACACTTTATATTACATCCTAAAAAAAAAAATTTTTTTTCAGAGTGCAGAACCGCTTTAAAGAGGTCCTGTCGTGCTTTTTTGCTATTACAAGGGATGTTTACATTCCTTGTATTAGGAATAAAAGTGATCCAATATTCTTTTTTTTAAAAGGACAGTGTAAAAAAAAAAAACAAAAGAAAAATCAATAAAAAAGTAAAATAAATAAGAAAGAAATAAATAAAAATAAATTTAAAGCGCCCCGTCCCACCGTGCTTACGCACAGAAGCGAACGCATACGCAAGTCGCACCAGCATATGTAAATGGTGTTCAAAACACACGAGGCATCGCCGCCATCGTTAGAGCAAGAGCAATAATTCTAATAAAATACCTCCTCTGTAACTCAAAACTGATAACCTGTAGACATTTTTAAACTTTGCCTATGGAGATTTTTAAGTGTCAACTATTGTTGCCATTCCATGAGCGGGCACAATTTTGAAGCATGACATGTTGGGTATGACTTTACTCGGCATAACATTATCTTTTACAATATAAAAAAAAAAAAAATTGGGCTAACTTTACTGTTTTCTTATTCAAAAAAATAATTTTTTCCCAAAAAATTGGGGTTGTAAAACCGCTGCGCAAATACGGTGTGACAAAGTATTGCAACGACTGCCATTTTATTCTCTAGGTTGTCTGAAAAAAATAAAAATAAAAATTAATATAAATATATATATATATATATATATATATATATATATATATATATATATGGGGGTTCCAAGTAATTTTCTAGTAAAAAATGTTTTTTTACTTGTACACACCAAGTGTAAAAAAATAGGCCTGGTCCTTAAGTGGTTTTAATGATATCTTGGACAGATATAGTAGTTTTAAACTGTGCCAAGAAAACAAATTTTTGCAGCTCCCATAAAGTGAAACACAAAAAAGCATTTGGTACACTAAGGCTCCATTCACACTAGCGCGTTTTTTGATGCATTTTGCAGAAATGCAGGGAAATTTTTTAACATGGGTTCCTATGGAACATGTTCACATCAATGCATTTTTGTGCCTCTGCGTTTTTAGAAAGCGTTGGGGACTTTTTTTCATGCAAAATGCAGCGTTTTGCATGTAATAGAAGTCAATGGACCCGCATCCAAAATGCAAGTACTGCGTTTTTACCGCGATTTACTTTTTTTTTTTTTATTATATAGCTGGTTGCTAAGCAACCACAGTGTAAAAAGAAAAATTGTAAAAAATAAAAATACAAAAAAACACAAATCGCGGCAAAATTGCGGTAAAAACGCGTGTCCAAAAACGCAGCAAGCACCGCAAAAACGCTCAAAAGCAACATGCATAGATGTGAATCGAGCCTAATGCCACAAACACACGATCAGAATGCTCGACGGAAAAGCCTTGGATGTTTTTTTTCGACTGAAATCCGCTCAAGCTTGTGTTGCCTACACACGGTCACACCAAATTCCGACTGTCAAGAATGCGGTAACGTACAACACTACAACAAGCTGCGAAAATTTCAATGCTTCCGAGCATGCGTCGAATTGTTTCCGAGCATGCGTCGGAATTTTGCGCGTCGGAATTGCCACAGACAATCGGAATTTCCGCTAGAAACTTTTTCCGTCTGAAAAATTGAGAACATGCTCTGAATATTTTGCTGGCCGAAATTCCGCCAGCAAAGGAATGGAGCACACAGTCGCTCACATCGGTCTTTTGCTGGCGGAATTTCCGATCGCGTGTACGCGGCTTTAGACTGCATTTACACTGTTGTGCTGAAAAACGTGCTATTAGTTTTCAATGTGTTTTTAATGTTTTAGGTGAGTTTTCTGGTTTCCTGGCTCCCAACATGCACCTCTGAAACATGGACATGCGATTCAGAAAAATCATCTTTTTAGTGTCTAGAAAAATGGTATTAATTAAGCATAATGCATCAATTCGCAAGAAAGAAGAGGAAAAGACACCTTTGGAGAAGAAACCGACAAGCCAAAAAGAGATGGTTCTGTAGCTGGCCACAAACAGATGGTCAGCTTATCCTGATATTCTCAGCCAGGTCGGGTGAAGACCTTATACTTATGGTCACAGGAAGAATTGAAAACCCTCTAAGATGAGAGATGCTGGGAACCGTCTGCCTACTTTTCTTCTTCTTACCATTCAGCTTATTATGTGCACTTGGCAAGCCAAAAATGCATGGATTAGTGGACTGCTAAAAGACCGGCCTGTGAATATGGATAGTGCCTCAACTACATATTCCCTGACAAAGCAGGTGGGGTGAGATAAGAAAATTTGATCCACCGATCGAGCGCAAACAAATAATAAAAGGAGATTTGGATTGATCACTTTGCTGCCTTGCCATTACAAGTATATCACCAGTATAATACCATCTGATTTGTAAACAAGGTTTATAGTACTAAGCACACTGTGACTGCTCTCTGTTGATAAAAAATGGCCATACACCGCAGCCTGCATGACAAGTATAATGAAGATATGAGCAAGAGGCAGCACTGTAAAAGGAAGTAGAAGGTAGAAAAATCACTGTTCGTATCAGACGGCTAACTGTAAGCCTCACCCTACAGCTGATGCAAAGAAACACAGCCAATAAATGTTCCACTTTACACTTCTTTTATACATGCTATGTAATTTGCAATGTTGTAGCAAATAAACATACAAACTCAGTTTGTTTTAACCGTTCTCTTAAGAAAGAGTGAGTCAAGAGACTAGCAATGACAATGATTCGTAGTCATGAGGGATAAACATATCAAAAAAAGAACATTAAACCTTTAAAGTGATTGTAAAGGGAAAAATATTTTTAGAAAAATAAAAATGTGTTACACTTACCTGCTCTGTGCAATGGTTTTCCTCTTCACAGGTCCCCCTCCGGCACTCTGAGCTCCTCCTCTTTTCACGTTCCCTGCTGGTGATCCTGGCTTCCCCTGGGGAGTGCCCCTATAGCAAGAAGCTTGCTATGGGGACACTCATGCAGGCTTCCTTCCAAGCCTCACTCGGTGTGTTCATTAATACAAATAGTGTGGCTCAACCCCGCTCCTACTCCACCCCCACTAGCTGTAATTGACAGCAGCAGGAACCAATGGATCCTGCTGCAACCTCTGACACAGTAGGGGTATAAATATGGTGGACCACTTGGACTTTTTTATTTTTTTTACTGATCAGCCTTTTGTGTTTACATCTCCTCACAAAGACAATACAAACATTCCAAGAATGTTGTTCCTTTGGGCTCAATTTTCTCACCAAAGCCTGCAGGGACGCAGTCTTTAGTGCTCAACATCCTTCTACTACAATCACCTTTTTTATACAAAACATTTCCTTATGTTCTAAACCTGAGAGCCGGTTTACCCCATGTGATCCATATGCAGTGCGATTTGAGCCAATTCATTTTGAATAGGCTCAATCGCACTGGACTGCACCAAAAGCAGATGGCATGGTACTTCCGAAGTGATCTGGTGCAGGAAAATGCAACTTGCGTTTGTGGTGTCTCCTTTACCGACACCGACTGCAGATCTTAACTGCAGTTCGCTTTGAACGCCGTGTGCGAAACATGCACGGAAGCCACATTCTGGTATGAACGGCCATTTAAGCTTATACAAGAAGAGTATATGTCTCCTGATAATGAAGAGATGTGTGGCCAGTAACTATACAAGAATATAGTGACACCGGCCTGTTGTGACTAACGCCAAAATCCAGTCCTGCCTTTAATATAGTTAGGTTTGAATAAAGACAATCTACTTTAAGCAATAGAATAATGTCATTGCAGAAAAAAATATTTTTTTAAGAAAGGAATCCACCAATTGGCTGGCCATTTGGTGGGCTCTCTCCGCTATACTGTGTGTGTCTCACTTACTTATTTGTACTTGAACCTAACATTACAATAAGGATCTGGAATGATGGGCTTTGGGCTATAATCAATACACAGCTTGATTTTACAGAGGTTTGCTTTTTACATCACTCTGGGATTGTTTCAAATTCATTGACAGATGCATTTGATCAGCATTTGACCAGCAGTTGACCTCATTCTGACATGTTTCAGGCTACCTTTGCATTACTATAGACTTATATGGAGAGAGAAGCAGTTCTGACATGGACAAACACCTGTCAGCATAGGCCCCTAATGTGATATTGGAAAAAAATACTTCTATCAAGGTTCCTGAAATACAATGGTGTCAGAAGATATGCACTCCGAAATGTGCATAATTAGGAAATAATAAAGGTGACAAAATGTGAATATATTACCGTAAGCCTTACCATAAATGCCACTTTTTTGAATGGATTCCCTCATCCACGCATGCCAGGTGAATAGAGAAGTCCTCCCTGCTGTGCCATTGTATTCCTTTTTTCAGAATACACTCATCAGCAGCAACTGCTGATCAAAAAAGTTTTTTCAACAGTCCTGTTTAACAGAAGTTGATCATTAAATTGACTTATGTGGAGCAGAAATGGCCATAGGAGGATCAAAATTCCACCGGTTCCTGCCAAACTGGCCACATTTCACTCCATCTATGGGCAGCTTAAGGTGGGCCAACAAGCTATATTTAGATAAACATAACAGTTTTGCCCTACAAACTAATCTACAGCATAACAACTAGCACCCCACATAAAATGGTTTATTCGCCTCCAAACTCCCCGAGCTGCTAGCGGTTGATACTTGTTTTAAAGTTAATAATTAAAATTACCTGATTTGATTGATGCCAAAGACTGATTTAAAAAAATAGCCCCAACCCCTCTTTTGGAAAAATAAAAAATATCTAAAAATCTAGTAACTTAAAATTGCTTACTGATATACGTGTCCAGGAATAAGTTTTCATTTCATCATCATACCACTAAAAAAATAAGACGACACTCATTATCATTCAATTTTAATGTCAATAAAATATGCAGCAGAAGTTTTAGCCATTACATTAAACTAACAAGTAGTGAGAAGGTGGATTTATTACGGAATGGCAGCGGTTTTTAATGAGGGCCTTTAAATCAGCAGCGCTCTAACTATTGGCTGGGCATGCCATAAATTACCCAAACAGGCACTATATCATTTATAACAGACTGCTCTACAGCAGTGCTGTACAATTCTGTGTCGGGACCCCATCTAAACAATATGATGACAAGGCTCATCACACTGGATCCCGTTCTCTGGCCTACAATTGTACAGCAATGGCTTTTTCTGATGCAGGCACACAAACATGCTCATTTCCTATTCAATCTGCAATCATGATTTTTTTTTCAGAAACAGTTACAATTTGCTGGCTGATTAAAGCAGAATGAATCCAAAAGAGGCCAAGCAATGAACAATGGCACATTTAATTCACAACAAAAAAGGCAAGCCTTGGACCCAATGTAAGCTGTTTGAATGATGTACTTTAAAGGATATCGACATACACTAAATTAAGAGGGGAGCATTCCATTCAAATAGGTCTTTTATAGGCTGATATATGCATAGTTAGGAGGATTTATACAGCTACCGAAACTAGCAGGCTTCCATTTTGAGTTAACCTTTATCGTATGGTTTTCAAAATCTATATGGAAATCAGGTATAGCTTAAAAAAAGGACCAGTAAAACAAAAATGCATCAAA
This sequence comes from Lithobates sylvaticus, assembly GCA_028564925.1. Classification (NCBI taxonomy): domain Eukaryota; kingdom Metazoa; phylum Chordata; class Amphibia; order Anura; family Ranidae; genus Lithobates; species Lithobates sylvaticus. The sequence goes on from CM053027.1 coordinate 135,633,087, forward strand.
AATAGTTATTTCAAGGCTATAACAAAATTCTCACAGCTGTATTATAAACTTTCAAAGTAGATCTTTTTTTTTTTTTAATAAAGTTGGCAATGGTTGACACATTTTTTTGTTTGAAGTCTGTGCCACTTTGCTGATATCTACCCCAACTTCCAGTCTTGAGACACAAAAGGAAGCAACAGGAGATCTCTCCAAAATAAGGGAATTCCCCTCTTAGGCAATTCTTGCACAGTGACAATTTTAGGTTTTTGCTCCATTTCAGTCCTGGTGACATTGGTCACTAGGTCAAATAGCGATGGTGAATCTCCCCAGTGGGAAAACAGAAAGCAATACCAAGCTGACAGGGGTTCTAAACTTTCTGTACTCTACCCAAAACCAATAAAACATACAAATTGACTTTAGATACTTTTTAACATGAATGACGATCTGTGATCTTTACAACTGCTGTCAGCAGCACAAGCCCACACATCAATGAACTAAAAATACATACAGCTGCATTCTTAGTCTGCTGATGTGTGGGCTTGTAACAGTATTGCATATGCCCCGTAGCAATCTCTGTTCATCATTGAGATAAATGGAGGTGCTCCAACAGCTGCTGCCAGCTGTCAAAATCAATGTAGCTCAGCAGGTGTGAAGATCAGATTCTCACACTTGCGTAAGGGTAAACATTGAGACAGCTAGCAAGTTATTTTTTTATTCTACAAAAGTCATTTTAGGCTAAATGAGCTTTACCAGAGGCTGCCTATAAAGTTCAATAGGAAGTTGGCCAGGATTAAGGAAATATCTATGCAAAACAATGGCCATTTTGGATTACTGGTCTTTAATATTATGGTGGCTTTTCATTGCTTCTGTGCCACAGAGAAGAACAGGACATTATAGTGGGCAATATCAGCCTTTGTTCAATGCAGGGCCGCTGACCAGTATTTCCCAGTTGTCCTTCGACTCCACCAAGCTTTAGGAGCCAAGAGAACCACACGATGCCATCCCTTGGTTAAAGTAAAATGGAAGTGCAAAGCTAAAAGACTCTAATCATCTGATAAACAAAATTAGACATAATTTCTGCATGCTACAGCCAAGTCATTTTCAATCCCCACTTATATTTAGAGTATAGCTTCCCTTTAAAGCATTATAGTAATTTTCATCTATGGCTAAAATGATGGCGAATGACTTATGATTAAGCTTAATTACCTGCAGAGCAAGGGGCTTCCATCTCATATTTTTCAGTAAAGCTGGTGCTGAGGTAAGCATGCTCTGAGGTCGCTTTTTCAAAGTTAAGATAACACCACTCGGGTCCTCTCGTAGTGCATTCACCAAATTTTTCAACTGCCACCCCACCTGGTAACCAGCAAAATTATCACAATATAATTGAGGTACAAAAGTCAGAACGTAATGATCCCCAATTACATAACAGGGCAACATGGATACATGTGGCAAATCTAACCAATAAAATAAATCAAATACATACAATTATTCTGACTTAATCGTTTTCCAAAACTTTATGCAACAAGCTAACAATTACCAATGTTTTACCAGTTGACTGCTAACTATTACCTGTCATAAGTGTCCTGAATCTTCTCCAAGTACCAACTTGTCTTACTAACACTGCAAGAATCCTGCATACTCTTCTGTGTAAGCTTTAGGTTTTTACAGATATTTATATAGAATAAACATATTTCACAGCAATTTTAGGCATTCGAAGACCATTCACATCAGTCCTTGCCCAAAAAGAGCTTACAGTCTTAGGCTCCCAACAATCAAGCAGGCATTTACATAGTTTACACAAGTTTTGGGTGGACTACCAATTGGAGGTAAAAGAAAAGAACACCACATCAGTGGAGACCAAAACAAACATGAGGAGAAGATAAAAAAGGTAGGTTACATGGTGTCCTAGGTGCAAGCTCAACACTGCGAGACCACAGTGCTACCTATTGTGACAACAGGCTGCCCTACGTTAATCTATCAGTTTGCATTTGTTAAAACATCTTCATATCATGTGTATTGGCCACACAAAGCCCTACATGATGTGAACCTCATATTTAACACTATTCTTTCCATTATGAAAATGCTAACTTTAACAGCTGTATGGCTTCTATACAATATGAATTAAAAAAATCGAGCAGATATTTTTGTCCACACAAACTCCATTTGTGGGATTTTGTTTTTAAATAAACCGCACCTTTAATAAAAATAAATACATTTAAAAAAGTAGACATTAGGAAGCAGTAAGCTGCCTTACCAGACAAATACTTGGCTCCCTCCAACTAAACCCACAACAGTAAAATCAATCTGTACATGTAGCAGAGCATGATTGTTATACAGTACTCACTGTGATACCTAAGGGATTAATCCTGCGCATTGTGTAAAAAGGCTGTTTGATCTCGTATTCTCTAATCATCCCCTTCTTCCACTGTCCCCAATCTGCTGATAGTACAGAGCCCTTGGGGGCACTCTGCACATGCTCAGTTTGATGTGTATTGCGAGAGAGTTTTTTTTCTTGGGAGGTGCATGAGATCAGTTAAGGGACAATCAACACAGTTCAGACCGAGGGTTAGGGGTCCTGCAGCCCTTTATAGGGCAGTCAGAGGAGAACGATAACTCCTCCTACAAGCTTTAACAAGACGGTGATAGAAGTCACAAGACTGCTAGATACTGCTGATGAGAAAAGGTACTTGGCAGCTTATAATTACTAAAATAATTGCATTTCCATGATCTGTGTACTGTGGGAGACCAGATATAGTGAATGCAGGGTCCTGGGTTACGTAACACTTTAAGTGTTGCATCCCACGGCCTAAACCATGGGGCTGATTTACTAAAGGCAAATTGACTGTGCACTTTGGAAGTGCAGTTGCACTCATTTTGCCCAGAGCTGAGTGAATGTGATGAAAAAAAACAAAACATTTTTGCTTACATATGAATGAATGATGGAACTCTGCAAAACTTCAACACATTCTCTAAGATCAGAAGAAAATGCAAAGTGCATAGTCTATTTGTCTTTAGTAAATCAACCCTCGTGTGGTTATGGTCATTGATAGTGCTTTTGGCACATATTGTGAGGAGCCACAAAATAAAAAAAAAATAAAAAAAAATACTTCAAAAATAATTACTAGATTCATAAATACAGACCGATGAAGTTTACTAAACATCCCAGTGATCAAACATGCCATTAGTTACATTAAAGAACCAGTAAGAAATGCTTTGGAGGTGGAAAGTTACACATCCAAGCTCAAATTTTACAGGAAAGATTTTCATACACTTTTAGCTTTCTATATGTAGATTGTTTTGTTGGCTACTTTTACTGAAGTTACCTTCTGATTATAATTTTTGTTCAGTTTGCTTTAGCAATGTTTGACATATAGAAAGATATTGATGTTAATACTGAGGGTGAAAATCTAAGCAGCCTCCTTGTATTGTTGGGAACTGGCTGCAGGGTTTCTGTGCCTATGCATTGCTCTTAATTAAAAAAAAAATAAAAAAAAATTACAGAATTAGTCCTTTCTTCTCTATTTAGTTCTGTGGATTTCAGTTGGGAGGTCTACACAATATATGGAGGGCTGTGACTTTTTAATTTTGATACCCAGTTTTGCCTAAAAACTTCTCCCTGGAAATAACTAAGTTTTGACTCCTGAAATGTTAGTCTACGGTATCTGTATATTGACCTGCATTGGTAGCTGCCAACTTTATTAACTCTAGCACTGACTTTTACTCTGTATATGGTTATTACTCATGTGCCAGCACAGGCCAATTTCTTTTCAGTCACATGCACAGATCGTCAGTGGTATACAAATAGGCAAGTGCTGACTGTTTAAGGAGAGCCACTGTGTGCTCACCACTTTTCCCTTGGCGGTGGTGCCCACCCAGCAGTTGACTTTCTGAATGGGGAATACACCACCTACCAAACCAGGTTCCAAGTTCAACCCTCCTAAGACGAAGGATGCCAGTAAGTCTCGGATGTTGCACTGGCTAGACCAGTACCCTCTCAGTAGGGAGGCTTGGATCTTACAGTCGAGATTTAAAAATCGGGGGTTTTGGATTCCTTTCATGCACCCTTAATGCTCCTTTGGGTTTCCTCTTGGTGTGGTAACCGGAAAAAAAAAAATGTTCACACACACACACACACACACACATCTATAAACTTATACAACACTTTATTTCCCTACAGGCCTGTCAGTTAATGGTGGTATTGATCAGGAGAATTCTTGGGACCAATACTCCACTTTGATACAGCACTTTCTTTGCTACGTTCTCTGGTGCTCCTAACCTTCTGGTGAAGGCCGACATCAAATCTGCCTTTCGCTTCCTTCATGTACACTGCGACTGTTCCATCCCAACAACATGGAATGTCCTACCCATCTTTTGTCCTTTAGGGCATTGAGATTGACATTGTGGGGATGGTCTGCCAACTTCCTGGGGTTAGCTTCTTTCCTTGGTTAAATTCCCAAGTGGATCTAAGAAGCTATGGCTGTAGCAGCTTCAACCTTTTTGGGCTATCTTGTTTTCACATTCCACATACTTCTGATGGGCAGTGCCTTCTGTGGGCATGTGTGATATGTATATCAGATACATGTCCTAATTATCAGCTCCTATGTGTGATGACTTGGAAGCGCGGTTGTCCTTTTTACACTCCTCTAATGGTCATTTGACGAATGGAGAAGTTGTCGAACACACAGCTGGAGTTATTTTACAGGTCTGCATTCAGCTCCTGTAGCTTTGGCATTTTATTCCAGGAAGACTGGTCTGCTAAACCTTGGCTGGCCTCATTGGCCCAACTATTTGTTGTGTAACATTATGCTGTTAGAGCCCTACCTATTATGGTCAAGTGGTTAACTGCCTCTCTGCACGCTCTCCACCTTTGTTCTCCCTGTTGTGTTTTTCTGGTGCTTAGATGTCTTCAGTTGACTGTGTGGTTTCAGATGTAGCTAATTGCTGTGGGTCTTCCTTGTCCTTCCTTTTTTGTGTCTTGTTTCTGACTCCTGTTGCTCCCCCTCCATGCATGCCTCCCCTTCCAGATCTCCCAGGTAACCTGCCGGCAACTTTCGGACAAATGGGTGCCTCCACCTGTCGATCATATCTACCTTTACCCCTGGGGTTGGGCACCTGGATATTTTCTCCTACCTCCTCTACCTGCAGGATATAGTTATGGTTACATAGTTAGTCAGGTTGAAAAAAGAGTCCATTCAGTTCAACCATAAAAAATAAATAAAAATAAAATAAAAAATATTGTACAATCCCTTATACCCAATTCTATACCCACAGTTGATCCAGAGGAAGGCAAAAAACCCCATCAGAACATGCTCCAATTTGCTACAGCAGGGGAAAAAATAGCTTCCCGATTCCCCAAGAGGCAATTGGATTTTCCCTGGATAGGGATGAGCCGAACACCCCCCTGTTCGGTTTGCACCAGAACCTGCGAACAGACCTAAAGTTCGTGTGAACTTTAGAACCCTATTAAAGTCTATGGGAACGTTCAAAATCTAAAGTGCTAATTTTAAAGGCCAATATGCAAGTTATTGTCATAAAAAATGTTTGGGGACCTGGGTCCTGCCCCAGGGGACATGTATCAATGCAAAAAAAGTTTTAAAAAACTGCTGTTTTTTTCAGGAGCAGTGATTTTAATGCTTAAAGTGAAACAATAAAAGTGTAATATTCCTTTAAATTTCGTACCTGGGGTGTGTGTATAGTATGGATGTAAAGGGGCGCATGTTTCCCGTGCTTAGAACTGTCCCTGCACAAAGTGTCATTTTTGCAGGAAAAAAAGCCATTTTAAATCACTCGCGGCTATAATAAATTGCCGGCTCCCGTAATACAGAGAACAGTCATTGAAAATCATTGGTACGAATATTAAGGGGAACCCCGGGTCAAATAAAAAAAAAATGGCGTGGGGGTCCCCCTCAAAATCCATACCAGACCCTTATCCGAGCACGCAACCTGGCAGGCCGCAGCAAAAGAGGGCGGGACGAGAGAGCACCCCCCCTCCTGAACCATACCAGGCCACATGCCCTCAACATTGGAAGGATGCTTTGGGGGTCTGTGATGTTGATGAGAAGGGTCTCTTCCTCACAACCCTGGCCGGTGGTTGTGGGGGTCTGCGGGCAGGGGGCTTATCAGAATCTGGAAGCCCCCTTTAACAAGGTGACCCCCAGATCCCGCCCCATTTGAAATGGTAAGGGGGTACAAAAGCACCCCTACCATTTCACAAAGAAAGTGTAAAAAATAGGGCGTCATTTTTTTTTTATTTGACCCGGGGTTCCCCTTAATATCCATACCAGACCTGAAGGGCCTGGTAATTGAATTCGCTTTTTTTATCAATGATTTTCAATGACTGTTCTCTATATTATGGGATCCGACAATTCATTATAGCCGTGGGTGATTTTAAATAGCTTTCTTTCCTGCAAAAATTACTCTTTGTGCAGGGACAGTTCTAAGCACGGGAAACATGCGCCCCTTTACTGGCATACTATACACACCCCCCAGGTACGAAATTTAAAGGAATATTACACTTTTATTGCTTCATTTTAAGCATTATTAAAATCACTGCTCCTGAAAAAACTGCCATTTTTAAAACTTTTTTTTGCATTGATACATGTCCCCTGGGGTAGGACCAAGGTCCCCAAACACTTTTTTATGACAATAACTTGCATATAGGCTTTTAAAATTAGCACTTTAGATTTCTCCTATAGACTTTTACAGGGTGCTCACGGCTTTTCGAATTTGCCGCGAACACCCCAAATTGTTCGCTGTTCGGTGAACAGGCGAACAGGCAATGTTCGAGTCGAACATGAGTTCGACTCGATCTCGAAGCTCATCCATATCCCTGGATCAACTTTACCTATAAATGTCAGTACCCAGTTACATTATGTACATTTAGGATAGAATCCAGGCCTTTCTTAAAGCAATCTACTGAGCTAGCCAGAACCACCTCTGGAGGGAGTCTATTCCACATTTTCACAGCTCCTACTGGTTGGTTGGTTCGAAAGTGGGTACCGCTTCCTCTGCTGTATTGTTTGGTTCAGACTATTCAGCTGAGAGGACATCTCCAAGGTTTTCTTATTCAGAGGATTTTGAAGGAAAATGGTTGGAAACATCTGACTTGCTTCCCTTATTCTCGGCACCTGTTTTCTGTGCACAACTTAACTGATATCCTCTCCATTTTGCCCTCTGTCTGTTTTTGCATTTAGGGCTCTCGTTTCAAGTTGCCTTTTCTTGGGCATTCTTTGACACCTTTAGGGTTAGTGAACTTACTGACGAGGACAAATGCTCAGTTTATGGTAACTCAGAGGATGTGCTGATCACAGAATCCTTTGTTTTTATCTTGCTTATTCTTCCAACCTCAATTAGAATCTTTTCAGGTCTTGCGCCTTTTCCTAGCTGATTTTACCTCCTCATGATTTTTCCCACGTACTCTTTTCCCATTGGCGCAGCCATTGCTGCCCACGGGGTGGGTTTTTCCAGATGACAGCGATGGCTTTTAGGTAGATGGGAATCATTAGAATTTTTGCTATATGTTTGTCCTCACCTTTTGTACTGATTTCATGTCTCTCCCCAGAATTACTTTGGATCATTTGACTCCTTCGTTTATTGGGCCTCTTGCCATGCCGAATTTTGATACTGTGGGGAGAATTTTCCTTTGCAGTTGGCAGAATTTGTTGTTGCATTCTTATCATTCATGTATGGGGTAACAATGTAGGGCATTACCGGCTGTAGATTCCACCTCCTCTATTAGGCATGGTATTGCTCCGTGTTGTGCCATTTTTACCTATCTATTGTTTGGTCCAACATTGTCCCCCCTTTTCTGGTTTTGGCCTGTCAAATACTTTGTTCTTGTTTCTAGTTCCTGTTTGGAGTTGTTTTGCCACAAGGTAAATGCCTAGGTTTTTTAAATTTGTCCACAGGATTGGTGGCATTGTTGTCTGCCGCTGGGGTCTTGAGGGAGATAACAGTATTTATTAAGACTTGATGGGGTTAAATTTAAATGATTGTCCCAAATACGTTCACCTCGGCCTACAATTTGGTGTCAAGCAGGTACTGGCTGCAGTGGGGCGCTCGTCAGTGTACCACTGACTTGAATGTGGCGGTTTTAACCTTGCCAGCAATTGATGTAGCTTTATGGGCTATGTGCTCAAGTTAAATTCTGTGGTCAGTCTAATGCCTGTTTGGATGTAAATACCCTCAAATTAAAACTGAAAGTCTGCAGTTAAAGCACATCTTTTTTTTTTTTTTTTCACTGCAAATCCATTGTGGTGGTGTATAGAGCCAAAAAGATTAGAATTGTGTCAATGTCCTAATTTTTATGGACCTGACTGTATATAGAATATATATATCTAGATAGAGAGATATAGGATATATATATTTGAAGCGCCTACCCCTATTTTCTAGGAGTCTGATGGTGACTACCGGGGGTAGGGATGGCTGGCATACATTCTAATGGTGCAGGTTTGTGGGCATGGTGGGTGATGAACAAGAAAGAACATTGGGCGCCAGTCACTTTTAGGCTTTAAAACAGAGTGAAGTTTATTCACTTCACAGCCACCTGGATAGGCCTCAGGCTTCAGGCTTAGCAGCCAGGAACTGTATACACATCCACCCAGGCTAAAGCCCTGGGGAGGGTAGACTGACTCTGATCACCTGACTTCTTTTCATTAAATAGCTTTTCCCAGCGTTCCTAGCAGTGAATCTGATTGGCTGAGAAAAGTATGTTTATCCATAACTGGAGTATACTGTAGCTCATCATACTAATGTCAAAGGCATCAGTGCCACCTACTGACAAAAGGGAGAAGCCACACTGAATAGGATTTAGAACAGAAGTCATTTGACCCCTAAACACTACAAATTCACCAGGCTGGCTACCACCCAGCATAACTAAATTTACCTGTAGCCCTACTTTTAGGACGAGGGTGCTACATTTTTTTTTTTCCTTCTATTGGTTGAACTAGCTGGACTTTTGTCTTTTTTCAGCCAGACTAACTAGGTTTTAAATGCAAGTAGCATTTGGTACAATGTACATTTAGACAGGGTTAACACTTAAGATCACTAAACAAACTCATTAATGCATGCCAAAATCCATTGTCCCAGCAAGTTTTTTAGATCTGTCATTGCAGTGAGCTTCTCATTATGTCGCACCCTCTACTTTTTAGCAAAAATCTCATAAAATACATGGAAATCTCGCTTTCGTTTGCTTAATACAACTCATTCAACAAATACTGTAAAAACAATAACATTATGCTTGGCAAGAGAGAGACACTAAGAATGGCAAGAACTCCAGCCAGTACCTGAATGAGTTTAATGTATGTACTTGCTTGCCTATCTCTTCGAGAAATGAATCCTGCAGAGAATACAAATTTCCTCTTTCTGTCAGGGAGTTCTGCACAGCAGAATTAGTGTTGCTAACAAATGAACAATTGCACATGACAGTAAGAGCATTAGCACCTGCATCTTGATAACTCACGTAGAGCTAAAATACATGGATTTTTTCAATCAGTCAAATAATTAATAATGATCATCTCCAGTGGATTTATAGCAGCTGCTCACCTCAAAAAGATCACTACATGGATTACAAAAAAGGAAAAATGAATACGTCGGCTGCTCATGCAACAATGATTGCGTGGCACAGACTGCTATACCCATAAATCTATATAAACACTGCTGGGCCTGGGTAAAACACTTGGCACCAAATCACATCCCTGTGTTTTTCTTGGATGCCAAGCATTCAGCTTTGCCAGTAGACAATCTCACCTATGACTACAGGCCTGTGTATACAAATAGCTACAAAATAATAAAATGATAATCTTAGGCCATCATTTGTCGTGGGTTGTCTGAAGAGTAGAAGATGTCCATTTGCCAACATTTGCCCATTTGATTAATACTATTTTTACAGGTTTGGCCAAGGCAGTTTACAGTGTAGGAACAACCGCCATGGAAAATGGCAGCCCACCAATATCACTCAAAAAGTTGAAAATAGAAACAGTAAAGAAGCAGATGAAACTAAGAACATACTAAAGCGAAAAACTGGACAAACATGAAACTCTACCCTTACTTTAAAATTCCTGCCTAAACACACACCTCATTTGTATAAATATTCATTTCAATAGTTTCTAAGAAATTTTGCAAAGATGATTATATATGAAGAACAATAGCAGAAATTAGTGTCACATTGCATGTGTAATTACCTGACACAGATCTGCAAAGGTAATGAATAGAGAGAAAATATGAGACATCAAAGCTCATAATGATACAATAGTTTATCAAGATAAAGCGCCAAGGAACTGAAGAGTGGAATCAAAGGTTCTAGATATAATGGACATGCCCCTACTAGCTACGTAGTATTGAATAGAAGTGGTTGACAAGAAGCATGCCAATATGGAGTAGAAGAAGGAGTCACAGATAGATAAGCTTATCATTGCACTGCTTCTCAACTATATTATCACAGGTTGGGCACAGGTTCATGACAATCTGGGCTCAGAGGGTATGGGCTGAAAGTGGTATTAAACCCAAAACAAAATGTATTATAGCTTATCAATCATTAAATGTGGTGGCTGTATTAGTTTTCTTTTTTTAGTATTTTTTCCCTCTGTTTTCACCTGGTGATCTGGCCAGTAACACCTGTCTTGCCTGGATGAAGGAGCACAGGGGCACCTTTAACCAGTAGCACTGTGAATCTGGGGGTAGGGAGTGTTAGATGTACTAGGAAAGTTAGATAGACTAACAAATAGATGTTAAACTCCAGCTAAGTTTTTATATCAGTTACAGCAGTTTTTTTTTCCTTTTTTGGGATAAATGTTCTACATAAATAAATAAATAAAAGCTGACCATTATAAACACCCAAGGCAGTGAATAGTTTGGCTTAACCCTGCAACTGCTACATCTGCAGATCAGCTTGTTCTGTTAAAAATCAACAGACTTACTGAATCATGAAAATAAAGGAAAGAAAGCCTACAGAAAAAAAGAAGAAAATTAATGCAGCCACCGCATCTAAGAATTGGTAAGCTGCAGTATAATAAATATTTGCTTTTGAGTTCATTGCCACTTGAATGACATTGCCCATCATGTAACTTGAAAGACTAGGGACATCTAGTGGCAGAAAACAAAGTACTGTGGGGGCACAGAGGGCAAGTATTGAAGCAATAGTGTTTTTATTTATATTCTATTTATAGAAAATTTTTCTTCAGGTTTGACTAGAGCAGTGTTTTTCAGTCTTTTCTCAGTCAAGGCACCCTTTAAAATTAAAGCGGAGTTCCAGTTATAACTTTTTTTTTTTTTTACAGTATTCAGCTGCATTAAATATAAAGAACAACCTTTGGGAAAAACAAAAAACATTTTTACTCGCCTTTTCAGGTCTGTTGCTAGGGGGTCCCTCGTAATCTGCCTCTTCCTCTCCACGGCGTCTGACGTAATTTCCCTTGGCACCCGTGCTCGCTAGTGCTCCTGGGAGAGGTCTCATCATTTCCCAGGAGTTACTGGGCTGCGCCGAGGGCTGTAATGGGCGCTGCGGCCGCCATTGAATCGCGCATGCGCGAGAGCGAATGGTGCCCAGCTCGCACCTCTACAAAGTTATTCCAGGAAGCGATATCAATGTGGGCTTCACATGCCCACATTAACGATGGCAACGGCCACAAACCAAAGAACACAATATTACAGTAATGAATTTATATATTTGAAAAATATATCTAGATCATTGTATATTATTATTTTAATTACTGTAGCAATAATACTAGGATCCAAAATAATAATGTTTTTTTCGCCGGAACTCCAATTTAAGTACAATTTTTATTGCACCTCTAATAGTTTTCCATATTGTAGCAGCATTCAAACATATACTGTAGGACACTCAACACTAGTGAGAAGTTATACTTTTGCACACTGATATGGACTTGTATTTCAGCATTTGTTCTACCTCATTTTATCTCCACCATGCAGCTATTATGACCCTAGTGCTGACAAAGAGGGGAGAGGGTCAAACAAAGATGCTGTGAAGGTGCCAAATGCCCTCCTTATCAACGGATGTCAGTTGTTAGGATGCTGGCGGCTGGCCCACATGGTGCCCAAGGTTGTAATGTTGCCTGTTGAAAACATATGCCTTTGTGTACCAAAAAAAAGCAAGCTTGATCCTGCTGGCTCGTACATTTTTGGCCATTTTTTAGGCATTTTGTCAATGCACTCCTGGAGAACCCAGCAGGCACCCTGGTGGAAAAAGGCTGGACTAGAGTTCTGCTTTAAAATGTATTAAGCGGTTTGTTTAAAGTTCAAATTTAATTAGCATAAGTAAAACCTTTGATCATGTATGATTTGCATTTTATTCACAATCATGCTTAAAGACCTTATAATGGATTGTATGGAGCTAAAGAAAAAAAAAAAAAAAAAAAAGCTTTGCATCTACTGAAATACAATAAATGTACACACAATGTCTCTTTGACAAAACGCTCCCCCTTCCAGCATTAGCAACGACTCTAATAATAGTTTTTTTTCATGTGAATGAAGCAATCATGCTAGTAATGAGCTCACAAGTTAAAATGTATAAAAGGACTATTGTCAGATTAGAGCGAAATAGAAACCGCTTCAAAATCTATAGTGACAGAGTATGCCAGAGACAAAAGAATATGTTCTACAATAGAGGGGCATTACCAACCACAAAATCGCTTATCTAAAGCATGGTTACAGCGCCTACAGCTATGAAAAATCTCTGATCACAAACCAAATTTGTGAATAAAGTTAAACAGCATAGATAGAATGGGCAAAGTACTGTACAAATGTTAGGCAGTGTGCACAAGTAATCTCAATTGTAATCTCAGTGACAACCCAGCACCCACTGTAGTTGACAGCTCTGACCATCTAATCTTGCCACCGTAGTGAAATTTACAAATGAAAAATCTGCCAGTTGGTATTACCATTTTGAGACCCCCACCACTCCCCCCCCCCCCAGTGTTGCCAACCTACCAGATTGAAATTTACTGACACGACACCCAAAACTTACTGGCACTGTTACGTTTTTACTGGCATATCTAAAAGTTACAAAATTACAGTTTTAAGTGGAAATTTCAGTATTTAGGCTACAAACAAGTACAATATGCAATTAGCAAAGTGATTAAGGTAGATATTAAGGCAAAAGCATATTTCTTAATTTATTTTCGATAAAGTAGTAAATAAGTAGCTCAGGGACAGGAATAGAGAGGGCAAAAACATAGAATGGACCGCACACACACATGAAATTGACTCTCACAGTGACACTGACAGCAGTGTGCAGCAGCACAGATGATTATGGCACCTCACCAACATGACACGTACCCTCCTGGCATGGAGAGTCACAGTGATCCTCTCTCTCCATGCCAGGTGGTCCCTTCAGTCCACTCCCAGCTTCACGTGACACACTGCCGGCAAGGTCCGAACACACTATAGCAAGCACTCTGATGGTTTCAGCCAAGCGTCACAGCCATATTTTTTACTGGCAACCTTTTTCTTTCACTGGCATTTACTGGCAGGAGAAAAGTGCCCATTTTTTACTGGCTGCCGGTAAAAATACTGGCGGTTGGCAACACTGTTTCCCCCCCCCCCCAACACTCTTTCTGCCGTGTCACATAGAAAACTTTGTATTCAATGGAGTGGATTTACTAAATGTATACATACTCTGCAATTTGCAAGTGCACTTTGACCAATTTTCCTTAGTAAATGTAATGCTTCGCTTTGCAAAAAATACCCAATCAGATGCAAGGAAAATAACAACCACATTTTTGCTTGCACTTGATTGGAGGATTATCACATTTACTAAGCTCTGGGGATAATAAGTAACTGTACTTGCAAGGCGCATTGTCTATTTGCCTTTTGTAAATCCACCCAATGTCAGTTTTATGTGCCTTGTCTGAAACAGCATTTGTGTATTCCCATCTTATCAGATTCAGACACCTCAGTAAACCAAGCCTAATCTCTTCACTGAGATAGCTCTAGCATTACAAACTTAAAGTGGTTGTAAACCCGTACATATATCCAGTAAAGCGACTGGCCTTGAGTAATACATAGAGATAAAATAATCCTACATGTGTATCGGTTTATCGGCAGTCTTCTCTTCTCTACATCTGTTTAAAGTGCAGAATGCATAAAGCTTGTCTGAGCTGTCAAAAAAAGTGGGCGGAAAGCTGAAGTCACATTTTGCAAAGCTTAGTGAAGAGAGCTCTGAGAGCTGATTGGAGGAAGAGACACACCTCTCTTCACACAGCACACAGGAACAGCGCAGTGGCTGTCAAACAGCTAAAGATCCCTCCCTTGTCACCTTTCTCCTCTATTGAGTTGGCCCACCCTTTGCAGCTATAAAAGCTTCAACTCTTCTGGAAAGGCTGTCCACAAGGTTTAGGAGTGTGTCTATGGGAATGTTTGACCATTCTTCTAGAAGAGCATTTGTGAGGTCAGGCACTGATATGGACGAGAAGGCCTGGCTCACAGTCTGATACAATTCATCCAAAAGGTGTTCTATTGGGTTGAGGTCAGAACTCTGTGCAGGCCAGTTAAGTTCCTAAACCCCAAACTCGCTCATCCATGTCTTAATGGACCTTGTTCATGCAATGGTGCGCAGACATGTTGGAACAGGAAGGGGCCAACTCCAAGCTGTTCCCACAAAGTTGGGAGCATGATGGTATACTGATGCCTCAGGAGTTTCCTTTACTGGAACTAAGGGGCCAAGCCCAACCATTGAAAAACAACCCCACGCCATAATCCACCCTCCACCAAATCATTTGGATAAGTGCACAAAGCAAGGCGTATAAAGACATGGATGAGCGAGTTTGGGGTGGAGGAACTCGACTGGCCTGCACAGAGTCCTGACCTCAACCTGATAGAACACCTTTGGGATGAATTGGAGAGGAGGCTGCAAGCCAGGCCCTCTTGTCCACATCAGTGCCTGACCTCACAAATGAACTTCTGGAAGAATGGGCAAACATTCCCAAAGACACACTCCTAAACCTTGTGGACAGCCTTCCCAGAAGAGTTGAAGCTGTTATAGCTGCAAAGCGTGGGCCAACTCAAAATGAACCCTATGGACAAAGACTGGGGGCAGGCGTTCCAATACTCTCGGTAATCTAGTGTACTCACCTTTCTGCGCTAATATGTGGCTCCATTGGGCCACCAGTACCGAAAGAAAGCTGACATATGGGAGAGCATGAAGGAGTCACATGTTTACTCATACCCAGGAGTTTCAGGTATTTAACTTTGCTCCACTCAGTTCAATGAAATGACAACAGCATGAAGGAATGTTGAGTTTACTACTGAGAAGGGGGAGAGTAGGTGACCCTTTTACTTACATATACTAAGGAAAGGGTCACTTTAACCGCTTAACAACCGGCCCATAGCCAAAAGACGGCTACAGGGCGGTTGCTTAACTCTGGGAGGGCGTACTATGACGTCCTCCCAGAATTCCCCTCTTGCACGCCCCCTGGGGCGCGCACTCGAGAACATCCGTGATCACGTGCCGTTTACCACTTGATCGCTCCGTCAAATGACGGAGCGATCACATATAAGCAAACCGGTGTCATTTCATGACGCCGGTTCCTCTCTGTGTACCGATCGGTACAGTGTGAGAGGAGAGGGGGAGGGATCGGTGGCAGCAGTGCTGTGGGCGGGATCTGTAGTGCCCACAGCCTGCTCTGCAGTCACCACCGATCCATCCATCCATGCTCAGCCATCCCTCCATACCCTGCAATACACAGCAATAGCCTGCAGTGTATTGCAGGGTATGGAGGAATGGCTGAGCATGGATGGATAGAAAACCAGCAGTACCCAGCCATACCCCCTGCGATACTCTGCCATACCCCCTGCCATACACCCTGCCATACCCAGCCATACACCCTGCGATACTCGCTGCGATCAAAGCCAGGATCTTTTTTTTTTTTTATTTCAGACTTTCCAGCCTAAAGGTGAGATGTGGGGTCTTATTGACCCCATATCTCACTGTAAAGAGGACCTGTCATGCCATATTTCTATTACAAGGGATGTTTACATTCCTTGTATTAGGAATAAAAGTGATCAAAAAAAAAATTTTTGGGGGAAAAAAAGTGTCAAACTAAAATAAATAAAAGTAAAATGAACAATAAAAAAAAAAATGTTTTAAAGCGTCCCTGTCCCCGTGTGCTCGCATGCAGAAGCGAACGCATACGCAAGTCCCGCCCACATATGAAAACGGTGTTCAAACCACACATGTGAAGTATCGCTGTGAACGTTATAGCGAGAGCAATACTTTTGGCCCTAGACCTCCTCTGTAACTCAAAACATGTAACCAGTAAAAAAATGTAAAAGCGTCGCCTATTGGGATTTTTAAGTAGCGAAGTTTGGCGCCATTCCACGAGCGTGTGCAATTTTGAAGCGTGACATGTTAGGTATCTATTTACTCGGCGGAACTTCATCTTTCACATTATACAAAAACATTGGGCTAAATTTACGTTTTTTTTTTTTGTAAAGCACAAAACATTTTTTTTCGAAAAAAAAAAAACGCGTTCGAAAAATTGCTGCGCAAGTACCGTGCTAGATAAAAAGTTGCAACGACCGCCATTGTATTTTCTAGGGTCTTTGCTAAAAAAACATATATAATGTTTTGGGGTTCTATGTAATTTTCTACAGAATAAATGATGATTTTTACATGTAGGAGAGAAATGTCAGAATTGTCCTGGGTGCTCCAGAACACCTGATGGTGCTTCCTGCATGTTGGGCCTCTGTATGTGGCCACACTGTGTAAAAGTCTCACACATGTGGTATCGCCATACTTGGGAGTAATAGCAGAATGCGTTTTGGGGTGTAATTTGTGCTATGCATATGGTGTGTGTGAGAAATAACCTGCTAATATGACAATTTTGTGATAAAAAAAAAAAAAAAAAGAAAAAAAATCTTGATTTTGCAAAGAGTTGTGGGAAAAAATGACAACTTCAAAAAACTCACCATGCCTCTTTCTAAATACCTTGGAATATCTTCTTTCCAAAAAGGGGTCATTTGGGGGGTATTTGTACTTTCCTGGCATGTTAGGGTCTCAAGAAATGAGATAGGCCATCAGTACTTCAGGTGTTATCCATTTTCAGATATTGGCACCATAGCTTGTGGACTCTAAAACTTTCACAAAGACCAAATAATATACCCCAATTTGTACTTATTTTACCAAGGATATGTAGCAGTATAAATTTTGGCCAAAATGTATCAAGAAAAATTACAAATTTGCTAAATTTTATAACCGAAACAAAGAAAAATTTATTTTTTTTACGGAATTTTCAGTCTTTTTTCTTTTATAGCGCAAAAAATAAAAAACCCAACAGTGATTAAATACCACCAAAAGAAAGCTCTATTTATGTGAAAAAAAGGACAAAAATATTGGTATAGTGTTGTACATTTTCAATCAAAGTGTGAGAGCACCGAAAGCTGAAAAATGGTCTGGTTATTAAGGGTGTTTAAGTGCCCAGTGGTCAAGTGGTTAAAAAAGTACAAATTTTCTTTAGATAAAACGTTCTGCCAATATTCATTCAGTCACACAAACAGTTACAACAGTGACATACGTGGTGCTTCCTTTCCTGCCCCTGCTATTGACAGCTATGACAGTACGACAAGGAGAAAGGCCACAGGCAGCTTTTTTTTTTTCTTAATTCCTTCACATAGGAACAACTTTACAGTTTTGGGGTCCCATCTCCAGTAATTCTCCCATTATAAGTTTTTTTTTTTTTTTGTCTAAAATTATATTGGGATTATGGTTTAAGGTCTGTTTAAATTACAAAAAAATAAAAAAATCTTAGTGGAGGTACTTAGACAATAGAAGTTAACACTGGTGTAGCTGAAACAGCTAATGATTGACGTTTGCTAATCCAGAAAATCACCGTCCTCATATACAACCATCATTATCGTAACCACCAAGACCTGCCCTGAGCACAAATTAATTATGGATGATTATGTTGCTAAGCTAGGAATGTGAGCATTTGTGCTGCGATGTTTGCAGAGGGATTTCCCCTCTCACAGACACCACTATATTGCACAGTTAACCCAACATTAACTATACACATACTACTCATAATTCAACCAGTAGTGGATATGGGGCTCTGTCCGCTAGGTTCAAGATCTGCTGCAGTAGGGGACAATTTGAAAAAAATTGTATATTAAACCAAATCTGTCTTTTAATTCAAGAGTTTTTTTTCTTTTATGTTTTCATAAAAAAAAAAAAAAAAAGAAGATTGTAATCATTCCAATAAAAATCAGCACAGCAGACCAGACACATTGGTGGTGACCACCATACCAAGGAGGATATGCAATTCAGCTACCTGTTATGCCACCATTAGTTGGCATGACTTTCTAGAAAGGGAAAGAGCAATCGCTGTCTGAGAGAAGACAGCGATTGATATTAGCTGCTAGTAATAATCACAGGTAAAACCAGGCATGTTGGTTGTACCCTAGTTCGATCAACTTGGTATATCCAGTCTGCCCATATACGGTTCGGATCTTGGCGGGTTCCTGCTGAATTTGCCAAGATGATTCGAACAGTGTATGGCCTGCCTAATCCTATTCCCATTCTGACACTGCCCTCCCCAAAACTCTGGTCTGTGTGTGGTCCCTTAGCTTCATCACAATCAATGCAGGACTTTAAGTCAGTATTGTATGTGGTGGGGGTGGGGGTGGGACAGGGGCCAGGAGCGGCATAGAGAAAACCTTGCAGGAGCATGGTCACACTGCTATGTTGGAAGAACAACAGCAGGTGAACTACTGTGAACTATATACTGAATGAATTACACTTATCTATGCAGCGGGTGGCGCTGTAGTATTAAACTGTGCATTCTATGATGACAGGATGTACCATCTATCTAAGTTCAGTGCATTCGTTTGCGGTTAGCTCCCGTTTCATGCTGTAAAGACATGCATTGCTAATCATAAAATGAAGAAGGCAATCACATTGCCACATCCGTAAATTTAAAGGGAAACAAAAAAAATATTATACTAGATTATTATACTGGATTATACTTTATGGCAGTGCTTCGCCCGTTTGGGAACCATTCGGCTATTATCCTTGAGCTACTTATACTAGCAGGTATTCCTTTTTTTTTTTTTGCTTTCAGGGGATGCTAGGATACCTATTTTATGATGCGATTTTGTATTGTTGGATTGTTAGATTTGGTCATTTCCATCTAGTTGTATACAGACCATAGGAAGTGACCCCCCCTTTCAGGAGTATATAATTGAATATCCACATTATTTGGATGCCTGCATACAAGGTTTACTTTCCTGAAAGGTATTTATGGTATTGTTGTCTTGTTTGTTTGTTGTGCCTTGACTTCTCTTCTTGGACAGATAAGCACTTTTTAATATTCAATGTGTATGTCATGATTATTAGAATTCTAAAATGAGTATGTTCTATTTTAGACAGTGAGATCCGTTCTCCTCTTTGCCATCTTTGAAACCTTGATCGTGTCCTGAAGAAGCCTAACGGTGAAATGCGTTGACGCACAAGGACTCACTGTATACTCTGTATCATTATATTTGATTTTTACTTTTTGAATGCTCTATTCATGTATTGTATTTGTTTATTAAACATTGTTATTTTTTCATACTTCACCATTGTTTCATATGCCTAAAAAGTCAGACTCAGGGATACCTAGCAAGTAACCCTTTCTTGTTTTTTTCACATGCATTGCTAATCCTCCATAAAAGAAAAGCTATTGCTGCAAACAAGAAGCTCCCAGCGCATCATTTCAATACTCTGCACAACATGATAGAGGGACCCTGCTGGAGTGTGGAGTAATGCATTTCTCCTTATTCCAGCAACCCCTAGATATAATTAGCATTTAACCCTTGCAGTACAGAGGTCCCACTACAAGGGTAGTTTTTCTAATACTTCTGGAAGTGCCAAAAGATAGTATTTTAACTTATCCAGTGCCTAGAATCGAATAAAGTTATCAATAAAATATATACCAAGAAGGTATTGCAATGTTAGTAGTTTAAATCTCAAATTGTACCATTGTGAAATGGAACATTTTATTAAATATTAAAGCATTCAGTGGAACTAAATAAATCAAATGTTACTTATGAACCAAGCTTTTGGCCTGCTTATATATTATCTGAAAATCTTAATTCGCATTTACAACATAGACAGCCAGAAAACTCTGTAACCTGGGTGGGGAGCTTAACGGAAAGAACATGTAATATGTTGGATGAGACCAAAAGCTATGTAGCTTTGCACAGATGTTTGGGAGTTAACCAGGAGTAAAAGAA
This sequence comes from Lithobates sylvaticus, assembly GCA_028564925.1. Taxonomy (NCBI): domain Eukaryota; kingdom Metazoa; phylum Chordata; class Amphibia; order Anura; family Ranidae; genus Lithobates; species Lithobates sylvaticus. The sequence goes on from CM053027.1 coordinate 135,653,289, forward strand.
TGACCGTTTTTCTGTACAGAATTTTGTCAGTTTTAGCAAACCTTGTTGCTTGCAGCCGATAGCATTGTCCTTGAGTTAATCAATAGGAAAATACATAATTTGCATTATTAAGTCTTTATATACAGTATATCCTCAATAGCAGTTTATAAGAAACTGTCCAAACAGAAATTCAAGATTGCAAGCTACAGGGCTGTCATTCTTATGTTTATTTTACATAGTAAAATAATAGTACACCTTTTATACTTACACATGTTAAAAAAAAAAAAAAAAAAAATCAATCAGATCCATGAGGCTTACATCCTCAAAAATCTTCCACATTTCTATAATGACTGTTTTACATGCACTATATTTAAAGCTTATTTACCTTAGGTCTACTGTACATAAGTATTTTGGAAATGTTAAGCTCAACTCGAGACAGATATACAGTAAAAGAAAAATTTATAGGAGAAGAAATCGGGCTAATAAAGAGGTACCCCACCCATTTGCAAACACTACCAAAAAACAAAAGACCTCACTATATTGGATTTCACTGGTACCAAGTGAGGAATGGCCACACCTTTTGTTAAATAAAAATGATATTTATTGCAAAAAGTATTTAAAAGAATTCAAAAATCATGAAAATGTGCTCTCATTGGATTTGTCATATAAGAGAGCATAAATAATACGTCTTTGCTATGTGTCCCAAGAGGTATATGTTCCAATAAGTTGGCTTATGGCAGCAAAAGATAGAGGTAGAATATTATAATTTGCTTGCTCTGACTCTGTTCATCATATACTATAATTTTTAATTTAGGATTGGTGGGACTGAAGTATCAGAAACAAGGTAGCTTCTTTGCAGAGTAAAGACATTACCTATAGTACCATTCATATCCATTTAAATCAGAGGTTTACCGAGGATGATTATAAGGATATTTTTAGTTCAATTATCTTTTTTATTCAGAGAATTTTTACAGTACATTAATAAAATAGTCTGATCAATAGCAGTAAGCTTGATATGCACCACACAGCAGTAATACAAATATAAAATAAATAAATAAAAAAAGCGCAAGAACGTGTAAAAAACACAAAAATCTAAAGAAAATAAATTTAATAAAAAACACGGTATGTTGTATCTGGTGTTTAGAGGGCCTTTCAGAGGCAGAAAAGGTCATAGCAATTAACCTACAAAATAAAGGAGATCTAATAGGGCAAAGCGAAAAGGTCAGGGGGTAGGTTGAGGAGGTCATTTTGAGGATTTTGAAAACACTGAAAAGATCCCATCGTGTGAGAGAGAGTGAATAGGTTACTATGAGACGAAGGTACGAAAAGTGTCTGAGTCACTATAGGCCCGCAAACAAGTCCATGTGGTACAAGCTTTTTCAGGATCAGGAGCAATGTTCAGTCACCAGAGTTTCCATTGTTATGTCGTCATTGAGAATCTGGGCCCATTCCAAAAGGAAATGAGGAGAAGCAGTTTACCAGGAGCAGAAAGTGCCAACTCAGGCCACTAGCAAACAGTGTCTCAGAATGCCTTTTTTGACCCTTGCAATGGACCCTGGGATCATCAACAAGAGGGCAACTGCACAACTGCAGGAGAAACCTGAATATCAGGGATAAACAAGGAAATGCATGAGGTAAATATTTTTGGCCAAAATGGTGAGATTAGACGTTGACCCCACCATATATGTACTGTAGGTGCCCTCATCTTCCTTGCATTTCCAGCAAGAACTAGGGGATAAAGGGTAAATACAATGTAGATCAACGGGGGCCCTATACCATAGGGACAATATCTAGCTCTTTTCCTGAAAATATGAGGACATTGAGAATTTGTGTGTGAAAATAACATTTTTCTCCAGTCATCTTTGGAGAATGAGGCGCAGAGGTATTTCTCTCACTTTGGAATAAATGGAAGTTCTGCTTTGTAAGCGCTCTCTCAACATGCCATGCAACTGAGAAACTGATATGGCGTGGTATTTTGAGAGAAAAAAATCTTTTCTAGGGTGTATAGTCTGGAGCCAACTAGAAAACCTACTAGTTGAGTCATGGGGAGCCATTTCTGACTATGGGAAGAGGTTGGGTGAGTCAATGCCTACAAGACAATATAGTCAGGATAAAAATGGTGCAATTGTGGCCTATCTTTCCAGGATAACAGCACTATTGTGGTGAACTGTGGTCCAGGTCCAAAAAAAGGGGATTATCAAAAGATAGGTGCCAGGTGGCCTGGTCGATGAAGCAACCCATATGATATGATGAATCTGTCTCAAAGAGAAAGGAGGTGTTGAGCCAGGAAGGGAAAAGAGGTGGGAACCGGTCAGTGAGAAGGGGGTATCCAAGGTAAGGCCCAAAGATCCAATGAGGAAAGAGCTTGTTCAAATTAGACCATCTGCTTATCTGACCTAAGGTAAAAATCGGACAATCTGGTCAATAAAGCCGCTTTATGATAGAGTTTGACATCCAGAAGGCCTAAGCCTCCTCACTGATTTTGTTTTGGTAAGAACAGCCATTCTCAAACAAGAGCGGTGAGGTCCCAAGATGAATTCAAGAATCTGTGTTCGGAGTTGAGAAAAATAAAAATCTTTTAGGTGGGATGACAGAAATCAGATTAAATATATAAAAAAAGGGAAGAGTTTTCAAAGTATTAATGTGTCCAAATCATGAAATATGTTTAAACTTCCAATGCACCAGATATTTGGATATTTCTGTCAATATTGTAAGGCAATTAAGATGGTAGAGGGCCAAAAGGTCAGTAGGAACATGCATTCAAAAGTAAATGATGTAACCAAATCATCTCCTGCCCACTTATGCTCTTATTCATACAAAGGCTAAAAACAGTTGCAACGGGTTACAGGTTTCACCTGCTACAGTCCCATATGGCATAATGACCCTGAGCTGGCAAATGTGCAACAAGGCCCATCTTCCCCACATCTCCAAAGATGGTACTATGTTCCTTTGAGGAACTGTGAATAAAATGAATATACGCTTATTGAGTTTTTTTTTACCACAAATATGTTGAATAATACATATTGGCCTAAACTGAGGAAGAAATTAGTTTTTTTATATTTTTTTGGGGGGGATATTTATTATAGCAAAAGTTAAAAATATTCCTTTTTTCAAAATTGTCACTCTTTTTTTTGTTTATAGCGTAAAAAAACGCAGAGGTGATCAAATACCATCAAAAGAAAGCTCCATTTGTGGAGAAAAAAAGGATGTAAATTTTGTTTGGGTACAAAGTCGCACAACCGCACAATTGTCAGTTAAACCAACGCAGTGCCGTATCGCAAAAAAGGGCTTGATCAGGAAGGGGGTAAATCCTTCCGGGGCTGAAGTGGTTAAAACCTAACTTTGTTGCTATCACATATGGGTTAACAATGTGATAGCAATGTGCAGGTGATAGGCACTCTCTATTAGACCCAGGGCTTGAGTCATGTGGGAATGCATGGGAGCGGCGTTGCTGTACATTTTGCAGTGAATGGGGGGGGGGGTTTGAGTGCAGTGCATGGCTGGCTATGTCTGTCTCTGGATCCCTCCCTTGCGGTATAGTCTCCCCCCAGCCAAACGAATGTGCTGCTGACCAAATCGTGAGTACCAGCTGCCCTTCCTCTCTGCCTGTAGGCTTTGATCAGTGTTCCCTCTGACCGTGCCAGGCTATCTGCACCCCCCATTATGCACCCCACCTCCGACGCTGTCCTCTACTCTTCGTCTGGCCCTATACAGGAGCCCTCTCCTCTTCCTGTACCTCCCATCTACCCTGCTCCCCTTGTCCCATACTGATCTACCCTTCAGAACCCCGCCCCCTCCCTGTTCACCCTGCACCCCTCACTGTTCACCCTGCCTCCACCCTATAGAGCACTGCACCCCTCACTTTTCACCCTGCCCCCACATCATAGGACTCTGCACCCCTCACTAAGCACCCTGCCGCCACCCCACCTCACAGAACCCTGCACCCCTCACTATACACCCTGTCCCCACCTCAAAGCACTGCACCCCTCATCACTCTGTGCCATTAGCTGTGACCTTACTCTGACCCCATCTCGCATGTCTGCACACTCTGACCATCTCCTGTAGCATGTACACACACGCACACACACACACACACACACACACACACACACACTTATTTTGGATGTAGGGGGGAATCTTGCGAGAGTTCCCACACTTTTTCCCAGGACCCCTGATTTGACCCACATGCTTTCCTGCACTGTGCCCAAACACACTGGGCACAAAGAGTCCCCAATTTATTGTTTACCAAGCCACAGCCTGCCAGGCTGAGAGCATGTTCAGATTTAACTGAACACTGAGAAAATACAAGAAATACAAATTTTCATGGAATAGTATTTAATTATGGTGATCTCTTCTAGAAGGCAGAGCATGTAGGATGCTTCAGCGACCTCAAATTTAGAGTTAAATCCTGATAATCTAACCCTTGCATTGTCAAGGCATGAAGTTATGTAATGGTAAAGCTTCCAGATGAATTCAAAGCAACCCTGTCATTAAAGCAACCCTGTGGAATGAAGTTAGCACTCTTGGACCAAGAGGATATAAATGCCTGGAAATGTCCCAGTGGGCCTCAGTGGATGATTTCTGAAAGAAATTGTGTTCTGGTAGAATGGACATTGGGAAAGGCAAGTATTTAGAGTCTTCTCATGCCGATGTACCAGTTTGGATTTTTTTTTAAGATAGGGTCTCTTTAAAAGCACATGTGTATATAAGCAATGTACGCAAGTAATAGTACATGCATATCAACCTGCAGAGATGTCAACAGATTACGGAGGATGATGGAAGGGGAATCTTCCAAGAAATGCGTCCCTCCCTTCCTGCAATCCTGGCTGATGATGTCATACTGGTGGGCCTGCCAGTCTGTATGGATTTGTGCGGACAGAGCTGTTCTGCTGCTGCATTTATGGATTACTTGCCTTCTTTTTTTTACTGTTCACTGATTTTAATTGATAAGCCACATTGTTTTTTTTACTATACTAGTTTTTTTTTTTTGCACTGGATGTCTTTCTGCTTTTTTAGCACATTATGGTGGCTGCCTTCAGAGTTATGATCTGACTGCTTCCAATTGCTGTAGCAACTGCAAAGGAAATACCATTAGCTGTCATTTAGTGGTCACAGAAAAAGGACAACGATTATCGAAAAAACAGCAATGGAGTACATATAGCAATTTTAATGGTTGGTTACGTAAAGTGACAAGCAAAAACTGCCGCGTTTCGGCAACAGCCTTAGTCGAAAAACCCGGCAGCATATTTTGCTTGTCACTTCATGTAACCAACCATTAAAATCGCTATATGGACTACAGAGTTGCCATCTCAATACTTTTACTTGTTTGTGTTTTGGTGTGTAAGGACACAACTGAGCCTGGGCACCTGACAGAGGATCTTGCAAATTGAACTGGGAGTTCCCAGTTGTGTGCGCTGTCTTGCTTTAAACTTGGACTGGCCATACACCTATAGATTATCTGCAGATTTTCTATGGTCAGATGGAAAAAGTGGAACAGATTCCTCCATCTACGCTGAATTGTGCGGATGGAAGAATCTCCCGCTGGCCCAAGCTTCCATATCTTGCTAGTCGGCCCCGCTGGCTCTCACAATACCTGAACATTCTGATTGGGTGCATGCATTGTTTAGGTTGAGAGCCAGCGGGGCCGATTAGCAAGCTACTGAAGCTTGGCCCAGATTCCTCCATCCACACAGTTTAGCACACATGGAGAAATCTGTAGCACGTTTTCTATCTAACCATAGAAAATATGCAGATAATCTATAGGTGTATGGCCAGCTTTACCTAATGTTTCTTAAAGAGACTGATTTTTTTTATTATTGTTAAACAAACAGAATCATACTTGCATTTTTTTTTTTTTTTTTTTTTGAGGGTTATCTTCTTTTAACAGTACTAATTAGTATCCTCTGACCAGTATCTCTCTTTCATCACATCATAAAGACTAACTATAAATTACAGAGGTGGTGATTTGGAATAATGGATAGGTTCAAAACATGCACCAACATCCCTGATAGTATGGACAAGAAAATGTTTTTTGCCGGGATTTTTTGGGTGCTAGTACATTGAGAAAACATGCAAGATAAAAAAAATCTATTTTTATTTAAAACATATAAGATAAAAAACAGATATTTGCGATCAAAACAACATATACATAGATACAGCTTGTGTGAAGTAATGCCAGCTATGGAAAAAACTATCTTGTCGTGCGGATGGTAGTAGATAATAAAATGTATCCCGACTGTGGGCTTCCTCAGGGGATATATGAATCAATGTATATGAAAATGTATATTTGTTAAATTTGTTGAAACAATTCATGCTCCTTATTAATTTTATTGATATTTCAGTTTACTTTCATTATTCTATGTTCATGCTCATTGACTTTTGGGTCCGCTGTGCCTTTCTTTCCCCCTTCTAGGGCTTTTTTGTGTTCTCCTCGATGTGTGCCTGCTCCCTGGATGACTCCTATGATAATGCTGCTTATTGTGCTGCACTATATTTTTATTTTCTTCCTTCTTTTGATTTTAATTCTTATACGCGTCCTATTTTGGTGTTCGGGATTGCTGCGGGTCCAGCAGTGTTTGTTCGGTCTGATGGTTGAGACGCCCGCCCACTGATTGGGGCAGGTCATCTCTGACTTCGTCACCTCCCTCTGATGGGCCACTCTGCATTATGGACCTTTTAGTCTAATATGGCGTCTCGCGCATTCACACTAATCTTTGCACAACCACACTCAGCTGGTGCATTGGGGGTGACTTGACATTTCAACAGACGGCTTAAAGGCAACCTTACTTCATAGAGGCTCAACTCCAATATTTTTCTCTGCTGCTGAATCTGTGCACCATCCACCTGCAATGGTCCATATTTAATTATAGCCTTGTTTTGTCTGCTGCCATCTGTTTAAACTCCTGTATTGCAGGAGACAGATGACCTGCAGCCCTTTAGCTTAATCGTTTGCAATGCCCTATTTGAATTTTTGAATCTTTTATTTACTGGCTTATAACACAAATAAGGGTCCCTGTATATGGATGTGTGAGATATTCTTTTCACATACATAAATGCTATATCATACTAAAGCCCAATCTTATTTAGTAAATGTTTTTTCAATATTTTTCAGCCTTCTTTGGCGTTGGCCATTAATAAATAAGCTTTAATTACACACGGCACCCTTGATCCATCTGCAACTCAATAGCTTTTTTAGTGAGTATATTTCCCGTGTGCAGCGCTATATATTCTTAAATCTGTCAGCCGACTTCAGCAGCCTCTATCTATCCATCAGTTCTTAATACCTTGATGGCAGATGAACATACAACTTACCTTTACTTCTTCACTTCATAGTCGGTCAGATAAGACCTTGCTTGGATGCTCTATGTGCCCCATCGAGGCTGCTCTCCTTGATTCAGGCATCTGCCTTTGGAGTTGCATGGAGTCCAACTTGGGTGAGTGGCGGTGCAGCCGGTCTTGGCAGGCAATGTTTGAGGATTTTTTTTTTTTTTTTTTGAGCATCGATATTAAATATGTCCTAAATGCATGTATTTCTTTATATATTTAGTAAAGCGTGTCATGCCACCGCTATATATTCCCTGAGGAAGCCCACAGTGGTGAAACATGTTGGGATAAATGTATTATCTACTACCATCCTCACGACAAGATCGTTTTCAATATCTGACATTTCTTCACACAAGCTGTGTCTATGTATATGTTGTTTTGATCACAAATATCTGCGTTTTTAAATAAAAATTAACTTCTTTTAATTTTAAAGGTTTCCTTGTTGTACTAGCACCCAAAAAATCCAGCCAAAAAACATTTCCTTGTCCGAACCATAAAGTGATTACATTATATTAAAAATTATTATCTTAAGGGAGATCGAATATCCGGGATCAATGTTGTTAATACAAAGGAGTTCTTATAAAGAAATTCATCTTCAACAGAAAAATATTAAAAGGATCAAATAATAAAATCTTTTAAGAGTGTAAAACCACTGGAACCATCAATTTGCTATACATCAGTTAACATTTGAAAGTAAAAATGTCACCATGAAATGCTGTATATTAAAAAATACACCACAAAACCGCATATTTCCTAGTGGAAAGTCTACTATTGATCCAAAAAAATAAATAACCAGATAGGTCATAATTGTCTGCTTAGCTTATGTTATTATCTGACCCATTGCCAAAATAAACACTGATGATATATTTATAGAGAAGACAGTTTTACTACTGTGCCTATGTTTAAGCAGTTTCAGTGAGGTGAAAGCCTTCTATTGACATATTAATGAAAATGTGCGAACATTCTGCAGTGTGTATATCAGTCTGACACTGTTAATACATTATCCTAATTATTACTACTAGGAATGATTTAAACATACTTAAGTCCGGGTCATCGTTTGGTCACCAAATCCAAAACCTAATGAAGTCCATGGGAGACGAATCTTTAAAATCAAGTATCCCCATTTTAAAAAAGGTAAATACTGTATGCACGGCATTGGCAAAAAAAAGGGGGGGCATGGGTACTGGGTACAACATGTACCAATCCTAAATGTAAGAGAAGAAAAAAAAACGAACAAGGTTCAGAAGAGGGGGCATACACTGTTAGCCTGCATGCTTTGATTAAAAAGGTACTGCTATAGATTTTATGTGGGCCCTATGCAGTTTTTTTTCTCATTATCTATGGGGTTCCTTCTTAAAATATGCACCAGATCTGAAAGGTCTAGTATAGATTTTGGGAAGAACGCATGCCATTTTTATTTTAGTTTTTTGTGTGGCATTCGCTCTAAAAATGCACTAGACCTGAAGGGCCTGTAATTGATTTTTATGGGTTCTCATGCCATTTTTTGGCTCATTAAGAAAGAAACTATAACTACCAAATACTAACAAAAACCTGAGAAACATTCCAAAATGACATGACACAGTAAAAGAACCTGCCCTTAACACAAAAAAGTAGTCCTAAAAAGGACTGTTGCATCTATTTAAATTGCATTGAAGATGGAATAAACTTCCCTCTCCCTCTCCCTCTCCCTACACAAACTGCAATTTACTGCGAAGTATCAAATGAACAGCACACACTATAGTGCTATATAGCACAATACTGAAAGCACATTACACTAACTTGTTTTTCCTCTAATTCAGGGGTCCCCAAACTGTAGGCATTTGACAAGACACTATTCTTCCCACTAACACCAACAATGGGGCATAATTCCTGCTACTGACATCAACGGGTAACCATTTCTCCCACTGACACAAACAATGGGGCTCTATTCCGCCCACTGACACCAACAATGGGGATCCATTCCTCCCACTGACACCAACAATGGGGATCCATTCCTCCCACTGACACCAACAATGGGGCACTATTTTATCCACTGATGGGACATACCAATGATGGGACACTATTCCTTCTGCGGATAATAATGATGGCATACTAGTTCTCCCACTGATACCAATGAAGGGATACCAATCCTCCCACTGATACCAATTATGGGACATCATTCCTCCCACTGATACTGTACCAATGATGAGAAACTATTCCTCCCATTGATAACAATGATGGGAAACTACTGCCGTGCAGGGGCACGTTGTATTATACTGAAATGATAGAATAACGCTTTACAAATGAATTGAGATCGGTGTTGATGTTGAAAGTAAAATGTAATCTTTTTAATTAAAGTCATATTAGGATTGACAATAGTGTTTGAAATACAGCATAAAGAAAAAAGTGTGGAAATATGGAAAAGATTACTATGTAAAACATTATGAGACATGGATTTTAATATGGAGAAGGAGTAAATATCTCCTATGGACACCAAAATCTCTGGTCAAAACACTATGGGAGCCACAATCCAGGTTACAGATCCTAGAGAAAACTAGTACAATCACAGACTAGATATTGACTTGTAAGGTTTTGCCAACTCTGGAAAGTACAAGAACAGACTAGTCCAGAGCACGCTCAGAAAAGGAAAGGGCAATGGTTTCTGAAGCACAATTAAGTGGTCAAGCAGACAATGCCAGAAAGGCTACAGGCAGAGCCGATCGGCCCTATAGGCACACTATGCAAGCTGCTTAGGGCCCCGTCGCTGTGGGGGGGGGGGGCCCAAGACCCAGCATCCCCCCCTGCATCTCTGGCTCGCCATTTAGAGTGCAGTGAGGAGAGGTGGGAGGAGGTGGAAGGCGGCGATCGGCAGCTCTATGGTGCCTGAGTGGCCGGCGGGATCTCCTTGGGGTTTGTAGTACTCTCAGTGTATACAGTGGATAGGAGAAGGGAGGGGCCTCTGACCCAGGCAGGTATCAGTTTCACTTTCACTCTGCTTCAACACTGTTGCTGATGCCCGGGTCAGAGGCCCCTCCCCTCTCCGCTGTATACATTCAGAGATAGAACTACTAGCCCCAGGGAGATCCCCTGCCTGTGGACACTATATAGCTGCCGATCGCCGACTCCCACCTCCACCAGCCAGGTACAGGGGAACCTCTGCAAGGGGGGGGGGGAGTCAGCTGTTTGGGGGCCCAAATGTAAGAGGGGGGCTTTCTGGGGACACTAATGTAAGGAAGGGGGCTTCTGGGGACACAAATGTAAGAGGGGGGCTCTCTGGGGACACTGATGTAAGGACGGGGCCCTCTGGGGACACTGATGTAAAGACAGGGCCCTCTGGGGACACTGATGTAAGAGGGGGCCCCCTGGGGACACTGATGTAAGGGGAGGGGGGGGGGGGGGGCTCTCTGGGGACCCTGTGTAAGGAGGGGCTCTCTGGGGATCCTGTGTAAGGAGGGGCTCTCTGGAGACCCTGTGTAAGGAGGGGCTCTCTGGGGACACTAATTTAAGAGGGAAAGCTCTCTTGGGACACTAATGTAAGGGGAGGCTCTCTGGGGACCCTGGTGTAAGGGGGGGCTCTGTGGGGACCCGGGGGTAAGGGGGGGGCTCTGGGGACCCTGGTGTAAGGGGGGGGCTCTGGGGACCCTGGTGTAAGGGGGGGGCTCTGGGGACCCTGGTGTAAGGGGGGGGCTCTGGGGACCCTGGTGTAAGGGGGGGGCTCTGGGGACCCTGGTGTAAGGGGGGGGCTCTGGGGACCCTGGTGTAAGGGGGGGGCTCTGGGGACCCTGATGTAAGGAGGGGCTCTCTGGGGACCCTGATGTAAGGAGGGGCTCTCTGGGGACCCTGATGTAAGGAGGGGCTCTCTGGGGACCCTGATGTAAGGAGGGGCTCTCTGGGGACCCTGATGTAAGGAGGGGCTCTCTGAGGACCCTGATGTAAGGGGAGGCTCTCTGGGGACCCTGGTTTAAGTGGAGGCTCTCTGAGGACCCTGATGTAAGGGGATGCTCTCTGGGGACCCTGATGTAGGGGGATACCCTCTGGGGACCCTGATGTAAGTAGGGAGGCTCACTGGGGACCCTGATGTAAGGAGGGGCTCTCTGAGGACACTGATGTAAGGGGAAGCTCTCTGGGGACTCTGATGTAAGGGGAGGCTCTCTGGGAAACCTAATGTAGGGGGGAGGCTCTCTGGGAAACCTAATGTAGGGGGAGGCTCTCTGGGGACCCTGATGTAAGGGGGGCTCTCTTGGGACCCTAATGTAAGGGGGGCTCTCTGGGGACCCTAATGTAGGGGGTGGCTCTCTGGGGACCCTGATGTAAGGGGGGGCTCTCTGGGGACCCTGATGTAAGGGGGGGCTCTCTGGGGACCCTGATGTAAGGGGGGGCTCTCTGGGGACCCTGATGTAAGGGGAGGCTCTCTGGGGACCCTGATGTAAGGGGAGGCTCTCTGGGGACCCTGATGTAAGGGGAGGCTCTCTGGGGACCCTGATGTAAGGGGAGGCTCTCTGGGGACCCTGATGTAAGGGGAGGCTCTCTGGGGACCCTGATGTAAGGGGGGATCTCTGGGGACCCTAATGTAGGGGGAGGCTCTCTGGGGACCCTGATGTAAGGGGTGGGATCTCTGGGGACCCTAATGTAGGGGGAGGCTCTCTGGGGACCCTGATGTAGGGGGAGACTCTGAGGACACTGATTTAAGGGGGGCTTTCTGGGGACCTCATTCTGTTCTATATTGTTGTACTTATTCTTTGACTGTTTTGTTTAAAGGAGGGAGGATTGTTTTGGGAGCACTGAAGTGTCAGGTGTGACTGTGTGGCAATGGCAAATAGTTTACATAGCTCACGGCATCACGGATCAAGTAGAGGGCCCCTTAGCAGAATTTTGCTTAGGGCCCCAGGGAGGTCAGGATCGGCACTGGCTACAGGTATATAATGAATATCCTTGGGAATATTGGGAGTGAGAGGTCACTTAATGAATGGCCTCCAATATTGAAATATGAGCTACCCATGTACGCAGAAATTTTTTACAATTCTAACAGTACACCATAGGGTCTCTAAAGGTGTCCACCTGACACCCATGAGTGTAGTAGTTACATTCAACTAGACTTGTTATGTAATGCTGAAGACCTTTTATACCCTATCCAAGCAATTTCTTAATTCCTAATGAGTGTCAGAAAAATATCCCAACATTCAAACAGGTGGCAACAACACCTTTACCTGCTTACCATGGGAAGGCAGATGTTCTCTTCCAAGGATGGGAGGTAAAAAGAAAATGTGGTACCACCCTGTTCTAGCTACATATTCCCATCCTTGGTGTCAGGAAGGCTTCATAAGAGTTGGTCCTAAAGGCATGAACAGTTGTCAAAACAGCATATGTGGAAGGCAGAGGGTGTCTGCTGCAAACTGGGGCTAACATATTTAGCCATAGATGTGTGTAGGGATCCACTGCCTTCTACTTTCAGCTGTTAGTATCACACTGTAAAGTAAAATTAGGTATGTCACTTTATGACTCGTGGGGGTTATTGGAAAAAGATCCTGGAAAAAGAAAGGGGAGAGAGGTGGTCTCAGCCCCATGTCCTATCCATGCTGCTCTCAGGGCAGAGCTCAGCCCTTTCTTCTCTGAGATGGCTGCTCTCCGACTCACCTGTTGATGATATCTTGCTTGTCAGTCCTGCCTACTTAAGCCATCCAGTCCAGATGATCTCTGCCTTCGCCTTGGTCACATCTCTAGAGACTCTCTCCTGTGTTCCTGTTAAAAGACTTGCTTGGCCGACATTTCTTCTGGCTCCAGATCCTGCTTGCTGTTCTACTACGCTGTGCTCTGGCTCCCTGATGTTTTGGCTTGTCTGACTATCCGTTTCGGTTCCTGAACTCTACGTTTTGACTACAATTACTCGGTTTACCTTTTTTTAATTATGATTTAACTGTACTTCTGTTTCAGTCCGATTCATGGTTTCTGACAGCTACTAATATCAGATCAGAAGAGACAATTGCCAGATAACTAGGTCTATGTTCCAGGCAGGTTAGGTAGCAGCTAGATGGTCTAGTCTTTACCACAGATCTTGTCTTCAGGTCTCTGACACAGACAGATGCTGCACCATCCTCACGGGTCCCTGCAACGGGACTTTGCTGCAACATTCATCTGACAGTATCTCTATAAATAAATAACTATCTACAGTATGCCTGGGTATTTATGTACAAATCTACCAGGACACCTGTCAGCCCCTTTGCTGATATTACTTGCTTGTACATTGGATGTATGTGTCATTATCAAATCTTTTTAAATATTGTATTGTTTCCATACTGGTTGCAGTAGTTCTGCTTCCAATTACTTTGATTTGATTACTTAATTTCCCAGAGGCCCTTGTCCTGGGTGGAGGTACTGCCAACATTATCAAACCCACTCTTCCACTTAGCGAAGGTTCTGATCATCTTATTTACCTACAGGTTTAGCACAATACCCTGTTTGAGGAGGGCCATTTCTTGTAAACCATTTCTCTTAACCCCCCCCCCCCCCAAAGCAGGGCTACTTGTGCAAAGTTCTAAGCACCAAAAGCTGTCGTGCAAGTTGCACAATGACCACATGCATGGACATATGCTGTGTTTATGTAGCTGTTTTTTTTCCCCCACCTTAAGGTTTGAGGAAATAATGACAGGATAGAAAAAACACATGAACTTCATATACAGGTGCCAATTACCTGAATATTTGGTCTGCCCAGAGCTGGATTAGACCCATGGCAGCATAAACAGGAGCAGTGGATGTCCAGGATGCCCAGCTACATCCTATGGACTTAACAAAGGGGACAGCAGTTTGTCAAACCTGTAACTTTACAAGAGAGCTTGTAAGCAATATGTGTCTTATGGTGTCATGTCAGAACAGACGGTGCATGTGGGTCAGATTTTTCCCATTTTAGTCCTTATCAAAGAATGTGGGGCAAAGCTGCTACCTTGTTCAGGTCCCCACAAATTTTTTTTGCACAACAAATGGTTTCTGTGAATGAACACTTGTAGATGAACTATGCCACCAGAGCTCAGTAAATCTCACTGTCTTCTCTGAAATTAACCCAAGCAGAAAATAAGCTGTGTACTTTTTGAAGATGAGCTTTGCAGCATGACTGGCATTCTAATGCTAACTGCTACAAGAGGTTTATGTGTTAATCTTCTGAGACTGACGGAGGTTGCACATAAACCACAAGCTTGCTGTGTCTGTAAATCAAATACCACACTTGGCACAAACTATGCCTTATCTGTCCGCTTGTGTGTGTGTGTTATTTCCCCACAGACTGAAGGTGTTGGATAATGAATAATTCATGAGGATAATTCAAAATTACCTCCTGGAGTTGGTACTCTACCTTCACAATATCCAGCCAGCATTTTATATCTGTTTAATTGGAAAGAATTTTGCTGCACAACAAGCTGTCAAGACAGACTTCAGTACATAAAAGCGGACTTTTCTCTAAACTCCTAGGAAGATTTTGAATTAAAATTTCAAGTTTCTAAAACTTGGAGCTTTGGACATCACTTTGTTTTGTTTATATAAAATGTACAAGAAAACTGATAGTTAATATGTTATTTATTTTTCCTTGGTGTACAGGTGGTTGGCAGGGCAAACCCACATTAGAAACAAACTATTTACGCAATTAGAACCAAATTAAAATCTTAGCCAAAAAGTTTTGAATTATATTTGAGGAAACCCTTAATAAATCAGTTTTTATCAAATACTTTGGTGCTAGTCCATTACAGTGTATGGTCTGAGTATTTTTACGCTGTCTAAAGAACAAGAAAAAAAGAAGGGGAAATATATCTATCTTAATACGAAAAGATGTTGGCAAGTGATTTGGAAACTTTTAAAAACGTCTTCCTGACAATTTGTTGCACGGTCTATGTAACTGGGTTTTCACACTGCTTTTTTTCTGTTGCGCAACATATGCAAAACAATCTGATCCAAAAGGATATCATGCTAGCAAGCCACGTATATGAAGAGTTGTTCCCATAAAAAGAGGACTGTAAATGTGGCAGAGCTCCCATTATGCTGATATAAATACATACACCATTCAGTGTCCAGCTGGTGTTTAAAATATTCATACCTGGAATTCTTCTTTAAACACAGTTACACTGGTCCAGCTTACACCAATGTAACTATGTATACATTATACCAGGTTGATGTCCCTGAAAGTTGGAAATCACTGAAGTAGACATCACAACGCCAATGATTTCCACTTGCTTCTGGGTCCCACGCCCGAGTGGCTGCCCTGCTTCTTTCTGAAGCAGGGCATCAGACATCGGTGCCAATAAGAGAAAGTCGGCCACTCCACATCGGTGCCAATGAGAGAATGCTTTGCATGACGCCACCAAACCACCTCCACCTTGTACAATCAGTGAGCGATTTGCATTCACTAAAGAAAATGCTAAGCATTCTCTGGATGGAGCTCACAATGAGCAGCCAACTTCCTGGTTTCAGAATGCAGATGAGAGCAGATGGGAGCTTGGTGGCAAAACTCTTAGTAGCCATTTTTCAATGCCAAAGAAGTAAGCATGGGAGATGGTTATGGTCTGAAACTAAAGTTAGTGAGCTGCTAGGGGAAGAGGGGAGGGGGCTTGGTTAGTGGACTTTAGCTAAGGGGGTTAGAGGGGTAGTTTACCAAAAATGTTATAAAAGGATATAGCTAACCTTAAAGTGCAAAGATCTCACTGATTACCCAATAGACATCAGAAATGGAAAGTGATTTTTGAACTCCAGTGTCTATGAAATATTGCAATTTTAATTTTAGCTGAAATGACCCTTAAAAAATATCACAAAATATAAAAATAAACCTTCCATGTCTTACACAATTAAAAACATGAATTGCAGTGGCTCTGTGACCTTCAGTCTCATTACAATTACTCTTTGGACTCAGCAATGTACCACCAGACGTGCTCACAATATGGCCACTTTATATAAAGTAAGAGACCATTCCATAGAAGGAAATAAAAGCTATACTGTGTGCTTACACTTCACAGGATCATTACAATTTTCATAACTTAATTGATTTGTAAATTTGTTGGACACATAAAAACCTTAAAATTAGAAGGTCTTATGATAAAATGATAACTTATATGCAGGGCCTTTTTTCTCAGAGAATAGGTGCAGGAACTCTCTCCTTGAGTCACTTTGTGTCTCCACCCCCTACCTACCCCCCGTCTCTTGGTTCCACCCCCTCCCAGTAGCGCCCCTTTTAGAGAATACAGAGCCAAGTATCATTTTGTGGGGCTAAGGAATTTGTATGGAATTTGTGAATAAGAAAAGTAGTAAAAGAGATCCCCCACAGCCAGCAGCAATAGACCCCCCTCCCCAGCAACAGTTTTCTCAGAAACAATAGACCCCCAGCAACAATGGACCCCCACAAAATACCACCCCAGCAGCAGCAAAAGATCTCCCAGCAGCCAGCATCAAAGAGACTCTCCAGCAGCTAGCAACAATAGACCCCCTTCAACAGTAGATCTCCACAGCAACAACAGACCACCATGTAAAAATAGATCCCCCCAGCAACAATAGATCACCCAGCAGACAGCATTAATAGACTCTCCAGCACCCCTTGCCATTATATACATTTAGTGCTGGAGGTGCCGGAACTGCATCCCCCACACGTTACTGCTGAATAAAAAGCCCTGTTTATATGTCAAATGTATCCAAAGACATGAGACAACAGACACTCAGTCCAGCAATTCTCTGCCAAATTGTGCAACTCAGAACTATGAATGGCTTTTGATCTGCTGTCAGAGGAATTGAACAACCAGCCTTAAAAAAAAACTATTACAATCACAAGGATTCCCTTTAAAAATAATACTCTTTCTTTTCCAGCGGAATAATAGTGTAATCATGCAATAATCGTGAGAAACAGAGCGGAGTTCATAAGTTTATGATTGACTGATATTGCACAGCACTTTTTGTCAGTCATGCCAATATATATAAAACAATAGACATGCAGTTACAAAAAAAATTTCTGTAAAGTGAAGGTAAATTCCCTCTTGAACAGTGGTCACAAAAACCAGCGGTCTTCATTGGATTTTCTGCCACATCCTGTTCTGGGGACAACTGTTTTTTCATTACTTCCTTTCCTGGGAAAAGTGGTGACCAGGACAAATACAGGTAGACAGCAATAAAAAAAAACTGGAAGGGTTTCTCATCCTCTCTAATACCAACCAAAACCAAAAAGTAAAGCTTTGACTATATGTAAACTTCAAGTAGTTATGTTATAGTGGGCAAACTCTGGTATTAAGTGATAGATTAAAAGGAGGACATTGTGCGTAGCAGTCATGGGATTTGACCACCAATATTCAGAATCTATGGTCCCAAAATGGCCTATAAAAATGCCATCTAATTTTCTAAACTGGAAAACTCAATGAATATATGTGCTTCAATGAATGAACAAGCAATGCAATAGATGGAGCAATGGGGAACAAAGTCTGATAACTGCATATGACCCATCACTGCAAAATGTCATTGTTCTTACCATTTATACATTATGAAACATTGTATATACACCGACAGTGATTGTTTTTCTCTCCTTATGAATATATTAATGCCAGAGTATTAATGCAGATACACATTTAACCTAAATAAAATATAAATTTCTGCTTGAAAAGCCAAGTGAGCAAAATACTACAGTGGCAAGCTAACTTAAAGAAACTGTATTCTCTTTCACCCCAGGGGAAAATAAACTAAATGAGACCAATCTGCTGATGCAAATTATTTGTATAAGTTCAGCAAATGCTCACAGCTTGTAAAATGTGCTGTCAATGCGGGGAATGAAGAATACAAAGATTAAGAGACACAAGGATAGAAAGAGCTTAAATGCAGAGTAATAACTATCCAACCAAGCCAAGAAAAAAAACAAACACAAAATTGATGCTCATCCTACAGTATGTATCTGCCCAAAAATGTCATACTGTATTGGTCAATCAGCATTTAGTGTAACCAAGCATGTGCAAGAAAACCACAAAATAAATAACAAATAGAGAATATATGCGCATTTATTATCACCAAGAATAAAAATAAAACTATTTACTTAAATTATTATTTTGGTGTGTTTGGGAGCTGATTTTTTGTGCCAAGCCAGTTTCTAAAAAAAAAAAACTAAAAAAATAAGTTCTTCTATGCAATATTACAACACATTTTGTTATTACCAGAGAACACTTTAGGGCTCATTTATACAGTAACAGAATGTGGCTATCACTAGTCCACTACTCTATACTGTGGTCTACATTTTGCAGCCCATTCATAAAATGTAGGCCACAGTATGGAGCCTGTTGTATCTTAATGAGTTATTGTTACTCATCCCAGCAGAGAGAACTTTGTGGCTGGAGGTGAGCTGGTCATGTAACTTTCACAGGCAACATGTCAGGGCTTCCCTGCCAGCTTTCTTTTTTCCTCTTGCATGCAATTCATTTTAATTGTGCCTTACCTGCTTCAGAGTCCTGAAGTCTACATAGTGCTCAGCACATTTATAAAAGCACATTGCTGTACATGATATATTGGTGTTTTTGTTTGTTGAGCAACATTACGCCCATTCCGCTGCTTTATGAGCTGGGCCTTAAGACTCATATTTCATGCATTTTAATATATAATGTATAAGCCAAATGCATCAATATATCTCTGCCATGGTACAGCTTCAACAGATGCATGCACCTAAATTCTTAAAATAGTGAAAAAAAAAAATCAGATGAACTCTTGAAAAAGCAGTTCATGTTTTGATGCGATATGCCTTCACAATCCTTTGCTCACAGTACGGTTTGACATTACCACATCTAAAAAGCATAGCATTTCTTATTTTAGTACTCGAGATTTCAAATCATCACATGCAAGTTTTAGCAAACCCAGAAGACTGTCATTTTATTTGTATATAAGTGTTATGTTGGCAACATAAAAGGCTACTGTAATATGCAGAGAACATATAATCTCCTTTATAGAAGACATTACAAAGTCTAAATGTAAATGTAATGTGCTAGAAAGACCGGAAAAAAAGTACAGTTGGTTTTAAGCGATTTATAGAATATACGCTTAACTACCGTATATACTCGAGTATAAGCCGAGGTACCTAATTTTACCACAAAAAAATGGAGAAACTTATTGACTCGAGTATAAGCCTAGGGTGAGAAATGCGCAGCTACTGTAAGTGAAAAAGAGGGTCAACAATGCCCATTTGCATCCTCACTGTGCCCATTTACAGCCATAGGTCCCCCAAACTTCAAACTTGGTAGTTAAGGGTTCCTAGATGCCCCCTATCTGCAGCCAAAATGGGGTCTCTGGACCCAAAGGGTCCTGAAATAACATTGCTGCAGATGGACACAGTTGACCGAATTTGGGGCCCCGTATCTTTCGGCCACTTGGTGCTAGGAACCCCAAATTTGGTTTGCAAACTCACAACATATGGCACTACAACATATCAGATGGGGTTCCTATTACCAAATGACCCCAAGATACGGGGCCCCAAAGTCGGTTCAGAAAATGTCAAGCACTTTTCTGCAGCAGAGAATGACATTTTCTGAACCGACTTTGGGGCCTCGTATCTCGGGGCCACTTAGTGCTAGGCACCACATATTTGATATGTTGTAGTGCCATATGTTGTGAGTTTGCATACCAAATTTTGGATGCCTAGCTCTAAGAGGCCCCGAAAGCCACCAAAGTCGGGTCGGAAAATGTCATTTTCTGCTGCAGAAAAGTGATCGACTCGAGTATAAGCCGAGGGGGGCACTTTCAGCACAATAAAATGTGCTGAAAAACTCGGCTTATACTCGAGTATATACGGTACTATTATATTACATACTGGGTTGTACCCTTAATTTTGTCAAGTGCTTAGGTTAAAAGGTCAGAGTTTAAAAAGGATAAACTTCAATTTTCACATCGGAAAATGCTGGTTAGGAAATGTATATGTAAATACAAGCTCAGATAAAGTATTACATTAAAATTAACAGCCTGTAATAAGTACAGTATATATCTATTCCTCGAGCTTCCATATTATTGACAACCATTGAAAAGCAGCTGCCAAAGGCTACAGCTTTGCACATTGTGCAGTTATACAGTGCAGTGCGGCTAATAAGATTCATCACATCAAAGACTCACAGAATCCAAAGTTACAGTCTTTTAAGCTCTGCTGTGCACGAGTGCGGGGCTATTCATGCTCCAGAAATCACCTGAAAGGCATCATTTTTTCACACCAAATTCTTAAAGTAGATCTAAAACCCAACAATGAACATTTTTTTATTTGCTCCCTTTTGATCTCCTAAATGTACAATTGAAAGGGTTTCATCATGTCCATGCCAAAGAAAAAAAAAAGAAAAAATAATTTTGTCAGCTCATAACTTTCTATGTACTTTACATGTGTTAAATGTTATCAGTTAGCATTGTTCCTAGTTCTCTTTGTGAACTACAGAACTGATATAGAGATGGAGAGCAGAAGGTGTCCCAATACACTTGCTGTTCTAGTGAGACAACACTTATGCTCCCTTAATACAGTACGGCGAGTGAACATGGTCACTCTAGGACAAGTGTCTTACTGGCAGGGTCACCAGGTGAAAATAAAGGGATAAGAGTCAGAAAAGCAGAAACGAATTCAGCCACCACATCAAAGGACTTGTAAAAAATAAAATTGTGTTCTTGGTTTAGATATACTTTAAACACTGGCCACCCTTAGGATTTACCGTACATCCTCATGTTTCAGTGGTTATACTGGGGTCATGGCTACAGCTGCAATCAAGACCCCATTATTTTTATTTTCTGCTGGCGATGCTGAATATTGTAAAAGCCATCTGAGCAGCTATAAGCCCCTCCCCCCCACGTTGCTTTTTGCTGCCTTCCCAGGCTCTGCAAGGACTGAGGGCTGACCATAGAGATGGAGGAAGAAAAGTTCCCCAATCATCTCTATGGTCTATGAACCCGGAAGCAACAAGGATTTTGTCACGTCCAGTTTTGCTTTGTGGTTAACAAGCTGTTACTGACTTCAGTGGTTTGTAACAGCATACGATCCAACCAGTTTCAGTTTGATCAGATGCTGTTAAAGCGGAGTTCCACCCTAAAGTGGAACTTCCGCTTATCGGATTCCTCCCCCCACAATTGGCACCTTTCAGGGGGGAGGGGGGTGCAGATACCTGTATAATACAGGTATCTGCACCCACTTCCGGGACGAGCATCCCCGCCCATATCCAAGGATGACCGCCCCTATCCGAGGATGCCCCATTGTGTCTTGGGAAACACAGTTCCCAGGACACAGCGGGGACCAATAGAGAAGCGCAGCGAGACTTGCGCATGCGCAGTAGGGAACCGGGCAGTGAAGACGTTGCGTCTTCACTTCCTGATTCCCTGACCGAGGATGGCGGCGGGGCAGCGAGAGACGAGCGCTCGCTCGTCACATTCTGCCGACACTGCTGGAACCTGGAACAGGTAAGTGTCCATTTATTAAAACTCAGCAGCTGCAGTATTTGTAGCTGCTGACTTTTAAAAAAAAATAATCGGGTGGACATCCTCTTTAAGGGCAGGAGAGATCTGGGGTCTAATAGACCCCAGATGTCTCAGTAAAGAGTGCTGCTATCACAAGGGATGTTGTTCATCTCGTGTGATAGCAATAAAGTTATTAAAAAAAACATTTTAGAAAGGACAGTGTAAAATTAAAAAAATATATATTAAAATCAAAATACAAAAAAAAAAAAAAAAAAAAAAAAAAAAAGGTAAAAGCGCCCTGCCCCCCGGTGTTTATACACAAAAGGCAAAAGTACATGATGTAGATCCCACATGCATATGAAAACAGGGATTGCACCACACTAAGAGGTATTGCTGTAAACATCAGGACAAGAGAAAAAAATTCTAGCACCAGACCTCCTGTGTAACTTTAAACTGGTATCCTGTAAAGGGGTTTTAAAGTGTCATCTATGGAGATTTTTTAAGTATTTAAGTTTTTCTCCATTCCACGGGCGTACACAATTTTAAAGTATGACATGTTTGGTATCCATTTACTTAGTGAAACGTACTCTGTATATTTTACAAAAACATTGGGTATTATATTGTGTTTGTGGGCCATAAAATTAACTAAAGTGTGTTTCTTCCAAACATTTGCATTTGAAAAACCGATGCACAAATATCAGACACTTAAGCTGCTCCCTTGTTTGCAGTGCACAAAATTGTTATCGGTCATTGCTTATGGCAATTGCCATTCTACATGTTTCTTTGTAGGGAACTTTTTTCTTTAGCCTTGGCGTGTCAAAGGGTGTGGCATTGCCAGAAGGATCAAGCCATCTGGAATCAGAGAACCCATCCATCAGTGGCTCCTTCAAGAGTAAGCACTACATGTTTGCAAACAGATATTTTTATCTTAAAATCACAGGGTATCTGATAATCACATGCTTGCTTCAGGTCAGTGACTAAGTAGTAAATGGAGAATATGGATGTAATTGTTGAAACATTAAAGGTCGAAAAAACAAGTCAGCAATAGCAGTTTACATACCACCTTCCTGAATCAAATTCACATATGCATTTATGGTGGTCAACGATTCTATACTAAAAATGCACTCACTGTGCACTCCCAGCACACTGCCCAAACTGTCACAGTCAGCTCTTGGTCTCTGACTGGGAATTAGCAGGTCGGGTCCCAATCAAGTGACTACTGTGTCAGCCAAGAAAAAGGATTGTAAAGTCTACCTTGCTTCCCAGTAAAGGACTGCCGGGAGGTGGTGAAAGGATTTATTAAAATAAAAAAAATAGTTATCTCAGTTTTAGGTTCCAGTGATTTTCAGGACATAACTTTCATTAAAGGTTTATATCGGGGATGTGATGGCTCCATTTTTTAAAGGATAAAAAATAAAATATTGGAGGAAACAATGTGGCAAGACAGAATTACAAAAAGGAGCAAATAATTACACACATTTATAAAGAAAACAAAAACAAAAAATGAAATACAACTCCATTTCCTACCATGCCCTGTAACGTTGTTTTCATAATTGTAAACTGATGTGGTGCCCAATAAAGCATAAGCCAACTTTAGAAGGCTCAGTGGTTCCAGCGCCTCTTCAATGATCAGTTGATTAAAACTTACAAGAACATGCAATTCAGAAAGATTACCCATCCTCCAATTATCATTTGGATTATGGACAGAAAAATATCCTTAAAACATATTAAAGCAAAAGGCTTCACAATCAAGCATGCGAGTGCTTTTAGAAGATCTACGACTCCTCAATTGTCATCGCTTGAGCCACCTCTGCCAGGTTGTAAAAAAAAATAAAAGGTTCCATATTTCTACTTTGCCGGGTAGATAAACTGTAGGTCTCTTTGTTCATTTGCAGCCATCTCTTGGCTATATTTAAATGTTACGCTGTGCTTTTAAAAATTGACAGCATAATCCACATAGTTATCTTATTCCCATTAAAGTGTAAATCCTCGGCTTTGTGGGCTTCCAAGCAGGTAACGCCACAGACTTTGTATTTATGCAGGCAATTAGAGTCTAAGATTTACTCAGGAGCAGAAACTAGTTTAAATTTATTTAGCTTGTTCCACAGCTACAAAAATTGTGAGCGATTGTGACTCAAGTGTGTGTCTTTCTTTCATTGCCCATCAAGACCCAAATGTCTTTATTACAGGTTCAACTTGAATGTGTTTATTGGGATAAATCCTTTATTATTAAACTGATTGTCTTTTTTATAGGAAAAAAACAAAACTTTACAAACATGTTATACTCACCTGCTCTGTGCAGTGGATTTGTACAGAGCTGCCCAGATCCTCCTCTTCTCAGGTCCCTCTTCTGTGATCCTGGCCCTTCCCTCCTGTTCAGCGCCCCCACAGCAAGCAGCTTGCTATGGGGTCACCCGAGCCGAGTCACAGCTTCCTGTGTCCATTCAGACACTGAGCCCTAAGCGAGCCCCACCCCCTTTCGCCCCTGATTGGCTAGCTGACTTATTGAAAGCAGCAGCAATGGCACCGCTGCTATGTCTCAGCCAATCAGGAGGGAATATCTCGGACAGCCGAGACCCTCGTGGACATTGTCAGACAGAGAGGGACCTCAGGTAAGTGTTAGGGGGGCCGAGGGGGGTTGCTGCACACAGAAAGCTTTTTATCTTAATGCATCAAGATAGAAAAAATTCTGCCTTTACAACCACTTTAAGCCCTGAGAATTCATCCTCTAAATATTTCTGTGCATTTTTGCTCCACTAATGAACTCCAATAAAGTAATAGTATAAGGTTTTATAGACTGCATAATACATTTGTTTCCTGAGTTTGGAGATATTCAAGCATATACTAACAGCCCAACATAGCTCTCATAATCCATGTGTAAGCTCTATGGCATCTTGCATTTCTGAATCCTCCAAGTCTTCACTTCATCAATCAACAGTTTGAAAATACAAACACTTTCTTTCTGTTAAATACAGTTGTTTCTACTATAGTGTGTATTTTCAAAAACCCTGTGGAGATTTCGTACAGCTTTAAACAACAATGTTGCCAACCACTCCCACGAAAAATAAAAATAAAAATAAAAAAAACTCTCCTTTGCTGCCTACCAGTAGTTTCATTATCTTTCAACTATTAAATAACTGTACCATATTGTCAACAATAGATTGACCTTCATTTCCAAGTCTCAGTGCGGTATCCATTGCACTCCTCATACAGAAGCTCTGACTGTTGAAGTTAGTATTGCTGGAATAAGGGTAACTCTGCTTCGAGCAGAGATCATAGCAAGCAGTCAGCTCATATTTTGGCAAGACCATTATCTTCAAGCTCATGCTGCCACTGTGGTTTTGGTAGTGCTTGTTTAAATTTTCAAGTGAAAAGTTTATAGAATTGTTTTATACCTGAACATTCCAGTTAACTGTTCAAAACACTCACTCTGAAATTGACATGAGGGCATTGTCCAGGGTGGATTTGATTTAAATCACTAGTAAAAATCAACTCGATTTTTAAAGAGCCATTGTCATCTCTGTCCCGCAGCAGCTCCTCCTCTGACCCGCTGTTGACTCACCGACAGACCCATTCACTTTAATGGGACAGCTGGTGATGCGGCAGTGACACAAAAAGGTGAAGGACGTGGCGGCAGCAGGTGAGTGGATGCCTGCTAACAGGCGCTGCCATGATGGATCTGTAATGACAGGTGCTCTTTAAATGCAAGGACTCATTCTTGCTGGTAGTTAGAATCTTTAATATTTGCAAACAGAATGAAGGTTTCCTATTTAGAATAATAAGCTGTCAGGCTAGTAAAACAGCGATATCAGTACCAATTCAATCATACCGTTTGTAGTATACATAGATTTGCAAAACAATGGGATAAAGGAATATTCCTGAACTTTGTTTTATCTCATGGTTACTGTGAAATTGTGTGAATGCATCAATGCAGTGCATGTTATCTCCGCTTGCATTCATTGAATGAATTTACCAAAAATGTAAATATTGCAGAATATACAGCCTCATGTTACATAACCAATCTCGATTTTAAGCTGAATAAACTAAATGATTAATGTATCTTAAATCGAAAAAAAAAATCTTTAGATAGATTTTTACTCCAAAAGCATTTTATTAAAATAAATTTGATAAAAATAAAAAACAAATCAGATTTTTTTATAAAAAAAAAAAAAAAAAAAAAAAGTAAATTGATATATATCCATGCTATGAGGAAGGTTCTGGCCGAAACATGTTAGTGTTTTAGATGTCACACTGCTGTTAGTGCTCAATAAAGATTTAAAAAAAAGCAATCGAGTTGCCAGAATTTTTTGCTATTTTGATGTTTATGGGACACAACAAACCTGAGCACCATTATTCAGCTTATCATTCTACAATCAAGCGGTAGAGCTTGGGTGAGTTTTTGTCTACATCACATTGATTTATATCCACCCTGGCATTGACAAACCAGGTGGTAACATTTTCTTTAACTGTGAAGCAGACTGCTCCATGCCCTAGCACTCTTTTGCATGGGGACAGCCTGCCTTTAATCATTGGTTTTCAGTTTTCCCTAGGGCTGTTCTACTACTAATTACAGAATGAGGCATATAATGCATATTTTAAAAACAGATGTTATTATTGACTTAAGACATGAAACTTCAAATTATGAAAAACAAAATTGCATCCTTTCGTATGCTAGGTTAGGTGGTAATATGCCCATAATATAATAGTTAAAATACTATATTCTATTATAGCTTATTCAGCCTGTTGCGCTAAGCCTATAAACAAGGGAACTAGAGAATACAAAACACTTAGTTGTCAATAGTTGAAGGGCAAAAAACAAAATTAAAAAAAAAAAGCAGCAGAAATGTCAAGTGTGCTTTAAACTGATACTAAAGCTAAAAATGTGCATTAAAGATAAAAATACAATTAAATCTATTTCTCTGCCCCCCCCCCCCCCCACTTCCCTGTGTGAAGGGGCAGAGAAGGGCGAATAGATCCAGCAATATGCAGGGCCATTGGCTCCTGCTGCTGTCAAACAAATGCAGTGGGGGAACACACACATATATACATACTTATACACACACACACACACACACACACACACACACACACAGCATATATTATATATATATATCACCGAATAACATAACATAAAAAAAAGATAATCTATTGTCTAAACTTGCATATACAACTAGGATTAGAATAATATATGTATATTGAATTGTATTTTTAATAAAAATCAGCAGTATTAAACCCAAACAATTTATATTATGCAGCTTGTGGTGGCTGCACTAGTTTCATTTTTTTAGCGGTTTTTCTCTATTCTCACCTGGTGATCCAGCCAGTAAGTTTGTTATTTTTTTTATAACAAACACACCAAACTTTCCAGCAAAAGTGGCAGTCAGAGGGATGAGACAAAATATTTAACGGACATAACTGCTTGCAATGATCAGCTATTATTCATTTATATAAAACCTTTATCCCAAAAGGAAAAAAAAAACAACAACTTTTGCTGAAATTAAAAGTTTTACCTGGGAGTTTAGTCGCAAATTTGTTAGTCACGTCCATCCAAATTTAGAAATCCTTCTCCCCTGAGTGACAATGCTGCAGACCGAATCGGTCTCTATTGCGCCTACAGTGGAGTGGAGGCACCCTAAGCCCCTATTCACACTTGACTTTTTTCTGCTCATTTCCCTAAACTTGACCATACTCAACATGCAGAATCCTATTATTTTTCATTGGAAGAGAGTATGTTACTGGCTGGGTCACCAAATGAAAATAAAAGGTGAATAAAAAAAAAAAAAAATAATAATTTTGCCACCACCATTTAAGTATTGGTGAGCTGCAAAATTTGTTTTCTTATTTTAGTTTTAATACCACTTCGAATAGAACATATGAATTCTACAATGATGTTGGCTTTCAAAGTGAATTATTTAGTATTTAAATAAAACATTACATAATTAGGTTTCACATAACCATTGCAGGAACGTCACCACTATTATTCTTACTAAGAAGAACGATGAATACAAAACTAAACAATGTGAAGGAAAACGATATAGTGCAGTATTAGCACCGCATTATGCTCAGTTATCAATAGGTTTATTACTGAAAGCCATTATACACACCACTGTTTGATGGTTGACTTGAATCACTTCATCACCGGCATGGATCTTCTTGCATCGGTCAGCAGGTGACTAAAGGATAAACACAGAAGCTATTGTAAATCAGAGGCAACGCTTACTTACCAAATATAATAAATCATTTTAGTTATGTCTCTGAAAAACGCTATACTGCCCTACTAATATTACAAAGAGTACTAAATTATGTAAATACTAAGCTTGCTCATACAGTCTATGCATTTGGGATCAAACCCTCTACTTTGTTTCTATATATAAAGACCAAACAGCAGTTAAAGACTAAATACTCCATCAAGGCTGCCTTTTTGTTTCCTTGTTTTTTTTTTGCATCTGTACTATGGCAACACATTTTTCTTTATAGTATTTCTACAATTAAATAACTTTTTTTTATATATAAAACTTTAATTAGGGATTCGGTGCTATATTATTGAAAACACAAAAGATCAAAAAGGAGTATCCAGTGATATCTAGGGAGAACCATGGAGATCAACACTGCCAGAAGTGTTTGTTTACCTGTGGACTTCAAAGGACCAGGTCTTTGTAAAGGAGCAGTGCTGAGTAACATGGGGGGCAGGAAAGCTATTCATTTTCTTTACAGTTCCAGACTTTCCTAAAATAGTTTTATTGTGTGGCAGGGTCACTTCATATGCGATAAGCCATATGTTCAGCTTCAGTAGCTCTCCTACATTATTTGGTATGGATTTACTTGTATTCAATATGTCTGCTCTAAGGGATAACCCATATCTTAGCTGTAAGAAAATAATCACGCTCATTATACGAATAAAATTACTTCTGCATTATTACATTTTACCAACAATCCTATATAAACAACGGTTTATTAGATTTTATGGCTCTGCTGCTTTCGTTGATTTTAATATCTACATAAAGAAAATCCTGCATTTATAATTTTCCATCACTTATTTTATTGGGTGGAACTGTATGGCGTTTGCTTCCCTGTTGCTTGAATTAAAATTATAACATCATCTTTATGAGGGTTCTGAAAGTGCTTGGATTACAAATCCAGATTCAAATAAGTGCACTCTAGGTCATGATTTTCAATTTACCATTTTAAATTGTGGCATTTAGGAATGAATGACTGACATGGTCCTTAAGTGGTCCCTTTGGTCAAGCTAAAGAAAAGTATGTACATATTTCTTTGAAATAGATAGGGGTGGGAAGGGGAGCAGAGAGAAAGGGGACTTAAAGTGGTTGTAAGCCCCTTTTTAGGACATGTACCTATAGGTAAGCCTATAATAAGGCTTACCTATAGGTACTGTAAATATCTCCTAAACGTGCACTGTTTAGGAGATATTTACCTTGTAGTGGGCCAATGAGGTCATCGACGCATGCACTGTGAAGAAACGGCCCTCCGTGACGTTTTTTTTCCCCCGAGCGCATGCATTGACTGGTGGCTCTGGCGCGCAAGTGACATCACGTGGCTCCGGCCAGTCACACAGCCGGAGTCCGTGGCCCCGAAAGGAAGAGGGGCAAAAAAGGATTGGGCCTGCAGCAGGGATGGCTTCAATTGCAGGTAAGTAGCCCATTATGCTTTTACTTTGCAGGGAACAAAAGAGGAAGTAAAACCCATCAGGGTTTACTTCCTAATGAAGTGCTTCTGCTGTGAATTTTAAGGATGAATTTCTCCACAGTGCTTTCTTTTAAAGTTATTTTATGGTAAGTTATAGTTATGGCCTAGCCACAGATTCACTTATAGTGTAGGACTCCCAAGTGCAAGAAGCCTGTGGATATGTTGAGAAAACTAGAAAATATCAAAGTCACAAATTAATGAATGCAGGAACACTGATGGGTTGGTTTACTAAAACTGGAGGGTGCAAAATCTGGTACAGCTGTGCACTGTAGCAAATCAGCTTCTAATTTCAGCTTGTTCATTTAAGCTTGTTCATTTAAACTTTGACAAAAAAACCTGGAAGCCGATTGGTTTCTATGCAAAGCTGCACCAGAATTTGCACTCTCCAGTTTTAGTAAATTAACCTCTATATGCTTTAAAGTGGGATGTCATGAGTTAAATACAAAATTTGTTAGAAGGCAGGTTTTTATTTCAGAAAAGACTCTCTGGAGGTCTCTCATATAATAAATGCTTCTTTCCTGCCTGCTAGGGAACACCTAGCTGTGCATGTCTTGGTGCTGGGATAAATTAATTCCCATGCCCATGTGTGGCAGTTATGTCATCTTGGACGGACTTAGGACGACTGAAGACAACAAGCCAAGAAGATGATGATCAGGCAAAGATGTCAATGCAGATAAGGTAGCTTGTGAATGCCACATCGCTGTAAGAAATGTATGCCTCCTTACATGTTTGATTTTTTGATCATAGTGAATCACAGCAGTAAGTAAGAGAGTCTTTAGTACAGGCTGCAGCATTGCAAATTTGTTACCAGCACCCTCTAGTTATAAAATGCAAGTGGGCGTGCTTACAATCACTGGCACCCACCTTTAAATAAAACTTCAGTTTTAGATAGACTTACCATTAGACTGATCATTATTTATGTAATACAATGCAGTTTACACCTGCAGTACTTCAAAGTATTAAAGCAGATACATATTTAAGCATGCAGACTTAGGCTGTAGTCAATATGGCATAAATCAATGCACAGTAATCTATAATAACTAATCATTGTGCATATTTCATTGAACCATGCAAACCAGGTTTGAAAATCTATGATATAAGATAGGTTTGTTGTACAACTTGATCCATGGAAAACACTGATCAAGCTAAATGGTTGACAAGTGGCGTTTTATCAGATAAAATCTATGAAATGCCTTTAGTCCGAGTACTTCGTGTCACAGGATTATCAGAATTTAAAAGTAAAGTGGCATTTTTTGTCACGGTTTTTAAAACTACAAAAACAAATAATTTTAAAAAAAGATGGTAAATAATGACTATAACTGTGTGACAGCTGCAAAATTACAAAATATTGTGTTCCCACAACTGAAGAAAATAAAAAAATGGGACCCCTGAGGAAGTCACAAGGGAGCGATGACACGCATTGGGCAGAGTCGGGTGATGTAGCGCATCAGCATTATATGGGAGTCACAGCCTTGCTGGAATGAGCGCATTGTTTTAATCCTAAAATGTAAGTGGATGCTTAAATAAAACGTAAGTGGTTTTATATACTACACCATGGAAGTCTGTTTGCTTTGACCAAGGGTAAATGGAAGGAGAAGGAGGTTTCTTTATACAGCATACACACAATACTTAACATAACTTGGAGAGGGGAGAGGAGTAGAAGGATATTGATCAACCGTCATATTAACCTGAGTACACCCCAGCTGGGAAAGACTAGGTTTGACCTAAACAGGTCTAACATGGAGTGATGAACAGGTGTTCGGGATTGATGCACATGCATGCATATATTTTGACCCATGTAGGGTGAAGGCTGCAAAAGAACACTTAGGAAACACTGTTATTATTTATTGCACTGTTAAAGGAATTTATTGATCCTATTCACTTATGACTGGTCTTTATTTAATAAGCGCAATCAACACTACATATTTAATTAATGAGACATGTATTCATGAAGTTTTACTCACATTTTCAGTTGTTCCAGTTATCACGTGAAGACCATCATATGTAGATTTAATGTACATTCCCTGCAATAAAACAAAATATTACAACATGAAAAAACAGCAACTTTATATAGTAGTTTAGGCATGGAATAAACACAGACACAAGAATGAAGTAGTATAATGATATATTAAGAACTGCCTGAAACAGGCAGCAAAAAAAAAAAAAAAACTCAATCAGATATAAAAGCGTGACAGTCTAAAATTACAGTGACAAAATGAAAACACATAAAAAAGCAGTAAACGTAATTTATGATCAATATGCATTATCTACCATTACTCCAATCACGGTTTGTCTATCGGATTTAATGGGTCATTATCACTGTCATACTAGAGTGTTGTGCTCTACCATTATTATGATAAATTGCCAGGCTTTATGGCATTAGGTTTACACCCAGATCGTGCCCCATGGGATTATCACATCTTAATGAACATAACAGAAAGATGTACTTTGAACTAGAAATAGTCTTATGAAAAGATGTGCTCTGGTTATGGGGTTTTAGACAGGCTCAATCCCACAAGAGGTTTCACTCACACCCTTTCCTTTCTGTTCATGAACTGTAATAATTGCAATGATAACTAAAAAAAAAAAAAAAAAAAGTTTGATATTCCTGTAAATTACTTTTCCCTTCTAAAATTAATTTTTTATAGTTTTGGAAAAAATGCTGTTTAGACTAAGTGATCTTGTCGGTTAAAAAATGAATTTTTTTTTAGTGGGATCCAACTCTGCACAACACTGGATTGTTAAAAGAAATAAAAAAAAAGATATATGTAGTCCATGCCATTCCATTTCATAGTCTTACCTCCACTTTTCTATTACAGCAGTTGTGCAGGGTGTACAAGTACAAAAGGCACCAGATTAGACTAGGTTTTTTTACTGAGCAGTTTCCAATAACAGAACTGGTCAGACATGCCCCCTTTGCCATACCATTTGTAAGGACATGGGATGAGGAAGTGGCCATTACTCGGCATAAAGGAAAATCAGCACTTTCACAAAGAAATTATATATTAAAGAAAATCTGTCTCTCTAAAATAAAGTAAGTCCTTTCTGTAAAGACCGTTATTAATACTTACCCCATCTGTTGTCCACACCTCCAAACTCTTTCGTCTTCAGAGAGAAGTGTGCTTCCCCCACTATGCTCGATAGTTCCTCCTCCTGGCTGCCAAATATTTACATGGGACTGTAGTAACCATGGGGGCCAGATAAAGGAACAACAAAGGGCAGTGGGGGGACCAGGCATCGGACACACCTGTGCCAAACACCCACGATTTTTCAGTACACTTATCGCTTTGAATCAGTAGAGTTTGATAGTAGGGGTAAATATGAATGCTTTTCTTTGAGGGAAGGGTTTTCAAAGAAAAATCACTCACATCAATTTTAAACATGTGAAGATATGGGATAAAAGAGATAAAAAGGTGAGATAATTACAATCTACAATAAAAAAACAACTGAAGTATTACTTTTAATTAAGCAAGTGGAACGAACATTATAGTATCAGATGAGACATCTCAAGGACATAATGGTGCTACCTATATATAGCCAAGCATGCATAGACTGTTGGCATTGTAGTTGAAGCTGAAAACAAAATGTACCACCAGTAACCAAAGAGGGGATCACAGATCCTACTAGTTCTCTCCTGTGTATGTCCATGAAAAAGGGTACAACAGGTTTGAAGAAACAGAAAATTGGAGGAATTTTATACATGACACATACCAATACGTTACTAAGTTATATTATTTGAAAACCATTAAAAATGAACATTCCAAAAAGGTGTTGCAAAGCATCTATACTACTATCCACCTCTAAAAAAATAGTATTTTTACGTCATACTTACCTGTAAAATCCTTTTGTTTGAGTACATCATGGGACAACATCAGGCTAATATTCATTACCTGCTGGGACATCCCAGAGCAATAGCCTTGAGGGGAGGGAGACACCCTGCCAAACAATAGCCATCAAAACTCATACAGCAGCCTGCAGTACACTGTGGCCGATAGCCGGATCCTCGGCTGCTCAAACATCCACTTGATAACATTTTGTTAACGTATGCACTGAAGACCAGGTAACAGCCCTACAAATCTGAGCCACAGATACCTGATGGCGAAAAAGCCCAGGAGGTTCCTACACCCCTGGTAGAATAAGCTCTCACCCTAAAGGGAGGAGCTTTATGTTTCAGACCGTAGGCCCGAATGACCAATTGACGGACCTAATTGGCAATGGAAGCTTTGGAAGCTGCCTGCCCCTTCTTGGGTCCTCCTTTTTACGAAAAAGTCTGGTCCTCGGATCTCCGCAGATCTAGACAAATAAACCTTGACTGCCCAGACAACGTCCAAGGAATGCAGTCGTCCAAGGCTGAGAGAAAACAGCCAACACCACTTTTGGCAAAGAGGATGGAACAGGTTGTAAGGAGACTCTGTCAAGGTGAAGGATCAAGGTTCCCTGCATGAAAGGGCCGCCAACTCAGACACCCTTCTAGCCGAGGTGATGGCCATCAGGAAGGCTAGCTTGTGTGACAGCAAGTCTAATGGAATTTCCTTAATAGGTTCAAATGGTTGTTCCTGTAACACAGACAGCACCAAGTTCAAGTCCCAAGGACACATAGGTAACCTAACAGTTGGAAGCAAGCAAGTTGCCCCTTGCATAAAGGTTCAGATCAGTGAATGGAAGGCTAAAGGCCTTTGGAAAAATACTGATAAAGCTGAAACATGACCTCTGATTGTACTTAAAGTCAATTTGATTTCCACAGCTGACTGTAGAAAAGAGAATTCTCCCAATAACATATTTCCGAGGATGCCATCTTGTGGCTTCACACCAAGCAATATACGTCTTCCAGACCCTATAATAAATCTTCCTAGTGATAGCTTTTCTAGCATTCACTAGAGTAGACACCAAGAAGCCATGGTTCTTTAACACCCTGGCTTCAATAGCCATGCCGTCAAATTTAGACTTTGAACTGGTCTCAAGGCTGACTCAGTATTTATGATCCAGTCTCAGCTTTTCAAATACCTCACTGTGTATATTATGCTCTGTTCTAGAGCCTGTACTGAGTGATCTCTGATCAGGAGGTCATCCAGATACCCGAGCACCAGGATCCCACCAAAGACCCAGTACTGGTGCTAGGACCTTTGTGAACACACGGGGAGCTGTAGCAAGCACGAAGGGTAGAGCCACAAAATTAAAATGATGTTCCTCTACTGCAAAATATAGGAACCTCTGATGAGGCTGAAAGATAGCTACATGCAAGTATGCGTCCTTTATATCGATGGAGGCTAAAAAAAAGTCTCCCCTCTGGAGTGAGGTTACTACTGAGCAGACAGACTCCATCCAAAAGGATTGTATCAATAGAAACTTGTTCAGGGACCTTGGGTCCAAAATAGGCCTTGTGTCCCCGTTTAGTTTCTGAACCGTAAGCAGGTTTGAGTAAAACCCTGTGCCCCTTTCGGATACTGGAACCTCTACAATCACTCCTTGATGCACTAGATGATGTAGTGCCTGAGGCAATAAGTTTTTTTTTGGAGGATCCGAGGGAACGCTGGATCTTAGAAACATCTGAGGGGCACTTCCCAGAACTCCAGCTTGTAACCACGAGATATAAATTGAGGTGACCCACTTGTCCTGAATGATTGTTTTCCAAATGTTCGCAAAGTGCAGCAGCCTTCCCCCCTACCCAATGGAGTGGGGGCGTCCCCTCAAAAGGAGGGCTTGGTGCTGGGTTTATAAGAATTTTGGACCCAGGGCTTTTTCTGGCCATGGCCTTGCGGCTTGCCCCTGACCCTAGCGCCTTGTTGGCAGCGGAACCGCCCTGACACCGAGACATTTGAGGAAGCAGTCCCTGGGTTTTTAAACAAGGAACGTTTGGTGCGTTTCTTCACAGGAAGTAGAGAACTCTTCCCTCCGCAAATCTTTTGGATACATTTGTCCAAGTGATCACCGAATAAACGTTCCCCATGAAATGGGAAACCAGACAATAACTTTTTACAAGGAAGCTCAGCTGACCAGTTCTTAAGCCATAAAAGCCGTTGCATATGTACAGACAAGAGAGTCAGAAGAGAAACCTGCTGTATTGAATCCTTTAAAGCATCAACAGCAAAACACAGCGCTTGAGGAATATCGGTCTTACTTTCAGGTAGATCATCCTCCTGGTTAGTCCTATTTGACTTGATCGTTTACGGACTGGCAAATACCAGCTGCAACACCTGGCTAAATGGCTGAACTGGCCAAAGAAAAAGAAGCCTTTAATAATAACTCCAATTTCTTGTCAACAGGATCTTTCAAGCCCTGTGCATTATATAACTGGACAAGATAAGTTCTTGTTTAAGGAAGAGACTGATGCATCAATGGCTGGCATGTTCCATTTTTTAACAAACTTTTCATCCATTGGATATAAAAGGGAAAACCTTTTAGGAGGCAAAAAAAGTCCTGTTAAGATGTTCCCAATCAGCATACACCACCTTTTCCAACACTAGGTGTAGCGGGAAAGTCTGTAGACTTAGATCCCCAAGAGGACCAGGGGGGCTCAGTCACCTTTGCAAGAGGCAACTTGAAGGCAGAACAAACCATTTCGGTAAGAGTCAGGATCAAAAACCGCTGCGACTGAAAGGCAGACGACATGTGGATATCTTCTTGTCCAGATTGCTCGGAAGCAGACTCATCTGCCGGGCACTCCACCGAATCCTGAGCTTTAAGCTCTTCCCCATCCGCAACCCATTTCTGCTCCAGATGAGGAGACTCCGGGGAGGGGGATCTGCCGCACTTCCTGCCAGTGGGATGGAGGCAATCATGCCGGCAATCCTGTGCTCTAACGCGGCTAGGGCTGAGGACAGTTCATCCTTCGTGATCAAGGGTGAAGCAGCAGTGTTGACTGTAGGCACGATACCAGATGGGCACAGCAGCTCAGATTGCCTGGGAGCCTCTGGTCTTTCAGGGGATACAACACTAGGGATACGAATAGGTTCACCAGGAATGATGAGGAGGTGTGCCCTTCCCTGTGGCGTTATTCTCACTCCTCTTTTTGGAAAACATTCAATGCCTGCAAACGAAGAGTACTTTGGTGTAGTTTAAACACCTCAAAGGGAGACCCTTTAATAGGGCTCACCAAGCCCATATGCAACAATCCTGCTAAGCACCTTTAGCCTGCTAAGCAACACCTGTTGACTCACATGACCCGGGTAAGGAGAAATGAACCACTACAAGTGTCTGTTCAGAGCCTGCTCCGTGTCCCTTCTGGAAGCACCACAT
Organism: Lithobates sylvaticus; assembly: GCA_028564925.1. Classification (NCBI taxonomy): domain Eukaryota; kingdom Metazoa; phylum Chordata; class Amphibia; order Anura; family Ranidae; genus Lithobates; species Lithobates sylvaticus. The sequence continues at coordinate 135,689,916 of CM053027.1, forward strand.
GCTTGGGATAGACAGCTTAAATAAGCTGGATGTGCGCCGGAAAGTTCTATGCATATGCGCGGTCCTGGCGAGTGGGCGTGACTGTATTTGCATACAACGCAAATCTTTGTGCACCCAGATAAAGCCTACATTGCATATGCGGCGAATTCACTTGTGTCACGGCCGCCAAACAAACTAGAGCACAGCGGCGCTCTTGCCAATGCACGTGCCTCATGGTGAACCAAGGCGAAATGGCGCACCTTATTGCGCCATCATACAGGTAGCAAACAGCATGACACAAGCAAAAAATGTACACTTTGCAAATACCCTCAGCTAGCCCAGAACTCCCCCGTATGGTCACTGCACACAGGTGTCCAACCTTTAGCTAGCTTGACTGGTTGTTACAGTTACTGGGACAACTCACAATAATAAAATAAAGTGGTTTCACTTACCAGGCGGGTTCCTATCACTTAGACCTTCAAGGATTGGGTACCTTTTCATGTTTAGGGTCCACTGCCTTGGACCTGTACAGCACCCTGCATGAAATGCCTTAGCACTGTAGTGTCCAGGATTTACACTCCGCAGGGTTCAGTGCCCGGAGGCCACATTACAGGCAAAACCTTGCAAGATCTTGAGTCTTCTTTGCGAGGCTTGGGAACCATTTATCCAAACATAAAAGCCTGTGTCAAATGGATCCGATCGGTCAATTCCTTGATTTATTTTTGGAACCATTTGTGGGACTAGAGACCTTGAGCTCAGAGAGCTCAAAGAAACCGTGCCATCCACATTGCAGACACTGGTAAAAAACAAAAGTGCTTCCTGTATGGGAGGCATTATATAGAGGATCACTTCCTGTCTGAAGACCTTTGGTCTACCAGTGTCTATTCGCCTAATGATGGAGTATAACCCAGCAGGTAATGAATATTAGCCTGACTCTGTCCCATGATGTATGAAAAAGAAAAGTTTCCTTTTTCCCCCCTTTCTAAACATTGTTACATTCCCTTTAATGCATTTCTGTGCTTTATTCTGAGTCTGATGCACTATGTAATGACTTATCAGTCAATTAGAGCCTTAGAATTATGAAACACCACTTCAAGACTGCATTCACATTGAGATTTTATCATACAGAATAGACTGAAATGGTGCAGAACATAATAACATAAGGACACTGCTGGCTGTTCAAAGGAGAATTATTATCATGCTCTGAGTAATCTCGATAAACTCCAAAGAGACATCTTATTCCTATGTCACTAATGTACTGCATCTGTGAAAGAGATACCACATTAAGAGGGGTCAAAATGGCACCTCACACTGATATCACTGCTTTCACGCTTTTATCCTTCGCCGCAGGTAAAATAGGTTATAACAGCTCATAAATTATAATTCCCAGGCAGTTATCAGAGGTTGCAGAGAACCTTTTAGAGGATTTTATACCAAATCAAAGTGGCAAATAATCCCTTTATTATGCATAAAATTATACAGCAAGCTCACAAACCACATGCCTCTAAAATTACAAAAGAATTAGTTCAAAAACTGTCTGAAAACATTTTTGAAAAAACACAAGTGACATATGCAATTATGGTAATCATGTCTGTGACTACTTCGCTGCTCCCTATTGCCACGTACTTGGACCATGCGGTCACTGGGATACAGAGATGCTTACTACAGTTTTGATCACAGAAAATAAAAAAATGTATCATATTCATTGGACAAAAAGTAGCGCATGAAGCAGCTTTAGGAAAAAATAAAAAACAGTCATCTGACTTTGTCATTCATGTATGGCATTTATATTTTTCTTTGTATTGGCTCAGTTCTTATGACAGAAATCCTTGCTGGCCAATATGTGAAGCAATGACTTTGACTGTCAAAAAGTCAGATTACTCCTATAATTTAATTTGCCATATTAAACCAGGCCCATATCTCTCTTAGGATACCAGCCTTGTGATCTCTGCAGAGAGATTTCAGAGTTTATAGTTACCACTGTCCACCATAACGATTATGAGGAGCTTTCACTCCAATTCCCCAGATTTTAAATTAGGAAGAAAAATCGCAACAGGGTTTGTCCCGGTCTTTTTTTTTTTCCAAAACTGAGCAAAGAAGGCAAGAGGAAGATTATTAAAATGAGATTTAACTCAGCTAGAATGTCCCTTAAAATACTGAACTAGTCTCTGGAGGTTACCCACACATGAGCAGTCTATATTTTCATATGGCTACTTATAGAAAAAAAGAATTAGGATGCAAAAACCTATTTTGGAACAAGGTTCCTGTGCAACTTGGATTGGTCCTTGAAGCCATGCCAACCCCAAAGGAAGTAGTTTTTGGATTATCTCAATGCAGGACTGCTCTCTGTAGGCTTTTCAGCTCTGATCCTGGTGTTATTCTGCACCAAAAGTTAAATGGTTGGAATTTATACTAGCCTTAGTCAAAGCACTCCCATCTTCCCACCATCAATTCTTGTGTCAAGTCTATAATTGAATTTTGCTTACCAAAAGGTGCTGTTCACCCCCATTGTCAGGAGGAATTGAAACAACCACTGGGGAGGGGGAAGGGAAGACAGGTTCTAACACTTGCACAGTTTGTAGAATTTGCAAATGCAATGGCCAGCCCCTTCTTAGAAAAAAGTCTGGTCAATAGGTAAGAGGTTCAGGGAAAGTAACCCCACCAATGGATCACCAACTCAACATGCACTTTTGCCAGTTCTTTTAGATTATATAAAATATAAACTGTATGTATATTAAATTTAGTGCGGCTTGGTAGTGTTTACAAAAAAGAACTGGGAAATTTAAGATTCCTCTAGTCTTCTTAGTCATCGCCATATTCACTTTGTTAATGCCAGGAGAGTATTCTAACAAGTCTAATTAGCTCCTACAAAGAAACAAACTAAAACTTGGCAAGCCCCACCAACTTAGCTGGCAAGCAGACTGTAGTCGCTAACAAAAGTAAAGGGGACTCGCTTAGATATTTGTCATTTTTGCCTGTAATATTCAAAATTTACATTCAAATTGCCAGCAATTTTTATTTTTTTTAAAGATACTGTTATTTGATAACATTCAATGTCAAGCTATAGCTGGCATAAGCAATGACCCCTTCTTTACGTTTTAAAACTTACAAGCAAGTCCTAGTCCAATAGATGGTTTAGGGTGCTCCTCTCTGCAAGTTACATTTTCTAACTTATAATCAGTTGCAGCATACTATATAATTTTCTGGGCTATTAAGATCTTAGCAACTGTATTATTCTTACCAGTCCTTCACTTGGCTTAATGTTGGCTAGCTGTACAACTTCCAGATGGGCAGATTGAGAAACCAATGGATCAGAAGATAGCGATATGATGTGGTCACAAACCCCAGACAAAGTTTTGCACTAAAGAAGAAGAGAATATTAAAATTGTCATAAAAGGTTAATGCAGAATAACTTCTTTCTTCTAATGGGCAAGATCAAATTCATATTGTAGCGGACTTATAATGCAGGGAGATAGAGAAATGTTCAGAATAATCAAGATAAAAAGCTGATAAAAGCCTTAGATAGTGGATGTTACATATCATGCTCCGATATAATTGGATATAATGAACTATTAATAAGGATCTTTTTTATCTCTAGCCCACTGTAATCCTGAAATCTACTTAAATGAAATTTCCTTGAGCTTAATCAGGAAGCAATTTAAACCTAAAATTGATATTTAGCACTAGCTGAATCACTATTATTACAGAAACATTAAGCAAAGAAAGTGCAGCCGTAAACATTACAAAATGCAATAGTATGCAATACTATGCAATAGTCATGTGAAAATTTTAGGCCCATGTTAAAAAGCTTTGGCCTTGTGTCAACATTATCAGTCTGACATCAGTTTTTGATGCTTCAGAAAAAGTTTAGAATTCATTGACAGGTGCTCTTAAATTGCACTTAACCTTCTCATGACCTACATTCTACATTCTAATAGACATGTATAGGAATGCAAAACCTTCTTGAATTGAACAAAGGCCCATTACCACAGGACCTGAAAAAACATGCAGGCCTTCTATTACTGTTTTTGTTTATTTTGAAAATGCTAGTTTACTTGTTCTCATCCAGATTTACTTACTTCAAGAGAACAAGTATCCAGAGAAGGACTTGACTTATTTCAGACATTCATACCCTTTTCAGGCCAGTATCTCAGAATGTAGGGGAGCCAAAGCATCATCATAGAAGCCAGGCAACATTTCTAGAGGGAGCCCAGCAATGGAAGCCATCATTTTTCTTTTATGACAGGGTTATTTTAATATCCTAAGCAAAGTTCTCTTTTTAATCATAACAAGGGAATATCCTATTTTCAAATGTTAATGCTTTGTATTTAGTGTTCCAGTCAATTATGAACCAGGCCATTTTTTGCACTAGGGCTTTATTTTATTTTATTGCGCTTTATTTTAACTGACAACTGATTGGTCATGCAAAGCTGTACCCAAATAACATTTATGTAATTTTTTTCCCCATAAAAAGAGCTCTTTTCTTAGTGTGTTTGACTACCACCGAGTTTATTTTTTGCGCGATAAACAAAAAGATATCAACAATTTTGAAAGAAAAAAAATTATAATTTGAGAGATATATATGATTTTGTGTTTACTTGTGTTGTCCTTGACTATTGTTTATATATATATATGATAGGGATAATATATATTAGAGGCACTAATATCAGACATATCAGACACTGGCACTTCACACGTTGTGGGAACTAGTGACGCGAAAACAGTGACAAGTGCTAAAAAATGCACCAGCACTGTACTAATAACACTGGCTGGAAAGGGGTTAAACATCTAGGGCAGAGGTCTCCAAACTTTCTAAACAAAGGGCTGGTTTACTGTCCTTCAGGGTTTAAGGGGGCCAGACTGTGGCCATCAGGAGTACAAAATCCCCCATCACTGGTGTCATTGGGAGGAATTGTGCCCTTCATTGGTGCACCTGCAGATCGGTTTCTGCTGTGATTAATCACAGCAGGAGTGGCCCACCAGCAGCACATGCGCCCGCCCCCCTAGGCAGTAGTTCAGAATCACGTATATATACACTTGATCCTGCACAGGGGGGGTGCCCTGCAGCAAATCTGCTATAGGGCGATCCGGAAGCGGTTATACTATTGTACTGTTTTCAAGGAATTGTGCAGCTGGTGGATGTCATAAGATCTTCCCAATATGCAGTGGTATTCTGTACTATTACTCTGGTGGCTTGAGTCTTCAGCTATGTTGGCAGATTGGCACCTGCTAAAGTTACAGATTCTCAACAAGAACAAAGGATGGCAGATGTCTTTTTGATATGTATGATTGTGATTTGCAAAGCTGTGAAGTTCTCCAGGGCATCAAACACATTAAAGTGGATAGGTAGATGGGTCTGGAAAACTCACTAAAGGTTGTACCTCATCCCGGTTTAAATGGTATATCGTATCGTGATTTTTGTAAAAAAGAGTAAACATTTATTTAATACATAGGACATGTAGGACAATATGAGATAAACAAAACAATTGGTAGTGCAAAGAAAGCATTATTTTTGTTCCTTTTTTTCCCCTGTCCCCCCTTTTTCTCTTAGAATACCTCATAAGAACAATTTTTGAGCATTCTCACATGTGTTCTGGCGCCTCCAATATGTGCTAATCATTATTATTCTTTGGTAAGTATTTCCTCCTATATTTTCTGGCTTTTATTGCCAAGGGCTGTTTTTCTTAAATATTAAACCAGCCCAACATCGTTTTCTCATAACACATTACTTACTATCTTCCATCAGGTTTTATATACGCCCCCTGCATAGTTCAGTCTGTCCGGTGTCCATGCTTGACCGTGTCATGGGTGCTGTTTTGGTTCGGCTGTGGGTCTAACGGTATGTGTCGCTTGCTAGTATGGCTAATCCGGGGTCCCTTGGGGGGAATATTTGGGGGAGATTCAGCCAATTTTGTCTGTCAGTGAAAGTATTGCTCAAATTTGCCATGTTTGTGTGCTTCTTTCAACTTTATTTCTAATGTTCTTTTCTACATCATTAGATTTGGGTACGAACTCTCCCAGTGACCCTGAAGAAGCCAATGATTGGCGAAACATGTTGGTCGTTCAACCTTGAGATCGAACCGTACCCATGCCCCATATCTCCCTTTGGCACCCCTACTATGTGCTGAACAAACTGTTAGACTATGTTTGGTTGCTTCAGTCAATGATGAGATCCCATTGTCCTCTTTCTCCATCACTGGGCCTCATCACTGCCTGATCCACCCTTTTTATTTGCACTACCAATTGTTTTGTTTATCTCATATTGTACTACATGTCCTATGTATTAAATAAATGTTTACTCTTTTTTACAAAAATCACCAGTATTTACCTTTACTATATCAGTACCGCTACAGTCCCCTTTGTCTATCCCCCCCCTTCCCTATATAACATTAAAGTGGACTTGTGTCCAGGCTATGGACTTTCATGTATTTACATATTCTTAACAAGCATTAAATTAGTTTACAAGCTCTCACTTACCTCTGTAACTACGTGAACTACTCCAAAAGGCCTGCATCTATGGAGGTCAGTGAGGACAGGTTTATATGAATATGTACATGTTTGAATGTCTGTAGCCTGGCCACAGGTTCACTTAAAGAATTATGAAGGGTCTGGGTTATTGTCCAGGTTGTGATTTTCTCCAGATAAGAAACTTAAGAAAGGAACAAATATTTCAAAAGGTGTGTAGGCTTTGTATTTATCCATAAATAAATAAAAGAACCATAGTTTAATAGGCAGCCTTAATGACAAAAGGTGAGGTTAGGAGGGGGACAGTGACTTGACATTTCAGACTGAAGAAGTCAAAACTTGCATAACAGAACACCATGGGCTTTGGGACACCTAGGGCACTAAAATAGGTGGATACCTGTAAGGATCTGTGTTAGTTCCTACCAAGATATAGGGTTTATAGTTTAGAAGTGTTAGCGCCAGGCTGTAAATAGAAATATAGGGTTTATAGGGGAATATAGGGTTTATAGTTTAGGAGGGTTAGCACCAGACTGGAAATAAAAAAAAAAAAAAACTTTGCATAAATAGCCCAAGAAAGCATATCTCTTGCCATGACTATACTTCTTAGTTAACATACCCACTGCATTAAAACAAGCTTGCCGAAGGCCAAGTCACCCATCAGAGGTTACACTGGCCAACAGACTATATAGATTTCACTGTTGGCCAGTGTAACCTCTGATGGGTGACTTGGCCTTCGGCAAGCTTGTTTTAATGCAGTGGGTATGCTAACTAAGAAGTATAGTCATGGCAAGAGATATGCTTTCTTGGGCTATTTATGCAAAGTTTTTTTTTTTTAGATGTTCAGGAAACAAAAAGTCAACCCTGCATTACAAGGACATAAAATGTATATTCCGCATACAACTAAAAAAGCCGAATACCAGAGTTGTAGGTGGCATTGTTTTAGTCACATATAGCTGTTAACCACTGCAGTGCTGGAAACTCATACACCGGTCCGGATCAAAACAAGAAGTTTTTTTTAGCCGTATAATCTTGTTACGGAATTGCTGAATTCTGGCAATTATCAACCTCCTGGGCTCAGAATGGGCACACTTTTACCAAGTAGGGATTAAAGATTGAATGAATATACAGATTAGACAGACTCACCACATGTAATATCTTGTTTTCAGTTTCATACACTGTACATTCCTGGAGAGACAAAAATGCATTAGAAACATTTAATAAAGAAATAATAATTTGTATCTCCCATAACAATAAGTACCCTGAGCAAACAACACATTCTTATACTTGCACAAAAACTGTTGCGTAGTCGTTTATGACAGCTAACAGTATCTGCTCGCTGTCTTGGATTGTGAGTCCTGTGTTTGAGTATGGTAAGCATGACTTGCTAAATCCAAACTGAACTAAAACTCGTTACTTTTGATCCATTATATATTAATATGTTAATCAGACAATCACACTACATTCTGCAATGCCAAGAAGCATAGTAAAACACACAGAGTTTACAAGTGAACTCTATTAGCCCTGTGCTGCCTCTGGGGACTTTAATGTCTTTCAAAAGCAGAATCAATTTATATCCTGGCTTAAAAATCATAGCCCCAGTTTAACTTTTTTTTTATTTTAATGCTTTCTTTTATGTATAAACTCGCTGATGTGTTTTAGAGTTTCATATCAGTCTCAGGCACCTCTGCTAATGCAACTACAAAATCTGATAAAACAAAAGGCTTTACAACATGAAACATGTTAGCTAAAAGTACCTCAAATGCTTAAACTTTGATTTCTCTCATTTTGTGCATTATATAGAGATGAAATGTCTTTACTATGGTTAGAAATATGAACTTATTTAAAAGCCTAGAGAGCACCAAGCTTTAATAAGACCCCTCTGAATCTCAGTTATTAAAAAGGTTATGTTTTTAACGACTATCTTTATGGAATTAAATATCGTTTAAAGTGGTATGAAAGAAAATCCCACTTACATTTCAGTCTCCAAATCGTAAGACGAAAAATGTATGTGCCAGATGTTTCATTTAAACAGCTTGTAGTTAATTTTGAAGAAACCCATGCTGATTTTAATCAATACTAGTTATGTGCTGATCAAGGCAAAAACACTTATTACCGTAGGAAACTTTTTTTTTTAAAACAACATTGTGTTAAATTTTTAGCAGTCTTATATATTTTGGACATTGCAGCTATTACATTGTAATAATATTGCATAGGGAGTGGTTATGTGTTAATGGATGATGGAGACATTGAAAATTAATGTAAGAAAATAATTAATAAGAAAAAGTCATCATAAATATTGGCAAATACACTCTATAATAAAACATTTACATTCTCCTTGATCAATAAAGCCATGACTGATGTATTATGTGGTTAAGCCCCCCAAAAAAAATCACGCCGACCAAAAGGCCCCCACATCCATTGTTTTATATCATGATAATTAGAACTAAAAATTAAAATTTATCAGGAAGTCAGATTTACATGCAACAGCACCTTGTCTATATGCAAAATTATATGACATGCCATTATATTAAAAATTCCAAGGGGCAGGGTAGGGCAGTATAGGTGCAGGCTGGGATAGTATAGGGGCAGGCTAGAGTAGTATATGGGCACTCTAGGGTAGTACATAGACAGGCTAGGGTAGTATATGGACAAGCTAGCTATAGGGGCAGGCTAGGGCAGGCAGAGCAGCCTGGGCGGCAGTTGTCATGACACACAAAACTGCTGGAAAAAAAATCTTGGTTGTTAATTTAGATTATATTTATATTTATTATAAATAGAAGAGAAGGAGAGGCGGCCTTGGTTCAATTTGCTGCCCCTCTCAAAGTGCTGCCTGGGTCCAATGGACCCACTGGGACCCGTGGTAGGGCCGGCCCAGGGTTATATATGGCACAAAACTTCATATCAGTTGTGCAAATGATAAAAGAACAGTGAATTTAAAAGTTTTTAGCAAACAGTGAAGAGGACAATTTAACATGTAGATCAATGTTTTGATGTAAATACCCATTTTTATAGGCTTCTGTCCACAAATGCTAGGTGTTGATTACAGTGTAGATTAAAATATAAAGGTTATTTTGCAGTCTGTCAGAGGCACCGGGAGCACGGAGATCTAACAGTTCCTGGAGAACACCCATTATGGACAAGATTAATGGAGGTATGCCTGGGCAACCCCAACAAGGGATCAAGGGATATAGCTAGGGGATACTCTATTGTATTTGTTCATGTTGGACTGTATTGACAAAGCGTTTAGGTAAAAGTTGCATTAACTGTCCTAAGCCTGGCCTGAAGTTATTTAAAGGGGTGCATAGCGGTTCCTGGTGTATCCAAGAACATGAGTCAGTAAAGTACAGATGGGGTATGAATTAATGACACTTCTACAAGGTTTATTCAGCAAGACAAGGAAGAGGAATGCAGTTGCTATGGGTAAACTAGAATCAGTGCAAAGTACACTGCAGCCAATAAACATGGTATTTGGTGTAGGTAATGGGTCCTCCGGTAGCAAGTGGGTTGGGGATCTGGCTCCCTTCCCCAGCAATCTGTTTCCCAATGCAACAGCAACCAAACTCGCGTTACGGGGACCCATAGTCTGGCCGCATTTTATGGGAGTTAAGAAGTTAACATCTGCATGGATGAAGTCCATGGCAGGATCCCATTCTGTAACTGGGAGTAAGGGGGCAGAGAAATGCTGGACTGATTGAGAGGGCATGGGCTCAGCAGTGTCCCTCCTAAATGCAACATACATCAGACAACAGCGTGTAGGGACACAGGACAGCACTTTTATTACTGCACACAGTGACAGGGCTCATCTCTAATTGGGGGAACAGCCTTAATGTTCACTTCTCAAATGACCACACGCCTGGTCCTGAGCATTGATGAGCACCTACATGGCAAAATATGTTCCCCAATCTCTTCTTTGGCTAATGAATTGTCACTTCCAGTTTCAGAGCTGTCATTCTCCAGCCACTGTAACTGGGAAAGCAGGTAATCAAGCACAATCTATGCTAAATTATCTGCACCAGAGGGCAAGAGACACTGGAGGTCTAACAGACCCCCTGGGGTCTCCATAAAGAGTAACTGCAACCTGTACATGCTCTCACATAGGGGGCTAGTTTGCCTCCTTGTGATGGCAATATAGTTACATTTAAATATATAACGCAATCCTGCACACACACACGCAAATGCAAACATGCATATAGGTCCTGTATATGTATGTAAACAGCAATTGCACTACACGTGAGGTATGGCCACAAATGCTGGATTGAAAGCAATAATTCTATGGTCATAATTCATAGTAACATAGTAGCTGATAACCTATAAAAAATGGTTTAATGGATTTTTAAGGGTCACCTATGAAAAAAACTTTTAGGCACCATAGTCGTCATTTCACATGCACTCACAACTTTGAGTCATGACATGTTTGATATTCTGTAACTCAAAAGCAACTGCATCTTTTAGATTTTACAATAAAAATGTGTGCTCTGAAATTCATTTTAGTGCATTGTGTCCTGAAAATATACCTTTTCGACAAAACAACTGCTACATAAAAAAATGCAATGTCCAGCATTTTATTCTCCAGGGCCTCTGCTTTCAGAAAATATATAAAATTCTGGGATTTTAGGTCTTTTTAATGTTGATATTAACTTGTGTAAATATGAAATTTTCCCAGCTGGGAGGAGGTTAAAAAAGGTATATTAATTATAGGTGGAGAATTGCAGGCTGAACCATCCCCAGTTTCTTGGATACTCCCATAGCGACAGCGACATACTTTTATTCCCAGCGCAGTTAGTATTCACCTATGGGCTTTAAATGTTTCCACATCTACCATATGTTCCAGCACCTTCATAATATTAAATAAATCCAAATTTGTCTAATAAATCAGCTTTTCAACACAAACTAAAATCTGAAATATCAGTTTTCTCTGGACTAACCCTTTAGGCCTCTTTGACACTGATGCGACACGACAGTCGTATGACTGTGGATCCGACTTTGCCCTGTGACTTGAAGTCTGACATGGGTCCAACTTCAATGAATGGGGATCGGACTTTGATCCCTGACAATGCAGGCACTTTGTGTCTGGTATGAATCTTTAGGGGGAACTCCATGCCAAATTTGATAAAAAACTGGCTTGGGTTCCCTCTCCAAGAGCATACCAAGACCTTTGGTCTAGTATGGAGTCCCCCCAAAATCCATACCAGAACCCCCCCCTGAACCATACCAGACCGCATGCCCTCAACATGGAGGAGGGGTGCTTTGAGGCAGGGGGGGGGCTTGCCTTCCCAACAACCCTGGCCATTGGTTGTTGGGGTCTGCAGGCGAGGAGCTCATCAGAATCTGGAAGCCCCCTTTAACAGATTGTACCCCTACCCATTCACCTAAAAAAAATGTCAAAAATAAAACACATTACACAAGTTTTTAAAGAAATGTATTATGGCAGCTCCGACGTCCCTTCCGATCTCTTCTCCCCTCTCCAGCTCTTCTGCCTCATCTGTTGAAGTCTTCTGCCCTCTCCGGGTATTCTCCACTGATGTCTTCTAGACCTCTCCAGTTCTTCTCCCTCTGTCTTCTGCATCTGCTGGGTCCTTCTCCACTGTCTTCCCCCTCTGTTCTTCCGATGTTGACTCAATGCTCTCTCCCACTCTAATGTTGGGTGCATGGTGTGCTACTACTTATATTGGCATGGGGCGGGGTCACCGGGTGATGTCATATGTAGCCCCGCCCCTTATGTCACCACCCCATCATGCCCTGGCGGTGATGTCATAAGGGGCGGGGCCTCCGGGTGACATCACCCAGTGACCCGGCAAAAGAACGAGAAGATAGCGGAGAAGACAGCAGACAGAGGGAGAAGATCCAGAGAGGAGAGAAGAACCGGTAGAGGCAGAAGACGTCAGCAGAGGAGGCAGAAGAGCTGGAGAGGGGAGAAGAGATTGGAAGAGATGCCGGAGCTGCCTTAATAAATTACTTTAAAAACCTGTGTACTGAGTTTTATTTTTGACACTTTTTTAGGTGAATGGGTAGGGGTACAATGTACCCGATACTCATTCACATAGGGTGGGGGGCCGGGATCTGGGGGATCTCGTTAAAGGGGGCTTCCAGATTCCGATACACCCCCCCGCCTGCAAACCCAGACAACCAACGGCCAGGTTTGTCGGGAAGAGGCCCTTGTCTTTATCAACATGGGGACAAGGTGCTTTGGGGTGGGGGGGCGCAGGGCCCCCTCCCCCAAAGTACGCCCTCCCAATGTTGAGGGCATGCTGCCTGGTACGGTTCAGAAGGGGGGCGCTCGCTCCTGACCTGCCAGGCTGTGTGCTCGGATAAGTGTCTGGTATTGATTTTGGGGGGACCCCCATGCAGTTTTTTTGGCATGGGGGTTCCCCTTAAAATCCATACCAGACCGTATGGCCTGGTATGCTCTTGGAGGGAGAACCTGTGCCGTTTTTTTTTTTTGGCGTGGAGTTCCCCTTCAAGATCAGATCACAATTCGCATTGCCAAAGTCGGAACAGTTAAGATGGCGCTCCTACTTTGATGCTACTTCGGTGATATTCAATGGGTACCAAAGTAGTGCAGTACCAATATGAATGGCTGTTATTGGAAATCATGGGGAACGACTTGTAATGCGACTTTGCAGTCCCAAGTCGTACAAGCGTGAAAGGGGCCTTAAAAACTATGTAATATAGGAAGTAAATTGAAACAATGTTCTCTCTTAACTTCCTTCATCACCAACTATAAAACGCTACAAAGCTCTTGTCAAGCTCATTTACATCACAGGTTATGATAACCTAAGCACATTTTGTCAGCCTGCTGAAGATTTTGCTGTGAATAATTGTGTACAACTAGAAAAACTAGTCTCTGCATCTGCAATATAAAAAGTCCTAAACAAAAAAATCTATGAAATAAGCTTACAGTATGCTTATATTAAGATACATTTATTCTGCATAGAAACAAGTTCCCCTATATTAAATTCTAGCAAAAAAAAATAAAAATATTACTGGGATTTTCACAATGATTATCAAAGCTCTTTGCTACAATCTGCCTCTGTCTGACAAATCACCAAGGACCCATGATGAATTACAGGCCTCAGTTACAAAATCTATTTTCTCCTAACATACCCTTCTCTGTCTCACGTAGTTTATTGTTGAGCAGGGCAGTGTAACATAGAATTATACATCATCCACAGCTGTGCACCTGTATTGTTCATCCTTGTGACACATTAAGTTTAGTTACTCAACCTTTCAAAAGTAAGAATAGGTTTCCGGTTTAAAAAAAAAAAAAAAAATACCCAAGAGACAAAATATTTAAAATAACATTTGTACACCTGTATTTTTTTAATGTGTATAACACATGTAATATAACAAAAAATATTGCAAAAATAAAAAAAAATGTAAAATTAAGCCATCATTAAATTAGTATTGATTGATTTAATTAGAACAGATTCATTTGATTTGCTTGAATATTTCCAAGTTACATATTTTTATATTACCGTTTCATTTTTACAATTTGATTAAATTAACATAATAAAAGTACATATTAAATAGATAACAGAGCTCTAGCGCTGTTAGGTTGGATAGGGACCATTGGTGAACCACAATCTTAAAATCCTCAGTTGGATTGATATCTGAGCCTGGGCACTCTAAGGCATTTGGGTTTTCACCCAAAGCACTTAAGTTTAGCTTTGGAAGTGTGTTTGAAATCGTCTGGAAGGTGTACCTCTGCACCACTCACAGGTATTCCATTGGGATTGCTCTGTTTTTCACACCATCAATTTTGCCCTCAAATCTGACCATCAGGGTAATAGACAGTGTTGGATTTTCAATATATATTGTTTTACATTAAGATATAAAAAAATAAAAAAAATATTTGGTATCCTTAAATGTTTTTAACTAATTTTGCCATGTCTCACATATACCTTTTGACAAACATAATTTTGTATGAGGGTTTTTCAGCAATGGCTTTTTCATTGCTGTTCCATAAAGGACTAGTTTTGAGTGCTTCTAGCAATTGTTTTTTCCATGGATCACTTCAACCATCTCAACTAGCAGTCTGTGCAGTTCCTTTCTAGTTCTATTTGGCTCTTTTTTGTTTCTCTTTATAATGCATTTCCTGTTTTGGTGGATGACCTTCCTTGAGCTGTCACTTTCATAGCCCATTTTTTTTTTAATAGATTTAATTATTCATTATCAGGGTTTGAGACACTTTTTTTCAACACCATACTAGTTTAACTTTTTTTCTAGATATTTTATTTTATAGCTTCATTATGTTTGTTTTAATACCGCAAGGAAACCTGCTTCAGATAAAGGTATATTGGGCATGGTTGATAGTCATTGCATAGTCATAGTCATGGTTGATGCATGGCATAAAAAAGGAACCAGGATAAATGAGGTCAGTCTTGTAATCAGAAATAAAAACATTCTTATAAACAAGAACCAAATCTGGAAATGCACTATATCTGCTACTGTGGGGGTGTGTCTATGAGAAATGCATGATCAGAGGCTTCTCACAAAGTTCCTGACATAGCTTCTGAACTGATCCTGTTCCCAGAACCACAGACCCCCTGTATTGGCTGTCGACTGCTCTGCAACACCCGCTGGCGGATTTGAAATGGCTGGTTGATGAGAAGGGTCTCTTCCCCACAACCCTGGCCGGTGGTTGTGGGGGTCTGCGGGCGGGGGCTTATCAGAATCTGGAAGCCCCCTTTAACATCTCTGATCTCTTCCGACGTCCAGCGCAGTGCGTCCTCTCTCCATGGAGACACTGAGGGAATCCAAGATCTTAGCTGAGGACGGGGCCACTCGTCACCTGACCCCGCCCCCTCTGACGCAACGCAAGGAAAAGCTGTGTTTCCCCAGTGATGTACGGGTGACGCCGCCCCCCTCTGATGTAACGCAGGTTTCCGTTACATCAGAGGGGGGCGGGGTCAGGTGACGGAGTAGCCCGGTCCTCCTCTGCTAAGAGGATCCTCTCAGTGTCTCCGTGGAGACAGGTGCGCTGCGCTGGATGTCGGAGAAGAGATCAGCCATCGCTGGACCCCGGAGCAGAGACCACCCATCGCTGAATAGCAAGAGTGGATTACCACCGTTGGAATCTTTTTTTTTTTTTTTTTTAATAAAAGGACTTTTCCCAATGGTGTCAGTGTGTTTTTAAACTATTTTTTACACTTTCTTTGTGAAATGGTAGGGGTACATTTGTACCCCCTTACCATTTCAACCAGGAGGGGAGGGATCTGGGGGACCCTTGTTAAAGGGGGCTTCCAGATTCTGATAAGCCCCCCGCCCGCAGACCCCCACAACCACCGGCCAGGGTTGTGGAGAAGAGACCCTTCTCCTCAACATGGGCACGTGGTGCTTTAAGGGGTCACAGACCCCCAAAGCATCCTCCCAATGTTGAGGTCATGAGGCCTGTTACGATTCAGGAGGGGGGCGCTCTCTCATCCCCCCTCTTTTCCTGCGGCCTGCCAGGTTGCGTGCTCGGATAAGGGTCTGGTATGGATATTTAGGGGGAATCCCCAGCCATTTTTTTTTTAATTTGGCATGGAGTTCCCCTTAAAATTCATGCCAGACCTGAAGGGTCTGGTATGGATATTTAGGGGGAACCCCACGTCTTTTTTATTTGACCCGGGGTTCCCCTTAACCACTTACCCACTGGGCACTCAAACCCCCTTCCTAACCAGACCAATTTTCAGCTTTCGGTGCTCTCACACTTTGAATGACAATTACTCCGTCATGCAACACTGTACCCAAATGAATTTTGTGTCCTTTTTTTCACACAAATAGAGCTTTCTTTTGGTGGTATTTAATCACCGCTGGGTTTTTTAATTTTTGCGCTATAAATCAAAATATACTGAAAATTTGGTAAAAAAATAAATAAAAATTCTTTGTTTCTATTAAAATTTATTGCAGAGTATTGGCGAGTATTGGCAGAGTATTGGCGAGTATTGGCAGAGTATTGCAGTGTTGCACAGTGGTGGCAGAGCATTGCACAGTGGTTGTAGAGCATTGCAGTGGGGGCAGAGCGTTGCACAGTGGGGGCAGAGCGTTGCACAGTGGGGGCAGAGCGTTGCACAGTGGGGGCAGAGCGTTGCACAGTGGTTGGTGGCAGAGCATTGCACAGTGGTTGGTGGCAGAGCATTGCACAGTGGTTGGTGGCAGAGCATTGCACAGTGGTTGGTGGCAGAGCATTGCACAGTGGTTGGTGGCAGAGCATTGCACAGTGGTTGGTGGCAGAGCATTGCACAGTGGTTGGTGGCAGAGCATTGCACAGTGGTTGGTGGCAGAGCATTGCACAGTGGTTGGTGGCAGAGCATTGCACAGTGGTTGGTGGCAGAGCATTGCACAGGGGTTGGTTGCAGAGTATTGCACAGGGGTTGGTTGCAGAGTATTGCACAGGGGTTGGTTGCAGAGTATTGCACAGTGGTGGCATTGTATGGACCAGCGCTGTGGGCACTACACATCCAGCCCACAGCGCTGGTCCCGTTTCTCCCCCTCTCCGCTTCTCTCCTCTCTGTACCGATCGGTACAGAGAGGAGAGGGAGGAACCGGCGTCATGACGTGACGCCGGTTTGTGTACATGTGATCGCTCCGTCATTTGACGAAGCGATCACGTGGTAAACGGCCGCTATCAGCGGGCGTTTACCGTGATCCGTGATGCGCCGGGTCCTCGGGACCCGGCGGTCACGGATGTTCCCGAGTGCGCGCCCCAGGGGGCGCGTGGGAGCAAGTTTCTGGGAGGACGTCCGTAGGACGTCCACTCAGGATAAGCCGGCCACGCTGTAGCCGTCTTTTGACTATAGCGCGGTCGGCATGTGGTTAATATCCATACCAGACCTGAAGGGCCTGGTAATTGAATTTTGGGGGGAACCCCACGCTTTTTTTTTTTTTATCAATGACTTTCAATGATTGTTCTCTGTATTACGGGATTCATTATAGCCGTGAGTGATTTTAAATAGCTTTTTTTCCCTGCAAAAATGACAGTTCTAAGCACGGGAAACATGCGCCCCTTTACAGGCATACTATACACACCCCCAGGTACAAATTTTAAAGGAATATTACACCGTTATTGTTTCACTTTAAGCATTATTAAAATCACTGCTCCTGAAAAAACTTTTTTTTGCATTGATACATGTCCCCTGGGGCAGGACCCAGGTCCCCAAACACTTTATGACAATAACTTGCATATAGGCTTTTAAAATTAGCACTTTAGATTTCTCCCATAGACTTTTACAGGGTGCTCGTGGCTTTTTGAATTTGCTGCGAACACCCCAAATTGTTCGCTGAACAAGCGAACAGGCAATGTTCGAGTCGAACATGAGTTCGACTCAAACTCGAAGCTCATCCCTAATCAGGAGAATCAGGTTCAACTGGGTCAATCGGGAACAATAAGGATCAATAGAGTTCCCTCCATCTTGATCCCACTTGTTACTATACAGAAAATTGCTTCACTAAAGTAGTATTGAGACAACAACTTTGCATAAAAGAAACCTACACTACCATAATTTAAGCAAGAATCATGAAAACTTAACAGCCCTGTAATGCTGCCATTCCTAGATTCTCTTTATTATAGCAAAGGCATGACAAGATTTTGATATGAAAGGAATGGGTGAAAAGAAAAATTAAATCACAGTATGACTTTCTTTTATTTAGCTTGACCTTCATGCACAGGGCCAAAGAAAGCAAATAGCTACAACATTTCTGCCATATTTTACAGCAAACGTCTGTTAGGATCAAACAGATTATTCTTCATTTTAAATGCAGATGTAAAATATGTCCTTTGAAACAATGCTAAGAATGGAGGGCACCACAAATCCTGTTAATATAGAATAGTGAATGTGACTCTCTCTGCTTTTAACCAGCAGCTGGCACAATGCAGTCCTGGAGCGGGAGTGGTTTGAAGGATCTTGTTAACATTCTTGAAGTGATTTTCCAGCAAATGTCAGCCTCTAAGATCAATATGTGATTTGCATTGGTCTAAATGATAAAGTCACTGTATTCAGTTACTAGCATATAGCTATACAAATAAATGTTCACACTTGGTATTCGTTTCAGTTTTCTTTGAACACGTTTGTATAGAAATTAACTGCCAGAGACATGCTAAAATGCAAGTATATCTAAAGCTAAAACTTGAATTTGTTTTGTACACTGTAAAACAGTCTATGGAATATTTTCCCCCCTTTTTTTCTTCTTTCCTTTTTTTTTTCTTTTTTTGTGGGGTTCCCGCCTCTATTTCGCTATTGGAGGGTAGAGGATGGGAACTGATAAGATAAATTGCATTGTATATGTTTCAAGATAATGTTTATTATTTTCAGCATTTCAGAAAATTCCAAACAAAAGCAAAAAAAAAAAACAAAAAAACAAACACCACACCATCCTCTAGTAGGTATCCATAATAATGCCTGCAAATCGCAAGCACTTATTGCTCAGAGGGACTATGCTGACCAATGAGGAGTGCTTCTTTTTTCCGGGACACCTTACCAGAAGAAGCCTCAGATGTGCATCTCACTGGCCAACCTGCTCACATGGCTATCCTGACCAATGAGCAACTGCCATTGCGGGCATGATGAAAGATACCCAGTCTGGCTGTGTATTGAGGTGTAGGGTTGTACAGATCGCAACACTAGCAGCACAGGGCATCAGGGTCGCCATGAGCAGGAGGGTTCAGAAGGGTTGTTAAGGAAATTTAGAGTTTGTAAGGTGAACCTTTAACTCTTTCGGTCAGTATAATGGCCAAGAAGCTAGCATTTAAAAAAAAAAAGGAGAGTTTAATAGCAGCCAGCCAACAGAATTTTCTCAGTTCAAGATTTCTTTAAAAGAAAACCCAATAAAATGTTATCAATTTGAAATGTATTTTTAAAGACAATGCAACTAAGCAATAGCTATATATAAAATGGCAACCGAGTATTATCTTATCATTAGAATCCCAATTCGTTCTGTGAAAACAAAAAACTTGTTTTATAGTGTCCATGAGGCATATATATATGTGAAGGTTTACATTTTTGAAAAGCATAAGTCAGTACACGGTAGCAGAGTCAGTCAGAGAAGCTAGATACTGAACTGAGATACAGTACCTACTCCTTTTGCATCTATAGAAGCATGTCCCCTAACAGCCATTCTGTCCAATCATATTGGCTTGACTTCACGCAAACCCTCACTCTCCTTTTAAAGTTTATGGACAGTTTATCACAACTACTTCCCTTTTATGTATGTGAAAAAAAAGAGGTTAACTTCCCTGGAAGCTTCTTAATATACCAGATGAACTATGACTACAGCAAAATCTGTCACTATCCAGTTATTTTGTTGGTCATGTTTACAGTATGGCCATCCTTAAATGTGGTATACTGTATTTAAAGGGAATCTATGGTCACAGTATACACTTTATAAGGACTACATATCATATGGTGCGTTGCTGTCTGCAAACAGTGATTCCTGTACTGGCTCCGCCTCTCCGAAACTCTTCCTCCTCCAGCACTTCTGTAGTTTACAAGGCAGGCTCTGTGAAATGTGTGACACTGCAGTGCCTATATAAACTAAGGGAAGTAAATGTGTGGGGTTCTTCACAAAATAACTTTACAGACTTGAAGATTGTTCAGATTAATAGAAGTAGGCTATAAATCAAATCATTGAGATACAATGTGGAAATAAAATATATTATTTCACATTTTGACCATAGATATGTTTTTAGTGGTGGTCAAATAAAATATCACTAATCAAAAACAATGTCAATCAGCTGTCATATACAAACCTGTTGGACAATTGTGGTCAATTCCAAGCACAGTTGTATAACATTGTTTCTTGTAACTGAATAATCTGTAACAGCAGCAAATGGTGATCTACAAAAGGAAACACATATTTTAACATGAGGCTCATGGTTATGTTCCAGCTGCATTAAATAGAAAACACATAACTTCTATTTCAGCTAATTTCCAAAATACTGATTCATACCTCCCAACAAAACCCCATGATGCGCAAAACAAATTGAAATTTTTGTAAAATATGGATTTGTTTTAGACAGCTCATTTAGTTTCAGATCTGATACTGCTGTGATGTATACTAACTTTCAAAATAATTTAGAAAAATTTCTAGCACTCAGCGATAATTTATTTTATTGCACTGTTTAACATAGATCCTCAAAGCTTTTCAAAATGTGTTTTAAGTAGGGGGGGGGGGGGTACCACAGGAAAAAGAAAGAAGATATAGTCAAAGTGTTACTATCTTGCAAATTGTAGTTTTTCTTTATTATTTTAACTGTAAATGAGAAGTAAAGAACGAAAATGAACTGCAACATTACATTTTACTTTATATTAAGCCCTCATTGTCAGTATCAGTAATGTTAGTGATAGTGTCTAGTATCAGTGGAAAGAACATTTCAAACATAAAAAGTGTATTCAAACAAGAACAAAAAATGTAATCATTCCTATCATGACTATTTGGCTTTTGAACAAAATGCCTGTTCAACCAATTCTTAGGAAACAAGGCTGTACTTATGACTCTTGGTGGTGATGCTCTTTCGTAAAAGATCTGATCATTGTATCAGGCAAATATTTTAGTAATAAATTATAGGACTTTCGCCTATAGTTTATTTCCAAAATGTATCTTGACATATCCATAGGCTGAGAGAAATTAATAAGTCAAATATTACAGGTTGTACATTTTGGAGGTGTGGTTCCTTTATCCTGCTGTCCTAGGCATTCACCTGTGAACTTTGTGAACATCAACATATTAAATTGAACTTGACACCATTTTAATAACAGGTATGCAACTGAAAAATGGCATTTTTTTCTCATAATGTGTTGTGTCAACTGGATGAGACAATTCCATCTGTATTAATCTGTGACAGAGAAGATTGTACAAGGCACTGACTGGTAAGAAAGTGGATGGTTTAGATGTTTAAACTAGGTCACGCCTACACATGGCGAGGGCTCCAGTATTTGTACTGCTTATGGAGAAAACTAATTTTTGTTTTCTTGGATCTTAAGAAGCTCTTCTCTGGGTCCTGGAGTCAAGAGACTTTAAAGAATTTTGAGAGGACTACAGTTTCCAGTCCTTGTTTTATCCGTTATACTTATCTGCTGTGTGATCCAGTCCTTGGTCCACTTTTACATGCTAATGCACAACCTGACTAAATTAGTCAACTGTGGACAGGCCTTTATAGATGTGAACTGACTAAAGTTCAATGTCACTTTGCTATGCGAGTCAGCGTTTCACAGCTACAAACAGAACGCTGAGGAGGTACATGCGCTGCCTGTTTGTTTGGCAAGCCTATGAGGAGGCACCCCGTTAGGAAAGGACGTACATTTAGCTAGTGACTCGGACAAGTTTTTTTTTTCTTTGTTTTAGGTTATGAACCGGTTGTTCAAAGTGGTGATGCATTGAACTGTGCTGGTTTACCCTCTTGATGAATAAAAGTTCAGAACAAACCTCCTGGACGGTTATTGGGTGACCTTGTCTGGAGCATGGTTTACTGCTGCCACTACTAGCTGAGCCTGTCACCTTACAACTGACATTAAAAAATAATTTTAGACCACCCAAAGCATTAAATAATTTGTCCTTAAGCTGAGCAACGTTATCACAGTCTCTGCAAAAATCTGTTTATTTCAGTGGCCAATCTATTGCTAAGAACATGACACAAAGTGTAGAGCAATTATGGTTGAAACAGTGGTTGGGTGAAGCAAAGATTTTCAGAGGGGAGACCTTCCTTATGATTCATGAGAAATATAACCGTTTGGCAATAGACTGACTCTTCTAGCATATGCCCAAACCTGAGAGTTTTGCTACAACAAGCCACTAAGATACACTTTCTAGGCAAATCAATGACATAACCACCAGTTCATTAAATGTTATCAGCATGTTACCATCATATCTAGAGAGGAGCTTGTGTGCCTTCTGAATTTCTCTATCCAAAAACATCTAAAATCACAATTTTTTTCACTCCAATTCACTGTGGTGTAGACTGGGTCACTCCCAGATCCACAAGTGACTGGAGTGAAAAGAAAAAAAAAAAGAAGTGTGATTTAGAGGTTTAAAAAAAAAAAAAAGCTCAGATTAGATGTTCAAATAGAAATGAGTTTGAAGGACGCTCAAGCTCTCCAATCATAACCTTACATAGACATACTTTAAAACAAAAGGAATAAGCTTTGTTTAAAAGGATAAGAAAAAAAAAAAAAAAGACAAAGGAAGAACTACTATGAGTTGCTTCACAACAACCAATCAGATTCAGACCAGCACTGGAGGTAAATATTTGGATAATTAAAGTTTTAATCTAATTGGTTGCTCTGGGGCAATACCAATAGTTCTTATTTCCAACATTGCATTGAAAATAACCTATTCTGGGTAATAGTTTGTTTATTCCTACCAGAAAATTATGCTATATCAGGTAACTGTACCTTTGTATCAAATACATAAAGATAATAAATGATTAAATAATTGTGTGTTTCACTTACTTATCCAGTTTATGCCCTATCCATCTTTTTTTAAGGTTATCAATGTCATCCTGATCAGCATGGCAATACCTATGGCAAGAGAAGGACTTAAACATACAGGAAGGATTGTGGGTAACAAAAAGTCATTGAATCATACATATTATTGTGAACTGCAATGCAGTATGTTTACATGAAGTCACAAACTACTGCATAAAAATAGAACACTGACTCATTTAAAACATAATGAATAAGTGTGCTCATCCTGTAATGATACCACACAGTGTAAGATTACATACACACACACACACACACACACACACACACACACACACACCACAATATCGAACACAGCATTTCCTTATAAAAGTCTTAGAGACTCTTTAATAAACCAAAGAGCAACATGCCAAGTACAATAACTCTTAGAAATTAATACAGTTTAATAATTCTTATTGACAGGTGAAATCCAGCCATCTGTTGTGGGTTACTATATTTTGTTCCCCCCAGTGCTTTCTGCACCACTTTTTTCAATAAATCCATCATATCACAGTAAAACTACTTGGAGCAAGTTGTCCAGTTTCCATCATGGGACTTATCCACTAGCTTTTATAAAAAAAAAAACTTGTAATTAACAGAAGACTAGTACATATCTAGCAATGCGATAGGATGAAAGTGGATGTAAACCAGATTCATGAAATTTGAGCTGGGCACATATCTGCAGTGTTTTCTTATCTTTCTTCTAAGTCCCGTGGCTTTCGCCTGCTCAGTTCTTCTGTTATCAGCATAACAACTTCTGACAAGTTCTGTAAACTATGATAAAACCAGGCTGCATTTTTTGTCAGGGTGGGTGCTATAAATAGATTAGCAGAGAGCTGGTCTATTCACAGAACAGCTCTGCAAGTCTCTACTTATGTGGAGAGGGTGTGTGCGCCTTTCCTCCAATCACAGTGTAAGGCAAGAATCCACATCCACAGGTGAATCAGGCAGAGAAAATTCTAACAGGACATGCACTTTCTAAACAGTATATAAAGCTGAAGACAGCAGGTATACATGTAAAACTTATGTAGGGAGATTTGTTTCATCTCTGTGTATCATCTGAGGCTTTTCACTTCACTGGGTATATGTGAGGGTTTACATCCACCTTTATTTTTTTTAATTCATGTTAAATAAATATGGTATGTTATTTGAGGCAGGGAATGCCCAAGGCTTGGTTTTGTAGAGTATTTTTTTCTAAAACTAATAAAGACAACTTTGTAAAAAAATAAATAAATAAATAAATCTGGTTGCTGCAAACTACCAACTCACAAATCAATGATCTGTGGTGAATCCACTGTAACAAATTAAAATCTAGCAGATCTTTGGATAAATTAAACAAAAATGTATACAACATGGGTAATGCAGACAACTATTGCCTAAAAAGGGAGAAAGCTGTCAAAGTATTGTCTGAGAATATACCTTTGTTATATACTTTACTTCCTAACTTTTGTTAGGAATTAAAACATTGCACATCTCAAGCAGCAGTTGAAAGATTACATTTCCTCTTGGTAGAAACTTCAAAGCAGCTGTCCAGTCTTACTCCAGTTGGTGCTATTCAGCATTCAATAAGAATAGGCTAAGACCAGAGTTGGCTTAGCTCAAAGCTTGTAAACCTAAGATTATAAACTATGTCAAGGAGGGTAATTCTGTTAGGCACACATTCTGTGAATAGAGCCGACAATGTTCATACCCTTTTAAAAAATTAGATGAATAAAATAAAATACTGAATAATCACAGGATAATGCCACTGCTGTGAATTTCAGTGAGTTTCTGTAAACAATTAATGCTTTCAGATCTCTAGACTTCTAATGCCCTGTACACATGCCCATTTTTCTTGTTGGAATAAACTCTGAAGGTTTTTTTTCCGACGGAATTCCGCTAAAACTGTCTTGTGTACACACGATCACACCAAGGTCCGACCGTCAAGAAAGCGGTGACATACAACACGTACGACGGGACTAGAAAAAAGGAAGTTCAATAGCCAGTAGCCAATAGCTTCCGTTTTGTACTCTTTTGTGCTTCAGAGCATGCGTTGTTTTTGGTCCGTCAGAACAGCATACAGACAAGCGGTTTTCCCGATAGGAATCGGTTCTGTCGGAAATATTTAGAACATGTTCCATTTCTCGATCCGTCAGAATTTAAAAAAAAAAAAAAAAAGTCCAATGAGGCATACACACGATCGGAATATAGGATAAAAAGCTTCTGTCTGACTTTTTCTGTCGAGCATTCCTTTCGTGTGTACGCGGCATAAGTGAATAGAAGGAAGAAACCTGATTGGATTAAGAAGCAACATATTTTATAATTTGTTTTAAGCCAAACCATTACGGACACTTGGGTGCTTACCCAGTTATTTACATGCTGCATTATTAGGAGGCATTATTTTGGCTCTAGGGGAGGTAACAGGTGATACAATGTTGGGCAGGAAGAATAATGGCCATGTGAAGAAAGCACCCCAGTGAACTATTTGGTCATTTCACACTACACTCAATGGGCACCTTATTAGGTGCCTCTGCTTGTTAACACACAAAGCCAAACAGCGGATCATGTGGCTGTGACACATTAAGCATCCTGGTATGATCAATTGGTTCAGCTGGTTGAGATAATGCCTCATCTAACCAACACTGGCCATAATCAATTGCCGATTCCAGATGTGATGATTGCAGCATCCTAGAAAGTCACCACTGCTCAAATAACACCTTACAAGACTGTGTGTGTTCAGATGCCCTTCTACACAGCAATTGGTTACATTAGTAGATTACTACATGATCCTTTTAGAGTTAAAAAAATAAGGTTTTAAAAAATAAAAAAAAAAAAAAAAGGAAACAAAAGCAAACACTGTGGTGTATTGTACAATACCTCACAGAGCACGTGAGTGACACACACCAGTGAGCATTATAGAAACCTTAACACTCAACCGCTGTTGTGGATGATCCCTTAGACATCTTTCACGCTGGGGCAGCAGGTTCATTGGCGGTAAAGCGATGCTAGTTTTAGCGGCACTTTACCATTGTTTTAGCACCGCTTTTCGGTCATTAGTGGGGTGCTTTTAACCCCCGCCAGTGGCCGAAGGGTTAAAATTGTCTATGTTGCGGCGCTTCGGAAGCACTTTTCAGGCACTTCGGAAGCCCTGCCCATTCATTCCAAGGGGTGGTGCCCCAAAGTTGCTGCTTGCAGGACTTTTTCCTATCCTGCAAGCGCACCACCCCAGTGTGAGAGCACTCTGGCTTTCACACTGGGGAGGCACAAGAGGCAGTTTTCAGGCACTTTGCAGGTGCTATTTTAAGCCTGAAAAGCACCTCAGTGTGAAAGGGGTCTTAGGGTACTTTCACACTCTGGTGGCGGATTCGTTCGCGATGAAGCTCCGCTAGTTTTAGCTGTGCTTTTCGGCCACTAGCGGGGCACTTTTAACCCCGCTAGTGGCAAAGGAAGGGGTTAATAGCTCCTGTGTTGCGGCGCTTCCGAAGTGCTTTACAGGTACTTGGGAAGCGCTACCCATTCATTGCAATGGACAGGGGTGGTGTAGGAGCGCTGTATACAGCACTCCCACACTGCCCCAAAGATGCTGCTTGCAGGACTTTTTCCCCCGTCCCGCAAGCACACCGTCCCTGTGTGAGAGCACTGAAAGAACCCTTAGGATGAGAAGCTGGCATACACGCATGAATCTATAGATCCCTCTTGTCTTGTGACAGAGGTACAGGCTGGTGTTGGGGTAATGATGTGAGGAGTACACATAAATCCTTTGATCCCAAATAAGCATAATTTGCATGCCAAATTGTATGCCACAATGTACCAGAAATTTGTTTGACAAGGACATTCAGCAGAATGAGTGATATTTAGTATTAGCCTTCAACTTAGCGATTAGTTTAGATTCATTGTAGGTATTCCTTTAAAAAAGCTTTCCAAATGCCACATTTTAGAAGCAAGTGTAAACGATGCCTAAGGACATGTATTTGTCCTTTAAAGATCCTTGACCTCTCTGATCATTGAATGTGGCCTTAGAGCTAATTCCAAAGGTCTGTATGGGGGCATATTTATTCTCCATGAGCTCCCTCTCAAGTTGCAGATACCCCAAGGGTTCTAGCATCCTTAAACGATATATTTAAACATGTTATCTCATTAAATTTTCACTTAACCTAAATCAAACTTTCTAATTATTATAACATAACATTTCCACCCCTTGTGTTTACCTCCTCTTTTTTTGGAGATACTATAAAAGCAAGCAGAGGTACAGAGCACATTGAGTTATCAGCTCACAATATTTCTGGCAAGATCAACAGGCATTGTACTTATCCAACAGATATGAGAAAATGCTTTTAATGGCACATTTAGCAGACCAAAAGGGAGTAAACTAGAGAAGTTCATTGTTAAGGTTTAAACATGGATGCTGTCGTTGCTGACCTCCTTCTGACTGTAGCAAGAGGTACTAAAGCAAGCAGCTCAGGTAAAGGGTAAGCAGTATTTTAGGGCGACATTAGCAATTTGAAAGTCTCTGAAATCTAATGAACAATGTCTAATTTCATTATGCACTGAAAACAGGCATAATTTTAGCACTCCTATCTGTGAGACCCCATTACTATAAAACATGGCATTGATGATATACCAACAGGACTTTGATCAACAAAGTCATGTGATCATCATGTCAGTGTCATTGCAATCACATCGTTTTGTTGATAATGAAAAGTAATGTGCCACGCGGCTTTGTTAATAAAAAGCGTAGGTTATTTTTAAAGTTGCACTAACTAGGGTTAGTGCTAGGGATAGCTCTAAAGCTAGAGCTAGCATTTTTGGTTAAATTTATCAGGCCACATTAACTCCAATGCATTTCGACAAAATTGTGAAATTTTAGCAAAATGTCCTGAATGTGCCAACATTTCAGCAAAGTAAAATCTCCCAATTTAGCTCTAGTCAGCATGACAAACAGAAAGCCAGACATTTCTTAAAACAATGATGATAAGTTCAAACACATAATGCCCATCTACTATAAAGTGAAGGGTACTTTAATGAAAGAGGCAGGTTCCTAATATTTGGTGACCTGCAGATTTTTCATTGTATCAACTAGGGTTGCACCGATACTAGTATCTTTGCCAATACGAGTATTTGCCCGAGTACTTTTACTCAGGCAAATGCTCCCAATGCCTGAGCCGATACCTTTGCATGAAGAGTCGGCTCCCGGAAGTCAGTGGGCGGAGCAGGGTGCGAGTCCTGGTAGGCTGGCAGCAGCGAAAGGTAAGCTGACTGGGGCAGGGGTGTGGGTCGCTGCATCGGTGATCCGGGCCATCACATTCGGAATTCTTGGGCCCCAGTCTCCATTGGAGCTTGAACAGCCAGACGCCCATCTTGGTACACCCTGTATTCAGCTTCGTTAAGCAGCAATCACAAGGCAGCAGCAGACATCTTGTTATACCCAGCCCATATAGTTTACCAACTATATGGGCTGGGTGTAACAAGATGTCCACTGCTGCCTTCTGAGGCCGAGTGCAGGGTGTACCAAGATTGGCGTTGCAGCACTTGTATACTGGAGAAAGTTTAAACTGTTATTGATTGTCTCTCATCGTTCATTTATCATGCCAGGCTGCCAGGAATTGCCAATGCAATCAGTGCTGCATTTCATTGCCACTGCCTGTCCATCAGTTCCACCTATCATTGCCCATAAGTGCCACCTATCAGTGCCAGCCATCAGTGCCCACCAGTCAGTGACACCTATCAGTGCTGCAAAGATATCAGTCTGAAAACATATTTAAAAAAAAAAAAAAGGTTTTTAATAAAGTAAGAAGTATCGGCATCGGCGAGTACTTGGGAAAAAAAAAGAAGTATCGGTACTTGTACTCGGTCTTAAAAAAGTGGCACCAGTGCAACCCTAGTATCACCTGTACCAAAATGAGGGAAGAGGAAAAAATATAATTTTGATAAAGGATTGAAAACATGAAACGATTGAAGAATAAACTGACATTTTAAAACACTGAAAAACGTTGCCATCCATTTATATTACACAGAATAGGTTTTCTTGATAAGGTTTCTTTGTTTTACTTTCTGCATGCTTCACAAGATTGAAAATTAAATGACAGTGCAATATCCTGTTCATTGATGTAAACTGATATAAGAACATGAAATGTAATCTGTTAATACATAAATAATCTTATTAGATAATTAAATACATTTTCAAAATAGAAGTATGTAAATTACACTAATGAACTTCCTGTAGGCTGCATTTAAAATCATTCATTCTGTTTTTCTAATATGCTTTACTAATCAAAAGAAAGAAACCAGTCTTATTTATTAGGAGACATAAATAGCAGTGACGTGCATAAGCTTACATCAACCAGATATGGGCTTTCATCGAGTGCAATCAGTCAAAAAAGGGATGGCTTGGTGTCC
This sequence comes from Lithobates sylvaticus, assembly GCA_028564925.1. Taxonomy (NCBI): domain Eukaryota; kingdom Metazoa; phylum Chordata; class Amphibia; order Anura; family Ranidae; genus Lithobates; species Lithobates sylvaticus. The sequence continues at coordinate 135,719,171 of CM053027.1, forward strand.
ACATTTCCACAGGTGACACAGCTTCCACCAGCTACACATTGGCCACTAAAAGCAGGTCTTGCCGCCATTTTAGAATCCCTTATAACAGATGAGCAATGTAAACGCTTGGTAATAATCATTTACAATAGGTGTTAGGACTGCTATCATGCAAAGATCTAATCAGCCAATTGTTTTATAGAAAAAAGGGAAGATAGCTTTCTCCTTGTGCATATGCGGCTCAAGCATTTTGAGAATAGAAAAAAGGTAATTATTCTTGCTAAGAATTCTTTGCAGCCATATCAAAGCCTAGCTGACCGTGTTTACAGTCTCTATGTCTACTAATGAAAAAATTAGAACCTCTGTATGTGGTATGTGGTCACTCACTGTCAATTATCTCAATGGTGGGTATGAATATAGACACATCTTGACTCTCAAATTATTCTGGACAGTGGACTCTAATGCCCTACTTTTAGGGCTAAACACTACTGGTTAGTGTTAAAGCTTGGCACTCCTGCCCCCACACACTTCTGCTAGTCCATCACTATGATGGGCTACTTCACTGGTCAACAGGAATGTGCAGGAGGTGGGAAGGGGCAGGCAAGCTTATGCTGGTCACATCAGTTCAGTAATCCAACAGACTGAATTCTGAAAAGTCTGATATCCTGCATCCTTGTTCCAGGTCAATGGCTTACTCGATAGGGAAATCAAGGTCTAGCGCTTTAAAAACCAAGGGGCCAATTTATAATGCAGAAGCACAACACTTCAAAAATGCACTTTGGACTTTACTTGCTTCAGGACTCTGCACCAATTTATTATTTTTACCACAAACTCCTACAACCCATCCATGCCCAGCTCCACCATCTGGGATGGCCTCATACAAGTCCTGGAGGGTGCAGTGTACAGCTTTGGTTGACACTAGGAAGGGTTTCTATCTGAGGTGAAGCAGACATTGCACAGGACTCTGCTACAGAGGTATGAAAGAAACTGTGGTATTGGCATTGGGTTTTATGCACTTTTTTTTTTACTTAACCTCCCTGGCGGCATGATTATTTCAGATTTTTGCTGCTGAAAGCGGTACAATTATTTTGCATGGAAATTTGGCGTTTTATATTGTAGGCCTGTAAATCTTAGAAATAACTCCCTTAAATCTATTCAATTAAGAGTCTAGTAGACATCCTGGGTATGATAAAGTTTGAAAAACTAAATCATAAATTAGAATATAATAACTAACTATAAAAAATTATAACAAATAATGTAATAAAAATTATTCAATAATGTAATCAAATAAAAAAAATACTGAAATTTGCTCAGTTGCAGAATTGTCACTGTCATTACTTTCAGTGTTTGATGACGGATTTCCGCACAAATCACGATCACTCAATTCTGCAATTCTAATTTATTATCGCTGTTTTCTAGCTGGTCTAAAACAGCTTTTGATGTAAAGGGATGGTTTTGGTTGTCATAGACAATCTCCAGTTTCCAGGCAGAAAGAACAGTATTTATAATATAAAACTGCATGCAGGGCACTGGACAAACCACTAGGGACAAAAGGGATGTGAAATAAATTGATACAGTAATGTAAACTGTAAGATTACAGTGTATTGTATATGTATTGTGCGTTTTACTTTTTGAATTTGGCACCGTTCTCCTTCCCTGTGCATCGCAACGCAGCAGAGAGGATAATGAAAAGTAGTAATGTATAGAAATATACAGCAACCGGATTTCAATTTACTGTAGTCAGACCTGGTAAAAAAAAAAAAAAAAAAGAAGAATTCTGGTTGGTTGCTCTTTGCTTTATTAAATAAGTTTGTTGGTTGTACAATATTTATTATACCACATCAGTTGCCATACATTTGTAATTAGGTTTTATCTGTTTGAGAGGTAATTTATCTAGTGCTAGTCTAATGTTCAGTGACATTCTTATTCAATAATCACTCCTGAAAGCATACTTACGTTAACACTTGAGAAACAAAAATGAGGCATATTTAGGAAGGCAAGCAACAACAATCAATCAAGCAACCTTGAATTTACTTTGCCCAACATGGTTCTTTGCACGGCCATAATAAAATAAGCCCAAATTAGTTTACAATGAATTAGCTAAGAAAATTATTGATTATAAAATAAATGCACTTTTTATTAACACCTTTGCTCCTTTAAAACATTGTGCCAAATCTAGTACAATTGAAAATTTGCAAACATTTTCCTTTTTCAATGTCCTTTAAGACCTGTACCAATATCAAAAAGAAACTACCAGGACAAGTAACCATTTACTGTATATAGGCATACCTTGCCTTTTATAACAAACAAAAGCTTGTTTGTTCTTTCTTCAGTAATTTGAGCACATCACTTTCGTACATGCTGTCAGACCCTTTTTTAACCACTTCACGCAAAACGACATACCCGTACGTCTGTACTTTGACGATAAATACTGCGGTTATGGCAGCAGCATGGCGTTTTGGGAAAGCCATGCGTTTCTTTTTAAGATAAAAGTGGTCTCTGCAGCAGATTCGGTGCCCGCCGACTCCGCTGGTAGCAGCGGAGACGATCGTGTCCTCTCCCATGGATGCCTGCCTGCCGACTGAGGGGAATATGGCCCCTGCTCGGCTCCATGACATAAGAGGGTAGAAGCAACGTCAAACGTCCCTTCCGCCCATAGCTCTTTAAAAAAGAAATTGCGCTTGTAAGACCGCTGCGCAAATCCGGCGTGACAGAAAGTATTGCAACGACTGCCATTTTATTCTTTAGGGTGTTAGAAAAAAATATATATGATGTTTGGGGGTTCCAAGTAATTTTCTAGCAAACAAAAACACCTGTAAACAACAAGTGCAAAAAAAGAGGCTCGGTCCTTAAGTGGTTAAAGATATTCTTTATAACAAAACTTGTTGGCACTGAATTAACCATATACTGTATAAAAGGAGCAATATATTTTTCAATTTTATTTTAAAAGGTGCACTTACTTACGGTTTATCTAAAAATTTGTGAAAGGGTCTTATTACAAAAATATATGCCTATAATAACTTTAACTGAAATACATTTTACCTATCTAACCAGGCAAGGAGACTCTTTGCTGATCCAATCAGATCCACCACAGATGTTAAGAAGTCATTTGGCAATTTTCTGCTGCTCTTGCCATCATAATGCCCACTTCTTCGCCTTCCAGTGATAAAATTTTGCAGATTTTTGGCAGATGCATTTAATTTGTGGGAGAGCGTTTTTAGATTTTCTGTTTCCAAACCATAATTCTGTTGGGGATGCAAAGAACAGATTAAAACCAGAGAATCATTAAAAATCAAATCAAAATCATCAATTAAGAACGTAATATTCCTGGAAATAGTATTTCAATTTTGCTACAATGGTAATAATACAAAACTGCTGTATCGTTAACAGTGTCATCCATGTTTACTTTTGTGTTATAATGGTATACAATGGCAAATTATAGGGATATATATATATATATATATATATATATATATATATATAAAAAATCTCCATCTCCATATATATTTATAATCTATCTTATATTAGGGCTGTGGAAATTAAAGATTAATTCCTTGATTAATCAATATTTTTGATCGAAATCTATTCTGTGCTGGTTTTATAAAAAGGGGATTCTGAATTAAAAAAAAATAAAATAAAAAATCATAGGGCATCGACTTTACTTCCTAAAGTAAAAATGTTTACTGTACAAAAACATCAAGGAACCAGCAAAGTTATAATGTTCCCAGATCTACCATAAAATCTTTTAAAATATTGTAAAAACACCTCTGTGTCTGCTAAGGCCGAACATCATAAAACCTCCTAAATTATTACAAATTCAAGATGAACAAATTATATCTTGACTCTTGGGTTTCTCAAAACATAGCACATAAAGAAATCTGAAATATGTTGTTAATTCCATTGTATATACATAAAAATTCCCATATGAGGCACTTTTTCTAAGAGCAAAAGCAAACAGATAGTACTGAGAACAATAAAGCCTCAAATGGCCATTGTTTGGAGATTTCTTTAAATATGCAGATATTACTATTAACGATTTATATAGCGCCAACAGTTTACACAGTGCTTTACAATGCAGAGAGGGGACAGCACAATTACAGTACAGTTCAATACAGAAGGGACAAGAGGGCCCTGCTTTTAGAGCTTACATTCTAAAGGGAGGGGTGGTGGTACAAAAGGTAATGGATGCAGGGAATGATTTGATGGGGTGGGTGTGGGATGGGAGATATTATAATTCCATAACAGATACAAATTTAAGGATAAAGACTTTTCTTGCATCAGTGATGATTATCATAATAGAGAACACACAGAAGCAATTCAAAATGGCTTACAGGGCTGTATCAGACTAGAGGCCATTTAAAAACAAATGGAATTCGGGGGGGGGGGGGTTAAGCAGTTAGACCAGTTTTACTGCCCTCTTCCTGACCTCTAGGTCCCAAGTTAACATGGCCAGCAGTAATGTTAATATACACTACCATGCAGACTGAGCGCTATTGCAAAATATATGCAACAAGGCACATTTTGAAGGCAGTACAATCACCAAATGCAGCCTATTCAAGTACATTTTGGAGGGGGGGGGGGGGGGGGCACAACAACATTTCAATCCCTGTTCAGCTGAAAAAAAAAACGGCATTTAGGAAGCAACAGTATATCCTTCTGAATGCCTCCAGACCGCTGCTCTACTGTCCATTCAACACATCCTATGTTTATTTCTTCTTTTATCTAACTTTATTGAAGTGAACTCTGTGCACTACAGTGTGTTGTGATGTGCTGCGGTGAGTTGTGCTGCATAAACATGCATTCACACAAACAGAGCAACACTGTATGCTGTCAGATGCAGAGGTTTTTCCAGATCCCAGAATTCATTGTAGACAGCAATGAGGGAGGCTGTATGCAGAAAAGCCCCTCATCCAGATGAAGGTGCTGTTCCATGTGTTTAAAGGAAAATAAGACCACGCTACTCTCTAAATAAACCCGTAACAATTACATAGGCTGCTGCTCAAGGTGGGATACACACACTGATAATTATTGTACAAAAGAGCAGCGCCAAATTAAGCTAGAACATTATAAAACTAAACGTCCCTATCCAAATAAATCAAATTGTATACACACACAATTGATTAAAATATGAACCCAAATGTGACACAGGATCATAAACATAAAAATAAAAACAAAGCAAATCTAGTATTATAGTTCGTATAATGATAATACTGGCTCAAATGGAAAACAGACTAAATGAAAAGTCCTCTGGCAGTAAAAGGAAGAAAATGGCACTGCGCCCATCCAGACACAATTCATAATTGTGCACCTCGGTGACTTGTATATACACAATTATGCCCCGAACAAACACGGTCGGAATTTCCGACGGAAAATGTCCTATCGGACCACGTTGTCGGAAAAACCGAGCGTGTGTGGGCTCCATCGGACTTTTTCCGTCAGAAATTCCGCCGGAAAAAATTTTAGATCCTGCTCTCAAATTTTCCGACAACAAAGTCCGATCTGACTTTTTCCGATCGTGTGTAGCGAATTTCCGACGGACAAAGTGCCATGCATGCTCAGATCACATTAGAAGACCAAAGCTATTGGCTACTAGCCTCTACGTAGTTCTGTCATACACAACGAACGTCACCACATTCAGAATGATCGGATTTTCCGACAACTTTGTCCGACCGTGTGTATGCAACACCAGTGTCGGAAAAAAATCGATGGATTTTGTGGTCGGAATTTCCAACCGTGTGTACGGGGCATTAGTGTGAAGTGCCCGACACACTATAGATCCCTATGCATTTACCAGAGGGTAAAGCATATGTAGCTTTTTGATGAACCAATCAGCAAGCTGGTGTGGGTGTCCCTGGCTTCTCTCTCTCCCGATCCACAGCCTCCACCAGTTAGGGTTAAGGGATGTTACACTTCCATCACAGAATGAAGTAATAAAACTTTAATGGGAACTGATCTGCAAACTGATGTTGGTGTCCCTGGCTTTTCTCTCTCCCGATCCACAGTCTCCACCAATTGGGGTTAAGGGGTGTTTATACCTCCGTATACTCATTGGGATCCCATTCAAAAGAGAAGAAAAAAGCCGCCCATAGCATAATTCCGTTTATACCAATTTATTAAATAAAAATATATGTTGCACTTACATAAAATCTCCTTAGGGAGCGCTTGAAAACAAACTGCCGGCCGGCAAGTACAGGAGCCCGTCATCCTTATTGTAGCGTGGTGGCGTCACTCCGAGGGTATGCAGTGACGCCACCACGCTACAACTCCCTTAAAGCGGGAGTAAACCCATCGATTTAACAGTTAAAAAAAAAAAAAAAAAAAAAAAGGCATGCCGTGAATGCTAACTGCACATTGGCTGTGCTCTCAACCAAACAGTCAAACCATCCAATGGCTGGTGTCATAACGGATCACATGTGCAGCACTGTGGCAGTTGAAGATTAAACAGAGGCAAAGATGGCAGCTTCCTTGGCTGAAAACGACAGGGGGGTTTACTTCCACTTTAACCCTAACTGGTGGAGGCTGTGGATCGGGAGAGAGAGAAGCCAGGGACACCCACACCAGTTTGCTGATTGGTTCATCAAAAAGCTACATATGCTTTACCCTCTGGTAAGCGCATAGGGATCTATAGTGTGTCGGGCACTTCACACAAATTGTATATACAAGTCACAGAGGTGCACAATTTTGAATCACGTCTGGATGGGCGCAGTGCCATTTTCTTCCTTTTACTGCCAGAGGACTTTTCATTTAGTCTGTTTTCCATTTGAGCCAGTGTTCCATGTGTTTGCAGTCTGGATCACACTGCATAGACCCTGAGCAACTTACCCACTGCCATCTCAGGATTTAGCAGGCAGAGGGAGAGACTGGGCTCTGCAGTTTTCTTTTTCTAGTTCAGATGAAATTGACTGTGTGGAAGTTGTGTGCACCACTGAGGACTTTACAGCACAACTATCACCCACTGTAGCCAATGGAGCATGTCAAAAACAGTGAGTATTGTGAGAGGCTGGGTATATACACACACTGGAAGTGTGCATTCTGCAAAGAACCGAAGGCAAAAGCAGATGGGACAATAAAGGTGTGACTGCAGTTTTGCTGTAAGACTAAACATAACTTACTAACAGCATCCCAAAATGCGCAGCAAAAGTTGAAATTCAACCAGAATCAATGAAAAGACTGCTTTTTTTCCCCAAAATTATGCAAAATATTTGTATTTTTAAAATTAAGCTTACCAGTGCACATAGTAAGTCTACAGCTTCAAGAATGAGCTCCTGGTGTCCAATGCGTGTGACTCCCAGTTCCTCCAATTCCTGGTGAGTAATGCGCAATAGCTGATCCCCTGCAATCTTCTCCCTCTCAAAATTTTTGATATACTGCTGCAGGCAATCATCCAGACCTAATGGAGAAAAATAAATACATAAAATTTAAATTTGTACACTTCTTTCTAATTTAATACAAAGCTGCTTTTAGATACTCTAATACACATTACTGGAATTACATCCTATACAAAACTCTAAGCTTATTTTGGTCATTGTTCTGCACATACTTATTCAACAGTCTAAGTTTTTATTTTTTTGTTAAAGAAGTTTTATTGGGTTCACATAGTATAAAAATCAGAACAAAAATAAAACAGGCTTAAACAGAGATGGTGGAGCACAATATGGAATGCTCTGTCGGATAGTATGTACTTGTAAAAAATGGTAGGATACTCTTGTTGCGTTACAAGTAAGGTTATCAGCGTGAAAGTGTATATTACTATCATTAGGTTACAAACGAAGTAGAGAAACCTGGGAGCGGATAAAAGAGGTTTAGCCAGGGAAGAGGGAGCATACACTATAACGGGAGGGGGAGGCTCCACATATAAGAAATATGGAGAGAGAGCAGAGAGAAGAGGAGGGAAGAGAGAGGGGTCCATGGGGATTGTCCAGTCGTCTGCTCAATGCCAAATGAGGGTGTTGAAGTGACAGCTACCATGGTAGGACAGCTTGATCAAAAGGTTGGTGGTAGGCAGTGTGCGGTCCAGGGTTTCCAAATTCGGTAAAACTTGGAGACCTGATCTCTTTCAATGGCTTTCATTTTTAGCATGCATCATTAAACAGGTTACCCTGTGTTTGGTCTCAGCTACAACTAAGGAAGGGGGATTTCCACGCTTTAGCTATGGTTTGTTTCTCAGTTGTAAGAAGTTGAATTAAAAGCTTAAATTGCGTGCGCGATAGGGAATCTTGTTTTAGATTGAGTGATTGGGTCTGGAAGTACGGGAACATCAAACAATTTGGTGGCAAGAGCAAAGATATCTTTTGAGAAGATTTGGATTATTGGGCAAGTCCACAAAGTATGAAACTGTGTACCGCGTTCCAAACAGCCTCTGAAACAGAGAGCCGAGTAGTAATGGACAAATGTGGCTATTCTAGATGGTACTAGGTACCAACGGGTCAGTACTTTGTAGTTGGTTTCCACTGCCAATATATTGGGCGAGGATGATTTGGTTGCCGACCAGATCTCGGACCAGTCTGTCGAGGGTGCGTCCTAGGTCCCCTTTCCATTTCAGAGTATATTGAGGTTTATCCAAGTCAGATTTGACTAGGAGTTGGGTGTAAAAGGGATAAGATCAGTCCTCTAGCACGTGGATCATGCTTACATATAGATTAAAAGCTGGAGGGGTGGTTGAGGAGGGTACCAGTAATATTGGTTGTGTAAAAATGTTTGATTTGAAGTTTATTTTTTGCAGATACCCCCATTAGAAGGTAGGCAGTTTTGCATGTACAAAACTACATACCTGACAGATGAAATTCCAAGTTCCTAGGTATTGTTGGTTAACCTTTTCCCGTCTTATGAGCTTTAGGCTTAATTCACACAGCCATAAAAAAACTTTACTAATACAAATTTAAAATAAAAATAAATGTGACACTTAGCGCAACATTATTATTTATTTATTTCTATTTTTGTGAGGATATCTCACTGGCATGTTGCAGGTTATATTCACATTGTTCTCACAGGCGCAGTTTATTTGTTTTTTTACTAATACAAACTTTCCTGCTATAAAATTATATTTGCTTTTAGATCCATTTTTTAAATACCGTACCTAAAATTGACCCGTTTTTTTTTTTCAATACCAGAATGCATACGAATGTCCTCAGAAGCTTATTTTTGGATTCCGTTACTGATCTCAACGCAGAGCATGTTTCTGCACTTGTGTCTTCATTGAAAACAATGCAGCTGCAAAAAAAATAGCTTTTTTTTGCGGCCGTGTGAATGTAGAATTTACTTTTTTGGAGGTCCTCCAAAACCTTTGACTAGATCACTTTTTCAGTTTATGTGCACCTTTTCTTTTGCCAAGTGATAACAGCAGCTACCATATTCGATTTGTTGCAAGCACACACTGGTTCATACTTCTGTGGCTCTGTGAGCTGTGTTTTACATGGGCACGGTAGCCCAAAAATTTGAATGGGCTGCCGTGCCTCCTGAAAATGCAGGGAAAAGGTCCCTGCTCCATTTTTGAAAAACAGCCTGCACAGAAACCGCAAGTGCAGTGCAGTTCCCAGTGCGGGAAGTGTCTCCTGCGATTTCTAGTGCATGCGGGTGCCATTAAGGTTTAATGGCACCCGTGTGCATCTTCTGTGTGGGTGGTTGCGGCTGTGGGAATAGGTGCGGGCCAACAGCAGGAAACAAGTGTGAACCAGGCCTGAAGGTCTTCAGCTGTCTTGAGCGATGTTGGGCTACGGATATGTTGTACCTTTATGGAGGAAGGGACTACCTCAGAGGTATATGTATATTTCACAAGTTGAAAGCTTTAAATAATTTCAGTTCAGTTCCAGAGCTTGCAAAGGTGTGGCATTACAGTTTAAATAGGTTTTCGTGTTAACTAGAGTGTCCTAGTGATTCTTTGTATTATCTTCAGTCTGCTCACATAATTTGTAATAAAAACATCTTTGCCATTCTTAAGCTTCCCTCCAACCACTTTGCATATTATTTTATATATACTGTGATTCTGTACTTGCCAAATATGCTGCACAAATCTCCCTCCACTGAGTCTGGCTGCAAACATTTTAACTGTAGACAGCTGAAGCTGCTGCCTGTTCACTTCCTGGATTTACACAGAGGCACACCTCCAGCTCTGCAGCTCTCATTGGCCCTCTTATGACTCATCCCCCCTCCCTTCCTGACAATTTATCACGAGAGTGAGAGAAAGATGTGCATGATGTCATAAGCCTAGGCTTTTTACCAGTCAAGAAACAGGAAGTGAGCTGCATAAGGTATTTACTGACAAAAAAAAGGGGTTTTACTATCCAAAGTTAAAACAACAAGGACAGAATATTTAATAGATGGAAAGATGAAAAAATGTTCCGCTTTCATAGTGATTTAAAAAAGACAGTTATAGAAACATCAAATACAAAAAGAGGAGATATGCATATTAAGTGTAATCTGAACTTTAGAAAAGAACTTATGCAAAAAAAAGCAAAAAAACAAAAAAAAAAACATATACAATAAAACAATAGAAGAATACGACCAGATCCACATATTGTTTATCTGACCATAATAATGTCCGATTGCCTAGAAAGGCATTTATAAAGACATGCCTGCAATTAGGAACATGCTCCAGTAGGATTCAGAGTAATCACTGTACAATATTCCATCACCAGTTTTGAAATGTAATACTTTAATCCATTTTTGGTTGTTCAGAAGGATAAAAAAGAAACCTAATACAATTACAGGTGTTCTACTTTTGCTTGCACACATTTCAAGGTCCTTGAAAAAGAACAAAAAAAAAAAAAAAAAAAACGCACGAGATGAATCAGTTTACTTCTACATGTTAACTAAATGAACAGTAGCTATAAAAATAAAAAATTAAATAAAGACCACGTTGAATTTAAGCCAGCAGTCTTTTTGGTCAAATACCTGTGATAAGCAATATTCATGGTACACCTGCCAAAAAAGTGAACTATAGAATTGGTGTCAAAAATACTTTTGCTGGACAGAATTTAATAGAAAATCTACACAAATTATATGTCGTCAAGTGAAATCTGTTGATATATTTCAAAGGTTTTGATTCAGCAAACCTGTAAAAGTGTTGTAGTCTATAAAATGTAGCTCTGCCTCTGAAAGGCTAAACCAAGGACAAATATGGATTGCCAGATATAACTGTAATTATTTTCTGTAACATAATCAACCTACTGTACCCGTTTACACCTATTTAAATTCCATAGTGGCATAACACCCTAACTTGACAGAGAATAAGAGGGCAACCGTGTTTAAAGCTGTGATCCCTTGGGGCTGCCAGACCTCCCTCCTCTTCCTTTTCCTTTATATTAGCTTTAGAGACCAACTCCAGAAAACCTAAAATTTCTCCTTTGTAGTAGGGATGCACCTGTACCGCAAGGGTAAACCGTACGTCTAGGGGGAGAAAGAAAAAAAGACTATCCTTCTATTAGACCAGTCCCTGCAGCATCTTTTGCCCCATGCTCCAGCAGTCTAAGGTCCTGATGTCATCAAGACTGAGTGGCTATGGGACCTGAGTATTGGATGCGATAGTGCCATCTGCCAGGGGAGAGGAGGACTGGGTTAGCAAAAGTGCCTTTACCTTTCCCAAAATAAAAAACTGTTATTCCCCGTACACACGAGCGGATTTTCCAACATCCACGTTTTTTCTGACGGAATTCCGCTCAAGCTTGGCTTGCATATACACGGTCACACAAAAGTTCTCTGAACTTTCGACCATCAAGAACGCAGTGATGTACAACACTACTACGAGCCGAGAAAATTAAGTTCAATGCTTCCGAGCATGCGTCAAATTGTTTCCGAGCATGCCTAGGAATTTTGCGCATCGGAATTTGTACAGACGATCGGAATTTCCGAACGGAACTTTTTCCGACTGAAAAATAGAGAACCTGCTCTCAATCTTTTGCTGGCGGAGATTCCGCCATCAAAAGTCCGATGGAGCATACACATGGTTGGAATTTCCAACCAAAAGCTCACATCGGACTTTTGCTGGGGGAATTTCCAATTCTGTGTATGGGGCATTAATCCTTGCAATGCAGACACAGCCCCATTTGCAAGGGAGAATTGTCATATTTCCTGAAGGTGGGTTTAAGATTTGTTCCCATCTTTGGATTTCTAAAAAGGTACTTGGCTGAGTTTTTGTCCCTATTTTTTTACCATTTGCATTTTCAGTATGGGTTGCCGAGAAGAATCTATAAACAAATAAGTTATTTTAAAGGAAAGTCCTCCATACTCTGCTGACCTGTCATTTGCATCAGCATTTTTATTGGGGAAACCACTCCAATGAATGAACTTCAAAAGCATATTTTTTTTCCTGCCACCTCATCTTGTCAACAGTATGCCATCATCAGGATTGGTGAGCATACATAGCTAAGCTTTTGCCTTGTTCTTTGTTTCTTCTTGGTTTGAAAATGTTTTAAAAATGTTAAAGTTGGTTATTTGAAAGACATGTGTTATTAAACACAAATGCTATTTAAATGGCATTTTGGATTATGTACGCATCATTTATTTAAAATTGCTGCTTTTATGTTGTCTTGTTGGTGGGAGGTGGTGGGCTGTGCAGTCTCAAGTCATGTTTAAAAAGATTTTGTAACACAAACTTCCCCTTACCACCTGCCCCCTGATGAATATGGGGAGGACGGAAAAAATTGATCTCCACAATAGGCAGAGGCAACACCATTTTATTTTATAGAATGTGGAAGGATTATAACCCCTATCCGTTTTTTTTTCACAACCAGTGTCTCTGTCCCAGTGACACTTGTTTTGTCACAGGGACAGAAAGTGGGGAAAATCTACCCACACAGAGTAATAATAAACCTAATGCCGCGTACACACGATCGGAATTCTCATCGGAAAAGCCTTGGATGGTTTTTCCGACGGAATTCCGCTTGTGTTGCCTACACACGGTCACACCAAATTCTGACCGTCAAGAAAGCGGTGACGTACAACACTACGACGAGCCACGAAACTGAAGTTAGTTTCAGAGCATGCGCCAGAATTTTGCACGTCGGAATTACCACAGACGATTGGAATTCCCGATAGAAACTTTTTTCTCTTTCTGAAAAATTGAGAACATGTTCTCAATCTTTTGCTGGCCGAAATTCGGCCAGCAAAAGTCCGATGGAGTCTACACACGGTCGCATTTTCTGACCAAAAGCTCCCATCGGTCTTTTGCTGGCGGAATTTCCGATCGTGTGTACGCGGCATAAGAGAAATCCTAACCATTCCTCAGTCAATCCAAGAAAAAAAATAAAGTTTTGGCAGGGCAAAAGTTGGGCTTCAGCTTCTCGCACAAGCCAGTCAAACTTTGGGTTTGCCTTTTTCTTGCTGTCGGTATAGAACACAACTAACAAGCAAAGTAGTTGTGATAACCCAGAATGCAGATATCACTAGATCTTAAACGAGCATAAATATTATTTAGAATTAGAATTTTTATATTACTGTAGATAAAATCAGGTAAAGCTTTAGTTATGAATACATGCATAGGTTCAAAAATCATACATTATTCAAATACTAAAAAAATAACATATTTCTCATACTTAAATGATTCAGATCAAACAAATTGTAATATTACACAAAGATAACCCGAGTAAATCCAAGCTTCAGTTGTTAAATTATTATTTCATTTATTAACCGGTTCCCGACCATGTCAAGCAGATATAATGCGGCACAATGGCTCTCCTGGGCAAAATGCTGTATGGGTACGTCCTACCCTTTTTTTGGCCGCTGGAGGCGCATGCCCGCTGCACGACGGGGGACCCGATGCACGCGGCCAGTGGGCACGATTGCCACCAGCCACACGCGATCGCATGCACGAGCGCCAGCATGGGGATTTGTGTGTATAAAACGCACAAATTCCCTGTACTGTCAGAGGAGAGCCAAAAGTCTCTGATCTGTCCTTCGCAATACCGCTAAAAAACACAGATCACTGCCATTACTAGTAAGGCGATATAGCGTTAAAAATAGCACCTGCAAAGTGCCCTGAAACAGCAGCTCCATTCACTCCAGTGTGAAAGCCCTCGGGCTTTCACACTGGAGCGGTGCGCTGGCAGGGCGTCAGAAAAAGTCCTGCCAGCAGCTTCTTTGGAGCGGTGAACTCACCGCTCCTAAAGCGCCCCTGCCCATTGAAATCAATGGGCAGTGCCACGAACCCCTGGCAAAGCGCTTTGCCGACAGTCTTAACCCTTTTTCGGCTGCTATCGGGGGGTTAAAAGCGCCCCGCTATCGACCGAATAGCGCTGTAAAAACGACGATAAAGCACCGATAAAAATAGCAGTGTTTTACCGCCAACGCCCAGGGGGGCTCAGTGTGAAAGGGCTCTACAGGTTACACACAGTGAATGCAGAAGAAGTTTTAATTAACATTGGTTCAGTATTTGGTATCTGGTGTTTTAACCCTATGCAAATCTGACAAGCTGACTTTCCCCATCATGGGGGCCCCATGAAATAGATCTTCCCAGTATCAATAGATAACCATTTTAAACACAATTGTGAGTGGGGGTGCCACAATCCCTTCATTCTCAGATTGACATGTTTTAAGACAAACTAATTCTGCTAGAGCTCTTGATGCTAAAGACCAGGCTGGCACTGTGAGGCACATCCCTTTGGATTTGCATACTGCTGATGGGATCATGGTGCATTTTTTACCAAAAGGGCTCTGCTACTGTACAAAATGAGGTTTAATTACTGGAAGATGTTCAAGTCCACCAAGACCCATTTCACACTGGGGCGGTTTTCAGGTGCTTTAACGCTGGAAATAGCCTTTGCTAAGCGCCTGAAAACCGCTTTCCATTCATTCCAGTGTGAATTTTCAAACTCGGGCGGTGCGCTTGCGGGATGTTATGAAAAGTCCTGCAAGCAGCATCTTTGGGGTGGGTTGGGAGCGCTGTATTTAGCACTCCCAAAATGCCCTGCCCATTGCAATGAATGGGCAGTGCTTTCAAAGCTCCTGAAAAGCGATTTGAAAGCGCAGCGCGTTCAGTGCGGGTCCTAAAGTTACCATACACTAGATCTTAGGTCCTCATCCTTTGAAGTAGTTGCTAAGTAACCCTCAGCTAGCAGGTTTCCCAGATTTACCTATGGATTTATAAACTGAAATACTTTACCTATTTGGCCTACATTTGTTTTGTTACAAGTTCAATATTACCTTTTAGGTTTGCCCATATGTTGTGAGGGATGTGCCTGCTGGTCTCCCCTTTTTAAGTTCCCACACCGGCCCAGGGAGAAACATGCCATGGAGCCTGCATATACCTCTTTTGTTGAAAGAATAATAGTCAAACTACATAAGCAATGTATTCTGCACCCAAGAGCTCCTAAAGAAGCTGCAAAACATGTCAAGCAGAGAATAAAGGGATGGCGACACCCCCACTCACAATTATTGTGTTGAAATGGTTATCTAGAGTATACTAGGAATATCTATTTCATGGGGTTGGTCCCTTCTAAGTAAATGGGGTGCACTACTTTTGATAGTTATGATTGACTTTTGAATACATTTTAAAATTTATGTATGCGTTTTTACAAAATGGTCGTAAGGCCTAAAAAGTCCATGTTTTCAAAAATTCTGCATATAATGTTTGGGGGTTTTCATTAACCTTCAATCCTAAAATTTATTTTTTGAACATGTGCGCAGAAAATAGCAAAAAACTGCTTTGGCCGCAAAAAGAGTAAGGGCAATTAGCAGGCATGCACATTTAAAGAGAGGGTATACAGGTTTTTTTTTTTTTCACAAGCTGCAACCTGAAGTTCACACAGGACTGAAAATTCTCTCCCCATCCCCATGTGACAACACTGAGCCAAATGCCAAGCGCCAGTCCGGTCATCTGGGAGGAAAGAGGTTAGGTCATATAGCCAGATGCGATTTATTTTTTCTCTTTGATCAATTAACCATTTTGAACATTGGGGAGAAAAGTGAAGGCAAGTCTGTGCTGCCTGGGAAGTTGGTAGTTAAGTGGACCT
This sequence comes from Lithobates sylvaticus, assembly GCA_028564925.1. Classification (NCBI taxonomy): domain Eukaryota; kingdom Metazoa; phylum Chordata; class Amphibia; order Anura; family Ranidae; genus Lithobates; species Lithobates sylvaticus. The sequence goes on from CM053027.1 coordinate 135,735,091, forward strand.
GATGCATTGCCTTGCATGGGTAAAGCACAGGTTCACGTTAAAAGGAAAAAGTATCAAGAGAAATGCAAGGTATTAATATTTGGAAAGGAGGTGACCCCCATCAGACTCCTCAATCAGAAAGAGAGCAAGTGGGTTTTTAGATTAGGTACGCTTTACCAAGGGTGAATGTTGATTTTAATAGTAATTGCTACTTATAGCAATTATATTCATTTAATCATGTAATTCAGATCATTTACTACTTTTCTAGAGAGCCTTTGGAGGAATGAGGAGCATCCCAAATATTGCAAGACCTATAGTCTAGTGCAAGAACATCTTCAGGGATCCTCCATCACCCTTGCCTATTTTGCACAGGCAAAAGATAAAAGAGAAGATATAGAGATAGAGAGAGACACACACACACACACACACACACACACACACACACACTTTGGGCTTACCAGTTAACTCCTTGTGGCTTGTCAGTGAATGTCCAGGGGTTCCCAGGAATAGTAGCAAACAACTTGGAATGCTGACACATAAAAGTCCTTTTCAATGTTTTTATTCTGCAGTGGTAACATCCAACATAACACAGTCTCAGATAGGAATAGAGGGCACGGGTGAAGAAACTCATGCACCTTGAACTGCTGACATCCACAGAATGTCTCTAATCAACCCAGAGAGTAGCCACTCGCATCTGGGCGCTTCAATGCCGGATAGACCTCTAGCCAGAAGTCTAGCAGCCAACAATACGATCCGAAAAATTGCAAAAGTCTCTGCCACAGACTAAACTTGTAACTCAAAATAGTAGGAACCTTTCTCACAGTACCTGGAGCTTTCTCTATCTCCTTGGCAGTACTGTGGAAGTGTGGATTCTTTAGTGTCCATACAACTCAGCTTCCAGGCTCTTACTGAGATGCCAGCTTGTTGGCCCTCCTCCGAAGAGTCCTCCCCTGGTCACTTGTACGAGTTGCCATGTCCCTCCAATACTGAGCGCACACTGGGACACCTTGAATGCTCCTTCAGTTACTGGGCCTCGGGCTAACCGGCTTCTGAGACTTGGGAACAAACGGATCCCTCCCCCAGACCATGCAGGTCTTTGGGGCTGGTCAGACTGACCATGTTTACGGGACGGCAAACGCTCCTAGGCCCACTACCCCTCGCGGGGCTACCCCGGTCCAGAACCAGGAAGCAAGAACTGCGGCAAAACACGTGACTTCAGCACCTTAAGTACCCCGTCCTAGACTACACAGCGGGGCCAGACGCGCCCACTGATTGTCTCCGGGAAAGATTGGTACCCAAGACGTCCAACCAGGCCTGGTTCTCAACCAGTCATGGGTGCCTCACTGTACCTATGACCAGGCAGAACCCTAGTACAGCCCAGCCAAACTGATGCCAAAGTAAACCTGTACAATTAACCCTCAGAACCCCATTACTGTTCTGAGGGAAAAAACTAAATTTCCACTTATAGCGCACACTTGTTAAAGTATTATTACACAGATTTATTCCCTACAGGTACACATTTAAAGTACCATCATGTACTGATTTTTTACAGGAAGAGGGGCATGGACCATATAGGCAGACTATGTATTTTCCTGCTAGGTTTGCTTTTATGGTGCAGAATTCTCATGTAGTATTATTTAGAGAGAATGTCAGCTGCCCATGTCATTGGTATGTAAAGCATGAAGAATGTCAGTCAGCTTCCCAGGTCATTAGCATATAGTAATCAAACAGGCAAAGAAAACTTCCTTGCAAATTTGTTTTACAAAAAACTTGTCCTATGCGATTTATCAATAGTCCGCACACTTCAACGAATTCCTGTTAAAACATTATTTATTCATGTACGTCTGCATTCAACATCTGGTCATGAATGACAGGTCAGAAATCCTGCAAGTCATTTGGTTTATAAAGATAAATATTAAATGGCAACGGATGTCTAATAACCAAAACGTTACACGGTAGATCATTTACAGCCTGCAGGGAAAAACCTGAATCATTACATTTCCGCATCCCAGTGCCAGAAGTTTGAATCAACTTAATGCCAAAAAGAAGAAGAAGAAAAGAAGAAAAAGAAGAAAGAAGAGAAAGAAGAGAAAGAAGAAGAAAGAACAAGAAAGAAGAAAAAAAAGAAAGAAAAAGAAAGAAGAAGAAGAAGAAAGAAGGAAGAAGGAAGAAGAACAATATGCACCATTTGATTCCAATACTAACATAAAATAATCACATTTACATTTTTGGAAGAAAAGGAAGCGCAAACTTTTTTTATACCAACCAAAGGAGTAAAACAATGCACACTGCCATTTCTCTTAGCAATAGATCAGCTCAGCAAAACACTCAAACATCTATTTAAAATATACTCATAGATGCAAAGTTGGAGATTTGTGCATCACGAAAAATACATCCTTTATGGCAGCCATTAAGAGAAGATTGGTTCTATGAAGGTATACATCAATGCTCAATAATTGTGAACTTCCACACATCTCCTATATACAGTACCTAAACCGAGATCTTGAGTAACTGTCATTAACATGTTGAATGTGCTTATTTTGCCTTAAGTTGGAAGGTCTTAGGATCCTGCAATCAATTTTATGGGTTTTAGTCAGTGGTAGGGTGACATTTGTTTAGCCCACGCCAGTCCAAACTTTGTCTCAAGGCTTACCAGCCCACCTTTATTTAAAACAAATACTAAAAGTTCACAAAGCGGTTACCCACACAAGAGAGTTTCACGAAACAAGTAACAAATAAATACCAAGCCACCATGCTTTGTCTTTAGCAGCACAGCTGCTCTTGTCACTGGACCCCAGTTCTCCTGATTTTCTGGGCTCTCTTTGCTCACTCAACCAGAAGGTTACAGCTCACTGTAGTATGGGCCCACTCCTGGCCACTCAAAAGGGGATCTCCAAGTGCTCTGGGCTCTCTCATTCCTCCGAGACTTAGACCCCATACACACTATACAACCTTTGCTGTCTGCTTTCCTTTAGATTTACCAAAACCATGTAGTGCAAGGGCCCACCAGATTGCATACAAAATTAAACTCTTAAGGTTTGACCTAAATTTATATGGTTTTGGTATATATAAAGGAAAGAAATCTACAGAAAATTGTATAGTGTGTATCCAGCTTCACAGATTACCTCTAGTCCTGGCTTTCCCAGTCTCCCAGACTTGCTTAACCGCCTCAACTGTCCAAGTACTGTTGACTAAGAATCTCTCCTACAGCATGGATTGTTCTCTTGAGTAGAGCACCTCTGTCTGCCAACAGAAACACACACCAGCCTCTAAACAGCAGCACTGCACTATGGTCAGGTCCTTGCTTATAATATTCACACCAGAAAACTCACACAGCCTTAAGGTCTCCAACAGGATTGGGACACAGGATTGAAGGCTTCATCCTACCCAAGACTCTTTGAAGCCTTTGGACAACGGATCCTGATCTGGGGATTACAAAACCCACAGAAAACTGAAACCCCAGTCTTCTCCGCTCTGGAATTATACTCCAGAGACCAACCAAAACAAATCGCCCAAGGAACTTTTAGAGTGGTGCTTAAAGTAGAATAGTAGAACAAATATATATATATAAAAAAAAATATATATTAAAATTATTAATTTGCAGGAGCTGCAATCTCTATGCATTTTATGGGACAAAGCCTGCTTCGTCAGGAGACAGCCCCAGTTGGTTTGCATGTGTATTTGAATCTAGATCTACAATGCTGCGAGAACCACAGCAGAGGTTCCCCCCAGGAGCGGCGGGTACATGGGTGACCAGGAGGCAGGACAAAGTGTCAGGACCCCCACTGCAGACCCCCTTGCTGAAGTAAAAACTGTGAGCTAGCCCAAAGAGCGCAGCAGCATGGAGAGCTGCTGCACACATCCAAATGCTCAATACACCGGAGACCCACACTCTGCAAAACCCTCTGTCTCCTTTCCCTATAATCACACAGAGATATATATATATATATATATATATATAGTTATAGGTATATATATATATATATATATATCATATATATATATATATATATCTCCAAAACAGAATTTAACACAAGACTTACATACAAGACATAGGCTTGCTGAGGATATACCATTTACATCACACAAACAAAATTAAATTTGAAGCACAACCATTGGTGTAAGGCTGGTAGTTAAAATGTGGTAATTTTAGGGGGATTCTGTATAGATTACTAATTATTTGTAAGACTCAAATTGAATTCTGTTTTTGGGAATGTACTATATATACTTACCCAAACGCTGTTGTGGAGTATTTGTATGATAAGTACCCATGTGACCAATAGAGTGATAATTTTATCTTCATTCTACATAACACATCATGATCAATCGAGAGCTTTAGAATGAACCATGAGCACAGCATATCCCTTAAAGTGACTGTCATGAGAAAAGCATGAGGCCTACCACTGCTCATGAAAAGATTAGATGCTTGTGTGTCCATCTTCAGTACTTCCGATTGTGGACCAGAACCTAGCATGCTGCAAAGGAAATCAGACAAAGTACTAGGATTCCTTATTATATCTGCATTGTGTCAGGAACTCAGAAAAGCCAAAAGGATCAGCATGACTGCCAGGAAACTAGCTTCTCAAAAGCAAAAGGTCAGCAATGACAACCTCTATTATTCAGATTCCCTTTAAAGTTCTAGTAATTTTTTTTTTTTTACCTACAGGTGAGCTCATGATAAAGCTCAGCTGTAGCTAAAACTAATATCTCCTAAACGTGCATCGTTAGGAGATATTCTAGAAAGCAGCAGCCGGTGACGTCACTGGTGCATGCGCTCTAAAGGAACGGCATACCAGTGTTGTTCCTTCAGAGCTGCATGCTGCCGCTGTGTCTCCAGTTTGCGTGCACGTGAGTGACGTCATTGCGGCTTTCCTCTTAAAGCATTTACTACCTCTTTAACCGATTGCTGACCGGCTCACGCCGATTTACAATCGGCAGAATGGCACGGCTGGGTAAAACAACGTATGGGTACGTTGTTCCCTTTAAAAGCCACCAGAGGCGTGCCTGCAGCATGGTGGGGAACCTGATGCTCCTGGCCGGCGGGTGCGATCGCGAGCATGAGAGCCAGCACAGAGATTTGTGTGTGTAAACAAACAAATCACTGTTCTGTCCGGGGAGAGGAGCCATATCGTTTGTGCCTACTAAGTAGGAATAACAATATGTCTCCTCGTCCAGTCAGTCCTATCAACATACAGTTTGAACACATCCAGGGAACACACATTTAACCCCTTGATTGCCCCCTAGTGTTAACCCCTTTCCTACCAGTGACATTTACACAGTAATCAGTGCATTTTTATAGCTCTGATCGCTTTTTGTCAATGGTCCCAAAAATGTGTCAAAAGTGTACGGTCTGTCCGCTACAATACCGTTAAAAATCGCAGATCACCGCCATTACTAGTTAAAAAAAGAAAAAAAAAAGCCATAAATCTTTCCCATAGTTTGTATATACTATAACTTTTGCGTAAACAAATCAATATACGCTTATTGTGATTTTTTTAACCAAAAATATGTAGAAGAATATATATTTGGCCTAAACTGATGAAGAAATTAGTTTTTTTTAAAAAACATTTATGGGAATATTTATTATAGCAAAAAGTTAAAATTTTTTGTTTTTTTCAAAATGTTCTTTTTTTTTGGTTTATAGCACAAACAATAAAAAAAACACAGAGGTGATCAAATACCACCAAAATAAAGCTCTATTTGTTGGGGGGGGGACGACGACAATTTTGTTTGGGTACAGCATTGCATGATCGCGCAATTGTCAGTTAAAGAGATGCAGTGCGAAATTGTAAAAAGTGCTCTGTTCAGGAAGGGGGTAAAATCTTCCGGGGCTGAAGTGGTTAAGGAAGCTCTTGTAGAAGGTGTGGAAGCTGCTAAACAATTGTGCAGTCCATTTCCCAAGTCAAGCATAGACAAAACAAAATACAAATCTGAGGTGGTCTTATACATTTATCATTAATATCTGCAAACCAAAGAGACATGTATTGTGTGGAGACATTACAAAGGCTTGGATTAGGCAATACCAGAAAAGTTGCTGACACAATGGTTTTGATCCAAAGAAGTAGTGCATGTTCACTTTGCAAAGTAAACTTTCATTTAGCTTAATTAATGAGGTTAAACCAAATAGAAATTCAGTTTGTAAAAAGACACCCAATCATGCACGAGGAAAAAAAAAATATTTTTATTTGCACATAGTTGGATGATTGAAGAAAATGACTACAAGATTTACTAAGCTAAGTGAAAATTCACTTTGTAAAGCAAACTTCACTTTGCAAAGTAGACATGATCTACTCATTTGATAAATTATCCCCACTATAGCTCAGGTGCTTTAAACTGGAGCTGCTTGTTTAGCGGTCAGACAGCAATGACACCCATAAAAGACTTTCAGCTCATGCAACAAAGTCTGACAGCTACTCTCATCTTCCTGAGGAAGATCCTCAGGAACCTGCCTGGCAGTCTGGCTGGCCACCAGATAAGCAGCAGCATTTTTAAAGCTCCTTAGCTCCGGTTTTTCATCAAACTTCCAACCACTGCGTCAAACGTGGGGAAACCTTCTGCAATACTGAAAACACATCGCCCCGAGAATTCCTGCTATTCTCTAATGCCCTGTACACAGTTGCGGATTTTCCGACGGAATTGCCGTTGTAACGTGACAAAAATGTGGAAAAATTTCAAGGGGTATGAATACTGTTTCAAGGCACTGTACTTCCACTTTAAACAGAGGCTCTAACCCTTCCCCATTCTAGACAAAAAATAAAAAAAATTAGACAAAGCTCTATTTTTGTCCTGTATAATTAAGCCTACCAAAGTCACTTGCCGACCGCCTAACTGTAAATGTACTTAAATACCAGGGTTATTGCAGCAGCTAGCTACCATAACCTCAGTATCTTTTTTTTTTTCTCAGGCAGTCGGCTTTTTGATCAAAGCAATCCCAGCAGCGGATTCACTGCAAGATCACTTTCATAGGCGGCGGGAAAAGTGCCCCCTCCCCCCCCCCCCGCCGCTTCTGAGTTTACCGGAGCCGTCAGTAAGCCCCGAATTAATCTAGTGCAGGCGATGGTTAGGCAGGAAGTCGAGTGAGGGCAAGATAGCCCCACTCGGCTCTATGCTTTTTTTTTTTTTGCGCTTTTAAAAAAAGGTAAATGAGAGATTTGGGGTCTTTTTTGACCCCAGATCTCTTAATAAAGAGGACCCGTCATGCTTATTTCTATTACGGGGGGGTTTACATTCCTTGTAATAGGAATAAAAGTGGTCAAACAAAATAATGAAAAAAGTGTAAAAAAAGAAAAAAAAAAAAAAAAAAAAAGCCTCATTCGTCCAAGCTTGCACATAGAAGCGAAGGCATACGCAAGTTGCGCCCACATATGTAAACTGTGTTCAAACCACACATGTGAGCTATTGCCCCAATCGTTAGAGCAGGAGCAATAATTTTAGTGCAAGACCTCCTCTAACTCCAAAACAGGTAACCTGTAAAAAATATTTAAAGCGTCGCCTATGGAGATTTTTAAGTAATGTAATTTGTTGCCATTCCACAAGTGTGCGTAATTTTAAAGCATGACATGTTAGGATTTATATTTCCTCAGCATAATATCCTTCACATTATACAAAAAACTTTTTTTTTTTTTTTTAAATTCATTAAAGTGTATTTTTTCCAAAACAATTGCGTTTGAAAGACTGCTGCGCAAATACAGTGCGACATTATATATATATATATATATATTACACACACATACACACACACACACACACAGTGGCATAACTAGAACGCTCAGGGCCCCGATGCAAGAAACCATGGAGGGCCCCCGACCTCCGGACAAAGCTCTTTTCTCCGAGCCCGATGGCAGAACACCAGGGCCCGGTCACAAGTGGGTGGCTGCATATAAAAAGGAACCGATTTCTCCATTCCCCCCCCCCCCCCCGCTTCTCCTCCTCTCCCACCCACAGGCATTCAGTGGCTGTAGGAGGAAAATGGAGAGATGGGTTCCTCTGTCGGTGTTTCACAATCTTTTTCCAGTCAGGGCACCCTTGAAGTATACCTCTAGGTGAAAGGGGCTGCACTGCAACCCCTCTGCAACTGTGTGCATTGCATGCAGTTGCAGCCTAGTAATGATGCATTTAAGGGGTTAAAACAGGTGGTCAGTAGGCAACATATTGCCTCTCTACTGGCTGTCAAATGCGTCTGAAAAGCGATCTGAGCATGGATCGCTTTTCGGAGGAACAGAATTTTACATAAAATGTGCATACATACATGTAAATACACATATATATATAAACACACACATAATACGCACACATATACTATATATACAGGGCTCGACAAACCCCCCGCTTGTGCTGCAGTGTAAACCCAGTCTTACTCTATTTCTGGCCAGCCCAGAACCCTGATGTAACAGCGTTACATTGGCGTTATTGACTGGGTGCTCCGTTGCGGGTTAGGGGGCGAAAATTACTGGCCTTACCCCTGGCGCTGACAATCCATACTACGCTAAAAAAAAACAAAAAAAAAAACTGGCTCCTAGATTCAAAGCAAATTTGTCAAGCACTGAGATTATATATATATATATATATATATATATATATATATATATATATATATATATATATATATATATATATATATATATATATATATATATATATATATATATATATATATATATATATATATATATATATATATATATATATATACACACATATGCACGCACATAAAAACCAGTGGCAGCTGGTGCTCAAAATTTTTAGAGGGGCGCAAGCAAACTGAAAAATTCTGAAAAAAAAAAACATAAATTGCAGCCACTGTGCCCATCAAATGCTGCCACTGTGCCCTCAAATGCCGCCACTGTGCCCTCAAATGCCGCCACTGTGCCCATCAAGCTCTGCCATCAAATGCCACCACTGTGCCAATAAAATGCTGCCACTGTGCCCATTAAATGCTGCCACTGTGCCCATTAAATGCTGCCACTGTGAATCCCCCCGCCTGCTTGCTGTCTGCCCGGCACTTACCCTGTCTTGGTGGGGCAGCGGGTGACGGCCACGAGTGGGGTCCTCCTTGTGTCTCCTGCCATCCTCATCTCCTGTCCTCGCCTCCTGATAGGTGCAGCTATTGGACACCTATCATTTCAGCCAATCAGATGACGGGTAACAGACCCGCACACCTGATTGGTGGAGATGCGGTTCAGTGTTTCTAACACACCTGGATGGACTGTGAGCGTCAAGCATGGCGCTCGCAGTTCATCTATTATGAAGCCTATTAGAGCCTATGGTTCTAATCAGGTGCTTCAAAAACACCCCCTGCCACTGTAATTAAGGCGCCCAGCGCCCCAAAAGGGACCGGACACCTAAATATGGGGGTGGCAGCAGGGGCCATGGATAGAATCATGCTATGCATGAATCTATCCATTTGTCATAGAGGGACTGGCTGGAGAGAGGGGGTGGCACCTGTGCGCCCTTTTGGACGCACCGCCACTGATAAACACATGCACATTCACATTACATACATACATACATACATACATACATGCACTCTCACATACATGCACACACACACACACACGCATCATGCGCACACACACATGCATCATGCGCACGTGCACACACACACATGCATCATGCACACACACACACACACACACATGCATCATGCGCACACACACACACATGCATCATGCGCACACACACACATGCATCATGTGCACACACACATGCATCATGTGCACACACACATGCATCATGCGCACACACACACACACACATCGCACACACATACATCCACACACACACATACAGTAGATAGATAGTCTAGGATATAAAAAAAAAAAAACCGTCAGTCCTCTTACCTTGTCTCTTCCTGCCGGGTACTGCACTGTAGGGGGAGACAAAGAGCACAGCACACACTGTGCTTTCACTTTAGCCTAATGTGAGGAGCTCCCTGCACACAGCGCCGATTACAGTTTAGAATCGGCGATTGGGGAGCTGCTCTCAGCCACCCCTCCTAGCGAAGAGTACAGGGGGCCCCCAGGGCCCCCTGCAGCAACGGGCCCGGTCGCCATGGCGATCGCAGCGACCCCTATAATTCCGCCACTGCATACATACATACATACATACATACATACATACATACATACGATACGTTGGTACCTCTGTCAAAAAAGACAAAAATATAATTTTGTAATACAACTTTTAAAAATAATGTGGAATGTTTAATGTTTCAGTGGTGTTATTTTAACCACTATAGACCCACACGATAGCCAAATGACGGCTACAGCGCGGATCTATTGTCCCGGGACGACATCTATTGACGTCGTCCCGGGCACGAGCTGCCTGCGCGCCCCCTGAAGGGCGCGTGCGGCGCGCTCTGTGATCAGCGAGTCTGTGAGACTCGCTGGATCACAGATCCGAGTAAGGGGTCGACCCCGACCCCTTATCACGTGATCAGCTGTCAGCCAATGACAGCTGATCATGTGATACTAACAGAGCCGGTGATCGGCTTTTTTTCCTCCTCGCGCTGACAGCGCGAGGAGAAAAAAAAAAAAAGCCGATCACCGGCGGCAGTGAGAGGGGCATCAGTCCCTCTCACTGCAATGTGCCAGCGATGTGCCCAATACAATGCCCACCTTTGCCCCATTAAAGTGCCCCCACCTTTGCCCCATTAAAGTGCCCACAGTGCCATCTCTCAGTGCCCACAGTGCCAGTGCTGCACATCAGTGCCACCCATCAGTGCCCATCGGTGCCACCCATCCGTGCTACCCATCCGTGCCATCTTTGCTGTCCCCATCAGTACCGACTTATCTGTCCCCACCAGTGCAGCCTATCAGTGCCCACCAGTGCAGCCTATCAGTGCCCACCAGTGCAGCCTATCAGTGCAGCCTATCAGTGCCCACCAGTGCAGCCTATCAGTGCCCACCAGTGCCACCTATCAGTGCCCACCTGTGCCGCCTCATCAGCGCATATCAATGAAGCAGAAAAAATTACCTGTTTGCAAAATTTTATAACAAACTATTAAACGTGATTTTTTTTTAATTTTCCATCTTTTTTTGTTTGTTTAGCAAAAAATAAAAACCCCAGCTGTGATTAAATACCACCAAAAGAAAGCTCTATTTGTGGGAAAAAAATGATAAAAATTTAATTTGGGTACAGTGTTGTATAACAGCACAATTGTCATTCAAAGTGCGTCAGCGCCAAAAGCTGAAAATTGGTCTGGTCACGAGGGGGGTTTAAGTGCAAAGTAATCAGGTGGTTAAGAAGATTTTGACATTGCAAGCACAGAAGTAGTTCAGCATGAAATGCTAAATTGGCACTATTCACTTTAGGTCCTATGAGATGCCTATACACCAGGTAAAGCACATGGCTGGGATATTCCCATAATCACAGTATAAATTTTAGGGAAGGCATTTTATTGGAAAGGAAGTCCAATTTATAACATTTTTCCTCCATTAAAACTTAAAGACAGAAAAAAAAAACACCAGTTCTACAGTATATAAGCAGGAGGATTAACCAGAGGTGTCAACTTTTATGCATGGAATATATTAGGATTTTTTTTTAATCCTCCATAAGAAAAAGTCACTAAAAGAAAATTATAATCTCTTAAAACAAACTTTACACGTTGGTTTATCAACCATTTTTATAAAATGTAGCAATACCCCTGAAGGGGCTACTTAAGTATGTTCAGTCTGTTACTTCCTAATAACAGCCTCAGCCCCCTCTGGCACACCTGGCAATAGTTAAGTGCAATGATGAGAAACACACATGCTATGATAAAACACAGAAATTGTCTTTAGTGCAATATTTCTGTGGAAAGATAACAGGCAGTAACAGTATATATTCAAATAATCAACTGGAGAACAATAACTGAGATTAAGAGTAGGGATGAGCCAGATGTTCAAGTCGAACGCAAGTTAGACTCGAACATTGGGTGTTCGCCTATTCGTCGAATAGCGAACTATTTGAAAAAAAAATTTAATCCGCGGAACACCCTTTAAAAGTCTATGGGAGAAATCAAAAGTGCTAATTTTAAAGGCTTCTATGCATGGTATGGTAATAAAATATTTGGGGACCTGGGTCCTGCCCCAAGGGACATGTATCGATGCAAAAAACGTTTTAATAAAAACTGTGTTTTTTTCGGGAGCAGTGATTTTAATAATGTTTAAAGTGAAATATTCCTTAAAATTTCGTACCTGGAGGGTGTCTATAGTATGCTTAAAATGGCGCATGTTTTCCGTGTTTACAACAGTCCCTGCACAAAATGACATATCTAAAAAGGAAAAAAAATAAAAAAGTCATTTAAAAGTACTCGCGGCTATAATGAATTGACGGTCCCTAAAAGTCATTGAAAAAAAATGGCATGGGATTCCCCCCACAGTCCATTACCAAGCCCTTTGGGTCTAATATGAATATTAAGGGGAACCCTATGGCTACGGGGAAACCATAGGGATGTCCTCGTGCGTCAGAGGGGGCGGTGGTCACCCCGCGACGTCACAGTGTGGCCCCGCCCTCAGTTATAAAAGAGCCGTCGACCCCCGAAGACCCCTGAAGGCGGAACGAGACCCCCAGACAAGGACGGCGGCGACGAAGAAGAAAGCCGGACTCCTCCGCTCGTGAAAGAGCAGAAGAGAGCGGAGGAGTCCGGCGAGAAGACCCCCCAAGACGGAAGAAGACGGGGGGAGCTGTGCAATAAAATATATTTTAAAAAAAATGTGTTTTTTTTATTTACACTTTTACACCTTAGGTGAATGGGTAGGGGTACATCGTACCCCATACTCATTTACATAGGGTGGGGGGCCGGTATCTGGGGCCCCCTTATTAAAGGGGGCTCATGGATTCCGATAAACCCCCCGCCCGCAGACCCCGAAAACCAATGGCCAGGGTTGTCGGGAAGAGGCCCTTGTACTCATCAACATGGGGACAAGGTGCTTTGGGGTGGGGGGGGCCGCAGGGCCCCCCCTTTCTCCAGGGCACCCCCCCATGTTGAGGGCACGCGGCCTGTTACGCTCAGGAGGGGGGGGCGCTCGCTCGTCCCCACCCCATTTTCTGGCCGGCCTGCATGCTCGGATAAGGGTTTGAGATGGATTTGGGGGAAACACCCACGCCGTTTTTTTCTGCGTAGGGATTCCCCTTTAAATCCATACCAGGTGACGGGGCTAGCGCGCTAGCCCCGTATACCTGCAGTCACGTTCTAAATTAACGGACTTTCCGATCGTGTGTCGGCAAGTCCCTTCATTTCAAAAGTCCCGCGGACTAGCACATAGACGGCGGGATTGTCCGCCGGACTGCCGAGTCCAGCGGACAATTTTAAGTCTGAACTTAAAAAACGTAGTCCGCCGGACTTTTGGGAGGAAATCCCGCGGAAAAAACAGACTTTTACACAATACTGCAATCCACATTAGTACTTTCCTTACTGGGGTGCTATTCATATATGTTGGTGGTTTGTTGCAATGTTAAAAAAATTAAATAAAAAAGTTAAAAGTACCTGAAATAATAATAATAATAATAATAAATAATATTCTAAATCTTTATTTAATGTTTTCAAAATAAATCCAACAGGTCCAAATAGGCAACAGTCGCGATTCACATCATAATAACCAAATAAGGGATATTGAGGCAAATAGAACAGTATAACCATACTGCAGTTGTTAAACATTGACAACAGTATATTGCCCTAAGTAATCCATCACTTTCAAAAACCAATTAGGACTCAAAACCTAAAGCACTCGATGATACAAGTCTAGAAGTGTGTGTGCATAGTTATAAAGGCCAAGGGTTTATCCTTCCAAAACAAAAATCAGTGACACCTAGGGGTCAGGGGCTAAACTGGACCAGATCTAGTATAGGAGTTCCAATAGGTGGGGCCACCTGAGAGCCTGAAGCAGCTTTACTAGTGTACTGTATCCAGGTGGCCCATATACCACAAAACTTATCATGGCAATCCTTACATGTTGTCATCAATTCCTTGGCAGTCATATCGTTCACTAAGCAAATCCAGTCTGCCCAAGTAGGAATTTGTGGTTTCTTCCAGAACACTGGAATTAGTCATCTAGCTGCATTAAGCAGATGAGGCAGTACTGACTTGTGATGATGGCTGAGAGGTATGGTGGGGACATGCAGCAATAGTGCCAACGGGGAGTCTGGGAATATCAATGTCCAGATTTGCTCGGATTCAGGATCGTATGTCTTGCCAATAGGGTTGTAACTTAGAGTATTCCCACCAACTATATAGTTAATTGTATATGCTGCATGCTATATGCTGGCTGCAGAAGTTCCTCTTCTCTCAATTACTTTGGTTAGATCACTGGTTAATTTCCAAGGGAGGAAATCCCCTCTGTTCACAAAGGCCTTGTCCTGTGTTCTCACTGCGAACTTTATTATCGATCTCACTATTTCACTTAGGGAAGGCTCTGGTTCTTTTACCTACAGGTATAGCCCAATATCTTACTTGGGGGCACCCCCCCCCCCCCCAAGAGGGCTCTACACGTACATACCTTACTCTCTGTGATACAGTTCACAATGCCTAGGTGAGAATGACATCTTCCTCGTGGCAAGATTTTGGGGTATGCTGACTATCCCAAATCTCATAAGAATTACTCCTGCACTGCTCTGGTACATAAATCCCTATACGAACAGTTAGAAATAAGAAATGCAAGATAAATGTTTACTGTAATATAAAACATTTGTTTGGGAAAAAGTTAATTCATAGATGTCTATTCATCAAATCAAAAATGAGGGATGACTAAAGATAAACACATGGCCTGCTATGGGTATAGTAACTTGTTAAAGTGTAAAATACAATATGCAGTCTAAAGAGCAGCAAACCCATGGAAGAGAGAAGCTTTTTATAAAACTAAATACAAAAAAAACAACCCACAACCACACAACAGAACAGCACTTCAAGCTGGTTTCTGAGTGGTTTCTATCAATGCAGCTATTTTTAAATTGTGAGTTGGCATGATAACGACCTTGTGTGGGTGCGCAGATGGCAGGTTTTTTCCCCTCTTGTAGGAGTAATCGTGATACTAGAGCTAAACACATGCTATAAGTACTTGTAGTTCTCGTCGGTAACTAAAATGTTATGACTAAACTTCTCACTTATGTCACAGATTGTGGGGAAAAAAAAAAAGCTGCTTAAAATACATGGCTCACATATTTATTATACCATTACAGATTTAATTTTGCATTTATTTATGCAGCCCTAAAAATGATTAACTTGCTACAGTAGATGTTTAATGTATGTCTGCCTATACTGTAACAAATCCTGTGGCAATAATCTGGCAAAAAAATCTTACACAGTACTGTACCCTTTTCTATCAGGATAACAATAGTACATATAACTATGTTCCTCCGTCTCTGCTCCCAAAGTGGCTTCCATCCAACATCTCTACCATAGCCATTCAAAACAATGACAATTTAGTTTTGGCTGTTTGAATGGCTTGATGCAAAGAAATAAAACAACTTTTGTTTAAGAGAAATTGAAGCCCCATCAAGTCCCATTAATATCCATAAGAAAGCAGAAATCTACCATTTTCATTTAGGATTTTATTTCCAGTAAGACTGGGAGCAGTCATTTTTTAAATGGTTTAAAGCAAAAAATAAAAAATGCCCAATTCTTTACATAACATACCTGGGAAGGGGGTGTCCTAAGCTTACTAAAATAGTGTGGACATATACAAAGTAAAGGGTTTTACATTTCCAGCACATGACTTTTCCTTGCTTCCTTAAAAAAAAAAAAAGAAAAAAAAAGCAAGCCACGCAGACTCTGTCCCCCAAGAACCCCCAAAACGGGGGAGTGCCGTTTTGGTTTTTAAGCCGGCAATGAAATGTCATTTGGTAGCAATTTAAATATAATTTTTGAAAAATAAAAAAAAAATAAAAAATAAAAAACCTAAACATTTTTTTTTTTTTAGATTTGGATAAAGTTGTGTGAAAAATGTGATTATTCCTCTGATCAGGATCAGCAAAGAAAAAAGTGAGGGTAAATCCAAAATTTGAAGCTTCCACCAGGACACGAACAGAGGGGAAATCTTTCAATGGAAACTTGTTCCTGTGACAACTAGCTAAGAGGGGGTGTCCCTCACATTGAGAATATATTCTCTCACTTCCTGCTGTGCAAAGGGTGTGAAGGGAAATCTAATGAAAAAAAGATGGCAGTTTTAACCAACTCCTGCTCTATCCAAAATTAAAAAGATTTGGCTTTAGATATACTTTAATATTTTATGGGTACCAACTTGAAACAGTAATGCAGATTAGGAGTTCTGACTTCAGACTATAAATCAGCTAGGTTGTCTACCACCCAACAGAACACAGTTTGACTAGTAGCCCCTGTTTAGGACAGGGTGGCTAATGTACAAAAGTAACATTTATATTAAGACAGATCAAGAGCGGTGTAAAGATGACTTTTCTATTAGTAATGAGTCCAGTGAATTAAACACATCTGTATTTTAGAGACCAGAGGCATTATAAATCATATAAACTGTCTTTACTTCAATCAGTATTATAGAGTTATAGTTTACCACTTTTTATAGATATTTAGTCAAAGATCCCTTGATCTTTGAAACAGTTGACACGTATCACACAGAGGGGTGCTTACTCATAATTGGTTATGGATTAAGCACTCCTGTGTGAAACGCGTCAACAGTATGCCTTATCATCTTGTGCCGTTGTCCCATATTTGAAGAATAAAGGACTTTTTATTGGATTAAATCTGCAGTGTGTGACCAGTCTTCTTTGCATGGTAGTTTGAAATGCTTTGAATCTATAAAAGGCGCAGTTCACACTGGAACCGGCTGCGGATCACACAGGAATGCTGTGCGTCCCAGTTCTCCGGTTGAGGGATGAATCAGGGCTGAATCTCTGCCTGAATTTTACCCTGAAATGGAGCCAAACACGCACAGCGTTTCTGTGCAGTGCACTCCGCAGCCACCCCGAAGATATGTGAACCGGCTCCATAGAAAGCCAGTCAAATTCTCCTGCTATACAAACTGCATGCGAAATCCGCATCCAATTCGCATAGGTGTGAACCCAGCCTGAAAGTTGGTCCAGTTTGTTTGCTGGTGTGTTGGTTTTTCAGAGATCACACTTAAATTATCTTATCAGTCTTGTGTTTTGCAACCAAGTAGCTGTACAATCTCTTTGGAACAAACCTGGTTAAAGGAAAGAAAAACTAGAGAGATACTCTTTTCTGACTTGTGGGTGCATGGAATTGAAAAGAAGTTGTAGGAATGTGGGCGCATTTAGTGGCAGTACATATGAAAACCTGAATACGATTCAGGTAGTTCAGGGATAAATATCCTTGTAAGAAGAAAATGCTTTCTTTAATACTGTTTGAAATAAAGACTGTTTACTGTATTTTGTGAGTGATCACACTGAAATTATTTTTTTTGCAGTATTGTGCAACCAAGCAGCTGTCCAAGCTCTTTGGAACAAACAGAATAACAGGAAAGCAAAATTAGAGTGACACTTCTAAGATGTGCCTGGGTCAGAATACTTGTCCACCACTGGTATACAGTAAATGTATTCTGAGTTGGTGCACGGAATTTATTGACGATGTGGGAATTTGGGTGCATTTAGTGGAGGTACATCACCACTACCACTAGGAATATACCCCTTGATCTCTTAACATTCAGGTATTTGAGGGATCTTTGGCTAAATAGCCATAAAAAGTGGTAAACTATAACTCTATATAACTGCTTCTTCTTTGCATGGTTATAGGCGGTGGCGAGCCGGGGTAATTCCTCAGGCATCACACCTGAACAGTATTTTGCTTTCTAGTGGAATCATCTCAAACTACCAGACAGAAACAGTCAAAATTGGGGAGAGTTCATCCCACTCAATAAGACTTGGTACAAAAAAAAAAAACACACATCTACAAATACCAACAACAATAAAAAAAATCACTCCATATACAATTATGTTCAATTATGTTGTTGTATGCATGCATTAATGGCAGATATATTAGAGAGAAGCATGTAAAGTAATCTAAAAGTTTTGACTTTAACAAATGGCTGTAATTAAATGTATCAATAGTTTGTAATGATTCTGTAGTAAAAACGTATTAAAAACCTAATTTGTTTAGCACACACAGTGTTGGCTGACAGAATCCTTTATGTATAAGTAATGCACAACTCATTAACAGTTGCTGTGCATAAAACGAATATTCAACAAAACACCATGAACAAACCACACAGCAAACTACAATACAATACACATCTACCATCTCATTCCATGAGTAATATAGCTGACTAGATTTTTAAAAACAGTACATAAAAACAAAATCAAAATGAAATCCAGTTTTAAAATTACATTATGGCCTAAATTGTATACATTAATTAACAGTCCCAATTTTTGCACCATTCATACCGCTTTCCACATTCACCAACCTCTAGTTTAACCGCTTCAGCACCGGGCCATTTTACACCCTTCCTTACCAGAGCACTTTTTGCGATTCTGCACTGCGTCGCTTTAACTGACAATTGCGCGGTCGTGCGACGTTACACCCAAACAAAATTGACGTCCTTTTTTTCCCACAAAAAGAGCTTTTTTTGGTGGCATTTGATCGCCCCTGCGGTTTTTATTTTTTGCGCTATAAACAAAAGAAGAGCGACAATTTTGAAAAAAAAAACACAATATTTTTTACTTTTTGCTATAATAAAATATCCCATTTTTTTTTTAAAAAAACATTTTTTTTACTCAGTTTAGGCCGATACGTATTCTTCTACATATTTTTGGTAAAAAAAAAAAAAAAAAAATTAAAAAAAATAAAAATCGCAATAAGCGTATATTGATCGGTTTGCGCAAAAGTTATAGCGTCTACAAAATAGGGGATAGATTTATTGCATTTTTTTTTTTTACTAGTAATGGCGGCGATCTGCGATTTTTTTTTTCGTGACTGCGACATTGCGGCGGACACTTCGGACACTTTTGACACATTTTTGGGACCATTCACATTTACACAGCGATCGTTGCTATAAAAAATTGCATTGATTACTGTGTAAATGTGACTGGCAGGGAAGGGGTTTACACTAGGGGGCGCTGCAGGGGTTAATGTATTCCCTATATGTGTGATTCTAACTGTGGGGGGAGGGGACTCAAGGGGAGGAGACCGATCATGTGTTCCTCCGTACTGGGATCACATGATCGGTCTCCTCTCCGTTGACAGGACGTGGAGCTGTGTGTTTACACACACAGCTCCACGGTCCTGTTGTTTTAACAGGCAATCGCGGGTGCCCGGCGGACATCGCGGCCGTCGGACACTCGCACCGGGTCCCGAGCGACGCGGCCGGGAATGGGAGGACGTCATATGACGCCCACCCAGGATGGGAGATCCACCTTGTGGGCGTCATGACTGTGGGCGGGTATTGAAGTGGTTAATATCCTGACACACTGCGCTTGCTGTGCAGTGACACACAGGACGCACATCCAGGGCACCTTTGAAACACTGCATTCTGGTCTGAACTTGACACAGAAAACTATTTTGTGAATGCAGTTACCTGTGTTTTGCTATGAAAAATACTGCCCATTGACACTCACATAGTGTTAATGGGTCCTAAAGGGTAAATCCACTTTCATGGAAAAATAAAAAAAACAATATAGCAAATTAAAAAAAAAAAAAAAAAAAAAGGATATAGTTTACACAATTGTTACACACACCATAATGGAATTTATTGTTATTAATAAACTACAGCACGGTAATTTTCTGCAACATTCAGTGAAAATGTGGCTACCTGGAGATGCTCTTTACGCAACTAGTGTACAGAAAGTCCCATAAATGGGTGAAGAACTGCACAAAAGTTTGTAAAATGCAAAATCCTTGCAATGTTCTTTGGTCACCTAGAGGGGATTGTTTTTTTCCTCAAATATGGAGTTCCACTTTAAAGCAAAAAGATTTACCACCACTAAGTGAATGCAGAAGGAAACAAGCATGGAAATATATACTAGTGGCTTGTCACATTAATAAAACATGTTTTTAACCACTTGAACTTCAGAAGGATTTTTTGCAATATGGCACTGCGTTACTTTAACTGACAATTTTGCAGTAATGCAACGCTGTATCCAAATAAAAAACTTATATAATTTTTTCCCCACAAATATGGCTTTTTGGTAGTATTTGATCACCTCTGCATTTTTTTTTTTTTGGGGAAAAAATAAAAAAAAGACGGACAATTTAAAAAAAAATATAAATACATTTTTACTTTCTGATATATATATATATATAAAAAAACAAAAATTGTATTTCTTCATGAATTTAGGCCAATATGTATTCAGCTACATATTCTTGAAAAAAAAAATTCCAATATGCGTATATTGATTGGTTTGCCCAAAAGTTATAATGTCTACAAACTATGGGATATTGTATTCATGTTTTTACTAGTAATGGTGGTGATCAGTGACTTATAGCAGGACTGCAATGTTGTGGCGGACGTTCTGACACTTTTTTGGGAACCACTGACACCAAATACAGTGATCATTGCTAAAAATATGCACTGTGCTAATGACACTGGCTGGGAAGAGTTAAACATCTAGGGTGATCAAAGAGTTAACTGTGTGCCCAACCAGTGGTTTATGTGAACGGTGTGTGGTGTTTTTACTAGGCGGAGGGAGACGGAATCCTGTGCGGACTAAAAACATGCCTCTCACATGGGTGTATGCTTAAGTATGCCCATGTGAACAAAGCCCAACAGAGTGACAACCAGTGTTCGTGCTGCAGCTAAATAATGCAGCAATGCTGTCACCCTGTGGACAGGGTAGTCCAAGGCCCCTTTCACACGGATGGTCCATTCAGGGTCGTCTGTCAGTTTTATTAGGCGGACCTGAGCGGACGCTCCATAGACCTCTATGGAGAGTAGGATGTCAGCGGTGACATGTCCGCTAACATCCGACCCGTGCCGATCCGAAAAAGTGTGACGTAGGAAAACCCTATTTTTCCATCCATCTGCGGATCGGATGACAACGGACTCTACGGTCTGTCGTCATCCGATCGCCCATAGGGGAGAGCGGCGCTCTGACAGGTTCGCCCCTGCACGGTGTGCAGAGGCAGACCTGTCATCTTCCTGCTCAGCGGGGGATCGACAGAGCGATCCCCCGCTGTGCAGATCGGGCTCCGTACACAGACAAGTCTGTGTGAAAGAGCCCTAAAGCCTCATACACACGATCTGACTTTGTTCAAACTTTCCCATGGATTTTTGTACAAAAAATCCCGTGGATTTTTGTCCGTAAGTTTGTATTGCATACACACGATCTGACTTTTTAGGCAACAAACACGAACGTAGTGACGTTTTAACTTACTGACGACACTTCAAAAGAGGACGTTAAATTACTCCGGAGCCACCCTTTGGTGAACTTCTGTATCGTTGTTTGATCTTTTGCATTGGTTCTGAGCATGCGTGTTTGTACTTTATACAAAAGTCCTATGGTTTTCTGTAGACACGATCGGACTTTGCTCCATCAGACTTTTGTTGCCGGAAAATTTGTCTGTTCGCACAGCCAACAAAAAAGTCAGATGAAAACCGAAAAAGTTTGTCCGATGGACCGTATACACGGTCGGATGTTGCCTTAAAACAGCTAATTTGCAGTTTGTTGTCAAAAAGTCTGATCGTGTGTACGGGCCTTTAGATGGACAAGCAGTTTGTAAATGGATTTTGGGTAAAAGATAAAAAAATTAAAGACCAACCAGATTACACATTAACGTAAATATGCTTTGCGCCAACCTTTCCAACTGACATTTTTACTGGAGTGCTTGGCCTGTTACATGAGGTGAAACATTACTGTCAGAACTAACAACTAACAATAAAACTATTTTACAGGGGGGACTCAGGAAAACAACCCGCTGTGTTAAAGATTATCTAAAGTTACGGTGTTGACATTTTGTATTAACCGCTTCCCGACCGGCCACTGCATATATACGTCAGCAGAATGGCACGGCAGGCAGAATCACGTACCTGTACGTGATCGTGCATGTGCCTGCCCGTGGGTCGCGCGCGCGCCGCTAGCGGCGCGCTCGCGACCCGGTCGGGAGCTCCGTGACCCCGGCCGCGGGACCAGCGGACCCGATCGCCGCTGGTATCCCGCGATCGGGTTACGGAGCTGAAGAACGGGGAGAGGTCTATGTAAACAAACCTCTCCCCGCGCTTCCTACACTGACTGTCAGTGATCGGCGGTTCCCTGTCATCGGGAACGCCGATCAATGACGTCACACGTACAGCCACGCCCCCCTACTGTAAAAAAAACACAACACGTCACACTGACTCCTCCCCGCCCCCTAGTGGTTAACCCCCTAACTACAACTGTCATTTACATAGGAATCAGTGCTATTTAAATAGCAGTGATTGCTGTATAAATGACAAATGTCCCAAAAATGTGTCAAAAATGTCCGATGTGTCCGCCAAAATGTCGCAGTCACAATAAAAATCGCTGATCGCCGCCATTACTAATAAAAAAAAAAATATTAATAAAAATGCTATAAAACTATCCCCTATTTTGTAAACGCTATAACTTTTTTTGCAAACTAATCAATAATCGCTAATTGCGATTTTTTTTTACCAAAAATATGTAAAAGAATACGTATTGGCCTAAACTGAGGAAAAAAAATGTTTTTTTATATATATTTTTTGGGGATATTTATTATAGCAAAAAGTAAAAAATATTGCATTTTTTTCAAAATTGTCGCTCTATTTTTGTTTATAGCGCAAAAAATAAAAACCGCAGGGCGATCAAATACCACCAAAAGAAAGCTCTATTTGTGGAAAAAAAGGACGCCAATTTTGTTTTGGAGCCACGTCGCATGACCGCGCAATTGTTAGTTAAAGCGACGCAGTGCCGAATTGCAAAAAGGGGCCTGGTCCTTTAGCTGCAAATTGGTCCGGGGCTGAAGTGGTTAATAAAGACCATCTTTCACCAAAGCAAAATGCTGTATTCTCTTTTGTAAAATACTTTATTACTGTGAAAAATATGTGGTCTCTGTCTTTGTTGCTGCAGCCACTCATTTGTACCATTTCTGGTTCTTTATAATGAGCAGCATAGCTGATACTTCATCTTCCTGCCCATGGCAAAACTAGATGTTCGGTGTTAACGTGAAGCTTATGTCATACATGTGGGCATTACTACCGCCTACATCACTTGCAGAGATATAATGGAACTAACAATGAAGAATACATGGGCACATATTCTCTGTTTTCAAAGCTTTTGAATGGGTAGCTACTTAAATATTCAGAAGGGAGGCTACAACGTAGCCACCAATAAAAAATGGAAAAAAAAAAAAAAAATCCGTACAGATGCAGTTATCTGGCATAATGAAACGATGATTTATAGGCACTAAATGGACCTAGAATTTTGAACAAACAGGAGGAAAGAAAAAAAAATATATAAAATTTGGCAGTATACATGCAATTTTTATTTTCAACTTTAGTTAACCACTTCCCGACTGGCGAACACAGATATACGCCGGCAGAATGGCACGGACAGGCAAATGGGCGTACAGGTACATCCCTTTAAATTTGCTGCCACGCCATCGTGTGTGCCGGTCGGGACCTCCGTGAGTCCGATCGCGGGGAGATGCTAAAGTAAACAAGCATCTCCCCGTTCTGCCTAGCAACAGTGTCACTGATCTCTGCTCCCTGTGATTGGAGCAGAGATCAGTGATGTGTAAAACACAGCCATGCCCCCACAGTTAGCAACACGCCCCTAGGACACACTTAACACCTACACTGCCACTGCCAGTGTCATTTACACAGGAATCAGTGCATTTGTATAGCACTGATTGCTGTATAAATGACAATGGTCCCAAAAATGTGTCAAAAATGTCCGATGTGTCCGCCATAATGTCGCAGTCACAATAAATATTATAATAATATATAAAATTTCCATTGTATATATCGCATTAAAGCAGAGTTATTTTTTTACATTCTGTGTTATCTATAATGAGACAGGTGGACATCTCAGCTTGTATATTTCTAATTAAATTGGGGCAAAAGAAACCACTTAAGAAAAAGAATATAACACAGAATGTAAAAAATAACTCTGCTCTAATGTGCGATATATACAATGGAAATTCTTTCAATATATTAAAAGATAGACACTACTACATAGAAAAGTTAGGAATTTTCTGAGGCTTTTATAAAGCTCAATTTTTTTCTAATAAAAAACAAATTGAATAAGTTATCTTATTATTACTCTATAGGATTCACCCATGACTGTGTGGTTTTGGTCATCTCTTGTGGCACCTTGGTGTGGGCTGGTCTATGCCTGGACGGGACTCACCACCCTGTGGTGGACAAACTGCAGCAAAGTATTTTTAGAAGCCTAAGGAAAATAGCTGTTGTATATATTTATACACAATTTCTTTACATGAATTAACATTGGTATGTATATTGGACATGTTTGAATGTAGTAATGTTGGCTTCACCCTGACAAATGTTCCTGTCTAAAATGTCTTTGAATCCCTTTTTTTCAGATTATATCTATACATTTTCTTCTAAACGACGCCCCTGAAGAAGAAAGGAAGTTCTCCTGAAACATGTCAGGCTAATGGAGTAAATCCGTATAACTATGTATTCATATTTAAATCTGTAAAGAATGTATCCATCTATGTATTGATGCTTTGTATAGATCACTATCATGTTCTTTTACATGTTGTTTTAAAGATATTTCTAATAAATAATATTTTTATAAAATCTGTTCGCCTTAAAATTCCCACTGTACCGAGGGGTACTGTTGTCCCTTTTAAGGGATTTTCCTATAACCAATTTTGGGATGTTGGCAACACCTTTTGAGAACTCAATGTTTCTCTTTTGTGGTTCACCACTATATATATTTAAAGTTGCATCAAAGTCGTGCAGGGACTACCTTGAAGTCGCACCGATATGAATGGTACTTATTGGAAATAATGGGATACGACTTGTCTTGTAACTTTGCAGTTTCAAATCGCAGGACAAGTCACACAAGTGTAAAAAGTGAACCACAACCAAACATGCCTAAGTAACAGAAACCTAGCAAAATAACTACAGTATATACAAAATGTATACAATATGGAAATCAAGGGTAACAGGGGCAATGCAAGAAAAAAAAAAAAAAAAAAAGGAGAAATCAGGACTGGGTACAGGAACAAAGCGAGCAGGAGTAAGGGAACAGGATGCATGGATAGCTCAAGAGCAGGATGGATCTGGCAGCAACGCAATCAAAACAATGCGGCAAGTTGCAAAAGCAAAGGTGAGACTTAAGTAGCTGAGGCCAGGTGGAACTGATTACAGGAACCTGTTGACTGCTGGAAGACACCTGCTGGTGGACACTGGAACTACAGCTTTCAACCCAGAGACCTACAGTGCCACCAGCAGGAGAACCATGTCCTGACACCTCCTGTCCAAATGAGCACACATGAATTAATAAAGCCTCGATACACACCCTAACCTTTCCTCAATGGGCTAAAATGTGGTTTTAATATGGTTTGCAAAACGCTGGCCAGATTTGTTTTCATCTCCTGTTTCACGGACCACAAAAGGAAGAAAGGGAAATAACCTTGGCAAAACGACAACAAAAACATGACATTTTGCCCCACCTCACACTTTTTTGAATTGTGTTTTAATTTACTACAACAGGCACCAACAATTTCCAAATCATTTATATTAAGGCTTAATGTACACGGGACGTTTTTACAACATCTCCTGAAAGATTTAACTTGACAGATAGTAACCCACGTTTAAAACGTCTGTTTTACCGCATTTTTTTTTTTTCCAAATAGACAAAAATGAAAAAAAAAATGCCTGTAAAACGAAAAAACGCAGCTAACTAATTTGCTTGCCTTCAAAGAAAAGCCTATAAAACGCAACTGCCTAAAAACGACATTAAACAAACCTGTGTACATGTACACATAAGAGTATCCAACTACCTCTGAACGTCCGTTTACCAGCAGCAGTGTACATGAGGCCTTAGAGACTAAATTATGCATTTCAAACACAAAAATGTAGACCCGGTAAAAAGGTTCCTCCTTATAAGAGGTCTTACTGAAATATGTGTTGCGCTCGCGTTCAACCTTTAAGATGCATTCAGTGCACATACGGCATGTTAGGACTCAAATCTATCTTTCAGAAAGCAATGAACTATGAATAATATTCTCATAGCCATTAGGACCCTACTGAACTAGAGAAAGGAGTAAAGTGATTTGTAATCTAAGATGGCACTGAAGTGGCTTGCATTGATCTCAGAACTGCTCGGTGGAGTGGAAGGTAGAAAACCTCATTTCCAGCCAGTATAGAACTAATTCACTTTTTTTTTTTTTTTCGGTTTCCAGCTGGAAGCTCATTTGTTATGGATATTGAAGTTGGATGATTATGACTTGCTTCAGAACAGGCAGCCTGCGCGTTCTCATTCATCATGTCATAACTAAAACATAAAGAAAATCCCCAAGAAAGAAAATAGACATTTATTTAAATATAGCTTCAACAAAGAACTAATGTTATACCAAATGTGCCAATTCTGAAACCACATTCATCAATTTAACCATTTAATTTATCAAGGAAGGTATACAAGCATAATATATGTCTGTGTACAATCAATTAGACTGTTATTTTTTTTAAACACCTACCTAAAGTTAAGCTTTAAGCACAAAACAAGTGTAACAAATAGAGATGGCTCCCAAATATGAAAAACTCAGCTATGTATTTAGCTATGCCAGTACAGTTAAGTAAATTATATAAGCAGGACCAAAATGAAAGTAACTTACACGTTATTATTCTAATCCACAGCCTCACAATTAGCAGCAGACCTGACAGGCAGCCTAATTGTAAAAAAAAAAAAAGACAATGCTG
This sequence comes from Lithobates sylvaticus, assembly GCA_028564925.1. Taxonomy (NCBI): domain Eukaryota; kingdom Metazoa; phylum Chordata; class Amphibia; order Anura; family Ranidae; genus Lithobates; species Lithobates sylvaticus. The sequence goes on from CM053027.1 coordinate 135,761,856, forward strand.
CTGCTAATTGGGAGACAGTGGCTTTGCATTATCAGCCTATAACAGAAGGGCAAAATTTCAGGTTACAAACTTTCACAAAAATGACTTGCTTAAGAAAACTGTATACAGTGAGGCATGATGCTAAAAACATTAAAAAAATATCTGGGGTTTACATATAGTTTGTAGGCAACCTTTCAAATGTGGAAATCTACCTGGAAAATTTGCAGGACCCCAATAAAAAGGGCACGAAGCAAACTTAGAAAAAAAAAAAAAAAAGGGAGGATCTTAACCTACCTTAAAATGTTTGCTACATCAAGAAATTTGGCTTTAATTTTCATTCACAATTTTTCTCATGTCTGGGGAATAATTGGTCGTTCCCACAAGAATGGTACAGGAGTTTGGTACTGGGTGGGGTTAGGAGGGCCTCGTACATGAAGGTCAGGAGGATATATACTACAGGTTGGGGGGGGGGTCACATTACAGTGGGGTCAGAAGGGCACATAATAGGTTTCCTGATGCAATATGCTGCAGGGAAGCTGCTGTGGCAGATTTATTGTAGTGCATTGAACCCCGCTGTCACTCCTCTTATTCATCCCACATGATGGGACACACAGGCACCTAGGATGGACTGGGAATGAGGACCAGTGAGGTGACAGGAGTATTTCCCACCTTGCAGGCACACGGAGTGTGTTGCAGGATGGGAAATGCCTCTACTGCCTAGGATTGGCTTGAACAGGACTTGCTGGCTCAAAAGCTCAGGCAAGGAACACGCCTGAGCTCATCACTTCCCTGTGCAGCTCAGCAGCTAGCACCTGAGGCACAGAAAGGCAGGGATGCAATCACAATCTGCCCGTCACCTGCCTGCAGTTGATGGCTTGTTCGCAAATTGATGGGTTGCCGACCCACGCTTTAATGGCTCATTCAGAATGCAGGTCAGTACCATCCTCTTTGCAGAGCCACTGGCTGATGCGTGTGTATCCACCTCGGAAGTGGATGCAAAAGCAGCACCGGCTCACAATTTCCAGTCAAAGTTTGACATGTGGGCAGGAGTGGGTGCCAGGGATGCCATCTGAATGTGCCCTAATCTATACTGGGAGCCCATTTGCAGGTAGGGAGAGCACAGGGATGACTTCATCAATTAACTCTTTCATTGTCCAATCAACAGACTTGGGGCAGGGAAATAATTAAGGGGAAGGGCGTTAAACTGTACACATGGAAAATTAGTAAAATATGAAAAATGATTACTATAAATAATAATAATATTATTATTATTATTATTAATAATACAAAAACTATGACTTCTGCTTTAAATAATTTATTCACAAAGCCATATTTATTAGCATTGGACAATACTACACATTCCAAAGGGGAATATCAAACAAAACAGCCAATAACAAAATGTGCTAGGTAAATATCTGCCCCTACCAGATTTTACTTGGCAATGATTGAACACAAAAACACACCTTTGCGTAGAGCAGGGATATGCAATTAGTGGACCTCCAGCTGTTGCAAAACTACAAGTCCCATCATGCATCTGCCTCTGGGTGTCATGCTTGTGGCTGTCAGAGTCTTGCTATACCTCATGGGACTTGTAGTTCTGTAACAGCTGGAGGTCCGCTAAGTGCATATCCCTGGCGTAGAAGGCAATTAAATTACTAGGAAATGAAACTGCTCTGCAAAAATCACCTGTGTGCTGTGACACGCACCAGTTACTGCACACAATGCAGTTTGACCCACTAAAAAAAAAAAAAAATGCAGCTACTTAAACTTGCACTCACTTACTACAAATTGATGTGTAATCTTCAGTGCAACTGAATCTTCCAATTTGAGGTTTAATATGGAATTTTTTTTAAGAAAAAAGAATGCATTTGGGTAGCAAAAATATGAATGAAATCTACTCACTAGGGGATGAACCTCTGGGGGAATCAAGGATGGAAAAGGACCTGGGGGTCCTAGTAGATGATAGGCTCAGCAATGGCATGCAATGCCAAGCTGCTGCAAGCAAAACAAACAGAATATTGGCATGCATTAAAAGGTCTGGAGGGTATTAGTTATGAAGAAAGGTTACGAGCACTGAACTTGTTCTCTCTGGAGAAGAGACACTTGAGACTATTGTAAATTTAAATCAGATCTACTTGAGACTATTACTTCTAAAGCAGCCCATCACATTGGTGAGAACTAAAACTACAGTGCAAAACAGAAAAAAAGGATAAACATGGTACATCTTGTAAATATTGAAACCCATGGACAGATTTTGCAAACGGGGTTTGTTCATGGAAATTATTGGACAGTTGAGATGCAAGTTACAGATCCATGGAAAATTTTTAAAAACTAAAAAACAGTAAAAATAGCAGCAATATAAACACAGTAGCTAATCCGATTCCACATCTTCACCCATCATAACAAGCCTGAAATAATCTACAGTACAAATACTAAATTCAAAGACCATCAATGCATACTTAAAAAGACAGTGAGGTTGATTTACTAAACAGGCTATTTATAATATATATTTGAAAATGTATATTTTTCAAGAGCATAGTGAACATGGTGAAATTTCACTTTGCAAGGAATACCCTATCGCATGCAAGGAAACTAAAAAACAGCACTATGGAATGATGGAAGTCAGCAGAGCGTTGCCTTTGCCTGGAGAACATCCTCTTGCAAAGTGCAACGTCCATGGCAAAGTTTTGTTTTGCCTTTAGGTAACCTAACCCAGAGTTTCTCATCTCCTGTCCCCAAGGTGCCCCAACAGGTCATGTTTTTAGGCTGTACATTATTTTGCACAGGTGATTTGATCAGTTTCACTGCCTTAGTAATTACCACAGCCATTTCATCTGGGGGAAATCCTGAAAACATGACCGGTGCCTTTAGGACTGGAGTTGAGAAACACTGACCTAACCCTCAGTATCTGCAGCCTTACAGTCCAACAATGAGATTAAAATGCCTTTCTTCCTTTCTTTACAAAAACCTTCTCCATTCACAGAAAACAATGCAAGGATTTTTGTCAGTGGAGGAGGGTGGATTGGTCAGGTGCCAGTCAATGTACTGCAATGCTAGAGGCAATTAACTCATGTAGTGTTAATAGTTCAGTGCTGTCTCATAGATGAGCACATTAGACCATTTGTACTCATAATACCTTCCTATATTCGGGACACCATTCATCTCCTCCAGATCATTGAAGGAGTACAAGTGCCTGAACAGAGTATTCTAGTTAGCATTGATGTAGAAGCACTCTACAGTTCAATTCCACATTCAGGAGGAATATCTTGTATTCGTAAGGTGCTTTCCTAGATCAGTCATACTGAAGCCCCTTTCAATGACTTTAGCCTCATGGCGTTGGAATTTATTATGACCCACAATATTTTCCTATTTGATGGCGGATTTTTCCTCCAGGTACAGGGCGTAGCCATGGGCACCTGTTGTGCCCCTGGCTACGCCAATATGTACCTGGGGGAATGGGAACGAACTATTTTCAACAATGAGGATCTCTCGATGTACCTGTTCCACATCACCATGTGGCACAGGTACATCGATGATATCTTCATCGTTTGGGATGGACCTCTATCATTACTGGACTACCGCTTATTAGCACTGAACAAAAATGAGTTCAATCTCAAATTTACTATGTGTCATGAAATATTCAAGAATCACTCAAATATGCTGTCATGTAAATTGATCAGGAAAGCCACAGCGGGCAATACTATCCTGCACTCGTCCAGTTTCCACCCCAGACCATTAGTAAATTCCATCCCTTATGGGCAGTATTTACGGATTAAAAAACGGTATTGTTCCAATTACAATGATTTCAAACATGAGGCTAACAATCTAAAAAAAACGATTACTCGATCAAGGCTACAGCCACAAATGTCTCAAAAAAGAATTTAATCGTGTGAATGCTTGTAATAGATGCACTTTACTTGCTCCCAAAAAGAAAAAGCAAGACAACAATGTAGGCACTAGAATTATCACTACCTACACTAATGAACATATCAAGATACAGACTATCTGTAAAAAGTACTGGCATCTATTAACCGCAGATCCTGCCATAGGTCCTTTTGTGCCACCAGCTCCCTTAGTTACATATAGACGGGCAAATCAGTAGGAGACCTATTGGTTCAAAGTGAATTTAAAGGTTCAGCCAGAGGAGACCCATGCAAAACTACTGGGACTTATCCATGCGGTTCATGTTCTTATTGCAAGTACATGGATCCTAGGAGAATTACCCATTTGCCCAATGGTGCACGTTACAAGCCGCGACACTACTCTAACTGTCAAACCATTGGTGTAATCTATTTGATCATATGCAGTTGTACTTGCTTTTATGTGGGTAAAACCATTCAGAAGTTATGGCAAAGAATTTACCGACACATAAAAGCCATGCAGACTAGTGATCTTAATACTACACTTGGCAGACATGTTGCCTCAATGCATAGTGGTACTTTTCCTAGAGTCTCTGTAATAGTACTGGACCAGTTACACCCCAATACCCAAGGCGGTGACTTTGATAAATATTTGTTACAACTTGAGCTCAAATGGATTTCAAATTTAGAAGCTACTAGACCTCCAGGCCTCAATGAAGCCTTTAATCTAAAGCCTTTTTTACCAGGTTTTTCAACAGGTGGCTTTGATAGAGATCTTTAATTAAGCCACAGTTCTATGGCCACATACTTTTTGCAACCATTTCAGATGTGATTATAAGGATCTATTTCTCGCTCTCTTTCATTGAGAGTTCCACTTCTCTCTATATATTCAACTTTTCCTCTATGTTATTTTTGCAATGCGACTTTCTAGATAACTTGTCCATTCACAACAGTTTATTCCATATACTTTGTTTACCTATATAACTGACTTTTTGGTCTGTTATTATATACTTTTTTGTTTATGTCATTCCAGAAAAACAAAGGATATTGTTCTGATACTCTATGGCTCATACGGTACCCATAATATGGAAAATGTAAAGATGTATCTGATCGTCTCGTGTCTCATGCATGCTGTCTCTGATGATCTATAACTTTATTAGATATTGTTCTGTAACATATTTGATAATATTATACTCTTGTTGTTTGGGCAACCTTTTTAAAAATGTCTTTCTCCTTCCCGACTTGTTGGCTTTTCAGCTCATCCCGACACAGGAGGGCTCCTCCTACTTGGATTTTTTCCTAATGTGGGTGGGGCCTTATTCCCCAAACCTGGGACATTGCATAATTTGCGCACCATCCGGTTTCTTTCCACCATCCGGACTCTGTGCCCTGGCATTTGCCAGTAACAGTAATGTCCCATGCTGTGTCGGCGGCTCTGTCTGCGCCTGACATCATCCGACGTACGTCCGATGATGCCGGGGCACTGCGTGAGCCGGAGGTCCGCCCATTTGCTTTGGACATCAACAAGGGAACCTAAGCCACAGGTGCTCTGGCATGCTGTCAGATAACGCCGGGTGCGGCGTGAGCTGAAGGCCCGCCCATATGTTCCTTGGATACCAGCAAGTGAATCTAATTTACTAACGTTCGAGTGCACCGTCAGATCTGGTGTGGCTCGAATTACCAATCTCCACCTTCTTACACACCTTTCCTTGATTGAATCCAGGAACTAACAGGCCAACTCCTATCAACACTCCCACACTCTAGCAATATATAAGCAGGTTAGTTTGTTTGTGGCCATAACTGCGCTGTACAGCCAGGATACAGGTCTTCCTCCCGGAGAGCTACATTCTATTGCTGCCTTTGCAAGGTACATCTTTTTGGCTTTAGGATCTCATTTGTGATTATGTAAGATATTGATCCCCTATGCTTATTTTCTCAATACTCGTTTGGACTACAATGTTATTTCAGCATTGTCCTTTCAAACCTCTCCCTTATTTTTTAGCCCATACTTAGGCATCTCTTGTTTTTTGATAGGTGCCGGCTATTGGTCCATATTGCTTTGGCGGTCCCCGTATGTACTGAATTGCTGCTTGCCTGTGGGAGAGAGTAAAATTTTTTGCTGCTTTGTCCAAACTCAACTTTTTCAATAAATATTTTTTGGATGAAGTTATAGATCGAAAATTTTTCTTGCTGTTTGAACAGTATATCCTGTTCAACGTTACAGTATTTATTGCTGTTCCGTTTCAAATGATATAATTCAGCAACCATTTAAGATCTGAGACCTGAAAGATCATCTATCCATTCTGTGCCATATAAGCCTTTGACGCATGCTTTGTAAGTAAGTATTGCATATGACTAACAAATACTTCGGTACATTGTCATTTATCAATAGTATATTTTTTTCTGTATTTACTTTTAAAAATTTTGTTATTAATGCTTATATATATATATATATATATATATATATATATATACATATTATATATATATATATATATATATATATATATACATATACACATATATATATATATATATATATATACAATATATATATATATATATATATATATATATATATATATATATATATATATATATATATATATATATATACATATATATATACATATACACACACACACACACACACACACACACATATACATATATACACACACACACACACACACACACACACACACACACACATTTTTCAAATAGAAAATATACCAACACGCTGTGTGTGTGTTTTTTTCTTTGTGTTTTTTTTTTCTTTGCATGTCTCCATATACTATAGATGTGTAAATAATATTTTGTGTATTTAATAAAACTTTATTATATTTATACATTATACAATTTGTTTAGGTTATAGTTTTGCTTTTTGATCCCGTCATACCTTTCTATCCATACTATCCCTTGGGGCTACCCACAATAGTTTTTCAGTGCTGTGAAGAGGAGGCAGCTTCACTGGATATATGATGATTTCTAATAGCAGTAAGCAGAATATGGAATACACTAAATTGCAGCCAAGTTATGCGACTGAACTGTAGCCAAAAAAACTAAAAAACAAAACAAGACTTTATAGTTGAATCCCTGGCACAAGAAGTCATTAAATATATTCCTCAATAGTCACAATGAATATAAATCCACTTCATTAGCATCAAATTCCTTAGAAAACAGTCATTACCTTGTAAAGTAGTAGTGACATTATCACTGTGATGCATACAGCCTGGGTAGAGAATAGAGCTGTGGGAGGGACCCGACAGGCTCCTCCCACTACAGACTGCCTTCAGAAAACTATAGGGGGGCGGATAAAAGACCAGTCACCTTGCTGAAGCAGAGATACCAGCAGTGACTGGTCTTTATTACAAGATAGCTCCTGCACAAATGCAAAAGTATCATGCTGAATTACTGCACAAATCTGGAATACATAGAGAATAGCAGGATTCTATTAAAATACCTGACTGTTGCATTTAGACAATATTTTTACACACACACACACACACACACACACACACTTTTTTATTTAAAAAAATATATATATATTTTTTTTATTATTTATTTTTTTTTTTTTTAACTGGAGCTCGGCTTTAAACACGTACGTTACAGAATTAGGGAGTACTTTTTAGCTTTTCAAACTGCCACAAGCTAAGGCTGAAAAAGTTAAGGTTTCTTTTTTTGGGAGGAGAGTAGCACAATGCAAATCATTTTTAATTTTGAACATTTATTTAAAAAGCAAAAAAAATAAATAAATTGCGTGTTTGCTTGAAGAGGGCCAATTATCCTCTTGTCGGTAGGGGTGCTCATAATTTTTCTGCACTTCTCTTGTATTTGTAAAGGTATTTTCGTTTTTAATCAAGCCCAATTAGGGTCCTCCGTTTTTTTTTATTTACTCAAGACAAATACAAAAATTTCCACTTTTTGAATAGGCTTGGTGTTGCAACACAGTTTGGAGAGTCAAGCAAGCTCGACTAGCTTAAAAATGCAATCTAATTACCAATAATGGTTTCTACCTTGAAATAAGAAGAAAGATTTTTAAACATTTGAAACTCAAATGTGACAAAATGTTTCCTTCTCGTTAGGACAGGAAAAGGGCAACCTTTTTTCAGTAATATTTTTGCAATATAGGGATACCATGGACATAAGCTAGTAAAATCCCACAAGTCACAATGATTGTTTTTAACAATGAAAATGAAAGATCAGAAGACTCAGCCAAGATGAGGACATGGGGGAATAATGGGGGAAAATAGAGATAATGGGGGAAAAAAATCATAATATATATTTGTTAATTATTAGGCTGGTTTCACACTGGGGCGGTGCGGGGCGGCGACGGTAAAGCAGCGCTATATTTAGCGCTGCTTTACCATTGTTTTACCCGCGGTATGCGGCCGCTAGCGGGGTGGTTTTAACCCCCGCTAGCGGCCGCAAAAGGGTTAAAAACCTCTGCAAAGCGCCGCTGCAGCGGCGGTTTGCGGGCGGTATCCCCGTGGTTTCCCATTGATTTCAATGGGAAGGAGCGGTATAGGAGCGGTAAATACACCGCTCCAAAGATGCAGCTAGCAGGACTTTTGTTGCGGTCCTGCTAGCGCACCGCTCCAGTGTGAAAGCCCGCCGGCTTTCACACTGGAGTGAATGGGGCCGTTTTTTCAGGCGGTGTACAGGCGCTATTTTTAGCGCTGTACCGCCTGAAAACCGCCCCAGTGTGAAAGGGGCCTTAAAGTCTACAAATCTAAAATGGAAGAATTTCATAAGAAGCAGGAGGTATTTTAAGGTCCGCTTTGCTTAGGCAAAAAGTTTAAATTATATTCAATACCTTTAGATCTAGAAGTATGAGATACAGGAAAAGAGCTGGACAATGTGAGCGTAAGAACTGAGGAGTCTGGGCTGTGGGATTCATTATTGATTGGAATAAGGAGATGCCATGAAGAAGAAAGACCACAGTAACTAAAATTCAAGGGGCTGAAAATGAATAGATATTTTGGTAGCCCTGTTGCTTAGAAAGGATTACTATCAGGGCTGGGCTCAGCTCTTCCTTCTCTGAGCTGGCTGCTCAGCTGTCGGCTAATTGCCAGCTCCCATCTCTCACCACAGTTACTCAGCTGTTGATGATCCTGCTAGTCAGTCCTGCCTACTTAAGCCGTCCAGCTCTGAGGAGCTCTGCCTTCGCCTTGATCACATCACAAGATACTATCTCCTGCCTTCCTGTTTAAAGACTGGCTTTGCTGACATCCCTTCTGGCTCCAGATCCTGCTTCCCGTTCCACTACATTGATCCCCGACTTCTGGCTTGGCTGACTATCCATTCCGGTTACTGAACTTTGGCTATGTTTTGACTACGTTTGTTCCTTTTACTTTTATTATGAAACAAGTGTGATTTAACTGTACTTCTGTCTCGGCCTTATTTAATGGTTTCTGACAATTACAGAACAAAATAGATGGGAGTAAAAAGACCGCGCTACCCTGACGTACACAAAGGATCATACAATAGGATGGGCAAAAAAAGGAATAAATAAATAAACTGAATGAATCAAAAAATGATACTTAAAAAATGATACTTAAAACCGGCTGCAGAATGGTGGGATAAGCACACATAAGATATGGAAAAAGGAAAACTGCGCCAGGTCAAAACTAAAATGACAATAATAAGAACCGATGCACATGTATGACTTATGTGTCCGATTGGTAGTATTTTAGATACTGGTAACCTGAAGAATAGGGTCTGCACATAGATTGAAAAGGACATAGGCAAACAATGACAGTGTATTCTCAGGTTAGTGAAACATAAATGGCAAATAATCAACTAAAATCGTTCAAATGAACTATGAACAATAATAAATAATATTTGTCAAAGTCTCTGTGTAGGATGAGTAACCAATAGTGATGGATCAGAGTCCTCTTATGCAGAAGGTTCCACTACACCAATGTGCTCCACTTCTAATTAGAGTGCCACCACCAGTAAGTAGGCTCCTTACCAGATAAAGGTAAAACACACGCCCTCAGATATGAGCTTAGATACGAAATTCCAAACGCCAGGATGTAGTTGCCCCTCAAACTGTATCCTCCAAGGTGGATCAAAACTCCAAGACCAGAGGGAGGAAGAAGCACACTTCCAAACGCCAAAATAGACAGATGAGGCACTCGTGGGTGCGTTCACAGATCCCCATGTAAATAACAAAGGCAGACCATAGTGTAATATTGTAAAGGACTAAAAGATATTTATTAAAAGCGGATATTACTCACATTCTTGTGAACAGAATAAGCAGTAAGTAATCCAAAGTTGATTTTAAAAAGAGCGCCGGCCGGCATTCAAAAGCACCCTTTCTCCTTGTGATACGAACGTGGTGACGTCACTGCGCATCCTCCCATACGCGTTTCGTCATCAACAGACGTTTTCAATGGGGATAGGGTGCGCAGTGAGCCACCACATTATATACTACCAAGCCTCGTTGCGAGAGGCAAGGAAACGGCCATTCGACCATCTTGACTATGGGAAAGGTTGCCCTTACACTGGAAAAAAAAGAAAAAAGAATAGAAAAGAGGACTCATGCCCAATTTTCATTAAGAACATCTGGATTGGGTATGTGAGCGGAACCATACCCCCGTTGTAAACCCATTATAGGTACATATAGCGCCCCAATTGGGGAATGTGATATACATAAATAAAGTGAAAGAAATACCATGAAGTAGGAAATAGTGAAAGTACATGGCCTATTAAGGTCGAGTGTTCATGTGTGAGACTGGGAATAGAAGGAAACCCAGACCTCCCGAAAACGGGGAATTGGGTTCTATTAATGTGAATAGAATCAAAAAAAACATAAATGAATATAGAGAATTACTTAGAGTGAACACCTGTTAGGTAAGGTGACTGGTTCCTGTGTAGATCGTGGAGGCTATGCGACATGATAGTGAAAGTGATGGACAACTATACCTAGGGAAGGAAAGGAAAGAAAGGAAGACAATACACCCAACGTCTTTAGAGGACAGAAAAAAGGGGAAAAATCTATCTTCTAATGTAATGTGACGATGAGAACAGATATGACGTGCAAAAAATGTGAAATTAGAAGTGCCCAAGAGAAAAATGTTTTTATAGTAGGTGAAAAAATACGAGAAAAAATACATAAATAAAACTAAATATGGGTGAGAAGTGAAGACGAAAAATATTAAATGAGAAAAAAAATATATATAAATAAAAATAAAAATAAAAATAATAATGAATAAAAATGAAAATAGAAATAAAAATAAAAATAAAAATAAAAATAAAAACTAAAACTAAAACTAAAACTAAAAATAAAAATAAATATACAAACGAAAATAGAAGTAAAAATGAAAATAAAAATAAATATAAAAATTAGAAATAAAATAAAAATAGAAATAAAAATAAAAATAAAAATGAAAATAAAATAAAAAAATACTAATAAAAATAGGTATAAATATACACAAGGATAAGTAAATAAAAATAGATATAGATACAGATGATGAATAAGTAAATGAATTGGAAATTAAATCAAAAATATAAAATCAAAAAAGAATCAAAAGTGAAAAAAATATACAAATAAAAATATATCAGAAAAGAGAATCACTGAAAAGACTAGAGATCAATATAAAAGTTGGGTGGTTACACTAAATTAAATAGAAATGAAAATGACGATGTAAAAACAAAAAATAAGAAGTCAAAAAGAAAAATAAAAATAAATATAAAAAAAAAAAAAAAAAAAATAAAGAAAAAAAGAAAAGAAGAAAAAAGAAGAAAAGAAGAAAAGAAAATTGACCATATAAAAGATGAATAGTGAGTGAAGAGATTGGAAAATCATAGTGATGATAAAGGATGGAAGGTGGATAGAGGGTGAAGAAAGGGGAATGTGTGGGTGTGTTGTCAGTGAAAGGAGGAGTGGATGGACCAACAGAAAAAAATTTTTTTTTTTGGATCGCATGCCAATTGATGTGCACAAAGAAATCAAAAAATAACAAAAATTAGTAATGTGATGGGAAGAGATAAATGTGATAATGTGTCATGGAGACACCTGTATGATACATAATGTAGCATGAAGGGGAAAGAATTAAATTTATTCCCACTGAAGGGGTATGGATAATGTCCTCGGGATATAAACTAAATTAGGGCCCTTCCCTGCATGTCGCAACCCAGACATTGATAGGAGGAGAGGGAAGTCCATAAATTTCATTACAAAGTATGTAGAAACAAGCATATCACAGTGTGGAATACATAATTAGTAGGAACGTTCACCGATAAAAACATAAAAATATATATATATCCAAAACCTGAGATAAAATCATGCATTATTGATAAAAGCATTTACATCTGTATCCACATTCATCCCAAAGGGGACATAAGTCTTGAGTTTGTGTATCCAGGACATCTCAAGTTTGGAGATCTCTCTCACTAAATGTCCCCCTCTCCAATTTGGCTTATACTTATCCAGGCCTAAAAATAGGGTGTTGGCTGGATCCCTCTTGTGAAATAGGAGGTAATGTTTGGAGACGGAATGATTTTTAAACCCAGAAATGATATTTGTGATATGCTCATTTAAACGTATTTGTAAAGGCCGTTTGGTGCGGCCCACATATTGTAGGCCGCACGGACATTGTAAAAGGTACACAACGCCTGTAGACGCACAAGTAATGCAAGGTTTAATTTTGAATATTTCTTGTGTAGCAGTGGACTGGACCGAAGTGGTTCGTCTCGTTGTGCACGAGTTTAGACGGCACACTCTGCAACGCCTACATTTATAATAACCACTTAACTGATCAAAGAAACCCCCACTCCTAACTGGAGGGTTGAGAACATTCGGGGCTATTTGTCCTTGTAAGGATTGAGCCCCCCTGAAGATTATTCGGGGTTTCGGGGGTAGAATCTCGGCAAGAGCTGGGTCATTGGTCACAATGTGCCAATGTTTGTTGATCAGAGCTTTTATGCTACTATGTTGTACTGAGTACGTGGTCACAAATGGTACCCCAGTTGGAAGATTGTTTTCTCCCCTAGAACTCTTTTCCGTCAGTAGATCTTCCCTCTTGGTGGTGCTCACCATCTGCAAGGTGTTTCTAAGGGTATTTTCTGGGTAACCTTTTTCAATGAAACGATTGACCAGGACTTCAGCCTGTGTCAGGAATTGTTTATGGTCAGAGCAGTTCCTCCGTAGCCTCAAAAACTGGCTCTTCGGAACTGCTCTCAGCCACGGATGATAATGACAACTCCCGACAGGGATAAAAGAGTTCCTGTCCGTTTCCTTAAAGAAAGTGGAGGTGGTGAACAAATGGTTACTGATGCATATACTCAAGTCTAAATAGTGGACCTCAGACTGGCTCGCTTCAAACTTAAGAATAATACCTCTTTGATTGAGGTTGAGGTTATTCATAAAGCTCTCCAACTCGCTCAGCTGACCATCCCATAGGAGGAGGATGTCATCAATGTACCTTGCCCAAAGAATGACTTGGGGTACCTGTTGGGAATAGATGACATCCTCCTCCCACTTGGCCATAAACAAATTGGCAAGGCTGGGGGCGTATTTAGCCCCCATTGCCACTCCTGTGTCCTGCTTATAGAAGTTGCCATCGAACCAGAAATAGTTCGATGCCGCTGCAAACTTCAGGAGAGACATCAGAAAATCAACCTGTTTTTGGGGTAGGTCAGAGTCTCTCTCGAGATAGAATAACACGGCTTCAAACCCCAAAGTGTGGGGGATGATGGTGTACAGAGACGTGACATCGATGGTCACCATCCACATCCCAGCAGTAGGTACCATGTTGGACAGTATGTTAATGATGTGCCTAGAATCCTTCACATACGAAGGCATGGAGCGTACCAGAGGCTGTAGGTAAAAGTCAATATATCTGCCCACCCGGGACGTGATGGAATCAATCCCACTTACTATGGGACGTCCCGGGGGGCAGATTGGGTCTTTGTGTAATTTGGGGAGGTAGTAGATGGTCGGGGTGCGAGGGGCTATGGGAATAAGGTATAGCTTTTCCTTCATGGTGAGAATGCCCTCATAATGGCCCTCTGCCACCAGCCTCTCGAGATCCCTGGTGTATTTAAGCTTGGGATCTCCCGATAGGAGGGTGTAAGTGGTGGTGTCACCTATTATTCTGGACATTTCGGCCATGTAGTCCGCCTTGTCCAGGACAACTATTCCACCACCCTTATCGGCGGGCCTCACGACCAGCTCTTTATTGAGACATAATGATTCTAAACCTTCCTGTAGGGATTTGTTCAGCCTCGCTTTTTTAACCTCCATGGCATCCAAATCTCTAAGCAGCACATCTCTGAACACACGAAGAGAAGGCGCTAGTGGGCCAGGAGGGTTAAAGAGCGAAGCATTCCTCAATCCAGAATGAACAAATTCACTTGCTCTTACTTGACTATTTACAGGAATTCCGGACATATATTTTTTAATATTGAGCTTTCTTATGAACAAATGAATGTCCATGAAGGTCTTAAATTTATCTAAGCGCTTGGGGGGCACAAATTTAAGACCCTTGTCCAGTAGTCCTTTTTCTGAGGGGGACAGGGTCTTGGAACTCAAGTTGAAGATCCCCTGTCCCACTATATTCGCTGTCGTTTGTGCTGCTCTGATCCTCCTCCCCCCTCTGGTTCCTCTCCTCTTTCTCCCAACCTTTTTTGGCCTTGTGTTGGTTTGTGAAAACCCCAGCTCCCTTGCTGGTTAGGTGTGGCCGGACCTTGTGGCCCCAGAGTTCTATTGGGGACCCTATTCGGGGCACCATAACTGGTGGCCACCCCTTGTTCTGGTGGATAAAAGCCATTGGGAAAGGAAGAGTCTTCCCCTATGGCATCAAACTCCCTGAGTGGATAGAAGGAATTGTGTGTGGGAATATTGTAGTCCCACCCAGATTCTCCTTGATACCAATTGGGTGGCTGTGAATCCCAATATTCCTGAGCACTGGGTCTCCAGCTGTCAAATTGATCAGTATAGGGACCTCTACCTCTCTGGTCAGAAGAATTATTCCTTCCTCTCTGGTTCCCAGGATTCCACCCTCTCCCCCTTGACTTTTACCTACAGCCTTTGGTACGCTCCATGCCTTCGTATGTGAAGGATTCTAGGCACATCATTAACATACTGTCCAACATGGTACCTACTGCTGGGATGTGGATGGTGACCATCGATGTCACGTCTCTGTATACCATCATCCCCCACACTTTGGGATTTGAAGCCGTGTTATTCTATCTTGAGAGAGACTCCGACCTACCCCAAAAACAGGTCGACTTTCTGATGTCTCTCCTGAAGTTTGCAGCGGCATCGAACTATTTCTGGTTCGATGGCAACTTCTATAAGCAGGACACAGGAGTGGCAATGGGGGCTAAATACGCCCCCAGCCTTGCCAATTTGTTTATGGCCAAGTGGGAGGAGGATGTCATCTATTCCCAACAGGTACCCCAAGTCATTCTTTGGGCAAGGTACATTGATGACATCCTCCTCCTATGGGATGGTCAGCTGAGCGAGTTGGAGAGCTTTATGAATAACCTCAACCTCAATCAAAGAGGTATTATTCTTAAGTTTGAAGCGAGCCAGTCTGAGGTCCACTATTTAGACTTGAGTATATGCATCAGTAACCATTTGTTCACCACCTCCACTTTCTTTAAGGAAACGGACAGGAACTCTTTTATCCCTGTCGGGAGTTGTCATTATCATCCGTGGCTGAGAGCAGTTCCGAAGAGCCAGTTTTTGAGGCTACGGAGGCACTGCTCTGACCATAAACAATTCCTGACACAGGCTGAAGTCCTGGTCAATCGTTTCATTGAAAAAGGTTACCCAGAAAATACCCTTAGAAACACCTTGCAGATGGTGAGCACCACCAAGAGAGAAGATCTACTGACGGAAAAGAGTTCTAGGGGAGAAAACAATTTTCCAACTGGGGTACCATTTGTGACCACGTACTCAGTACAACATAGTAGCATAAAAGCTCTGATCAACAAACATTGGCACATTGTGACCAATGACTCAGCTCTTGCCGAGATTCTACCTCCGAAACCCCGAATAATCTTCAGGGGGGCTCAATCCTTACAAGGACAAATAGCCCCGAATGTTCTCAACCCTCCAGTTAGGAGTGGGGGTTTCTTTGATCAGTTAAGTGGTTATTATAAATGTAGGCGTTGCAGAGTGTGCCGTCTAAACTCGTGCACAACGAGACGAACCACTTCGGTCCAGTCCACTGCTACACAAGAAATATTCAAAATTAAACCTTGCATTACTTGTGCGTCTACAGGCGTTGTGTACCTTTTACAATGTCCGTGCGGCCTACAATATGTGGGCCGCACCAAACGGCCTTTACAAATACGTTTAAATGAGCATATCACAAATATCATTTCTGGGTTTAAAAATCATTCCGTCTCCAAACATTACCTCCTATTTCACAAGAGGGATCCAGCCAACACCCTATTTTTAGGCCTGGATAAGTATAAGCCAAATTGGAGAGGGGGACATTTAGTGAGAGAGATCTCCAAACTTGAGATGTCCTGGATACACAAACTCAAGACTTATGTCCCCTTTGGGATGAATGTGGATACAGATGTAAATGCTTTTATCAATAATGCATGATTTTATCTCAGGTTTTGGATATATATATATTTTTATGTTTTTATGTTTTTATCGGTGAACGTTCCTACTAATTATGTATTCCACACTGTGATATGCTTGTTTCTACATACTTTGTAATGAAATTTATGGACTTCCCTCTCCTCCTATCAATGTCTGGGTTGCGACATGCAGGGAAGGGCCCTAATTTAGTTTATATCCCGAGGACATTATCCATACCCCTTCAGTGGGAATAAATTTAATTCTTTCCCCTTCATGCTACATTATGTATCATACAGGTGTCTCCATGACACATTATCACATTTATCTCTTCCCATCACATTACTAATTTTTGTTATTTTTTGATTTCTTTGTGCACATCAATTGGCATGCGATCCAAAAAAAAAAATTTTTTTCTGTTGGTCCATCCACTCCTCCTTTCACTGACAACACACCCATACATTCCCCTTTCTTCACCCTCTATCCACCTTCCATCCTTTATCATCACTATGATTTTCCAATCTCTTCACTCACTATTCATCTTTTATATGGTCAATTTTCTTTTCTTCTTTTCTTCTTTTCTTTTTTTCTTTATTTTTTTTTTTTTTTTTTTTTTTTTTTTTTATATTTATTTTTATTTTTCTTTTTGACTTCTTATTTTTTGTTTTTACATCGTCATTTTCATTTCTATTTAATTTAGTGTAACCACCCAACTTTTATATTGATCTCTAGTCTTTTCAGTGATTCTCTTTTCTGATATATTTTTATTTGTATATTTTTTTCACTTTTGATTCTTTTTTGATTTATATTTTTGATTTAATTTCCAATTCATTTACTTATTCATCATCTGTATCTATATCTATTTTTATTTACTTATCCTTGTGTATATTTATACCTATTTTTATTAGTATTTTTATTTTTATTTTTATTTCTATTTTTATTTTATTTCTAATTTTATATTTATTTTTATTTTCATTTTTACTTCTATTTTCGTTTGTATATTTATTTTTATATTTTTATTTTATTTTTATTTTTATTTTTATTTTTATTTTTATTTTTTTTTCTATTTTCATTTTCATTCATTATTATTTTTTATTTTTATTTTTATTTATATATATTTTTTTTCTCATTTAATATTTTTCGTCTTCACTTCTCACCCATATTTAGTTTTATTTATGTATTTTTTCTCGTATTTTTTCACCTACTATAAAAACATTTTTCTCTTGGGCACTTCTAATTTCACATTTTTTGCACGTCATATCTGTTCTCATCGTCACATTACATTAGAAGATAGATTTTTTCCCCTTTTTTCTGTCCTCTAAAGACGTTGGGTGTATTGTCTTCCTTTCTTTCCTTTCCTTCCCTAGGTATAGTTGTCCATCACTTTCACTATCATGTCGCATAGCCTCCACGATCTACACAGGAACCAGTCACCTTACCTAACAGGTGTTCACTCTAAGTAATTCTCTATATTCATTTATGTTTTTTTTGATTCTATTCACATTAATAGAACCCAATTCCCCGTTTTCGGGAGGTCTGGGTTTCCTTCTATTCCCAGTCTCACACATGAACACTCGACCTTAATAGGCCATGTACTTTCACTATTTCCTACTTCATGGTATTTCTTTCACTTTATTTATGTATATCACATTCCCCAATTGGGGCGCTATATGTACCTATAATGGGTTTACAACGGGGGTATGGTTCCGCTCACATACCCAATCCAGATGTTCTTAATGAAAATTGGGCATAAGAGTCCTCTTTTCTATTCTTTTTTCTTTTTTTCCAGTGTAAGGGCAACCTTTCCCATAGTCAAGATGGTCGAATGGCCGTTTCCTTGCCTCTCGCAACGAGGCTTGGTAGTATATAATGTGGTGGCTCACTGCGCACCCTATCCCCATTGAAAACGTCTGTTGATGACGAAACGCGTATGGGAGGACGCGCAGTGACGTCACCACGTTCGTATCACAAGGAGAAAGGGTGCTTTTGAATGCCGGCCGGCGCTCTTTTTAAAATCAACTTTGGATTACTTACTGCTTATTCTGTTCACAAGAATGTGAGTAATATCCGCTTTTAATAAATATCTTTTAGTCCTTTACAATATTACACTATGGTCTGCCTTTGTTATTTACATGGGGATCTGTGAACGCACCCACGAGTGCCTCATCTGTCTATTTTGGCGTTTGGAAGTGTGCTTCTTCCTCCCTCTGGTCTTGGAGTTTTGATCCACCTTGGAGGATACAGTTTGAGGGGCAACTACATCCTGGCGTTTGGAATTTCGTATCTAAGCTCATATCTGAGGGCGTGTGTTTTACCTTTATCTGGTAAGGAGCCTACTTACTGGTGGTGGCACTCTAATTAGAAGTGGAGCACATTGGTGTAGTGGAACCTTCTGCATAAGAGGACTCTGATCCATCACTATTGGTTACTCATCCTACACAGAGACTTTGACAAATATTATTTATTATTGTTCATAGTTCATTTGAACGATTTTAGTTGATTATTTGCCATTTATGTTTCACTAACCTGAGAATACACTGTCATTGTTTGCCTATGTCCTTTTCAATCTATGTGCAGACCCTATTCTTCAGGTTACCAGTATCTAAAATACTACCAATCGGACACATAAGTCATACATGTGCATCGGTTCTTATTATTGTCATTTTAGTTTTGACCTGGCGCAGTTTTCCTTTTTCCACAGAACAAAATAGAAATCACAGAAAATGGGACTTTTTTGGCACCGTATCGAACACACAAAATCGTATGTATATGTAAAATATTTGTCTTTTATTAGACCATGGATTAAAAACAAATTAAAACCATTAGATAGTATTAACCCAAACTAGTGTGTGAGCATACACACCCCCTGTATACAGGCCGGGAGCTTCCAAAGTATTGACACTGGCACATATGTAATGAAACAAATACAATCACCAAGGACAAATAAATATAGCGGGGGGCCATCTCTGGAGGGGTGCGTCGGCCTCACACTAGGTGGACAGTGCTGTGCTCAACATGTTTCACTTAGCAAGGATTAACCAATTCTCTAAACTCGTCTATTACTGGTTAAGTTGTATAAAAAAGTACAAATAAAACCAACATAAAAATGCACACACAGCACTAACACAGCCCCAATCAAAAAACACTGCCTATGCATTGTGGGTAACACACTGCCAGTTTGCATTGCAATGCACATATTATAGTGTAGTGCAGGGGTCTACAAACTTTCTAAAACAAAAAGGGGCAGTTAACTGTCCTTCAGACTTTAGGAGGGCTGGACTGTGGCCATTGGGAGTAGAAATTATCATGCCATCAGTGAGAGTAAACAATGCATGCAGGGGGAGAAATATTGCCCTGTCGTTGGTGTCAGTGAGATTAATAGTGCCCCATTGTGGGGGTCAGTGGAAGGAATAATTCCCCACCAATGGTGTCGGTAAGATTAATAGTGCCCCATTGTTTCAATGGGAGGAATAGTGCCCCATTATTGGTGTCAGCGGATAGTACCACATTTTTGGTGTCAATTTGAGGAATAGTGCCCCATCTTTGGTGTCAATGGGAGAAATAGTGCCCAATTGTTGTCAGTGGCCGGAATATTACCCCATTGTTGGTTTGATGGTGTCAGTGGGAGGAACAGCGCCTTGTATCAGTGGAAGGAAAAGTGCCCCAAGGGCCGAATAGAGGCAAGCAAAGGGCCGCATCTGGCCCCCGAGGCACAGTTTGGAGACCCCTGGTGTAGTGCATTGCATTGAGTCTTTTTCAAATGGCACTGCAGCACATTAAAACAAAGACTGCCTTAACCCAACTTAATTTAATGAGCAACCTAATGTGCAATACCATGCATTTAATAATGCAGTGCAGTAGATCACACAGGAATGAAGAGGGCCCAAAAGCTTGGTCGTATCGCTAAATGTCAATAGTCTCCAATCACATTGAAATGCCAATAGGGAATATGGGGATTTTGGAGGGAGGGTAGCTTTTTTTTTTTTAACAGGTTTCAATCATATTAGATGAAAATCTTCACTTCAAAAATTTGTGAGCATTCACTTCAACTATTCAATCAAGAAAAGCATCTGCAATTCATTGGTTATTTAAAATAGACAGGAATTTGCTTTTCGTGTCATTTTATAAAAAAATGTGTAAATATATTCACATCAATTGAGTAAAGATTCTCAACTTAACTCTTTTAGTAAATCAATCCAATGGTATGGGACTTTTTAGAAAACGTTTACATTTGTAATGAGTTTTATCAGTGCACAACTAAAAATCGGGGTAAGGAGGGCATGGCTAACCACAGACCGAGAAGGCCGCTTGAGAGCCAGCGGCATTAAAAGGACCCATAAGTAGCCAATTTTCACACCCTAAAGTGCTATCCAGCTCCCAGGCTTCTGCTGGCCATGGCCAGAAAACAGAAAGGAAAAAATAAATTAAAAAAAAAAGCCTCAAAAACTGACTGCCTTCTTCCCACAAGATGGCGCCGGCTCCCCCTCCTCCTCGGCTGCACGTACTCCACCATCAGCCTCACAGAAGCAGCCCTGCAAAGAACACACACTACCTTTCCTCCACTCCGATGTCAGTGAGCCTTGAGAAAGCAAGATTTAAGATGGATGGATCAAGACACAGGATCGAGGTGAGCCCCAATAATAACAACACCACGGAAAAAAAAATAAAAAAAAAAAAAATGTCCCCCCTTGGTGGGATTTTAAAGGCAGCAACACCACTCATTTGGAAAAAAAGACGTTTATTAATGATATAAAAAGCGAGAAAATTTTGCATATGAAACGATCAGTTAAAAAACATGACATAACAAAAAACATTGATGTTGGTGTGTTTTTTCAAGGAAAAGGGGGTAGGTCATCTACTTTTTTTACCATATATTCAATGGATCAAGAAAGGCCACATGAAGGCCAAGATGCCCTTGACAGCCATCACATTGAACCCATGGTAAATCTTTTGATATTTATCTTTACAGTTGGCTATTGATCTGGAAATGTTTATTGCACTGTGAGGCTATGCCAATTGGATGCACGGACAGCTGTATTATTTATGCGTTTCCACATTGTTTAAGAACAGGGGAGATTTACCAATTCCCCTAATCCCCCCTTCGCTCTTTCCTGCATTCTTATGCAGCTCATCCTACCACCCTGCTGTCAATCTGCCTATCACCCCGATATATGACCAAATAGTACATGGAGGGCTCCCATAAGATACTCTGCCTTTTGATCCTAGGGGGTAGTGCCAAGAGGCCTTCATTTGGTGCCATCCTCCACAGTGTTCTGCTGTTATTCCTGCTTGCATAGCGCAGTATATATTGAACCAACTCCCTACTTACTTACTTTTTGGAAGGTGTTCCGTATGGCAGAATTGTGTCTATATTCCATGTTTTTGCCACCATCCTTGTCACGTTGCTGTGATGTTTTTTTTTTTTTATTGGATAAATATATGATCACATATTCTCCTATTCAATACCCTTGACGAATGGTTTGTAACCAGAAACACGTTGGGTACCGGAATCCTAATGGAGCTTGGAGAGTACTACGTTTCAATTATATTTGTGCACTTGTTACATATTTATGCTATGTTTTGTTATGTCATGTTTAACTGATCATTTCATATGCAAAATGATCCAATTTAATTTCATTAATAAACTTTCCTTTTTTCCCCCACGCAAAAGGGATGTGGCAGCAATCCACCACTTTCTGATACGGTGAAAACATATCTATAGATATATATGGGTAGCAAATACCCAATCCCCCGCTTCAATCGTTTTCACCATCTCAGAAGCAGATTTTTCCAATTTCATTGATTAAATATTTTTGTATAGCTATTGTGACTGGATTTAGTTGGCAATCTTTGGCCCTTTGACCCCATTAATGTTCAGGGGTAAAGAATTTGAGGCCTTGATGGGCAAATAAGTAACATGGCAAAAAAGAAGCACAGGGTCAGAAATTACCTCTGTTTTTTTCAGTTGAAGAGATTAGTGGAGAAAAAAAGGTGTCTATGTTTTGGCATTTTGAGCACTATATCCAAGAGGATATTAATCCTTTTGGATTAATAATTCAGATCTTTACCACCCTAGATAACACAGACACAGCATTTAAAAAGGATGGGAGAACAATCTCCAACAATGTACCAAGGTGATGATGAAACTACTTACTGAGGAATATCAGAAAAGGATAACTATATTGGAAAAGGATATGGATAATATATATATGCCAAACTAGAGTCTTTTAAAAAGGAACTACCCAATATCAATGAACAAGAATAGGTAATAAAAACATAAAATAGACCAAAATGGTAAAAGAACTGATAACCACAAAAAAAAAAAAAAATTTTGGACGGACAAAAACAGCATTTAGAGAAGGGAAAGCGTATCATTGGCAACAAAAGAACACCCAAACACAACAACAAAGAAATAGTAATCTTAAAACTTGGGGTAAAGGAAATAGATCAAATTCATCTCTTAATTCCCTTTCTTCTTCATTTTCACAGACGTCACAGTTAGCCAATACCTCTGCATCCGTCGGAATTGCTCCAGCGATGAGGCATTTCAAATGGAGGAAGAAAACCCAAGGACAATATTGTCATACAGAGGATGTTTTTGGTATCCTCTCTGGCACTTTAATACTTGTACTACAAAACGTGGAAATATGGAGAATAATTAACAAGCATGTGGATAATGTCCAGCTCTTAAAAAAGCACCTTTTTAAATTCATCTCCATAATCCATTTTTTCCAATACATGGTTCTTTTCCTACTTTCCCTTTTCCTCCCTTTCCCTTCTTTTTCTCCCTCCCCCCCCCCCCCCCCCAGAGAGTTCCAAGTTTCTATTATATTTGTGTACTTGTTACATACTGTATTTACACTATGTTTTGTTTGTTTATCTTTTCACTGATCATTTCATATGCGAAATGATCTAATTTTATATAATTAATAAACACCTTTTATTCTACATGAGTGGTGTTGCTGCATTTAAAAACCCACCGGGGGGGGGGGGGGGTTCCTTTTTTTTCAAGCAACAGGGATGTGGCAGCAATCCACCATGGTTTTCACTGTATCTATATATTAACACCAATGACTCTGGGGAAGATACGAGAGAGCTCCCTGAATCCATAGAGGACCTCCCTACTAATAAAATCAGCCAGTAATGGGCACAGTCCTCTCACATGCTCATTTCCCTAAGGAGCTCTCTTCATACAGATATGATGTCCTGTTTGCATAACTTCACCAAGGAGCTGCAGGCTGTTGAATCCAGAGTGGAACACTTTGAAATAAAAATGGGAGACTTTGATACCACTATTAATGATCTTGTAGGTGCCAATGAAGCAAAGGATAAGACGGATTGGGTCAAGGAAAAATTAGCTGACATTGAAGATAGATCCAGAATGAACAATCTAAAAATTAGGGGTATCCCTGAATCTATATCACAGGCAGACCACCGCAAATATACCACCAACATGTTTAAAGTTCTGCTGCCTGAGCTTACTGATATGGGATGTCACCATTGATAGGATTTACCATCTACCCAAGCCTAACCACCTCCTTGACTATGTTCCATGAGATTTAATCCTACGATTGCATATTTTCACATAAAATAACCTCTGATGATAATGCACAACAAGGAACAGATTCCCGCACCATATGCAAACTTCTCTCAATACACATTGCAAAAGCACAAAAACCTAAAAAAAAATAAAAAACATAACCAAGGTCCTCAGAAATAACAGGATTAGTTAGGGATGGGGATACCCCACAAAAATTACAGTCACAAAAGATTACTACGCACATGATAGACTCTCTGGAAAAAAGGGCCTCTTTTGAAAATCATGGACTATTCTTCCTGACTCTCCTAGCAACTCTTATTTCTCCTCCGGAGACACTTAACGTGTGGATCCTGAATGACACTTAGTCACTGCTAAGAACGCAAACATAACTAATCACGGTGGAAATCTCCTTTTTATCTCTCATGCACCAAGTTCCCCTAAGTTGCAGAGTATTGTCTAAGCCCACTTCTCACCCCAGTTTACACCTGAGTAGCATGAAGCTGCATTCGGGTTTTTGTAACTCACTCTTTTACGGTTTACCCGTTTGTGTGCTCAATGTTTTCCCTTTTATTTTTGTGTCACAGTCCAACTACTATGAACATCCATGCAAGCTCAAGCTCTTTCACAAGTGACAACTGGACGGCGGTTCCTTCACCACGTACCTCTTTCTGCCCACTTGGAGGTACGATCTACAAAGTGTGAGTAAACCTTTTCATTTGCCACACCCTTCCCACAAATATGGGAGTGACATTGCTCACCATAAAAAAAAAAAAAAAAAAAAAAACAAACAAACACAAAAGGGTCTCAACAACCCCCGTTTTCTTTATCTCCATTTACCCTTTTCACCAGTCTTCTCTCTCCACTAGATACATGGCTCTTATTTGCCTCATACCATTATTACCACATGAGAGTTCTTCATAGTATATACCCCCTTTATTTAATTTTTTTTAACAGACTCTTTGGAGCCCCACTCTGCGTTACCACATACACTTTATGGAGAATCTAATCTCTTGGGGATTATGTGCTGGAGCATTCGCCTCATGCGTGGTTTAGCTCCCCCCAGCTCCCGTGACAGACAACCCACTCCAGCGGTTCCTTTCAAGTACAGCATCACACACCCCCATTTTTCTAGTCTTATGTTAGTAATCTCATTATACTACTCTTCAATTCCTTTGATGCGGGAGTTTTTACCAGAACTTATTGTTATCTTTATATTAATATTTTCCAGAGAGTAACAGACGCATCCACTCCTGATGAAGTGTTTTTACAAACGCGTCAAGACAAGATGAAACTTTGTTTCAGTTAGTCATTCTATCCACTCATTATCCCTCATTTACCGTTTAAATTACCCCATATACTGGCAACTGCAATGTGCTGCCACATCAACTTCAAAGGTTGTATTTACATGAATGATTTGGTTTATGTAGCTATATTCTTTAATTATATTGTTCATTAACTGTACTTTATGCAACAATTACATATATGTATTGACTTTTAATGTTTTTCATATTGAGTGCGATTTTTATACCCCCTTTGTGTTAATAAAATCATTAAGTCACTATGCATGTACTGCCTGGTCCTATGGTCACCTGCCTCACATAAAGTCCCAATCTCCTTTTTAGTTCTCATTGACCCAGGGATGGAGAGCACATAGTACCATATGTATGCCTCATTTAAAGTCCCATTTGCTTTCCTCTTGCCCTTTCCATGTATACCCTGTTAAAAAGGAAATCCTTATGGCGGGAAGCTATATAAATACAATAGTGATATACTTTGCGTCAAAGAAATGCATTTCTGCAAGCAAGCACCCCCCCAAGTGCTCCTACAGGAGCTTTCCACATATTTTTACCGCTAATGCAGATACCAAAAAATGAGTGATTCTAACAGCCATCAGAGACACGGTCTCCTTCACATCACACAGAATAATTTAATATCAGAGTAAATCGAAATCATCTGTAGAGACAAGATTTAGCTACTGTCATTATTAGACTCACTCTACTTCTTGTTTGCCCAACATTAAAGAAGAACTGAGCTAAAATAAAATGACGATCTACAGTGTTATAGGGAACCTGTTAAAAAGGGAAATCTTTTTTTTTTTACAGGAATTCAAGACAAAAAAGTGACAGTGCCTACACCGCTATAGCTGTAGGTCTGTTGTGTGGGAGGGCATTGCTACCTCTGCTTGCTGGGCTCACAAGATCTCAAATGATTTGGCATTGTTACCATTACTGGCTGAAAGACTAAAAATGTGATTTAGGAAGGAGGGGATAAAATCAACTTTGTAGTCATGTAATGGTTTCTATAAAAAAAGAAATTGCTCTGAAAGCAGATATTTCTAGTAAAAAGTATAATACATTTCACAAAATTTACAAGTCCAGTCACACAGAATTATGGAATATAAAAAAAAAAAAAAGGGAGAAGAGCTTGAAAAGTATAACTCTGCATTTTCCCATATTGACGATAGCTATTCCAAGGCTGGAGAGTAAAACTTCCACTTCAATTGCTGGTGACCCCCGACATGCCACGTTTGGCATGTCATTTTTTTTGGGGGGGGGGGGGCAGAGCGGGTACCCAGTTTTTGCAGGCACCCAGCTCCCACTTCCTCCCCTGGCACCGCAGCACTGGAAGTTCACCTCTTCCCCCTCCCTCCCTGCAATCTTCTGGGACACATCACAGGTCGCAGAAGATTGCCCAGCGCAGCTCAGGCATGCGCATTGCGCGCCCGGCTGTGAAGCCACAGCTGGGCACCCACAGTTAGAATGCATGTGCGCCCACATCGCTGGACCATGGGACAGGTGAGTGTCTGATAATTAAAAGTCAGCAGCTACACTTTTTGTAGCTGCTGACTTTTAAATGGGTGGAACTTAGCTTTAAGTTCATATTTGGACCTGGAGATTTCACAGTGACAAGGGTGGAATGAAATCTCCAATCCTGGATCCAGGTATTCAGAACAGCTAGCATACTAATTGGTCAGGTGTGTGCTGGACTTTTAGTAATAACCTGACCATGGTTCTGGGCTCCACCCCAGCAGACAGGAGGTCTGGCCCAGGAGTCAGGAGGGCTCCATGTGGGAGCCAGTGCAGCAAGAGGCTGCTAGCTGTGTGCACCAAGTCGGTCAGTGAACAGTCTGTAGGAGACAGACAAGGGCCTGGAGTGTAAGGCCAGAGTCGGCAGTGCTGCAAGTACAAAACAGAATGGCTGAATGTTGTTTATGTTAGAGAAGAAATGCTTAAACCCCCTGTGAGGGAAACCTGTGTCTTTGTTTGCTGAACTCTTACTAAAAATGGGCAAACAAAGCCCTTAAGAAGAAACAGCAAGGGACAGTGTCCTTAACCACTTCCAGACCACCCGCCATCGATATACGTCAGTCCTTTGACATAATGCTTTGTCCACTGTAGCACTAAGGTCACCAGTTTGAATCCCAATAATGACACTACCTGCATGGACTTTGGATGCTCTCCTTGTGCTTGTGTGGGAAAAATCTAATCACAACACAATTTTATAGGACTTTATAGGCATAATAGAATTTTTTTACATAGAATCTTTATTATAGCAAAATGTATTAATATTGACAACTATAAAAGCACATACACCATAAAATTGTGAATTAGAAATTCCACTGATCAACTAGTGGAAAGTGAAACTCAAGTGAGACTACATAGTCAATTTAATTAAACCAGAAGATTCTGTACATTTATCAAAGCTGTGACATACAGTACAAGTACTTAAAGTGGTGGAACACCCTGAAAATGAAAACTAGAAAAAATGTTAGTAACAATTTAAAAAAAAAAAAAAAAAATTATTTTTTTTACTTACCAGAAATGGCTGTTGCTAGGCAGATCGTCCTAATCTGCCTCCTCCAGCGCCGCGGTGATCTTCTTCTTCCGGTGAATGGGGCGCGGTGTGTTATGGGAACTGTGTCCCACAACACACCGCGTTCCCCATTCACAAATGACACTGGCGCATGCGCAGTAGGCCGTGCGCCGACTCGCGCATGCACAGTGGGCCGCGCGCCGACTCGTGCATGCGCAGTAGGCCGCGTGAAGCAGTTTCCCTTACGGAGGATGGCGGCGCTGGATCCGGATAGCCGAGGGACATCTCGGCCTCCACGAACGACATCGCGGGCGCCCTGGGAGGGTAAGTGTACTTATTAAAAGTCAGCAGCGACTTTTTTTTTAGCTGCCGACTTTTAAAAAAAATTTTTTGAAGGTAAAACCCCGCTTTAAAGACCTTTCCCACTTAAACATAATGTAAAATAACTCAGCATGCCAGTGTGCATGCTAACATGAAGTCATCTTACTTTCATTAATTGAATGTGGAGTTCACTTCTTAATACAAAATGAAAAAAGGTAAACTAACCCTGAAAACCCTTCCACACCCTCTAGATACATCTGTGAGGACATGGCTTACCAGTGCCTCACAACAAAGAAGTGGAATAAATAAAGTAAAAAAAAAAAATCTTTAAGTAAAGAGCAAGTCCACCTTAGCTGGTCCCATGCCACGCTCCTTTCTTCCCCCACCAGTTGCTATAATGTGATGCACACTTAATCTAAACTACACAGCTGTCAGGCAGGCAATGGTGAGCAGCGATTGGTCAGTGCGGTCACATTGACTAATTACAGCTTGCCATTGCTGGCACTTCGAAGCTACACAGCTGCAGAGGCTTCACAGTGAAGATTTTTAAGGTGTAGTTATAGTGACTTCCTGGGATAGCTGGAGAAGGACATTTGGCACACTGCAGCGGGTACTGGGGGATGGGGGTGAGGAGAATTTTTAAAGTTGGTTCACCTTTTTTATATTTTTTGCTTTTTATTTACAACTACTGTTTTTCCACTTGCTTGTTGAGGGAGGCACTGGTGATGTAGCCCTGGCCTCACAGCTGCATCCGAAGAAGGCTATATCCCCAGTGCCACCCTTGGAAATCCCATCTGTAAACTGCAAAGTCTTGTTAGACCTCAGGAGGATAGGCATTTTCCCCTCTCTCTCAGATGATATGCTTTGTTACAAGTTCCAGGAGGCAGACCCTGGAGTTCCAGGCAGAGTTCCAGGAAGTAAAAGGATATGGATTTGGTGAGATGGTGAAAATGGCCACCGTGAGAAGAATGGGTAGGAAAGGAAAAAGAAAAAAAAAAAAAAATTAAAAAGCCTGCCATTATCTATAAATATCTGCTTGTAGATTGCCATTACTAAACATTTCTAAAAAGTGCCTTTGTTATAACGTTACGGATAAGGGTCAAATTCCTCTTTAAATGTATGGCACACCTTAAGAACATTGGCATTTGCCCAATACATAATCTTTGCGTGTTCAATAAAGGAAATAAACACCCCTAATGTTATATCAGCATCTCAATGACGAGCCTGAAAACCCATTCATGAAAACATATTGTAAGAGAAGATTTAAAATGAACAGATGTGGTGATATAAAATACTCTATGCAGCGGTGCTAAAACATGCATTTTTTTTTAATTACAGTAGCTTATGTGTTTTTGAAGTAAAAAAATAAATGCTAATGTAACTCATTGACAGTCAGTCATCCACCTTCAATTTTATACCATTAGCAAGAATTGATTGCATTATTATATTAGAGTAATCCTTCAATCTACACAATTCTGCAGTCATCTATGACACAAACATTTGAAGTTTTTAGAAATCAGTTTTTACTGCAGCACCAACCATTAAATACAAACATAAAACTGTTAAATACAACCCAAACCAATAATTGCATGTTAGAAACCAATTTTTGAGGATGAATTCAACCACAGTGCCTGCAGCCACAGTGATCATTGAGGGCTTGTTTTAAAGCTTCTTTACTGCTTGTACAAAATATCTAAATGTATTAAGGTCCATAGTCAAAGCAGATGTGTTACCTATTAACCAAAGTTATAAGTTCTGACCTTGGAAAAGACAGACACTCTCCATTCGAAGCCAAGGCTAGTTATGATACATTAGAGAAAAATCATACATGGCTGTTTATTTTACATCCCCATCTGTTCACAAAATTCCCATGTTGCCAAGATGTAGGTGAGGGATAATTAGTCAAGGAGACAACCACCACAAATCTGACTATGTGCCTGACTTTTACAGGCACATAGATACAAATTAAACTGGTGTTCTTTATCATTACTCTTCATTATTGATAAATATTAAATATCTCTAAGAGCCGATTCACACATGGGCAGCGCGACTGCCTCAAGCGCCCTCCACACGACTTCAGCGGTGGCTTCCAAAATGACTTCTGTATAGAAGTCAATGCAAGTTGCCCCAAAAGTAGTACAGGAACCTTTTTCTAAGTCGGAGCGACTTGAGTCGTTCCTATTAGAAAGGTTCCATAGTACAGAATGGGACGCGACTTGTCAGGCGGCTAAGTCGCCCCTGTGTGAACCCCCACCATGCAAGTTAAACATGGATAAAAAAAAAACAGCAAGGTAATATATTGCAGCTTACCAGTCCTTAGATAATAGGTCCCTGCATTAGTTATCTTTTTTCAGGCTTTTCCCTAATTTATTTTCACCTGGTGATTCGGGTGATTCATGATACGGTGCCTATATAGAAACTGCATTGTCACCCTAGGACAGGACTACAGAAACCTTGCCTTCTTCTTCAAAAAACAGAGGGGAGGGGTTCTGTGGTCTAAGAGCAAAGATCATAGATAATTGGGAACAATGAAAGGTTTAATCGTGCACCAAAAAAAGGCAGAGAGCACAGATCGTGATCATCTGTAGACCATAGAGGTCTTTCAAATTTGAAAAATGAGAACCTCCTTTGATAGTGCTGTCTGATAAACAATATTCAGCCCATACCTAATAAAAATAGCCATCTGCATATGCCATCATTTAAGTAAGGCTCCATTCACACCTGAGCAATTTGGATTGCCGCCATTCCAGAATCGCTGCAAAACTCAGAAAGCAATGCCATTATTTATTAATAGCACCCCAAACAGGGGGCAATATTGCCCCGATTGTTGAGCGCCAAAATGTGGTACAACTGCAACAAAAATCGCAACCGCAAACACTCCTGGCTCTGTGCCAAGATTTGGTACATGAGCTTCTTTGGAGCAGGGGAGGCTCATACAATTGAATGGTTCTGCTCCAAAAATGCTGGGAGAAGGAGAAGGGAGGAAGGAGGAAGGAGGAGGGAGGATGTGCTGCAGCAGCTTTCCCTGTGCTACACTCAGGTGTGAATGTAGCCTAAAGTCTTCCATTCCCAAATTATCATTGAATTGCTGTACTATTTAATTTTAGAAACAGAAACGCGGTATAAAAAAAAAATAAAAAATAAAAAAGAGAAGGTCCACGTGGTCTTAGTATGGATCTAGGTTTGTCCCAAGCATGTTTGAATCTACCTACTGTTGACTGACTCACTACCTCTGCTGAAAGACCAAGCACCAACTACCCTTTCATTAAAACAATACTTTCTAAGATTTGTTTTTAAAACTTTCCTCCTGTTAGTTTGAGGTAAATTTTCCTTGTATTCTTGATCCTGGTTTCATATTGAAAATCCTGCCCTTTTGGACCTTATTCACACCCTAGATGTATTTAAAAAGGTTTCAATCAGGTTTCCCCTTTCCACTTTTCCTCCCGAATCCTCTCCTGATACGTTTTATCCCTTAGATCTTTCACCATTTTTGTTACTGGTCTCTGGACTCATTCTGTCTTATCAATATCTTTGTGTAAGTGAGGTCTCTAAAACTGGACACAACATTATAAATGAGGTCTCACTAAAGATCTATGTAGAGGAATCAGAACCTCCTTCCTCCTGCAGGCAATTCCTCTAGTGATGCATCCTGGAATTCTATTCACCTTTCCCTGCCTGGTCACACTGTTTGCTCATTTTGCAATTATCTGAAAGTACCCCAAAGCTTTATCTCGGTCGTGGATTTTCCTTTCATGTAAAAATGAATTAATAGTAAAATTGGGTGGACAAAAGATCTTGGAAATAGTACACAAGGATCTATACCTTACAGTCAACAAGATTGAAAGTTATACTTTCATGAAATATTGTGCGTGTATGTTTCTGTACTTACAAAATGTTTATCCACTCCTGTCACTCAAAGTCCCCATTAGCCGAAGACTAACTTATGTAGTAAAAGTTTTTGACTGTTACAACACAATGGGGGTTATTTACTAAAGGAAACTCCGCTTGTGCACTTGGAATTAAAGTTGATGTAGATCCGAGGGGGACATGCAAGGAAAAAAAAAACAGCATTTTAGCTTGCACATGATTGAAATGAGTGGAAGCTCTGCTGATTTTATCATCCAGATCTACCCCTTAGATTTAGAAAGAGTGCACTTGCAGTGCAAAGTGGATTTGCCTTTCGTAAATAACCCCCAAGGTCATTGTCATTTGGCATCTCTGCCATGCCAATGGCTGTATTTTACAAGGGTCAGCTGTAAAATAGCAGTCAGCATCCACTGCAGAAGATTTAACTGAGAGACGCATAGGATAATGAAAAAAAAAAAAGACAGTTCTTGTAGGTCAGCTTTAGCAAATATAGGGATGAGCGCATTGAAAATAAAAAAAAAAAAAATACTGTGAACACACTATTGCAGTCTTTCAAAAAGAGCTGAAGGTAATATTCTCTTGACACCTATTAAGAAATGTAATACAGCATTTACATTTTTAATGCTTACCTTATCTTTCATTTACTATTAAATGAGGGCACATCTCCAAATCATACTTGAAAAACTTGGAAATAGTAGGATTTGTTTCTTTATGGTTTCATTCGCTTCATTATGTTATTTATTTATTTTTTTTAAATGGCAGACGCCTCCCTAAGGCTACATAAGGGATGTCAGACAGTAGGGGACGACACAACGGAGAAGACAGTATCAGGACCAGAGCGGACATCTTTGTTTTTAGCGGGTAACCGGCGGTAAGGAAGAAGGCAGCAGCACTGGACAAGACAGCTCGGGTAAAGGAAGAGCTATTTTTTTTTTTAAATAAAAGGCCTGGTCAAAAACTGGCTCTTTTTTTTTTTTTACATTTCACATTTTTTGGTGAATTGGTAAGGGTACGATGTACCCGATAACTGTTCACATTAGGGGAGGAGGGATCTGGTTAAAGGGGGCCTCCAGATTCCGATAAGCCCCCTCGTCTGCATCGCCCGATAACCACCTGCCAGGTTTGTCATAAAGAGGCCCTTGTCCCGCAGATCCCCGCTGCCCCAAAGCACCCCCCCCCCCCCCCATTGAGGGTATGCAGTCTGTTATGGGTCAGTGTAGTGTTCATTTTTCTGAGCTTCTAAATACATACACTATATTACCAAAATCATTGTGACGCTTGCCTTGTCAGAAATTGTGAAATTTTTGCATTAATATTAAAAATATGACTGATCATGCCCAAAAACTGTATGTTATTTAAGGATAGTGATAACATGAAGCCATTTATTACCACATCGTTTTTTAGATCCTTTTTAAATCATAATAACAGAAATCACCCAAATGGTCCTGATCAAAAAAGTTTCCATACCCTGGAATGTTTGTCCTTGGTACAGACACAGAAGGTGGCACACACACACACACACACACACACACACACACACACACACTTTAAAATGGCTATTAAAAAAAAAAAAAAAAAAAAAGGAAGAAGAAGGTTCATTTCCCTCATTTGTGGCTTTTTAAATTGCAATTAGGGTCTGTGTATAAATAGTCAATGAGTTTGTTAGCTCTCACATGGATGCACTAAGCAGGCTAGATAACTAAGCCATGGAGAGCAGAAAATGACAGTCAAAACACCTGTATAACAAGGCAATGAAACTTTAAAAAGATGGAAATGGATATAAAAAGATATCCAAAGCCTTGAATATGCCAGTCAGTACTGTTCAATCTTTTGAAATTTTGGGGATCTTTGGATACCAAGCCAAGGTCAGGTAGCTCAAGAAAGAGTTCAGCCACAACTGCCACAGGAATTGTTCGGGATACAAAGAAAAACCCACAGGTAACCTCAGGAGATATACTGCTCTGGAAAAAGATGGCGAGTTTGTTTTATGGAGCTCAATACGATGATACTTGAACAAAAAAAAAAAAAAAAAAAAGAAGAGCTGCATGGTCAAGTTGACAGAAAGAAGTCTTTACTGCACAAGTTCCACAAAAAAACCTGGTTACATTATTGGAGAGCAGCCTGTATTTCGCCTGAGGTTACCTGTGGGTTTTTCTTTGTATCCTGGGCAATTCTTCCACCAGTTGTGGCTGCAATCTTTCTTGGTCTACCTGACCTTGGCTTGGTATAAAAGGACCCCCGAATTTAAGGGATTAAACAGTACTGACTGGCATATTCAAGGCTTTGGGTATCTTTTTATATCCTTTTCCATCTTTAGAAAGTGCCATTACTTTGTTACGCAGGTATACACAGACACCAATTGTGATTTAAAAAGCCACAAATGTGAGAAATTAACCTTTGCCATTTTAACCTGTGTGTGCCACCTTCTGTGTCTGTACCAAGGCCAAACATTTCAGAGTATGTAAACTTTTGATCAGGGCCATTTGGGTGATTTCTGTTATCATTACGATTTTAAAAGGATCCAAAAAAATCATGATAATAAATGGCTTCATGTGATCACGATCCTTAAATAGTATCGTTTATAGAAATAGAATCGTTTTTGGGCACGATCAGTCATATTTTCAATATTAATGCAAAAATGTCACAATTTCTGCCAGGGTATGTAAACTTTTGAGCTCAACTAACAGCTTCAACTCTTCTTGGAAAGCTGTCCATAAGGTTTAGGAGTGTGTCTATGGGAAAGTTTGATCATTCTTCAAGAAGCGCATTTGTGAGGTCAAGCAGTGACTCGGACAAGAAGGCTTGGCTCGCACTCTCCGCTCTAATTCATCCCAAAGGTGTTTTGTCAGGTTGAGGTCAGGCCTGTGCAGGCCAGTCAAGGTCCTCCACCCCAAACTTGCTCATTCAGGTCTTTATGGACCTTGGTTTGTGCACAGTCATGTTGGAACAGAAAGGGGCCATCCCAAAACCGTTCCCACAAAGTTGGGAGCATGAATTTGTGCAAAATGTTTTGGTATGCTGACACCTTAAGAGTTCCCTATACTGGAACTAAGGGGCCAAGCCCACATCATAATACCCCCTCCACCAAATGATTTGGAGCAGTGCATAAAGACATAGATGAGCGAGTTTGGGGTGTAGGAAATTGACTGGCCTGCACAGAGTCCTGACCTCAAACTAGATAGAACACCTTTGGGATTAATTAGAGTGGAGACTGCGAGCCAGGTCTTCTGGTCCACATTAGTGCTTGACCTCACAAATGCACTTCTGGAAGAATGGTCAAACATTCCCATAGACACACTCCTAAACCTTGAGGACAGCCTCCAAGAAGAGTTGAAGCTGCTGTAGATGCAAAGGGTGGGCCAACTCAAAATGAACCCTACGGACTAAGACTGGGATGTCATTAAAGTTAATGTGCGTTTAAAAGGCTGGCATCTCAATACTTTTGGTAATATAGTGTACAAACATTTTTTAAATAGCAGAGGAAATCCCAGGCAAGGATGTGTATACTATTGTATGCTTATGGGTAGGAACATTAGGACCATTAGCCTTGTTTTACAAGGCCAGCAGTAGTAAGAAATGTGTGGTAACCAGTTGTTCTAATAAATATGAAACCAATGAAAATGTCTCGGTTGCCACTTGTTACTGTACTTAGCTCTTTGCAGTGCCTTATTAAAGGATGTCGTTTTAAAACTAGGGAGATATAGTAAAAACATGTTAGAGACTGACACTATCTTGAATCCTATATTATATCTTTGAAATATCCTAGTGATCAAAGAACAAATTGCCTTCTTGCCTCTACAGTGAATGAATGCAAGTAATTTTGGAGGCTCACACTGTACATGAACCAGTTTTCCTACCCATTTAGAGTAGAGGGTGCTGTTCCTGCCCTTGCTCCATACCGAAGATGCTGTGGAACTTGGCACGAAGTTAAAAGATCCAGCTCTTTTATACATGTAGAGCCGGGCTCCTGACGAGCACGCACTATGGTTTTTTCAAAGTTAATGTTCCTGAAACTACAGTTGGGTTTTGGGGCTAATTATGCCAAGTTATGGTTTCAGTACCAGTCTGGCTGGACTGCATTGAGTCCTACTTGGCCGCAGGTGTCGCTGTCACCGCTGGCAAGTATGGGAACGCAGTTTAGTCAGGTGTATTGGATGCCCTTCTCTCTCGGAACCAACCCAGTGGGAGAGTTTGTCCCACTGTGAATTCTGGGAAAAGGTATTTAAGGTACTGAGATCACGCGTTTCGGGGTTCCGGTCCAGAAGCCATCTTCTGTCTGTTTGGTCCTGGTCCTCCTGACTAGCCCTCATGGCCCTCCTGGCCTGGGGTGCGGATCCATGCAATTCTGAGTCTCAGGGCTGGATAGCCCAAGGCGAAGCAACTGCAGGGACAGGTCTGAATGGATGTCGGGTCCTAAAGATTTAAAGGTGGTCCGGTGCCGTCTCGGCTAGGAGAGGACCAGCAACTGGAGAAGCATCCAGGGGAGGACTCACCGGGAGAAAGCCATGCGCTAAGGCTGGCTTCCCAGAAGGAGGCTGGAATCTCAGTTGAAGGACACTAATTGGATCTACACTCATACGGTATCGCCGGACCGGCTGCAAGATACTGGTACCGTACGATAGCTCTCTAAATTTGTCTAAGTGCCTCAGTTACAACAAAGTCTGTGGCAGAGACTTTTCTTTACCTAACACTTCACCGGCTGCTAGGCCCAGTGAGAGAAGGTCTATCCGGGTTGTGATAATCCAGTTGTGAGGCAGTTGCTCTCTGGATTTCTATAATGAGAGACTTTATAACTTCGCAGTTCCAAAGTACCTGAACTTCACCCTAATCCTCTACCCTTCATTTAAGAGACCGTTTTATATTTTTTTCAATAAATAACACAAAAAGGAAGATAAAGTGTCAGTTTCTACATTTCTTTGGGCCATCTACCACGGGAACCCCTAGATAGAGACAAGGTGAAGAAGGCAACGGTAAGCCTAATAAAACCAGCAGCTCCTTCGGGGGTTAGTGCTACATACATGACAATTTATTTTATTTTTTTAACAGTACAGCAAGGTATCAAGAGACCAGCTGGGAACATTTCTACCCATTTTCATATAGCACAACATCACCTTGAGTAGCTTACAAACTGTTTCTCTGAAATGATGTAGTACTCCGTGGAATGC
The DNA here is from genome assembly GCA_028564925.1 of Lithobates sylvaticus. Taxonomy (NCBI): domain Eukaryota; kingdom Metazoa; phylum Chordata; class Amphibia; order Anura; family Ranidae; genus Lithobates; species Lithobates sylvaticus. Next base: position 135,798,948 of record CM053027.1, read on the forward strand.
TTTTGTCTTCCACAAGGTAGAACAAAGTATTGTGTGTAAGCAGTCTAGAAAAGAAGCAGTGCTGTGCTTACCTTGAAATGAAAGCAGGAAAAGGAGAACACCAGCTTGTTAATACAAAGCAGTTCTTATGTGTAATGTAATGACCCATAAAATAAACGTTTTAATGTCAATGCAGAAAGTTATGGAAAACAGTATATCCCTTCATCTATTTCTTGCTACAGCTACAAGGGCAATTCCACCTCCCCACCGTGACACATGGTCACCTTCACCAAGACTAATGATTTGTATTATTTTGCTCTAATGGCCCACTTCTGCCAAGCTGAGAAATATATTCTAATGATTAGCATGCAACTCGTTCAATGTTCCGATTTGACTCGAGCACTGTAGACTATAATCCCGAAAAACAGCAAAAACATTGTGTGCTACATTAAAATTATATCAGGTCAAAAAAAAAAAAAAAAAAAAAAAAAAGGGGGAGGAGGACATATGCATTACTTATCTGATATCCATGTACTTCTCCCCTTGTTTAATCCCTTCAAAGACCCAGAGAGTCCAGAGACACCTGTTGATCTTCCAAAAATGCACCCTGTTGTGAGCTCAGAACAGACAGCATTTTTGTGGGACTGAGTGCTTTCAGCCCTACCCGATTGTCTTTTGCTAAAACTACTCCAACCCAACCCTTATCCTATTCTTCAAAACATAAAAAACTAGGAGGTTGATTTACTAAAGGCAAATCCACTCTGCACTACAAGTGCACTTGGAAGTACAGTCGCTGTAGATCTGAAATGCGGGGGAAGCTCTGCTGATTTTATCATCCAATCATGTGCAAACTAAAATGCTGTTTATTTTCCTTGCATGTCCCCCTCAGATCTACAGGGACTGCACTTGTGCACTTGTAGTGAAAAGTGGATTTGCCTTTAGTAAATAACCCCCTATATGTTGTCCCAAGAAAACAACTGGGAGTGTAAGCTACCCTCCTTGGGAGGTAATGCAGACGTATAAACAGGACGTTTTCTTTATTTGTAACTTTTTGCACTTATTTAACAGATATAAAAAAAAAAAAAAATCCTTTCAATTGTATACAGTACTTAACACACTAAAAAACTGGAGCAACTAAGAAGTTCACTGTTAGGGTTTACATACACGTATGATTTGCTGAAGATTTTTTTTCACCACTTGCCTGGTCTAATATGAACCTGTTGACTAACGCAATACAAAAAGAAACGATGTGTAAAAAACGTGACCAGATTTCACCTTTCATCAGTTTAGGTAAATTAAAATACAGAATGATGGTTTGTGGTTTGCTATGGGTGACTAGATATTGCCATTAGATTCACGGCTGAGAAGTAATGTAAAAGAAATTCCCCATTTAAGTCATTGGGAAAACTAACTCGCCTATTTGGTTGTTCTTTGAATTGTTCATATGCAAAAAAAAATTGTGAGTGAGTATTGGCTTCTTTGTTGTGTTTCTGGGTTATTACTCCATTATAGAGAGAGAAATGTGATAAACCTAAAGTGTCCATTTAGTACACCTTTTCAATACATGCACATTTACCCATCTTTTACACCTTTAAAAAAACATTGCAAGTACAAAAAATGGTTGTTGATTAGCCAGAAAAAAAAAAAAAATGCTGCCAACCTGAAATCCTAAGCAGTACTATCAGCCAAAGTTCTCCCTGCTGGACTACACAATACATCATATTATGCAAATTAAATGTGGGAGATAAGGAGGTGTTCTTTATTTCAGAGTTTTGGGCCGACAACACTGCGTTGGACTTCAATGCAGAAGAGGCAATCTTGTCAGCTCACTACAGAAAGTTAGGTGCTCACTGGGAGACAAAAAAAAAAAAAAAAAAAAAGGGGGGGGGGGGGGGGAAAGGAGGGAGGGGGTGGGGGGGGGGGAATGTTAATTTATTACAAAAGGGATTTTAAAATATGACACATTTATAAAATCCTGGTAAATCTAGGGGGGGGGGGGGGGGGGGGGGGGTCGACCAATACCGATTTTCCGGCTGCTTTTAAAGGCAGATATCCTGTAGATTGTTTTTTTTTTTTTTTTAATCATTTTTATTGCTGTCACAAGGAATGTAAACATCCATAATAGGCATGTGACAGGTACTCTTTATGGAGGGATCTATAAAGACCCCAAACCCCTCCACAGCACATAAGTATCCAAAACGGCAAGATCTGTGTTTTTGAATACTTTCTATTTTTTTTTTTAAAACTGGCACCTTTCGGGTTACTAGATTCGGCTTTGTTCGGGTCTCTGGCCAGCCAGCACGAGTCGGCTGGTCGCTCGGGCCTCACGGTAGGACGGGAGACTCGGCCACCCACTACTTGCTATTCCCTTAAAGGAAACTTGCAGTTAAGAGAAATACTGAGGCTGCAATTATTGGGCTCCTTCTAAAGCGGACTATACACAATGATTTTTTGCACTATATACAGCAGAGATGGACAAACTTACCACTGCAGCTAATGTGATTTAACACGATTCCACCAGCTGTCAAAATACGCCAACAGTAGCTGCATCTCCGACAATTCAACCAACAATTTCTTTCATTTTTTTAATTGAAAGATGTTGGGCAAGAGGCAGCTAACAGGGCACCCACTGAGTGAAATTCGGCCTGTACCTTAGGAAGTAGCTGAAATTTGAATAGTGTATGGCCAGCTCAAAGAGGAATTCCCGGTATGGATATTTTTACATTTTCTCAATGAATGTAAACATATACATTGGACAAGGCAGGACAGCGACATCACACTCGCCACCTTGTCCAATCAGACTGCTTTTCATTCATTGACAAAATGCAAAGCATTCTCTAATTGGCACCCATGCTCAGTGGGCCACCTCCTGTGCTCACAATGCAGCTGCTTGGCACAGATCCCAGAAGCTAGTGGAGATCACTGTAGTAGCGGTGATCAGACAAACTATCTGTAAAATTACAGAACTGGAAGGCAAACAGTAGAACATACTATGAATACATTTAAACTACTAATCAATAAAATAATGGGAGAGAATTACTGTCTTGGATGATTCCTAGAAAGTGAGTTACCAGTTAACTAACTGGAGAGTAGGACACTCTGGTCATATTGGACAACCATATGAAAGTTGGACCAGGTGGCAGCTCTGCAGAGATTTTTAAAGCAAACAACTATTTTTTTTGTTCACATTAGACCAAAGACTTCTAAAACTGAAAGGTTCCGGTGAAAAGTACAAATAAAATATTGTATTTTTTCCATAGTTTGGAGGTTTTTTTTGTGTTAGGTTAAAATAGTATGATTCTCTGTACATCCAAGTACTGAGAAGATGCTTCCTATGGTTTAAAAAAAAAAAAAAAAAAAAAGGAAACACTATTTCCCCAAGTCCTATGAATCTAGGGTAAGTTTTAGTCAGAAACAAAAAACTAAATATAAAAGACCATCAAAACTGCAGTAGGGTTTAGGGAAAACATGATGACTTCCACCTAAACTCCCGATGTGGCCAAAAGCCACTTGCAACAAAGTCTTAAAAATAAAAATTTTCGCAATATACAAAAAAAGGGTGACTAGATGAGCACTATAGATGAATTCTATTTTGGAAATGGCTAGATTGCTATTCAGTACTTCACTTTTTTAATGATGTGGTTCCATTGGGTCCTTACAGGAATTAATAGGAAAAGCTGTAAAGCCTATACCAGGAAAGTAGAGCCCCAAAACGCGAAAGGGGGTATAACACCTGCCACAAAGCAAAAGCATGTGAATACCCCTGGCTGCTGCCTTTGCAGCTAAAGGGGAAGCAGTTGGGGCAGTAAAACATGGCTCAACAGCATGATTTACCACCCCAAAGTGTAAATGAGCTCCTAAAGTCCTTTCTTCTATACCCATTTTGATTCACTAATAATTGAGATGTGGTCTTAATTAGCTTTAGCATACCAAATGAATCACTTTAAAAAATGTATTTTTTCAAAAACAAACAATGGTCAGTAGGCAGATGTTGTGTTAATACTTGTATCCTAAAAGCACAGTGATTAAAACGGTTACTTCATTAAAAAAAAAAAAAAAAAAAAAGAAGAGAGAAGAAGGAAGATGGATAGATTTTAAAAAAGTCAAAAGCATAATAAAAAAGGTGCTCACTTTTAAATCAGTATTTAGCCCAAAAGCAAACATTTATTTTATTGCAGATGTAATGACTGTATTGGTTTCATTTTTAGATTTTTTTTTTTCTCTCAATTTCTTTATGTTTAAATTTTAACCATGGCTTTTTTTCTCAGAAAATAGCTGCAGGAACTCAACCATGACCCCTCAAAACCCCCTTGACCCCCCAACTGACCCTTTAAACAGCATCAAATACTGGGTGTGGTCATATTTCACTAACATTGGGAGGATTAAATACCAGGAGTGCATTATGTACGGAGTGCAGAGTTCAGCCTTCTTCCACATCTCACTATCACCCCTCTTCCCAGCCGGCTCTAGGACCTCCCTGCACACTGTAAATGGCTCCATCTCTCTCACTTGCAGGTAGCTCATCCAGTGGGTGCGTCGGCATCTGCACAGCACCCCAGGCACCCACATCTCCCTTGTCCCCATCCTGCACTCAGTGGGAGCCACTCGGGAGACCAGATTTGTGGGAGCTGCTGAGAGACAAGCTGTCACTTGTAAACACAGAAGTTGGACTTCTGTGTTTTACAAGTGATAGTGCTGAGCAAGGAGCAGAGGGTCTGAGCCAGAGGTGGTGGAACGGAGTTCCACCAAGTTCCCGCTGAAAAAAAGCCCTAAATTTTAACAAAGGAAAATGAACAGCCTCTTCCATAATTGACATACATCACCTGTTTTTAGGTTTAGGTTTTCATCTGGTAATGCAGCCAGCAAGTTTAGTTTTTCACAGCACAAGCTCTCCAGCAGAATAGATCAGTTTACATGGATGAGACCAACCACTTAACACTGGCATGGGTAATTAAAATGATCAGCTTTTATTTATTTACTGTTTGCTGTAACTGCTTATAAAGTGTGAGCTGTAGTTTGGCTTCAATTTATTAATGGTTCTAAATCTGCCAAATACATTTACACTCCCCTCTCCTCCCCCCTAGACTGACAATGCTGCTGCGTTTCCTAAAATTGGAGAGTGCAACATCTGGTTCAGTTCTGCAAAGAAACCAATCAGCTTCCAGAATTTATTTCCAAAGCCTAATTAAACAAGCTGATATTTAAAGCGGATTGTGGCTACCATACACAGTTGCACCAGATTCTGAGTGCACCAGCTTTAGTAAATCTGCCTTGGTGTTCCACCAATACAGGAGGTGTGTTACTGGGCAGATCACCAGGTGAATACAGAGAGAAATATGATGCAGCCACCACATGTAATGGATTGGTAAGCTGCAATATATATAACATTTTTGGTTTTCGGTTTATTACCACTTTAATAGACTCTTTCTTGCCCATGGAGACAAGTGATGTCTTCTTTGGAGCCAATACTTTGCCTGACTTCAGATCTCAGATGTGGGCATTTTGGATATGAAAGGTGGTTGTGACTTTTAGTCTCACAGATAGCTGCCCATTGCACATGCGTGAGGCAGAGCCACGATGCAGGACTGGTCCCGCATCCTCCCGGGATGTGTAACATGCTCGAGGATCATTGTTGTACAGGCTGAGGCCAGGCTAAGATTATGCAATTCTCCCCTGAGCAAGAATTGCAGATGTGAGTGGGCACCCGTCACACAAAATTACCCACTCTTAGGAAAAAAAACAAAAAACAAACAAACACACAACACAACTTCCTACTCATTAACTGTATTTAAAACAATGCGTACCTATTATTTTTTCCCAAAAAAGTAATCACTACCAACAGAAACAAGGGGGCCATCACGGTTGACCTCCATGATTGGGACCCATCTCGCTCACCTTCTGCCTTTACCACTTTGAATCACTGACCCAGAATAAGTATGTGTTAAGTGAAGGAAGAACTCCTGATCTGCATAAATGTTTCAGCACTTTGAATATTTACAGCATGCATTTATCAGCATTACAGCCGGCCAGTGTTGTGTCCATATGGGACAAGTTTCCTTTATATAAAATAGGGTTTCTTAACCAAGGTGCCATGAGCACAGGACCCAGATTGCCTTGGAACAGCACCATAAGTTGCCATGGTATGGGCAGGCCTGAAACTCTAGGGCCAGAACGTATGGCATCATTCATTGCTATGTTCATGAAGGCCTGTTTGCCTCCACCATAGCAATGCATGACTAATGCAGGGCAGCCTGTATACATGGCCATCCTCAGCATTCAGGAAAAGATGGAAAGCTACCTCCTCCAAATAACCTCCACCTCAAGCCCTCTGCTGCACTGCTGGAGCGAAAAGGTAGGGCTTTGGTGGGGCGCGGTGACTGTGCGATTGGGGGGCTCTGATGGGAGGGCTGTGCAATGGGGGGAATCTGTAGTAATGGTTGTCTCTCATGTATAAGGGGGCCTCTGATGTGAGGGTGTGACTCTGATGTACAGGGGGACCTCTGGTGTGATGGGAAGCTTCTGATGTGAAGTGAATTTCATAAAAAGGTGGTTGTGTGCATTGTCCCAGGTTCTGTTTTCTATGTTTTTTTACATTTTGTAGTGGGGAACCTCAAAATGTTGCATACTTTTAAAAGGATGATACGAGGATAACATCACCACAACAATTTCTATGAACAAAAAAAAAAAAACTATGAACAGTGAACTTAAGTTGGTATATTTCTTCAGCAACCTTGAAAACTAAATTGAATTTACCATCATTGAGAACCACCAACATTGAATTTCGGTCACATTGAAAGAACATAAAATGTTAATTTGTTTTCATTCCTGTATACCAGGATTCACCAGGTGATTAAATGGTTTATACTGTAGGTGCCATTTCTATTCAGTAGAGGGCAAATTAGCAAACCTTACTCTTTATTTCACATAGATTCCACAAAACGTAATTACTGACTTTCTTGAATATTTTAAGTAAATCCTGTTTAAACCAAAAGTGAGCAGATACAGGGTACATACCATTAGCTGGGCTCTGGAGAACTCTGATACAACCTGGCTTCTGGAGTAAAGGAAAAGTGAGCACGCTTCCACCAGTGTTTGTCAACACGCATGAACAATTTCAGCCTTGACACAAGCGTCACACACTAGTTCCAGGTCAGCAATCCAACCAGACCCAGATTAAGTATGTGGGACCCAAGTCGGCAGCCTACCACTTCCAATAGAGCCTACACAGATATTTTGCTGTTAACAGATTCCCTTAGTCTAAGTTCACATCTATGCGGGCGGAAAAAAAAAAAAAATTTGGGCTCGCCACGAATGCTCCCACAGTCTGCCTGCCCCATCTCTTAAATAACTATGGGGCGGGGCCACCTGGCAACATCGCCTGGTGACACCACCCTCTGATGTCATTGACTGATGCATGCTGGGCCGCCGATGTCACAGGGGGCGGTGTGACCAGGAGAAGTTGCTGGTGGCCACGTCCAAAAACAGGAAAAAATAAAATAAAATAAAAAACTTCACACGGCAGTGCAGACAGACCGCTGGAGCATTCGTGATGAGATGTTTTTTTTTTTTTTTTTTTTAGTTTTTCCGGTCTGGCAGTGGCATGATTGAGGATGGATCTACATTGGGGCCCATTTTTACAATGTTTCTGGTGAATGTTTCTTGGGGGGGGGGGGGGGGGGGGGTGGGAGGCCCTTGTCTCCATCAACATGGCCTTTCCCCCCCCCTTAATCATATTTAGCTATGATTAGGCACCAAACACGTTAGCCGTTTTTCCCTGTCCTTCTTGTGTATGAAGTAACGGTGTTGGATTTTAAAATAAAGATGCCTTCAGCGGAGTGCGGCCGTCTAAAAATGGTTTTCTTTTTCTTCCAAATTTAGTGCAGAGCCAGCACCTGTGAGTTCTTAATAGGGCGGCGTTTCCAAGAGATCTGGAGCTTTTTGGAGCGGCAATCCCTTTTTCCCAAAGCACACACATGTTGAGGGCATGTGGCCTGGTATGGTTCAGGAGGGGGGGGGGGGGGGGTGCTCGCTTGTCCTCTCGCTTTCCTGACCTGCATACTTGGCTAAGGGTCTGGTTTGGATTGGGGGGGGGGGAGACCCCACGCCATTTTTTCCATGGATTTTTTTAGCCAGAAGTAATTTTTTCTACATTCAGCTGTCAGCAGGAAACCCATCCCCCCCCCGTGAGTGCTAGTAATTGGAGCACACGCTATAGTAGGACACACCAGGTAGTACTTTAAGTATATACTTTTTGCTTTGCCACTACTACTTGACCTGTTTTCATTCTTCCCCTCTCCCCTTTCCCCTCTCCTCCCTCCCCTTTCCTTTATCTTCTCCTCCTCGTTCCTCTTCCCCCTCCCTTCACTTTCCCGCCCCCCCTCCCTCCTTTTTTTCATCCCCATCAGGCCTGGTATCACCACAAACTTCATGTCTATCTATCTATCTATCTATATCATTTTTTTTTAGATATACTTTTTTCCTTACAAATCCCCCATGTCCCCCATGTCCGCCATTGAGGGATCCTATGGCGACTGAAGCCTGTTCCTGGCCTCCTAGGTAGGCAAATGCATCCAAGCTTCTGCTGTAGTTCTATACTTTTCTTGATATACACCCACTGTAAATGTATATTGTGTTGCTATCTTGTGTACAGGTTTTCAAATATGTAATTTACCTTATAGATTAATCCCCCTGACGAAGCGGTCCTTTCATAACCAGACAGACATTCACCTGGAAGTCTACAAGTATATGTATACTGTATCGACTTTGTTTCTTTTATGTATTGATTCCTTGTAATCATATGTGTGTTTTTATAGTCAATAAATCATTTTTATTAAAAGTTTATTTGTGCTCATTAGTACCGAGTTTTTCCCGTTTTTCCCCAGTTTTTGTAGGAAGACAGCCTCAGCAACTGTCCCTACTTTGCATAGCTAAGGAACAGCCAACATAAACATTAAGCAAATTAAACAACTAGTCACTTAAACAGGCCTAGGTGCCCAGACTGTTTGGCACCAAGCCCACAACCCTGGATACACAAAAGTACATCATCATAAGCATACACATCCCACAATGGATCGACAACAAGGTAAAGTGAACACAAAATGAATTACTTCTCCAAGGAGGTGAGCGAACAGAAAAAAAAGTAAAAAAAAAAAAAAATGGGCGACTCAATTATCAATGGGAATTCACACCTATGAGGCACACAATAGGACGAAGACACTCATAACACATTAAAAACAGAATATAGCAGGAGACCCCAGTATCAGGTTGGTTTGAGCCGATTATATTAACATCTGCTCTGAGTCTCACAGTCCAAAGTAGTTATTGCTGGTTTGGGCATAGATGCCCCACATATGAATCCTGGTCCTAGATTCCCAGAGTCTGTGTGTTGTGGGGAGACATGGACTTGAATCCAAAGCAAGACCACTCCAAGGGTCCCCCAGGCACACACCTTCCAAGAATATAGCCCCTTAAAAAGCCAGGGCCCATAGTCAGTAGGAAAGATGCTACCGTGTAGCCCCCTCCAAAAGCCCCTGCCCTGGTTGGGTCTGTCATAGCATATATCAGCTTTGTTCTTTTTAGAAGCACTTGCCATCTGCCATGCTTCAATGTAGAGGTTTATGTAGGAATCTCAACACCAAGCTTGTAATAATACCCTCTACTCCATACTCCAGGCATATTAGACTAAAACGTCTCTAACTCACTGAATGAGAACATTTCAATAGGTTGCCTTAATTCAGTGCATGCTAGATACAACATATTGAGCAGTAATGCACAGCAACAGTGTAAATGGGCACTTCAAGTTAGCACTGTTGGAGCTTCGATGAAATCCAATTACATTCACATGATTTTGCTGAACACTTGTTTTAAATATTGTATTGTTTATTTTCTCCTATATTATGTTGTGTATGCTGATGAATTATGTTTTGAAAGCAGTATTATAATTGAGCCATGAAGCATTTAATTGTAGGTGTCTACATGTTATCATAGGCGGACAATAAATATAAGATTTATTTTCGATAGACTGTACATAATTAGCATTCATTTTCATTCTCTTCCAAGTAGAATGTTATCCACAGTTCACCAGATATATTTTTCATAAATTACATATCACGTGCAATGTATCATTGTCTCAGCAACTACTAGTTGCGGAATAGTGTCAAACAGCTTCTGGTGGAGTTCTCCTTTATGCTAAACAAACAAAAATCACAATCTAATTTTTTTTTCCCCCAGACATACAATTTTTTTATCCAAAGTGGGTGAAATGTGTGAGTCTCCAATATCTCCTGTGATAATGAAACCTCAATTAAGAGAATGGTACTGCCAAAATCATTAAGAGAACCTTCTTTAGAAAGAAATATCCATCAAGGCACTATATAAAAAAGGGTTAATAAACCAAAAGCTATTTTTTTTATTTGGAGGTAGACTTAGACCCCATACACACTATATACAATTTTCTGTAGATTTTTTCCTTTAGATTTACCAAAACCATGAAGTGCACGGGCCTGCCTGATTGCATACAAATTTAAACTCTTAAGGTTTGACCTCATATTATATGGCTTTGGTAAATCTGAAGGAAACAATCTACAGAAAATTGTATATAGTGTGTATCCAGCTTTTGGCTTATATTCATAAATTGGTGAATCCGACATTCCCCCGAACATTCACTTTAGGAAAATTATCAGTTTAAATTTTAAATGAGAATGACCGATTCACCACCAGTAAATAATTGGTGAAATTAACATTCCAAGGTAAGTATGGCCGTCCCGCCAGGATAAGTCCTAGATTATTATTAGCGCTTATACCAGCCCTAGCAATAAACTATGTAAAATGTTTTTTCTTTTTAAAATTTTCCCTTGGGATTAAAGTATGCCGATTCTGAAATTTGGCAGGCTGGTCGTACCCAAACGGATCGAACCTGCTGAAATTGGAACCATCTATGGCCGGCCTTATTCTCTCTTGTGACCCAGAATCAGCAGACAGTGGGCAAAAGCTCTTTGGGAGCTGATGTCACAGAGACACTCCTGGCTCTGGAAGGATCCAGACAATGATCAATGATTGGTAACTGGCTCAACCTCTCAGTGTGATGCCCCCTCCACAGCCTGGCACTTCAGTGAGCCCTGGAGGGGCAGAGCTGACTGATAAGAAAAAAAAAAAAAAGAAGGTTTTTAAAGAACCATTTCACATATATTTTAAATAAAAATAACAAAGGGCACCTTTAGAAATGTCTAGTAATGGCATTCACAAAACAAATGCCTATAGAGAATTGCAGGGTTTTATTCTTTGTATACTTTATTTTTCTTTTCTTCCCTGGTCTTCTCATGGTGGCCATTTTTACTAAGGGCAGATTAATCCATCTCCCTTTACTTCCTGGAACTTTGCCTACAACTCTGGAATTGCCTCCAGGAATATGTGCCAGGAGCTTGCCAAGATTCATGTGTGAGGCCCTGGCTACATCAACAGTGCCTCACTCAACCAGGAAGTGGAAAAACAGTAATTCTATGCAAGAAGAAAGAAGTTAAAAGAGGAAGCAAGCCTGTACAGTTTAGGAGATATTTTCAGTGCGTGCAGCCAGTGACATCACTGGTGCATGCGCTCTGAAGGAACGGCCCACGTGTGCCGCTCCTCCCGAGCCCATGCCGTGAATGGCGGTGCATGCGCGACATCATCGCGGCTCCGGCCAGTCACAGCGCCGGAGCCTGCGAACCTTGAATGAAAGAAATTTCCATCCAGCTTCTTCAAATTTTCTTGTCACTGTGGTCAGAAACGAATGCGTATTTGACCCCCACTAATGATTTATTTCGTTATTTTTTTAAAGGAAAAACAAAACATTCAAAAAAAAAAAAAAAAATTCTACAAGTGTATGTCCAGCTTAAGACCTGTATTGGGCACCCCCTGACTGCAACTAAAGTATGACTTAAGGGGTTTCATGAAAACAGCTCAATGCTTTTTGAGGATGGGTTCATACTTATGCAATCCCAGACACCGTATTGCTGTGCACATCACATGCGATTTCTGTGCGTTGCAAATTCAGCCTGCCATACAGTTTGTATAGCTGAAATCGCATCACACTCGCACCAAAATGGTGCAGGACCCTTGTTTTAGTCCACACTGGAATTTGTTCGCTTGAGTGTTCAGACCCCTGAGATCCGAATTCCACAGTTTGTAATGAGTTCTACAAACCGATTTGGGGCTGTCAGTAACTTTATATTGACAACCGCAGTGGTTCTCAGACGTCAGTGTGAACTGCTTGAGATTCAGATGCGATGTGGGAACCCACACAGGCATTGCGGTGGTTCCCACATCACTGAGCCTAAAAGGTTTGGTAAATGTTTGCAGAAATGACAGCTTACATCTCTAGGCTATGATTCAGAAATTCTGTGTGTACAGTACCAAATAGGCTTATTCAATAGAGCAAAAGTGGTTTACAGAGCAGAAGAATCCATCAAAATCCTATTTTATTGAAATGGAATCTGTAAACTAAAATTTGTTACTAAAGTTATGTTTTTCTTTTTTTGGACATCACGGTTCTTTATATTGCTTAATGGAATAGGTGTGGGAGCTGCTGTGAACAAGCTGTTTGCCAGCATAGAAGTTTTCAGGTGCAAAACAGACAGCAATTCATCCCTATGGGCTTGCGCAGGGGGTCTTCAAACTACGGCCCTCCAGTTGTTCAGGAACTACAATTCCCATCATGCCTAGTCAGGTCTGTGAATGTCAGAGTTTTACAATGCCTCACGGGATGTGCAGTTCTGCAACAGTTGGAGGGCCGCAGTTAGAAATTTCCTGGGCTTGCGAATATAAATGAATGATCATCCATTCTGGCTCCTTTCACGAGGGGAGGATTCCATGTGGAATCCATTCTGATCAGAGCTGAGCGGGTGGATGACACCGTGTACACCCGCCTGATCATAAGGATGCATGGACTACCAAATCTGAACTACCAAAATGAAAAACTGACAGGTAGACCTGATTGAATAACCTGTGTGAAAAGGGGGTCTAACATCCTGACTTTTAATAATATTATTATATATATAAATTTATTAATATTATTAATAAAAAATAAATAAAAAAAAAACAGATATAAACTGAACATGTGCCAACTGATTTAGAATGAATCAGTATTCATCAGTTAAAAAGACATGACTTAACTGATGATGCCTGTGTTAAAACTAGTGGTTGAGGGGTGGTAAAACCAACCGCTTCCCCTTTAGCTGCAGAGGCAGCATCCAGGAGTGCACACATGCCGGCAAGACGTAGGGCTCTTTCACACAGGGCGGATCCGTAATGATCCGCCCCGTAAACATCCGCTGCTCAGCGGGGATCGCTCTGCTGATTGCCGCTGAGCCGGCGGATGACAGGGCGGTCCTGCACACTGTGCAGGGACCACCCTGTCAGATCTCCGCTCTCCTCTATGGGGGGGTCGGATGAACACGGACCATCTGTCCGTGTTCATCCGATCCGCTCTGCAGACGGATAGAAAAATAGGATTTTCCTCCGTCTGCAGAATCGGACCATAGCGGAGATGGACGATATTGGGTGTTCATCCGCTGACACCCGCTATCCCATAGGGATGCATGTATGTCCGTATTTCATGCGAAAACAGATGGATGAAATACGGACATACGGTCCGCCCATGTGAAAGGGGCCTTACACCCTGTCACTTCATGCTGGAACAATTAGCTTATTAGTAGCTGATGGGTCACAGGATAGGTCTTTGACAGGGTAGGCAACCTCAGCACTCCAGCTGTGCTGAAACTACAAATCCCATCATGCCTCTGCCTCTAGGAGTCATGCCAGTGATTGTCAGGGTCTTGCAATGTCTCATGGGACTTGTAGTCTCACCACAGGTTGCCTACCCCTGTGACTGGAATGGAACAGGTACAGTACAAATTGATACACTTCTTGATAAAACACAACACAGATATGTTTCTATGTTTTACAAACTTGGTTACAAAATGTGCAAACTTTAAAAATAAAAAAAAAAAAAAAAAAAAAAAAGGAAAAAGTATTCAAATAGAAATCCACAGAATATGTAAAGAATGTCCTCATTAAATCGGACGAATATACGAGACAAAACACACAGCTGAATACATGATTAACAAGCAAACTGAACTAGAGGCAAAACTTGTTTCCCCATTTTGGATAGAGTAAGGGAGGGTTTTATTTCCCACCTATCTGGGAAAATTGGGGTGATTTCACTTCAGTTCTTGTCCTAGAGCCAAAACAGGAAGTGATAGGAAATCCCTTCAGAGAGAAGGAAATTCCTGGGTTTTCAACAGAATTAGTGTCCCCGTTGGAAAGGTCTAATTTCCCGTCTGGTGACAACTCAAAATTTCTATTTTCTTTTACTTTGGCTCTCCATGATAATGGTAAACAGGACAAAGAGGGTGAATATAAAGGGCACATACATCAATAAATACCCAATAGCTGTTCTAATCCCTCTAAAATCTAAAAAAAAAAACAATCAAACAAAAAAAAAAAAGAAAAAGAAAACAGATGATGGGACCACATGAAAGAATTGGCAAGTTGCAACATTTTTTTAGACCTTTTTTTTTTTTTCTCTTATTTTTACCTGCTGATCCTGCCAGCAATTGTTATTTTTCAACTTCTTTTAATCGCTTGCCGACCAGCCGCCGTCATTATACTGCAGCAGGTTGGCATGATCCTGCAAATCGCCGTAGCGGTACGTTGGCTCATGAACTCGCTTTTGTGGGCGCTCCCATTGGTTGAGCCAATCGGCGGGTCCGACAGGCTAGATGTCGGCCGGCCACCCGCGATCGTTCCCCGCAGTGACAGAATGGGGCTCAGCATGTGTAAACAAGGCAGATCTCTGTTCTGACAGCGGAGATCACAGAGATTCTATCTTTCTGCTATGCAGGAAGACGGATCTGTGCATCTCCCCAGTCACACAGTCCCCCCATACAGTTAGAAAACACCTGCAGGGAACACATTTAACCCATTGATCGCCCCTAATGTTAACCCCTTCCCTGCCAGTGTCATTAGTACACTAACAGTGCATATTTTTAGCACTGATCGCTGTAATAATGTCAGCAAAAAAAAAAAAAAGGTGTCAAAAATGTCAGTTAGGTGTCCGATCTGTCCGCCGCAATCCCGCTCAAATTTGACAGCTGTGGAGGTGCGGGTGCATGGTCCTGAATAGACACCTTCTGCGCTCGAGACTGCACAACTGTGGCTGTCAAATCTGGAGCACAGACTATCTGTGCAAACACTGTGTCCCAATGGAAATTAATGGAACTGCCTGCACAGAACATACGTGCATCACTGTGCGGGCAAATACAGCCCTTGTGTGGTCAAATACTACAGTACGCCCATGTGAACAAGTCCTAATTCTTCTATTGCATCACAACACTGCTCCCTCCCCAAACTGATAATATTGATGGCAAATGTGTCCCCATTTTCTTCCAGTGAAATGGAGCCACCCCAATACAGAAAAGGGGGAGAGTTACTAAAACTGGAGCACACAGAATCTGGTATAGCGGTGCAAAGTAACCAATCCGCTTCCAGGTTTTATTGTCAAAGCTTAATTGAACAAGTTGAAGTTAGAAGCTGATTGGTTACTATGCACAGTTTCACCAGATTCTGTGTGCACCAGTTTTAGTAAATCTCCCCCAAAGTGCGTTACCAGCCAGACCACTGGGTAAAACAAAAAAATGTAATAAAGAAGGTGAAAACAGCTTACACATTTAAAAAAATGGTAAACTGCAATATATTACCTTTTGGTTTTTAACCTTCATATCACTTTCAGATTAATAACGCTTTACGTTTTCACGAAACTTCTTTGTTTAATACTCATCTTCAGTCTCAATATAACCATTTTAAATCACTTGCCGCCTGCCCACCGTCAGATGACGGAGGGACGGTGCGGCTCTTGTTCTGGGAGAGCGTTATATAACGGTGCCCCAGAATGCCCGCTATCGCAGGGGGGGGTGTGCAGCACGGCGACCCCGATCTCTGTAAAGAGCTGCGGCTCTTTAACCATGTGATCGGCTGTGTCCAATCACAGCCGGTCACATGTAAATAGCCGAGTACTGTGAACCAGGTTGCCTCACAGTCACAAAGTGCGTGGCGAGAAGTGCCGATCAGTGGCATCGCCTCGCAGAAGAGACCAGGGCAGGCAATCAGGGCACTGATCATCAGTGCCCCGATTACAGGAAAGCCCCAGCAGTGCCACCAATCAGTGCCCACAAGTGCAGCATATTATTGCCACCTAATCAGTACCCGCCTTATCTGTGCAGCCTATTAGTGCCCATCAGTGAAGGAGAAAAATGACTTCATTTTCTGTCAGTACATTATTTCCTTTTTTTTTTTTTTTTTTTATTTACAAAAACAACAAACAAACACACAAACACACTCACCAACAAAAAACACCAGCAGTGATTAAATACCACCAAAAGAAAAACACTATTTATGTGAAGAAAGAGATTAAAAAAAAAAAATAAAAAATAATTTGGGTACAGTGTTGCATGACAGCGCAATTGTCATTCAAAGGGCGACAGCGCCGAAAGCTAAAAAAGGCCTGGGCAGGAAGGGGGTAAAAGTGCCCAGTACTGAGGTGGTTAAGTGAATTCCTGCTACCAGGTAATACTTTAAATCGCAAATCCAGATTAATTTAATTTGCCAACAAAACCCTTTTTGATATACAGTACATCATTAAAAGAGGCAAAATTCAGAAGCCCCAAAATAATTGTGACTGCAATACAAATATAATGAATTAACTAGACTGAGGACCATCTAAAAGAATGCCTTTCAAGGTGCACTTTTGCTATAGAAAGATCTCCAAATAAAATGAACATAGTACACACATGTACATGAGTTATGCTAATATCAAGGTTTGCATTCCATAGTCAATCTTACCATCATATGGACTCCTAAAGCTCCTGGTAACTAAGGTACAGAAATAGAGCCCAGCAAACAAGCAAACTGTCAAAGGATGCCAGTTAATAAACCAAACATGCACCTATTTTAGAGGAACCTGCAAAGAAAGGACTACAGTGTGAAGGGTTAATTCTCCACACCCACGCAAGAAAAAATAAAAATAAATTAAAAAGGGTCATTAATCAATGTCTCTTGGCAGCAGAACCTTGCATTAAACCTATACATTCAGAAGATCCCCTTGGTTTCCTAAAGACAGAGGATTGCTAGAATAGACCTGGCACCATTTCACTGCCCCAATTTTGTATTTTGCACTGAAAAGACTTTGATGAATCCCAAGAGCGTTCACAGCACACGCAAACATTAAAAGAGGACAAGTGGATCTGGGAAGCAATCTGTATTTCACATCAGTCTTAATTAGGCAATTAGTTTTCTTAACCCATGTAGTCCATATAGGAAAAAAAAAATACAACTGCGGTTAATTGCTTGTGGCCTACTTTATAGGCAAAACAATGCATTTCATGTACGGTACATACATTTATATTAGAAGGTGTATGGGATTTACTAGAAAATGGTAAAAGAATGATAGCAAAGCAGATAGAAAAAGGTAGGAATAAGTTCAGCGTTGGCAGGTAAAGCACTACAGTCCCCTGTTCATCACCAACACAAGTGTAGGGATGAATTGAGGGACTTCATAGGTGGTGTCATATTAAATTGGCAGATTTCAATTTGGCAAAATAACGAGGTGCCAAATTGGAGAGGGGTTGGGATGCATGTAGAAGGTGTGGAATCATTAAAAGGTAATTTACTTCCCGAGAGTATATTTAAGGTAGTTTAGCTTATTTCCTTTGGTGCTGTTTTTATTTGATCATTATTTGGGTACTGTTATATATTAATTATTATACTTTTTTGCAGTCCCCCCTTGCTGTGAAAATGTAAACAAAAACGAAGGCAAGGGTTGTTGTTTTATTTCTTTTTCTCCTAAAGGTTATATTTTATTTTAGCTTATTTCCTTTGGTGCCGTTTTTATTTGATCATTATTTTGGGTACTGTTTTATATTTATTATTTATTTTTAACAGTTTTTTTTCCCCCCTTGCTGTGAAAATTTAAAACTAATGAAGAGAAGGGTTTTTTTTTTATTTTTTTATCCAAAGGATATATTTAAAAAGGTAGTTTAGCTTATTTCTTTTGGTACGGTTTTTACTTTTATTTGGGAGCTGTTTTATATTTAATTGTTTTACAGTCCCCCTCCCCTTTGCTATGAAAATGTAAACACAAATGAAGGTTTTTTTTTTTTTTTTTGTTTGTTTTGTTTTTTCTCCTAAGGGTATATTTAAAAAAGGTAGTTTAGCTTATTTCCTTTGGTGTGGTTTTATATTTATTAATTTTACAGTTTTTTTTTTTGTTTATATTTTTTCACCCTTTGCTGTGAAAATGTAAAAAAACTTATAAAAAAGGGAAAGGTTTTTATTTATTTTTTTCTCTTAAGGGTATATTTAAGGCAGTTTAGTTCATTTCTGTTGGTGCTGTTTTTACTTATTTGGGAG
Source organism: Lithobates sylvaticus (assembly GCA_028564925.1). Classification (NCBI taxonomy): domain Eukaryota; kingdom Metazoa; phylum Chordata; class Amphibia; order Anura; family Ranidae; genus Lithobates; species Lithobates sylvaticus. The sequence goes on from CM053027.1 coordinate 135,817,368, forward strand.
CCGTTTTATATTTGTTTTTACATGTTTTTTTTCTCTCTCCTTTGCTGTGAAAATGTAAAACTAAAAAAAGGGAAAGTTTTTTTTTTTTTTTTTTTTTCCCCCTCTTAAGGGTATATTTAAAAAGGTAATTTAGCTTATTTCTTTTGGTGCTGTTTTTACTTATTTGTGAGCCGTTTTATATTTGTTTTACGCTTTTTTTTCCCTCCTTTGCTGTGAAAATTTAAAATTAATTAAAAAGGGATGTTTTCCCCCCCCCCCCCCTCTTAAGGGTATATTTAAAAAGGTAGTTCAGCTTTATTGCTTTGCTGTGAAAATGTAAAACTATTAAAAGGGAAGGTTTTTTTTTCCCCTCTTAAGGGTATATTTAAAGGTAGTTTAGCTTATTTCTTTTGGTGCTGTTTTTACTTATTTTGGAGCCGTTTTATATTTAATTTTACATGTCAACCCCCCCCCCCCCTTTTGCTGTGAAAATGTAAAACTAAGGAAGGGAAGGGTTGTCCCCCACCCCAGGTCTAGGATAGTTTAAAAGGGGCTTCCGTAACCCTCCAGGCCCATTTAAAGCCCATTGCACCCCCCCAAAAAAAAAAAACTAATTCCCACACTCCTTCTCCATTGACAATTTTTCTAAAATTAAAAACTCTCAATGGTACCACAGGTCTATGATGAGGTATGCCCAGTCTACTAGGATCTCCATAGCGTATGCAACCAGGAGGGGGGGTTCCCACGTTTCCTCGCTCAGGTCTTGCGCCTTGATGCGCACAGGTCATGGCAATTATCCGTAGTAACACAATCCACAGCAGGATCATAAACAACCGTCAGCTAACGGGACATCATAAGACATTTACGACAGACGCTCACCAGGACGTCAAAAAAAAAAAAAAAAATAAATGCAAGAAGACATGCACAGTACCTTTCATCCAGTCCACCACTTGGCTCGGGGACCATTTACTCACAGGTTCCATAATCAATGCCATATTAAACTTTGCCAGGGTTTGATTAGCCACAGATACCAAAGAGATGTTATGTACAGCCCCAAAGCCTTGTCAGCCTCCCAGGCTCTTAGAATTGGCAGCAGCACAAGAGCAAGCTTTGTCTTTTAGCAGACAGTTCTCAGGCTGGGTGGACAAGCAGCTGTGGATGTCAGCAATGCTGGGATGTCGCTGTCCAGTGGTGCTCAGTACATGCTTCCATAAGCAGCATCAGTTCTCATACTGCTGGACAGAGCACGCCTCTCCACACTGTGCACAATGCTGCTTCACACCAGTCACTCCAAGCAGGCAGCCCTTTCTCTCTTCACTCTTTTCTCCCACCTAACACCCCCCCTCCCCTCCCTACATGACATCATCCCTCCACCCCCAGCCACAAAGATTCCACCACCAACTCTTCTCTTTCTTTTGACAGTAGCTCTTCTGTATGAATGCTCCATGGTCAGTCCCTGTTCTTCGCACTCGCCACAGAGCAAAGCTGCAGAATAAAACAATTTTTATTTTTATCCTAAATTTTTTTTTGTGCGCGTCTCTGATTTCAAATAGAAACAAAGCGCGGCATGCCGTAACCAACAGCAACCTGTTGATTATCATCGCCGACTGAAGGTGAAATCTTTAAGCGTTTTGTCTCGTCTTGTACATTATTATTGCCTTTTGCAGTATGTTGATAAATACTGTAAGGGCTCATCCACACTTCATACAGCCAATGTGAAAAAACGCAGGTGATGGCAGCGACAAACATTAGTCTTCCATGTGTCATGTTCACACCAGAACGCTTTTTCTCTGTGTTGCATAGAAGTGCGATTTATTTTTTTGCAATGTGTTTGCATAATATTGCACTGCAATGCACAGAAATGTCCATAAACGCATCAAAATGCAGCACAATGCAGCGCACCTCTCGTCCACAGCTTTAGCGCATCTGTGCACATTTCCATGAGTGTTGCTGTGTTTTTTTTTTTTTGTACACGCTTAAGTGCATTTTTAATGTGCTTTTTCTGCATGTTTTCCTGCATAGAAAACAATAGTCTTCCATGTGTCATGTTCACACCAGAACGCTTTTTCTCTGTGCTGCATAGAAGTGCGATTTTTATAATTTTTTATTTATTTTTTTGCAATGTGTTTGCATAATATTGTACTGCAATGCACAGAAATGTCCATAAACGCATCAAAATGCAGCACAATGCAGCACACCTCTCGTTCACAGCTTTAGTGCATCTGTGCACATTTCCATGAGCGTTGCTGTGTGTTTTTTGTACACACTTATGTGCATTTTTATGCGCTTTTTCTGCATGTTTTCCTGCATAGAAAACAACAATAGTCTTCCATGTGTCATGTTCACACCAGAACGCTTTTTCTCTGTGTTGCATAGAAGTGCGATTTATTTATTTATTTTTTTATTTTTTTATTATTATTTTTTTGCATAATATTGCATTGCACTGCAATGCACAGAAATGTCCATAAACGCATCAAAATGCAGCACAATGCAGCACACCTCTCGTCCACAGCTTTAGTGCATCTGTGCACATTTCCATGAGCGTTGCTGTGTGTTTTTTGTACACACTTATGTGCATTTTTATGCGCTTTTTCTGCATGTTTTCCTGCATAGAAAACAACAATAGTCTTCCATGTGTCATGTTCACACCAGAACGCTTTTTCTCTGTGTTGCATAGAAGTGCGATTTATTTATTTATTTTTTTTATTTTTTTATTATTATTTTTTTGCATAATATTGCATTGCACTGCAATGCACAGAAATGTCCATAAACGCATCAAAATGCAGCACAATGCAGCACACCTCTCGTCCACAGCAAAAGGTCAGTGGAAACATGCCTTTGAAAACAAAATGCAGGAAAACATGCAGAAAAAGCACATACAAATGCACATAAGCATGTACAAAAAACACACAGCAACACAAATGGAAATGTGCACAGACGCACTAAAGCTTTAGTGCGTCTGTGCACATTTACATGCTGTGTGGTTTTTGTACACGGTTATGTGCTATTTTTATGCGCTTTTTCTGCATGTTTTTCTGCATAGAAAACAATAGTCTTCCATGTGCCATGTTCACACCAGAACGCTTTTTCTCTTTGTTGCATAGAGGTGCGATTTTATTTTTTATTTTTATTAATTTTTTTGCAATTTGCGCAGCGCTTAACAAAATAAAGGCAGACATTACAATTACATTACAATTTGGTACAAGAGGAATCAGAGGGCCCTGCAGAGCTGCACAAGAAATGTCCATAATATTGCACTGCAATGCACAGAAATGTCCATAAACGCATCAAAATGCAGCACAATGCAGCGCACCTCTCATCCACAGCAAAAGGTCAGTGGAAACATACCTTTTGAAAACAAAATGCAGAAAAACACGCAGAAAAATGCACATAAGCGTGTACAAATACCACACAGCAACACACACGGAAATGTGCACAGATGCACTAAAGCGCAATACACTGCAGGCGCGTTTTTATGAGCGTCGTCGTGTGAGGCTTCGTGTACACTGCTACTTGTAAACGGACGTTTAAGAGCAGTTGGAGGTTTTTTTCAGCTGCTCCTGAACTCTCCTCTGTTATCTTATTAGTACATGTACACAGGGTCATTTATAGTCCTTTCTGGGCAGTTGAGTTTAGAAGCTTTTTTTGGAAAGCAAAAAAAATGCGTTCAGGACGGATGTTCAGAGGCATTTGAAACGCCAAACACCTGTAACAGCTTGTAAACGCGTGGAAACGCTGCAACTCGCGTTTAGCCGCGTTTCGTTTACAGGCGTTCTAATTTTGGATTATTTAACCACTTCAGCCCCAGAAAAATTTACCCCCTTCCTGACCAGAGCACTTTTTGTGATTCGGCACTGCGTCGGTCGTGTAACTAAAAATGTACGTCCTTTTTTTCCCACAAATAGAGCTTTCTTTTGGGGGAATTTATCGCCTCTGCAGTTTTCATTTTTTGCGCTATAAATTCTTCTACATATTTTTGGTAAAAAAAAAATCACAATAAGCGTATATTGATTGGTTTGCGCAAAAGTTATATCGTCTACAAAATTGATTTATAGCATTTTTATTATTATTATTTTTTTAGTAATGACGGCGATCTGCGATTTTTATCATGACTGCGACATTATGGCGGACATATCGGACAATTTTGACACATTTTTGGGACCATTGGCATTAATAAAGCGATCATTGCTATAAAAATGCATTGATTACTGTAAAAATGTCACTGGCTAACACTAGGGGGCGATCGAGGGGTTAACTGTGTTCCCTGGGAGGTGATTCTAACTGAAGGGGGGGGGACTGACTAGAGGAAGTGACAGATCGTGGTTTCTAGCTAATAGGAACACGCAATCTGTCACTCCTGTCAGAACAGGGGAAGTGTGTGTTTACACACACTGGTCCCTGTTCTGTCTCTCCTGCTCATGATTGCTCGAAAGCCAGCGGTCATCGCGACCGTCAGCCACGAGCATAGGCACCCCCGCTGTGCAGCGGGCGTGTACTTGCTATCCCGACCCCACGAGCCGACGTATAGCTACGACGGCTTGTGCAGGGGAGCCAACCTGCTGCAGTAACTGTGGCGGTTGGCCGGGAAGCGGTTAAAAAAAAAGAAAACGATTCTAAACGCAAACATGTAAACGCAGCAAAATGGACATTTTTAAAACGTCGGTTACTATCTGTCAAGTTCAATCGTTCAGGAGAGGTTGTAAAACGTTCCATGTACATTAAGCTTGAATGGGCCCTAAAGGTCTGTATTTTTCAAAGTCTAAACTTCCCATTGAAGGGAAAAACAGGTGTGTTAAAAGTATGGACAATCCTTTTTTGCCTATTCTTTTAGGGTCACAGAACTACACTGACCTCTGAAAAATGATCATTAAGATAGAGTCATAATTGCCTATTGAACACCTGCCAGCCACTGCTATAGCATCATCTGAGGCTGGATTCACACCTATGCATTTTTAGTGCTTTTTGCATTTTGCAGATTTACACTACAGCACGTGTTCCATAGGAAACCATGGTAAATGGACTCTAGTGCAAATCTGCAAAATGCGTCCAGCCTGAAAGTTGATTCAACACAGATTGCTTTTTAGAGGGTGGTATAGCAGAAGTTGTCACAGGTGTGTGTGAATGAGCCCTTAGGTAGGCTACATTCTACATTCTACATAGCTTTGCTAAATCTAAAGTTGATTGTACAACGATTTTCAAGTTCTAATATTTGTGGTGACACTTGGATTTACCAAAACGAATAAGTGAAGTTTTTGTCCCTTCCGGATATTGTTGGACGAACTGTGGTGATCGGCTGTCGAAAGTTGTAAACTAACACTTTCAATTTGTATGCAATCAGGCAGGCCCTTTCACTACATAATTGAAGGTAAATCTAAGGCCGTGTACACACGAGCGAACTTTCCCGCGGGATTGTCCACCGGACTAGAGTGCGCCGGACAATCCGCCCGTGTGTGGGCACCAGCGGACTTTTTCCTCCCAAAAGTCCGGCGGACTAAGTTTTAAGTTCAAACTTAAAATTGTCCGCTGGACTCGGCAGTCCGGCGGACAATCCCTCCGTCTGTGTGCTAGTCCGCGGGACTTTTGAAATGAACGGACTTGCCTCGCACACGGAGGAAAGTCCGTTCATTTAGAACGTGACTCCAGGTAGACGGGGCTAGCGAAGGCAGTGAATGCCGCCGCACTAGCCCCGTCACCTGGTATGGATTTAAAGGGGAATCCCTACGCTGAAAAAAAACGGCGTGGGGGTCCCCCCCAAATCCATCTCAGACCCTTATCCGAGCACGCAGCCCAGCCGGACAGGAAAGGGGGTGAGGACGAGCGAGCGCCCCCCCTCCTGAGCCATGCCAGGCTGCATGCCCTCAACATGGGGGGTGCCCTGGGGAAAGGGGGGCCCTGCGCCCCCCCCACCCCAAAGCAACTTGTCCCCATGTTGATGAGGACAAGGGCCTCTTCCCGACAACCCTGGCCATTGGTTGTCGGGGTCTGCAGGCGGGGGGCCTTATCGGAATCCGGGCCCCCAGATCCCGCCCCCCACCCTATGTGAATGAGTATGGGGTACGATGTACCCCTACCCATTCACCTAAGGAAAAAAGTGTAAATAAAAAAAAAAAAACTACACAATTTTTTAAAATATTTTATTGCACAGCTCCAGGGGTCTTCTTCCGTCTTGGGGGGTCTTCTCGCGGGACTCCTCCGCTATCTTCTGCTCTTTTACCTAGCTCTTTCACTAGCGGAGGAGTCCGGCTTTCTTCTTCGTCACCGCCGTCATCTGGACTTTCCTCCGTGTGTGGGCAAGTCCGTTCATTCAAAAGTCCCGCGGACTTTCGCCAAAACTCCGGCGATTGTCCGCCGGAAAAGTCCGGGTGTGTGTGGGCAAGTCCACACATTCGGAAAGTCCGGCGGACCTCCGCTGGAAAGTCCGGCGGTTTGTCCGCTGGACTAGGTCCGGCGGATAGAGTTGAGCGGACACCTGGATGTTCGGGTTCGGCGGGTTCGGCCGAACTTCGGAAAAAAGTCCGGGTTCGGAACCGAACTTGACCCGAACTTGACCCCGAACTTCGAACCCCATTGAAGTCAATGGGGACCCGGACTTTTGAACACTAAAATGGCTGTAAAAAGGTCATGGAAAGGGCTAGAGGGCTGCAAATGGCAACAAAATGTTGTTAAGAGCATAGCAAGTGATCTGCAAACAAATGTGGATAGGGAAATAACTTAAAATAACATAAAAAAAATAAAAAATAAAAAAAAATGCTGGAGGCGACCTTCTCAGCAGTAGAGGTACAGGAAGTCATTAAGAACCTCAGAAACTCAACGGCACAATGCCGCACATATGGTGGGAATACCCCAGAATACGCACTTTCTGGAAAAAATTATTCAATTTAATGGATAAGATAGTGGGAAAATAAAATACTTGGAAATTAAAAAAAATGAAAAAATTATAATCTTGACCTAGGAGGACGAAATTCAAATGGAGTAGGAGGTTGAGGTGGCGGTGGATGTGGCGGTGTAGGTGAGAGCGGCGGTGTTCACACTGGTTCAAAAATACAACAATGGCTGGGTAAGGCTAGTGGTGGATGATGTGTCGAATTCTGTCCCCGTCGCATAGTGTCCGCCCTGTACTGCGCTTGCTCAGTACGTAGGACAAGGGGATATCGAAACTCTCCGAAGACGATGCGCGGTGACTCCAGGTTCAAGCCACATCATCCGAGGTTGAAGCCTAGCCAAGCGAGCCTGTGAGGGGCCCTGTTACTATGTGCTACCGTATGTCCACTTGGATGGTCAGGCTTGAACCTGCACTCACTGCGCAGGCGACGTTCATCTTTGGAGATTTTGTGAATCTCCTTGTCCTCCGTACTGCGCAAGCACTGCACCTGCGCAGTAAGTGGCCGGACACTATCCGATAGCAAGACAGTTTTCGTCAGAACACCGGTATATGTGTCTATTCTGCACAAGGTACGGCCAAGTCCTGTGGGATCCATGCCTGGTTCATTTTAATGAACGTGAGCTTGTCCACATTGGCTCTGGACAGGCGGCTGCGCTTGTCTGTGATAACGCCCCCTGCCGTGCTAAATACACGTTCAGATAATACACTGGCAGCAGGGCAGGCCAGCACCTCCAAGGTGTAAAGAGCAACCTCAGGCCATGTGCCCAATTTGGAGACCCAGAAGTTGAAGGGGGCAGACCCGTCATGCAGTACGTGTAGGCGTGTGCACACATACTGCTCCACCATGTTGGTGAAATGCTGCCTCCTGCTAAGACGTTCCATCTCAGCTGGTGGTGCTGGTTGTTGTGGCATGCTGACAAAGCTTTTCCACATTCCGTCTATGCTAACCCTGCCTTGCAAGGTGCTGGCGGTGCCCCGGCTGCGTTGGCGACCTCTTCCTCCTCCTCTGCCTTCACCTTGTGCTTCCACTGTACCCCCGCTTCCAAGTGGGAATGCCACCAGCAACGCGTCTACCAGCGTGCGCTTGTACTCACGCATCTTACGATCACGCTCCAGTGAGGTACTTAAGGACGGCACGTTGTCCTTGTAACGGGGATCCAGCAGGGTGGCCACCCAATAATCAGCACCAGTTAAAATGTGGGCAACTCGGCGGTCGTTGCGGAGACACTACAGCATGTAATCGCTCATGTGTGCCAGGCTGCCCAGAGGCAAAGAAAAGCTGTCCTCTGTGGGAGGTGTATCGTCTGTGTCCTCTGTATCCCCCCAACCACGCACCAGTGATGGACATGAGCTGGTCTGGGTGCCACCCTGCTGTGAACATGGTTCCTCCTCCTCCTCCATCTCCTCCTCATCCTCCACCTCGTCATCCTCCAGAACTGTGCTGCCAGACAATTGTGTACCTGGCGCTTGTTGGTGCAGGAACCCACCCTCGTAGCCACTTGTAAATGACTGCCCTGAAAGCCTTGGAAATGAACCCTCTTCCTCCTCCTCCTCATCCTGTGCCACATCCTCTTCAATCATCGCCTGAAGAGTTTTTTCAAGGAGGCATAGAACTGGGATAGTAACGCTGAGAACGGCGTCATCGGCACTGGCCATGTTGGTGGAGTACTCGAAACAGCGCAACAAGGCACACAGGTCTCGCATGGAGGCCCAGTTATTGGTGGTGAAGTGGTGCTGTTCCGCAGAGCGACTCACGCGTGCGTGCTGCAGCTGAAACTCCACTATTGCCTGCTGCTGCTCGCACAGTCTGGCAAGCATGTGCAAGATGGAGTTCCACCTTGTGGGCACGTCACATATGAGACGGTGAGCGGGAAGGCCGAAGTTACGCTGCAGCGCTGACAGGCGAGCAGCAGCAGGGTGAGAACGCCGAAAGTGCGCACAGACGGCCCGCACTTTCTGTAGCAGCTCTGGCATATCGGGGTAATTCTTCAGGAACCTCTGGACCACCAAGTTCAGCACATGCGCCAGGCAAGGGATGTGCGTCAAACCGGCAAGGCCCAGAGCTGCTACGAGATTTCGCACATTATCGCACACCACCAGGCCGGGCTTGAGGCTCACTGCCACCAACCACTCATCGGTCTGTTGTTCCATGTCCCTCCACAACTCCTGCACGGTGTGGGGTTTTTCCCCCAAACAGGAAAGTTTTAAAACTGCCTGCTGTCGTTTAGCCCTGGCTGTGCTGAAGTTGGTGGTGAAGGTGTTACGCTGACCGGATGAGGAGGCAGTAGAGGATGAGGAGGCGGAGTAGGAGGAGTTAGCAACAGGAGGCAAACTGAAGTGCCCTGCAATCCTCGGTGGTGGAAGGACATGCGCCAAACTGCTATCCGCCTCAGGCCCAGCCGCCACTACATTTACCCAGTGTGCTGTTAGGGAGATATAACGTCCCTGACCGTGCTTACTGGTCCACGCATCCGTAGTTAGGTGGACCTTGCCACAGATGGCGTTGCGCAGTGCACACCTGATTTTGTCCCCCACTTGGTTGTGCAGGGAAGGGATAGCTCGTCTGGAAAAGTAGTGGCGGCTGGGCACGACGTACTGTGGGACAGCCAATGACATCAGCCTTTTAAAACTCTGCGTCTCCACCAGACGGAATGACAGCATTTCAAAGGCGAGGAATTTTGAAATGCTGGCATTCAGGGCCAGGGATCGCAGGTGGCTAGGGGGGTACTTCCTCTTCCGCTCCAGTGTTTGGGAAATAGAGAGCTGAACGCTTCCATGGGACATTATGGAGATGGTTGGTGACCCAGGTGGTAGTGTTGCTGGCAGATCCTCTGTTTGCGGGTTGGCAGGTGTCACTGTCACTACAGAGGTGGATGAAGAGGCCGAGACTGCAGCAGAAGAGGAAGCAGGAGGAGCCAGAGACCTTTCTTGGTTTTTGAGGTGTCTACTCCACTGCATCTCGTGCTTTGCACTTAGATGCCTGGTCATGCAGGTTGTGCTCAGGTTGAGAACGTTTATGCCTCGCTTCAAGCTCTGATTGCACAGCGTGCAAGCCACTCGTGTCTTGTCATCAGGACATTGTCTGAAGAACTGCCACGCTAGGGAACTCCTTGCACCTGGCTTTGGTGTGCTCGGTCCCTTGCTGCGTTGGGCAGTAGCAGACGTACTGTCTAGGGGGCGGACCCTCCGCTTTTGCACCCTGCTCCCTCTTCTGCTGTGCTGGTGGCTCTGTGTGACCACCACCTCTTCCTCTGAACTACACTGGTCACCTGCATGACGTTGATTCCATGTGGGGTCAAGGACCTCATCGTCCTCCACATCATCTTCCACCCAAAATTCACCCCTGCCCTCCTTGTTGGTCTGCACAATGGCGAAAGCAGCAGCAGTTGGCACCTGTGTTTCGTCATCATCCGAGATGTGCTGCGATGGTCCTCCCATGTACTCATCATGAAACATAAGTGGTTGGGCATCGGTGCACACAATCTCTTCCACTTCTGGGGCAGGGCTAGGTGGATGGCCCTGGGAAACCCTGCTAACAGAGTCATCAAAAAGCAGAAGAGACTGCTGCATGATTTGGGGCTCAGACTGATTGGCTGATTTGCAAGGGGGTGAGGTGAAAGACTGATGGACATCAGCTGCAGGTGCCAACTCTGAACTTTCATCAGGAGACTGGGTGGGAGACAATGTGAAGGAACCGGAGGCACTGTCAGCAGCAACCCAATCTACTATCGCCTGTACTTGTCCTGGCCTCAACATTCGTACAGCCTCATTAGGCGCACCAAAATACCGCTGCAGGCTCTGTCGCCTACTCGCACCTGAGGAAGGTGTTTCACTAGTGCGTGTAGTTGGCACAGATCGACCACGTCCTCTCCCTGCAACAGGAGCGCCACCAGCAGCACCACGACCCGGGCCACGTCCCCTTTTTGATGATCTCCTCATATTTTCAAAATTTATGATCTCGCCCTAAATGGGTGTTTTTGTATATAGCAGAATACACGGACAGTATGTAAAGCGTTTATGAAAACGCAGAAAATGCTATTGGGGAAAAAAAACACTGCAAAATTAAATTTTTTTGCAATGTTTTTCCAATATCAGAATACACGGACAGTATGTAAAGCGTTTATGAAAACACAGAAAATGCTATTGGGGAAAAAAAAACACTGCAAAATTAAATTTTTTTGCAATGTTTTTCCAATATCAGAATACACGGACAGTATGTAAAGCGCAGACTATGGTGTATCTCTTAGTATATGCAGTGTTGGTCCTAATGGTGCACTGAGCTTGCAGGTAAAACTTTTATATTTTGTCTGGCACTGGCCTCATGGCACTGTTACTGTGACTGTGCACTGCACCCCAGCCAGGGTACAATTGATTTAGGAATCTCTTCAAATAATTCTCTCTGCCTCTTTCTTTTGCTTAATAATAAAGAAACTCCCTACTCTAGCTATGTAGATCGCTCACTGATCTAACTAATTAGAAGCAAAGTTAAGGAATGCTGACTGCCTGACTGACTGAATCACACTAACTCCTAAAATCCTCTCAGCAGCACAGGAACCTGTCTATAGCCCTGTCTATAGCAGAATGACGCTGTGTGCTGTGTGTCTGACCTATATATAGAGGCTGGATCACATGCTGCACTGGCCAATCACAGCCATGCCATTAGTAGACATGGCTGTGATGGCTTCTAAGGGCACACTAGTGAAACGATCGTCGATTGGCTGCCCTGCAGCTGTTAAAAAGGCCCCGAACCCGAACTTACAGCCAATAGTTCGGTTCGGGTCCGGGTCCCGAACACCCAAAAGTCCGGTACGGACCCGAAGTTTACAGTTCGGGTTCGCTCAACCCTACCGGTGGACAATCCCGCCGGAAAGTCCGAGCGTGTGTACGCCGCATAAAGGAAATTGATTAAGAATATTGTATAATGCATGGCAAGCCTTATGCCCCATAGGCCCGTACACATGAGCGGATTTTCCGTTGTCAGAAAAAACTTGGATGGTTTTTCCAACGGAATTCCACTCAAGCTTGGCTTTCATACACACGATCACACAAAAGTTCTCTGAACTTTCGACTGCCAAGAACGCAGTGACGTACAACACTACGACGAGCCGATAAAATGAAGTCCAATGCTTCTGAGCATGCGTCAAATTGTTTACGAGCATGCGTAGGAATTTTGCGTGTCTGAATTGGTACAGACGATTGGAATTTCCGATCGGAACTTTTTCCAACCGAAAAATAGAGAACCTGCTCTCAATCTTTTGCTGGCTGGATTTCCGCCAGCAAAAGTCCGATGGAGCATACACACGGTCAGAATTTCCGACCAAAAGCTCACATCGGACTTTTGCTGGCGGAATTTCCTATAGTGTGTACGCGGCATTAGGCTAGGCTCACACTTGTGCAGGCACAGCAGCCCATTAATTTGATCTGTTGTGCCTCCTGTAAATGCAGGAAAAAGTCCCCTGCGCTTTTTTTGAAAATGTGACCCTCATTGCTTTTTCCAGTGCATTGGGGCACTATTAGGATTAATGGCACCCTCACGTATCTCCTAAGTGCAGGGACGGACCTGTCAGAGCGCCGCTCTCCCCTATGGGGGATCGGGTGACGACGGACCGTAGAGTCCGTCGTCACCCGATCCGCTCTGCAGACGGATGAAAAAATAGGGTTTTCCTCCGTCTGCAGAAACGGAGCAGAGCGGGCACGGACGAGAGCGGGTGTCAGCGGATGCTCATCCGCTGACACCCGCTATCCCATAGGGATACCTGTATGTCCGTTTTTCATCCAAAAACGGAAGGATGAAAAACGGACATACGGTCCGTCCGTGTGAAAGAGCCCAAAGAGTGAGATGTGTTGCACGCACATCGGTGGCCATGATTAAAGTATATAAGGTACCCACTTGTGTTAATAGAAAAGAAACAATCCCCCACGTTGGGGTTTTTAGGCAGCGTACAATTGAGCGAGTCAGAGTTGGCTTATATTAAAGTAAGAAATTTATTTATAAAAAGTATTAAATAACATTGAGTTAGAACATGAGCTCCAGTGGGGATGGATAATACATCAATAGTATAAAAAAAAAAAAAAAAAAAAAAAAGAAAAAACATGAATATACATATGAGCAGATTGATATTCACATAACAACAGTTGTGTAACTAATCTGTCGTAGGGTGAAAAAATGTTCCCTGACGCGTTTCAACCCGATACACGGGTCTTCCTCAGAGGGAAAGAGGAATCTGCTAAACAAAGGAAGAATATCAATGTTAGTGGAAATATTGTAGGTTACAGGGTGAAAAAGCTCCAAAATTGAGGAGCAAAGGGTCAAAACACCGTGAGGTTCATATTTACCACAAAGTATATCTCCTGAGAATAAGAGTTGTGTAATAAACCCACATGGAGTGTTTAGGTAAAGAGAGCACCATCCACTGTTCCTGGGGTGTTCCAGATGGTTGAGCTGAATAATGTCAAACAGACCACCCGTGACATTTCCAAGATAGCATGCAGGAAAACACACCCCAATAACTTAACTCCGGAGGAGTCGAAAGCCATTGAATCATTACGGCTAAACACCAACATCACCATAAAGTCTGCGGACAAGGGAGGAAACGTAGTTATTATGGATAACACCGACTACGTAGGAATGTGCCAAAAGATTCTGGAGAATAAGGACTGGTATATACCAATCCCTATAAAACAAATACACCTATACTATAACAAATTTTATGACCTAGTCGACTCTGCATTTAGCAGAGGAGCCATCACCCAGGATGTATATGACTTTGTTAGGACCAAATACCCCAAAGTGGCAACCTTTTATAGTTTGCCAAAGATACACAAATGTATGGCCCAACCCCCTGGACGTCCTATTGTTTCTGGTCGAGGCAATATTTCAGAAAACCTCAGCAAGGTCATAGATTCATACCTCCAACCGTTTGTTATATGCATGCCGTCCTTTCTCAAGGACACCATGCACTTATTGCAAATAACAGATGCTATAACTTTATCCTCACAAGCCCTCTTGGTAGCCATAGATGTAGAGGCACTCTACAGTTCGATCCCGCACAACAAAGGAATCGCAGCCATACAGAGGACATTAAGACATAACCCCAAATATGATGACTCATTAAACGATTTCATCATTGAGGGGTTAAATTACATTTTATATCATAATTTCTTTTCATTTAACAATTCCCACTTCCTCCAGGTGCAGGGCGTGGCCATGGGCACATGTTGTGCCCCGGCCTACGCCAATCTGTACCTGGGGGAGTGGGAACAATCCCTCCTGAATGATAAGGGCCTCACTATGTACACTAGCCATATCACCACATGGCTAAGGTACATAGACGATATACTTGTCATTTGGGATGGACCAGAGGATTTACTATTAGAATTTTTTACTCAGCTTAACCACAACGAATACAACTTGAAATTCACCATGACTCATGACCATAATCAACTGACCTTCCTGGACGTATGTATCGGTCGCTTACCTGATAACTCTACCTACACCACCCTATTCCGCAAAAACACCGCGGGAAATACAATCCTCCATGCGGAGAGTTTTCATCCACTGACACTTAAACGGTCCATCCCCTATGGCCAATATTTGCGTTTACGCAGAAACTGCTCAACTGATACACTCTTTAATATAGAAGCTGGCCTCCTCCAGTCCAGACTACTGGCACGCGGGTATAGCCGGTCCTGTTTGCGCAAGGCGTACAACCGTACCTTTGCGCAGTCTCGATCCGACCTGCTCGCAAAAAAGAAGACCAAAAGTGAGTCTGAAGGGGACTCTACTAGAATCATTATGCGATTCTCTAAACAACATGAGAGTATCAAGAAAATCATTTCACGACATTGGTCCATTCTAAAGGACGACCCAAAAGTCAGTCAATTCCTCTCTACCACCCCTGCTATAACTTTTAGACGAGCCACTTCACTACGCGACCAACTCGTGCAAAGTGAATTCAAAAACGAGATCACAAGGTTAAAACACTGCTCTATTGTAGGCACCTTTCCTTGTAGCCATTGTTCAATGTGCAAATACATGAAACGTGAAAAAACGTTTCCCCTTCCTAACGGGGAGGTCTTTCACCCGTCTCACTTTGCTAATTGTCAAACAAGAGGAATTGTGTACATTATGCTATGTGAATGTGGCGCATTTTACATAGGCAAGACGAAGCAGGAGCTCCATAGACGTCTGTCTAAGCATATATATAGTATGCAGATAGGCAATCACTATTTACCATTGGGACGGCATGTAGTGCTAACACATAATTACATTATGCCCACAGTTGCCTTCGCCGCCCTCGATCGGATCCATATACCCGACCGAGGCGGCGATTGGAACAAAGTACTACTTCAGCATGAGCAAAGATGGATACACAGACTCAATGCTACAATAGCACCGGGCCTGAATGAGTCCATCTCTTTTGCCCCTTTCCTAAAGGGCTTTGTCTCCGGCAAGACCCAATAGAAATATCTCCCATTAACCACACTCGACGGCACCCTTTGAACACCGTCCTCGCAGCTCCTGCTTCGCCTTCCCCTTTTCCCTTCCTGCATTCCCTATTTTTTGTGACAGCTCAACGATCTTCGGGCCAATCTGTTGGCAAATTATCTATGTGTGTTCTTCGCCTGCCTCTGATTTGTAACATAAGATAACACAACAAGCACTTGGTTGCATAATATTATACCTCCCTCTAGCCAGCACATAAATGAATGGAACCAAGTGATAGATAGCCAAATGCCAGTCTTTAACCAGAGTCTCTATATACGTATGTGGTATACATAACCAATGTTTCATATGTATAATTTTTGTACAATCTATAATATGTACTTTTCCTACTTATATGATATCCCCAAAAAATAACTTTTGGATTTCATATTTCCATACTAGAATCAGTCAGATGTTTTTTGCCATTTATGCTATTTATGTTTGAATTTGAGCCAATGTTTTTCATCTTGATTTCAAGACTTATTTTCCTGCAGTCATGTTTAGTCAAGAGGTTAGTTCACATTTTATCACCTTTCTTTTTTCACCTTATCATTATAATTTTTTTATTATCTTTTTAATTATTTTCATTTTTTATTATTTTATTTTACTTTATTTTATTTTATTTCATTTTATTTATTTATTTAATTCACGTTATTATTTTCAGTTTTATTAATTTTTATTTACATAAATTATTATTATTTTTATTATTTACCTGACCTCCCGCTCAACACAACCTGTCATTCTTGTTTTACTGCAGGATTAATAATTGCAACTAGGGAGGACACCTATCCACTCCTGGGGTCTACCCACACGCTGTTTTCGCCCATGCCCCCTATCGATGCCACGAGGCCTTCCCGACGAGGGTAAGGAGCCATACAATTCCATCTGACTAGGCTCCTCTTTTTCCCATGATCGACACATCCGGGCTGGTCCCATGTGATCGGTCATTGGTGACAACCCTCGTCGGCGGCGTCCCTGGACACCCCTGGACGCCGCCCCTCAGTGCGCACGCGCGGGACGCCGCTGGTGCGCATGATGGGCGTACGTCACGTCTTTTGCGGCAGGGGCGACGTAAGCACGAGCCCTTACACGGCTTCCAGGAACGCCGGGGACGCCACACGTGGCCCGCCTATTTTGGCGGCCTTTTTGATCTATAGGGGAACCATACACAGGTGCACAATTATTGACCAATAGACACTCCTCTGTCGGCCATTTCCGGTATTCCATTTCCGGATATCACCGCCGATCATCTAGCCATATATAAGCAGCGTCAACTAGTAAACAATATCGCTACCATCCGCACAGGACTTTTGTTCATCGGGACTGAGACACGGTAAGACTGGATACAAATCCTATGCCGTACCCACCACCTACAGCACACTCTCAAATTGTAATGTCCCTATTGGACAATACCGCTACTTTAACCAACAACCTAAATGTTCACATTCATGAACATGCTGAATTGTGCTTTTAGATTGGACGTCCTGTATCCACCCAGACCCTTATTCCAATCAAGCACCACGCTAGTGATCTGGACCCAGAGGTTTTCTTTCAGGACACCTTTGCCTTGGTTGGCACTATTCTGGAACCTACAAACTGTGGAAATACCCTGGTGCCTTACGCCTGCAGGTATGACCCAAGCTTCTTGATATTCATTCACACACATAAACACAGACACACACACTTCATCTCATTTCTAAGTTTCCCACATTCACACCCTTTTCACTTCACATCACTATCATTTTTTATTTCCACATCAATTTTCGATTTTTCACTCCCCACTTTCAACACCCCTCCCCCCCCACTTCCCTTTCCTCTCTTCAGTCCCTTCCCTTTTTCCCTCTTCTTTCCCCCCCCCCCCCCCCGCTTTTCCCAAACCCCCCCCCTCCCCCTTCCTCCCAATCTTTTGCTCCCCTTTTCGCTATCCCATTGCTTTTCTCCCCCCCGTGTCCACCTATCCCTCTCCCCTTTTCTTTCCTCACTTTCTGCTACCTTCCATCCTCCCTTTCCCTTCCCCCTCTCCCGCCCCCCCCACCATTCTTCCCCTTCTTTGCCCCCTAATCTTCCCTTCCCTTTCTTCCCTCTTTTCTTCCTCTTCCCCTTCTTCCTCACGAGAGAAATCTTCTCTTTTTAAAAAAAACCCTTCCCCCCTCTCCCCTCACACACGTCCTTCACGCATCCACACTTCCTTTTTCATGCATCACATGTGATATTCTGTGTTTTGCTTTTCCCTCTTTGTTAGTTGCCGTGTATTTGCAACACTTTTTCTTACGATGTAGCTTTCTGATAGTCACCCATACACTGTAATTCTTGACGCTTCGGCTACCCATTTATAACATCAATAACTATACAACCCATATCAAAATCAACAAAGGCCCCTTTTCAGGTCGCCATAAGATTATTCATTATAATTCCTTTACGTCAACCTGTAGCACTACCCTTCAGGTGACACATGTGCACCCTGTGTTCCCTTCCCCAGGTCATATTCCCCCCTCTCTGGATACCACTACCTAGGCAGTGGGACAAGAGGGTAAGGAAATCTGCACGTGTGACGTCCCGTAAGGCTCCGTGGCACTCGGGGGCCTGGGTGAATTATTCAGCTCAACCATCTGGAACACCCCAGGAACAGTGGATGGTGCTCTCTTTACCTAAACACTCCATGTGGGTTTATTACACAACTCTTATTCTCAGGAGATATACTTTGTGGTAAATATGAACCTCACGGTGTTTTGACCCTTTGCTCCTCAATTTTGGAGCTTTTTCACCCTGTAACCTACAATATTTCCACTAACATTGATATTCTTCCTTTGTTTAGCAGATTCCTCTTTCCCTCTGAGGAAGACCCGTGTATCGGGTTGAAACGCGTCAGGGAACATTTTTTCACCCTACGACAGATTAGTTACACAACTGTTGTTATGTGAATATCAATCTGCTCATATGTATATTCATGTTTTTTCTTTTTTTTTTTTTTTTTTTTTTTTTTATACTATTGATGTATTATCCATCCCCACTGGAGCTCATGTTCTAACTCAATGTTATTTAATACTTTTTATAAATAAATTTCTTACTTTAATATAAGCCAACTCTGACTCGCTCAATTGTACGCTGCCTAAAAACCCCAACGTGGGGGATTGTTTCTTTTCTTTTTGCTATCCTTTAGGGGGTGAGCAGCATCTTTTTTGACCTTCGGGTCTGTGTCTTCCCCTTGCTATATCTACTGGGTGGCTAAACACCCCTTCCCCTCTATGACACAAAGATTTAAAACATGAGCTCTGGTTTATAGACGGTGTTGCTACCTACTCTTGGTTTGGTTTGGACTTATTTCAAATAAGTATTTTCCAATTTTTGTAATTTTTATATTATTGTATTTTCTATACTGTTTTCTGATATATGATGAGTAACTTCCAGGGAGACGAATGGGCTACCCTAATGCTGGGATATGAATCAGAATTTGAGCAGGGTGATCGTGTGGAAACCACAATTTCCACACTCACCTCTAAACTCACTAAAATCCTAGAACAAAAATCAGCATTATATTGGCACATAAAGTCCCTTGATAGGTATAGCCAAGAAGACATTAACCCCCTGGGACTTAGAGTCCAGATTTTTCCAAACCTGGACCAAATCAGTAATGAATGCAAATTGGAATGGGAGAACAACCTGAAAAAATGTTCACAACAAATGATGGGTATTTTAGGCAAGGAATACACTAGACAAATGCTATTAATAGACATAGAGATCAACAACTTGGAATTGGCCCTTAGTCCCTTCATACAACATCCAGTATATCTGGGCTTACAGGACCAACTACGGAATGACCTGTCAGTCCATAATAAAAATATCTTACAGAAAAAAGAACTCAAATATTGGAGGGACAAGATGGCCTTCCAGGAAGGACGAGCATATAGGTGGAATCCCCCTAAAAAAAGTACAGGGAATACTCAACCCCCTAACAATTTTAGGAAAACACCTAAAACAAAAGGTACCCCCTCTACTAACCAACACAATCAGCATGACACAACAACACACAAAGGAAGAGGTAAATACAAACGTAATCGTAACAATAAGGGCTCACCTGAACAGGAAAATAAAAAACGTATCACTGACACTGACGTTGAATCTAGATCCGCCGACCAAGACGCGCCTACTAATGTTGATAATCCCAACATTATTTCTACCATGGAAATTTCGGGACCTGGGAATTCCATTATCCCGACCACTAATCAACAATTGACAGAACAATCCACTGTCACACGTTCACCCTCTTTAAACCCCGCACGGGGATCCCCCTTACCCCAACTGAACAGGGGAACAGGGAATCTAGACGCCTTTGTCAAACGGATTCCGAACCACTTAGCGTGATCAATCTCTCATCATACCCACTATCTAGAGCTGAACACAGTGTCCTGGTTCGAGGGCTTACTTTTTGCCCACAAACCAATTGTAATCTCTTCGAAGTCATCACGGATCTCCAACTTTTTGCGCGCAGGCTTCTACTCAAAAGCCTGCACGCAAAGATCGAAATCCCTGATGACAATACTGATTGGTCCACCTTTAGTATGAGGGAGTTCAAAGCACTACGCGACCTCACATTACTCTTCCAAGAGAATAATACTCTTGACCTCATAGACCAAATTGATCTAGAGCACCTATTGGAGAGCGTCCACCCATCCACATCGAATCCTAAAAAATTCAAGAAGCCCTCTTCCAAGTTTCCCCCTCTTAGTCTAAGTTCTAGCATTGACACTTTTGTCAAACAGACCACCCGTGACATTTCCAAGATAGCATGCAGGAAAACACACCCCAATAACTTAACTCCGGAGGAGTCGAAAGCCATTGAATCATTACGGCTAAACACCAACATCACCATAAAGTCTGCGGACAAGGGAGGAAACGTAGTTATTATGGATAACACCGACTACGTAGGAATGTGCCAAAAGATTCTGGAGAATAAGGACTGGTATATACCAATCCCTATAAAACAAATACACCTATACTATAACAAATTTTATGACCTAGTCGACTCCGCATTTAGCAGAGGAGCCATCACCCAGGATGTATATGACTTTGTTAGGACCAAATACCCCAAAGTGGCAACCTTTTATAGTTTGCCAAAGATACACAAATGTATGGCCCAACCCCCTGGACGTCCTATTGTTTCTGGTCGAGGCAATATTTCAGAAAACCTCAGCAAGGTCATAGATTCATACCTCCAACCGTTTGTTATATGCATGCCGTCCTTTCTCAAGGACACCATGCACTTATTGCAAATAACAGATGCTATAACTTTATCCTCACAAGCCCTCTTGGTAGCCATAGATGTAGAGGCACTCTACAGTTCGATCCCGCACAACAAAGGAATCGCAGCCATACAGAGGACATTAAGACATAACCCCAAATATGATGACTCATTAAACGATTTCATCATTGAGGGGTTAAATTACATTTTATATCATAATTTCTTTTCATTTAACAATTCCCACTTCCTCCAGGTGCAGGGCGTGGCCATGGGCACATGTTGTGCCCCGGCCTACGCCAATCTGTACCTGGGGGAGTGGGAACAATCCCTCCTGAATGATAAGGGCCTCACTATGTACACTAGCCATATCACCACATGGCTAAGGTACATAGACGATATACTTGTCATTTGGGATGGACCAGAGGATTTACTATTAGAATTTTTTACTCAGCTTAACCACAACGAATACAACTTGAAATTCACCATGACTCATGACCATAATCAACTGACCTTCCTGGACGTATGTATCGGTCGCTTACCTGATAACTCTACCTACACCACCCTATTCCGCAAAAACACCGCGGGAAATACAATCCTCCATGCGGAGATTTTTCATCCACTGACACTTAAACGGTCCATCCCCTATGGCCAATATTTGCGTTTACGCAGAAACTGCTCAACTGATACACTCTTTAATATAGAAGCTGGCCTCCTCCAGTCCAGACTACTGGCACGCGGGTATAGCCGGTCCTGTTTGCGCAAGGCGTACAACCGTACCTTTGCGCAGTCTCGATCCGACCTGCTCGCAAAAAAGAAGACCAAAAGTGAGTCTGAAGGGGACTCTACTAGAATCATTATGCGATTCTCTAAACAACATGAGAGTATCAAGAAAATCATTTCACGACATTGGTCCATTCTAAAGGACGACCCAAAAGTCAGTCAATTCCTCTCTACCACCCCTGCTATAACTTTTAGACGAGCCACTTCACTACGCGACCAACTCGTGCAAAGTGAATTCAAAAACGAGATCACAAGGTTAAAACACTGCTCTATTGTAGGCACCTTTCCTTGTAGCCATTGTTCAATGTGCAAATACATGAAACGTGAAAAAACGTTTCCCCTTCCTAACGGGGAGGTCTTTCACCCGTCTCACTTTGCTAATTGTCAAACAAGAGGAATTGTGTACATTATGCTATGTGAATGTGGCGCATTTTACATAGGCAAGACGAAGCAGGAGCTCCATAGACGTCTGTCTAAGCATATATATAGTATGCAGATAGGCAATCACTATTTACCATTGGGACGGCATGTAGTGCTAACACATAATTACATTATGCCCACAGTTGCCTTCGCCGCCCTCGATCGGATCCATATACCCGACCGAGGCGGCGATTGGAACAAAGTACTACTTCAGCATGAGCAAAGATGGATACACAGACTCAATGCTACAATAGCACCGGGCCTGAATGAGTCCATCTCTTTTGCCCCTTTCCTAAAGGGCTTTGTCTCCGGCAAGACCCAATAGAAATATCTCCCATTAACCACACTCGACGGCACCCTTTGAACACCGTCCTCGCAGCTCCTGCTTCGCCTTCCCCTTTTCCCTTCCTGCATTCCCTATTTTTTGTGACAGCTCAACGATCTTCGGGCCAATCTGTTGGCAAATTATCTATGTGTGTTCTTCGCCTGCCTCTGATTTGTAACATAAGATAACACAACAAGCACTTGGTTGCATAATATTATACCTCCCTCTAGCCAGCACATAAATGAATGGAACCAAGTGATAGATAGCCAAATGCCAGTCTTTAACCAGAGTCTCTATATACGTATGTGGTATACATAACCAATGTTTCATATGTATAATTTTTGTACAATCTATAATATGTACTTTTCCTACTTATATGATATCCCCAAAAAATAACTTTTGGATTTCATATTTCCATACTAGAATCAGTCAGATGTTTTTTGCCATTTATGCTATTTATGTTTGAATTTGAGCCAATGTTTTTCATCTTGATTTCAAGACTTATTTTCCTGCAGTCATGTTTAGTCAAGAGGTTAGTTCACATTTTATCACCTTTCTTTTTTCACCTTATCATTATAATTTTTTTATTATCTTTTTAATTATTTTCATTTTTTATTATTTTATTTTACTTTATTTTATTTTATTTCATTTTATTTATTTATTTAATTCACGTTATTATTTTCAGTTTTATTAATTTTTATTTACATAAATTATTATTATTTTTATTATTTACCTGACCTCCCGCTCAACACAACCTGTCATTCTTGTTTTACTGCAGGATTAATAATTGCAACTAGGGAGGACACCTATCCACTCCTGGGGTCTACCCACACGCTGTTTTCGCCCATGCCCCCTATCGATGCCACGAGGCCTTCCCGACGAGGGTAAGGAGCCATACAATTCCATCTGACTAGGCTCCTCTTTTTCCCATGATCGACACATCCGGGCTGGTCCCATGTGATCGGTCATTGGTGACAACCCTCGTCGGCGGCGTCCCTGGACACCCCTGGACGCCGCCCCTCAGTGCGCACGCGCGGGACGCCGCTGGTGCGCATGACGGGCGTACGTCACGTCTTTTGCGGCAGGGGCGACGTAAGCACGAGCCCTTACACGGCTTCCAGGAACGCCGGGGACGCCACACGTGGCCCGCCTATTTTGGCGGCCTTTTTGATCTATAGGGGAACCATACACAGGTGCACAATTATTGACCAATAGACACTCCTCTGTCGGCCATTTCCGGTATTCCATTTCCGGATATCACCGCCGATCATCTAGCCATATATAAGCAGCGTCAACTAGTAAACAGTATCGCTACCATCCGCACAGGACTTTTGTTCATCGGGACTGAGACACGGTAAGACTGGATACAAATCCTATGCCGTACCCACCACCTACAGCACACTCTCAAATTGTAATGTCCCTATTGGACAATACCGCTACTTTAACCAACAACCTAAATGTTCACATTCATGAACATGCTGAATTGTGCTTTTAGATTGGGCGTCCTATATCCACCAAGACCCTTATTCCAATCAAGCACCACGCTAGTGATCTGGACCCAGAGGTTTTATTTCAGGACACCTTTGCCTTGGTTGGCACTATTCTGGAACCTACAAACTGTGGAAATACCCTGGTGCCTTACGCCTGCAGGTATGACCCAAGCTTCTTGATATTCATTCACACACATAAACACAGACACACACACTTCATCTCATTTCTAAGTTTCCCACATTCACACCCTTTTCACTTCACATCACTATCATTTTTTATTTCCACATCAATTTTCGATTTTTCACTCCCCACTTTCAACACCCCTCCCCCCCCACTTCCCTTTCCTCTCTTCAGTCCCTTCCCTTTTTCCCTCTTCTTTTCCCCCCCCCCCCCCCGCTTTTCCCAAACCCCCCCCCCCCCCCTTCCTCCCAATCTTTTGCTCCCCTTTTCGCTATCCCATTGCTTTTCTCCCCCCCGTGTCCACCTATCCCTCTCCCCTTTTCTTTCCTCACTTTCTGCTACCTTCCATCCTCCCTTTCCCTTCCCCCTCTCCCGCCCCCCCCACCATTCTTCCCCTTCTTTGCCCCCTAATCTTCCCTTCCCTTTCTTCCCTCTTTTCTTCCTCTTCCCCTTCTTCCTCACGAGAGAAATCTTCTCTTTTTTAAAAAAACCCCTTCCCCTCTCTCCCCTCACACACGTCCTTCACGTATCCACACTTCCTTCTTCATGCATCACATGTGATATTCTGTGTTTTGCTTTTCCCTCTTTGTTAGTTGCCGTGTATTTGCAACACTTTTTCTTACGATGTAGCTTTCTGATAGTCACCCATACACTGTAATTCTTGATGCTTCGGCTACCCATTTATAACATCAATAACTATACAACCCATATCAAAATCAACAAAGGCCCCTTTTCAGGTCGCCATAAGATTATACATTATAATTCCTTTACGTCAACCTGTAGCACTACCCTTCAGGTGACACATGTGCACCCTGTGTTCCCTTCCCCAGGTCATATTCCCCCCTCTCTGGATACCACTACCTAGGCAGTGGGACAAGAGGGTAAGGAAATCTGCACGTGTGACGTCCCGTAAGGCTCCGTGGCACTCGGGGGCCTGGGTGAATTATTCAGCTCAACCATCTGGAACACCCCAGGAACAGTGGATGGTGCTCTCTTTACCTAAACACTCCATGTGGGTTTATTACACAACTCTTATTCTCAGGAGATATACTTTGTGGTAAATATGAACCTCACGGTGTTTTGACCCTTTGCTCCTCAATTTTGGAGCTTTTTCACCCTGTAACCTACAATATTTCCACTAACATTGATATTCTTCCTTTGTTTAGCAGATTCCTCTTTCCCTCTGAGGAAGACCCGTGTATCGGGTTGAAACGCGTCAGGGAACATTTTTTCACCCTACGACAGATTAGTTACACAACTGTTGTTATGTGAATATCAATCTGCTCATATGTATATTCATGTTTTTTCTTTTTTTTTTTTTTTTTTTTTTTTTATACTATTGATGTATTATCCATCCCCACTGGAGCTCATGTTCTAACTCAATGTTATTTAATACTTTTTATAAATAAATTTCTTACTTTAATATAAGCCAACTCTGACTCGCTCAATTGTACGCTGCCTAAAAACCCCAACGTGGGGGATTGTTTCTTTTCTTTTTGCTATCCTTTAGGGGGTGAGCAGCATCTTTTTTGACCTTCGGGTCTGTGTCTTCCCCTTGCCCCACTTGTGTTAATGGGCCCTTTGAGTTACCAACCCAGAATAAGAATACAGATTGGCAGTTAAAGCAGATTAAGCAGCTGGGGAAATATTTATAGAGATCTGATAAATATGGGAGTGCCATAAATATAAGAGCAGCTGTCTGATACCACTTATGAGGGGAATGTTGGAGAAAGGCAATCTAAGTGTGTATTACCTTAGATCCCTTTCACACTGGAGGCATTTTTCAGGCGCTTTAACGCTAAAGATAGCGCCTGAAAAATGCCTCATCTGCAGTCCCAGTGCGAAAGCTTTCACACTGGGGCGCTGCGCTGGCAGGATGTTAAAAAAAGTCCTGCAAGCAGAATCTTTGGAGCGCTTTAGAGCACCCCTCCTAAAGCGCCCCTGCCCATTGAAATCAATGGGCAGTGCCACCAAAGCTCCTGTGAAGTGCCTCTAAAACGACAGTAAAGCGCCACTAAAGGTAGTGGCGCTTTACTGCTAACGCGACTGCGCCGTCAGTGTTAAAAGGCCCTTAGAGTGAGATTAGGAGCCTGTCATGAGTGTTTGCCATGCTGTCAGAAAGAGACTGGGCTACCGCTGTCAGAGAGGCAAAGTATGCTGGAGGGGTGCACTGGTTCTGTGAGAGATCCCAGGGTGCTGGGCTGCCACCATCACCACTGATTCCTGACACCAGAGAGCTTAATTATAGACTGCAAAGTGATGAGAGGCCATGGGCCACAACCTTGTTATCCAGTTCACAGACTGGTGGTGAGAGGTTGCTGGCCACAACTTCCTTACCCATTTCTTAAAAGGATGGTGTCACCTTACCTTGGGGTGCAATTTGGTTATTTATGCCATGTACCCTTAAACCTGAGTACTCTAAGGAAGGAACTTTGGGCCCAAATGTTTAATGATAAACTTTCTAGTAGGTGGGGATTAAAGAGGCAGTAGGACCTTTCAGCTCCCAGTGTTGCCCTTTTAGTTAGGACCTCCCTAACTAAAAGGGATCAGGTACAAAGCCGGCGGGCTTTCACACTGGATCGGTGCGCTAGCAGGACGGCAAAAAAAGTCCTGCTAGCAGCATCTTTGGAGCGGGATGGGAGCGGTGTGTTCACCGCTCCTATACCGCTCCTTCCCATTGATTCGAATGGGACACCGCGGTAAAACCGCGGTAAAACAGCGGCAATACCGCCGCAAAGCGCTGCTACGGCGGCGCTCTGCGGGGGATATTAACCCTTTTTCGCCCGCTCGCGGGGGGTAAAAACCGCACCGCGAGCGGCCGAAACCCACGGGCAAAACGACGGTAAAGCAGCGCTAAATATAGCGCTGCTTTACCGTCACCGCGGCTCCCCGCCCCAGTGTGAAAGGGGCAGGGAGCACCTACAAATGCAATGTGTTTGCTATCTGTGTTTGGGTTGCCGTTAATAATACATCAGCACCCTCATACAGCAGGTTTGTCTTCTGTGCAGGAATTGCGCATGGAATGTGCCCTTCCCTCATCGCATTCTGGTGGCAACTGCCCCTCAGTCTTATGTAGCGAGTGCCTGGCTTTTTCTGCGCCCTTGTCAAGCTGGCCGCCACTAGTGCATAGGCTTTCCTGCGGTAGAGATAGAGACTTAGTGATAGCAAACAAACACTCCTGCGCACAAGTGCGATAGCCGGCCAATCAGTGACTCAAGGGCCAGGAGGGAAAAGGCCTTTCTGCCCTCTTGGATAGGGGGTATCCTAATAGTCACAAAAAAATAAAAAGAATAGGGTGCACCAGCCTTGTGCATTATGCTAAGATAATTTATTGATTTAAAATAGTAAAATACTACTCACAAACATGTGATGAATAAGCCTGTAGAAACCACTAAAATCAGCCCTGGAACCGACCATCTCCAGAGAGCAAGGGGGGAAGACGGGAAGATCTCAGAACCACTGCTTCAAACATGTCAGCCAGCAGTGGTTCTGAGGTGTTCCCCTCTGCTCTCTGGAGACAATCGGTTCCAGGACCGATTGCCACATTTTAGTGGCTTCTACAGACTTTTATTCATCACATGTTTGTGAGAAGTATTTTACTGTTTTTTATCAATAAATCAGTGGTGAAATTATTAGGGTTGCAGCAGTCATACTTGCGACTGGGCCCTGCAGTTCTGCCACTTCATGGGGTGTGAGGGCGCCCCGCCTGTCTGCCAGTGTGAGGGGCCCGTTCCGTCACGAGGGGGGCTTTAGCCCGCTGACCGCTGCTGAGAGGAGAGAAGGCAGAGCTGATATTCTGGGCCGCCCCATCTATTCAGAGAGAATGTAGGGAGGCTGCGCGGACACTGAAAAAGAAAGTCAGCTCACCATCTGACACCAATTGAGTATAGGGGGAGGAGCTCTCCCCTCTGCGATTGCCAGGAGTCCCTATGAGGCAAAGGCATCCCTGGAGGCACCGTGATGGAATCGATAGGGAATCGATTGATTGAAGTAAGTGACAAATTACCAAGTGTAATCGATCCCAGCCTCCACCACCTCTGCCTCTTACTGATCCCATCCCCCCACGACCACTGCACTTCTCATTCCTACTCCCCATCACCTCTACAACATAGGTGATGGTGGAGTATAGGGATGAGATCGGTGGTGGGGGTGGGGGGATGAGATCAGTAAGAGGCAGAGGTGGTAGTGGGAGAGGATGGCACCACCGCTGCCACTGATGCCACCCCCTTCAACACCACAGCTGCCCCCCCTTTTCAACACGCCGCTGCCACCTCCCTCAACACAACCGCTGCCATTCAGCCTCAACACTACAGCTGCCACCCCCCCCTCAACACCACCACTGCCACCCACCTCAACACTACAGCTACCACCCCCTCAACACTACCGCTGCCACCCTACCTCAACACCACCACTGACACCCCCCTCAACACCACTGCTGCCACCCCCTCCCTCAACACCACTGCTGCCACCCCCCCTTAACACCACCGCTGCCAGCCCCCCCTCAACACCACCGATGCCACCCCCTCAACACTACCGCTGTCATCCCCCCTCAACACTACCGCTGCCACCCCCCCTGAACACCACCGCTGCCAGCCCCCCCTCAACACCACCGATGCCACCCCCCTCAACACTACCGCTGTCATCCTCCCTCAACACTACCGCTGCCATCCCCCCTCAACACCACCGCTGCCCCCCCTCAACACCACCGCTGCCACCCCTCCTTGACATCACTGCTGCCAACTCCCCTAGAAACCACCGCTGCCACCCCCGCTTAACACCACCGCTGCCAACCCCCTCAACACCACCGCTGCCATCCCCCACTCAACACCACTGATGCCACCCCCCACTCAACACCACTGCTGCCACCCCCCACTCAACACCACCGCTGCCACCCCCCTTCAACACCACCGCTGCCACCCCCTTCAACACCACCGTTGCCACCCCCCTTCAACACCACCGCTGCCACCCCCTTCAACACCACCGCTGCCAGACCCCCTCAACACCACCGCTGCCACCCCTCTCAACACCACTGTTGCCATCCACCCTCAACACAACTGCTGCCACTGCTCTCAACACTGCTGCTGCCTTCCCACCTCAACACAACCGCTGCCACTCCCCCTCTACACTACCACTGCTGCCACCCCCCGACACCACCGCTGCCACCTCCCCCAACACCACCGCTGCCACCCCAAGTAAGTGACAAATTGTCAAGTGCAATCGTTCCCAGCCTCCACCACCTCTGCCTCTTACTGATCCCATCCCCCCCACCACTGCGGATCTCATTCCTACCCCCATCACATCTACAACATAGGTGATGGCTGGGGTATAGGGATGAGATTGGTGGTGGTGGTGGGGGTGGGAGAGGATGGCACCACCGCTGCCACCCCACCTCAACACCACACTTGACACCCCCCTCAACACCACCGCTGCCCCCCCTTTTTAACACCACGCTGCCACCCCCCCTCAACACCACCTCTGCCACACCCCTCAACACCACCGCTGCCACCCCCCCTCATCACCACCACTGCCCCCCCTTTTCAACACCAGGCTGCCACCCCCCTTCAACACTACCACTGCCACCCACCTCAACACTACAGCTTCCACCCCCCTCAACACCACCACTGCCACCATAGACCATAGACGCCGAATGCCGGACTCAGCCCAGCCCCCCTGGCGCCCGCGTCATTGGATTTGATGAACAGCTGCGCTGCTATCAATCTATCCAATCAGGAGCTGAGAACCCAGGGCAGGGAGGAAGAGCGTGTCTCCACCGTGGGAATTACAGGGCTCAGGTGAGTAAAACGGGGGGCTAGGGGGTCGGTCACTGTCAGAAGTTTTTTCACCTTAATGCATAGGATGCATTACGGTGAAAAAACACAACCCCTTTAAGCGGCTCCTCCGGGGGTAGCGCTACACTAATGCCCCGTACACACGGTCGGAAATTCCGACCACAAAATCCGTCTGATTTTTTCAGACGGATTTTGTCCGACACTGGTGTTGCATACACACGGTTGGACAAAGTTGTTGGAAAATCTGATCATTCTGAACGTGGTGACGTTCGTTGCGTACGACGGTACTACGTAGAGGCTATTAGCCAATAGGTTTGGTCTCCTAATTTGATCTGAGCATGCGTGGCACTTTGTCCGTCGGAATTCTCTACACACGATCGGAAAAAGTCTGATCGGATTTTGAAAATTTGAGAGCAGGATCTCAAATGTTTTCCGTCGGAAATTCAGACGGAAAAAGTCCGATGGAGCCCACACTCGGTCGGATTTTCCATCGGAATTTCCGACCATGTGTACGGGGCATTATAACTGTGCTCCAGTGTTGTGACTGTGTCAGGCTGTCTTATAGTGATGGCTACAAGTGATCGATGTAACACACATTACACAAGTGTGGTTCATGGCTGAAACCATCAGAAAACGTGACCTCTGAGATGCAGGCATTCCTGAAGTACATGCATTTGAACAGGAAGTGTTTGCAGTTAGTCAGCGCTACTGAGTAGCAACATGAGATGAAAACAAGTATTTTATTAAAAAATTACATATTATTTTATAATGTACAGTGATTCAGCAAGCTAGCGGCTATAGCAACAACTCACCACCAACATGAAACCCTAAACTGTGCAGAAAAATGCCTACCTGTGTCTGTGAGTCACTCCTTCAGCAGCTAGATGAGTGAAGTGTTGTTTCACTGCTGACGTTCCATTGTGCGGCGTGCAGCGTTTTCATCAGTGGCGGAACAACCAGGAAACAGGTGACTCTATTTTTCTTATGATGTGTCATCAAAATGTCGTTTGGTTAAGATTTTGATCTATTGTAAGCTGTTCGAGTCTTTTAAAATGCGTTGTAAATACTAGATGACGTTGCGCTGCATAGGCTGCATTTACAAGCACAGATTAGACAATGCTTGTGTGTTGAAGGCCATAAACTTGACAAGGGAGGTAATACAATATTAATAGTACAAATGTTCCAAAGGCTGTATCATACAGATGTTTAGCAAAAAAACAGCAATAAGACACAGCTGGGGAGAGAGCTCTGCTTAGATTGTTTATAATGTACAGTGGCTTAGTGGTTAGGATGTCTGCCTTGCAGTACTGTGGTTCTTGGTTCAAATCACAGGCAAGAAATCAGCCGCATGTACTTTGCAAGTTTGCCCTGTGCTTGTGTAGGTTTTCTCCCACACTCCAAAGACCTGTTGTTAGATGATTTGGCTCCTGTTTAAATTGGCCCTAGAATGTACTGTATGCATAGATGTGAGATATGGACCTTATGCCGCGTACACACGAGCATATTTTCCGTCAGAAAAATCTTGGATGGTTTTTCCAATGGAATTCTGCTCAAGCTTGGCTTGCATACACACAGTCACACAAAAGTTCGCTGAACTTTCGACCATCAAGAACACGGTGACGTACAACACTACAACGAGCCGAGAAAATTAAGTTCAATGCTTCTTAGCATGCATCAAATTGTTTTCGAGCATGCGTAGGAATTTTGCTTCAGGCTAGGAAGCAATGATGAATAAGCGACTGAATAGAATAACTTAACGCAGTGGCGGAATTATCAGGGTCGCAACAGTCGCACTTGCGACTAGGCTCTGTAGTGCCGACCGCCCGTTCGTCAGTGTGAGGGGCCCGCCCACGTGAGGGGCCCACCTGAATGTCCAGTGTGAGTGTGTGATGATTCCTCATGTGTCGGTGGTAGTTCGTTCCATGCCGCGAGGAGGGGGGCTTTCGCCCACTGAGGGGAGATAGGGAAGGCGGAGGCAGCGCAGCGCTGAGAGACTGTGTGTGTGTGTGTGTGTGGACCACCCCACTGAAAAATAAATTCAGCACAGACCAATTGAGTGAAGTCGGGGAGGAGCTCTCCCCTCTGCTACTGCGTGGAATACCTGCTGTCCCGTCTACGGTCTACCCATGAGGCAAGGCATTCCTGAAGAGGCACG
This sequence comes from Lithobates sylvaticus, assembly GCA_028564925.1. Lineage (NCBI taxonomy): Eukaryota > Metazoa > Chordata > Amphibia > Anura > Ranidae > Lithobates > Lithobates sylvaticus. The sequence goes on from CM053027.1 coordinate 135,849,094, forward strand.
GTGAAGGATCATTTCTGAGGGGGAATCGATTGATTGGCGGTAAGTCAAGTGACATTTTGCACTGCAATCAATCCCAACCTCCACCACCTCTGCCTCTTACTGATCCCATCCCCTAACCACCACCACTGCAGATCTCATCCCTATCCCCCCATCCATCACCACTACAAAAGAGGTGATGATGGGGGAGGAACGGGGATGAGATCAGTGGTGGGGGGATGGGATCAGTAAGAGGAAGAGGTGGTGGTGGAAGAGAATGGCACTACCACTGCCACTGCTGCCACCCCCCTCAAGTACCACCGCTACCACCCCCCACCAGTACAACCGCTACCACCACCCCCTCAAGTACCATCGCTACCACCCCCCCCCCCCCCGCCCCCCCTCCAGTACCACCGCCACCACCCCCTGGATATTGAAGCCTAACCTAAAACTAGCTGTAGCGTACTTCCATAGGAGCCACAGGCAATGTTGCCAACTTACCAGATTGAAATTTACTGACACGACACCCAAAATTTCCTGGCACAGCCAAGTTTTTACTGGCATTTACAAAAGTTACAAAATTACAGTTTTAAGTGCAAATTTTTGTATTTAGGCTACAAACAAGTACAATATGCAATTAGCAATGTGATTTAAGTTGGATATTAGGGCAAAAAAACAAAACATATTTCTTATTTTATTTTCGATATAGTAAGTAAGTAGCTCAGGGACAGGACTCAGGAGGGCAAGAAATTAGAATAGGAAGGCACACACACATGAAGTTGACTCTTTCTTTCCTTCCAGTCTAAACAGCACTGACAGTCCCACTCCCGACCTGCCCTGCTCCTGTCCTGCAGACCCGCACATGAGGCTCTGGCCGCTCTGCTTGGGTCCCTTGCACCATGACATCAAACGACATGCTCGGACACCGCCTCCACCAGAGCTGCTTGAAGCAGGGACTCGGATGGTCTCGGCCGGCTCTGGACCGAGCCAAACATCACAGACATATTTTTTTACTGGCAACTTTTTCCTTTTACTGGCAGGAGAAAATAGCATGTTTTTTACTGGCTGCCAGTAAAAATACTGACGGTTGGCAACACTGGCCGCAGGTATACTGTCCAGGTCTTCCCCACAAACTTCGCCAAGCAGCCAGGCACACAGGCTCATTCACATGTTTAGAGATGTTGTTTTTATTTTTGGAGAACTTGAATAGTGTTGAGAGAATTAGGTGGGATACTCCAAAAACAAGGACTATGTACAACTTGATGACTTAGGTATTCTTCAGAACAAGCTATATTAAAATCTGTGCATGTAGCAAACAGTAGACTTCAGCTTTAAGATAGTAATAGTAGTATAAGTTAACTGTAAATGTCACAAAAGCAGAGTCCCTTTAAGTAGAAGATCAGATGAACAAAGCTCTTCAGGACACCAGCCGGTGTCCCCTTTAACTAGACCCACAGCAGACTCTCTAGCACCAGAGGGGTGGCAAAAACACAAAGGTCCCCAAGATCTCTTAGAAACTTCTGTACTCACACAAGGCCCAAGGACAGCTGGTTGCCTCTTTCCAACTTCCAAGCGACACCTTACTCTGGTGATACCACACCAGATCTTCAGCAGACAGCCCCCCTCAGTCAGCTCTCTTTAGTTTTAGGGTCTCAGCATCCACTTGATGCCTCACAACAGCAGAAATAGCAGCATTGCCTGGGAGGGTAGAATGCCCTTCAGACTGGACTAATTCTCTCCAGTATAAGACCCAGAGCTCAGTGTGCTCACAGAATATATACAGTCTCCAAGCATGCCATCAGAGCCTGCCTCTCTGGGATAGGCCAGGGCTGTATCAATATTCATGTTTCCATCTGCATAGCTTGACACTTATTATCCATATCTAAACCTAGCACCTATCTAGGAGGGTGCTACATCGCTATAAAATCCCAGGCCAGAAGAGAAAAGGTTAACTAAAATGCCAGGAGGGACATATAAACTCTATTGCAATAAACAGGTTCATCTACTAATATAGTGGAAGGTGAACACTACATTCATACAGTAGCACAGATCTATCTATTTGGCACTGTGCATTTTAGGCTGCATTCACACCTGAGCGTAGCGTTTTCAGGCAGAAAATCGTGCAATTTTACCTCGATTTTGCTGTGTTTTTTCCGGCATTTTTTTGCGCGATTTCACGACATTTTTTACGCCGTTTTGCTATGATTTTGTGCAGGGCAAAAGGTCACCAATGAAAAAAGAAGAAAAATGCCCAAATCTGCCCGGTTCGAGCGACAAAAAGGGTCCGGAACTTGTTTGAGCTTCAGGCGTTTGGCTTCAGGCGACATGGAGTGGAGATGTGAACCATCTTCATTGAGAATAATTGATTTTTTCCCCTCTAGCGTTTTGTAGCTTCAGGCTTCAAGCTACAAAACGCTCAGGTGTGAATGCAGCCTAAGATAATAGCAATAGGACAGATTGGTTTAGCTACACACTCAAGAAGCTATAAGCAACTGCAATTACATTTTTGAAAAACAGGAATATTTCCATAATAGTCCATTCTTAATTGAGTTTAGCAGGGTGGACAGGACATGTGGTTGAGACTCTCTCACCTTCCCCCTTCTTGGGTTTTTTCAAGGCCAGCTTCAAGAGACAGAAAGTGCTAATACATAATTATATGTAACACTGTAATATTGGCAGCTAACATTGGAGGCAGCAGACCCTTACATATGTATTATTAACTCAAAAAAGTTCTGCAGATCAGATGCATCCACTCTCTAACAGGAAGTTGGATCACAGCAAAAAAGAAGGGGTTTAGAGTAATAGAAGGCACTTTTTTAACCAGATTTTAGTGTCACTTTAAAACCAATAGAGGTGTGTGTGTTAAAGGGTAGGAGTATTTATGTATAATACTGGCACTGAACACCAGTAAAGAGGGGGTATTTATGCTGCCACTGAGCACCAATTAAGGGTGTTCTTTATTGCCAACATTGCAACTGAACAGCAATGAAGCGGGGGAGGGGAGTCTTTTTTACTATTTTTGACACTTTTATGAAATGGTAGGGGTACAATGTACCCGTTACCTATTCACATAGGGGGGGATGCCGGGATCTGGGGGTCTCCTTGTTAAAGGGAGCTTCCAGATTCCAATAAGCACCCGGCCCACAGACCCCCACAACCATCGGGCAAGGGTTGTGGGAATGAGGCCCTTGTCCCCATCAACATGGGGATAAGGTGCTTTGGGGGCTACTCCAAAGCACCCTCCCCATGTTGAGGGCATGTGGCCTGGTACGGTTCAGAAGGGATGGTCCTCACTCACCCCCCCTCTTTTCATGTGGCCTGCCAGGTTGCATGCTCAGATAAGAGTCTAGTATGGATTTTGGGGGGATCCCTACACCATTTTTAAAAAAATTTGGCGCAGGGTTCCCCTTAATTTCCACACCAGACCTGAAGGTGAGCATGCATTGTCGCTGCTCACCATCCTTGTGGCCTCCTCAAATGGTGGCAGGACAGTACATGCATCATTGATCAGTAGCCACTGGCGTGGCATGGCGAAAAGAAGCCAAGCTCCCCTGACCCTGTCCTGGTGCCATATTTGCACAGGTACTCATTGATGGCCCTCTGCTGTGTGTGCAGCCACTGCAGCATTGCCAACATTGAGTTCCACATGGTGGGCATGTAACAAATGAGGCTTTTGGTGGACAGGTTGCATTCCCTTTGAAAGTCAGCCAGCCGTGCACTGGCATTGTATGAATGGCGGAAATGACCACAGACTTTTCTGGCCTGCCTCAGGAGATCTTGTAAACCGGGGTACCTGCTCAAGAACCACTGCACCACCAAATTTAGGATGTGTGCCAAACATGGAACATGGGTCAAGTGTCCCTGTTGGATGGCGGGGAGAAGGTTGGTGACATTGTCGCATACAGCCATGGGGCAAAATTTGCCCCCAGCTATGCCAATTTGACAATGTTTTTTTTTTGGGAACAACGTCATATTTTGAAATATCAAATCTTTCTCCAAACACATTGTGTACTTCGGTCTTACATAGATGACATAGTCATCATTTGGGATGGAACCTGGCCCCAGGCTGACGATTTTGTGATATATTGCAATAACAACAATCTAGGCCTATCCTTCACCTCAGTCTGCGATCCTGACACCTTAGCCTTTCTAGACTTAGAACTCAGCCATACTGACAACATTATCCATGCTAAGAACTATACAAAACCAACTGTAGGTAATTCATATCTTCATTCCTGTAGCTGCCATCATCCAAGATGGATCTCCAATATACCCAAAAGTCAATTTTGTCGGTTAAAACACAATTGCACCCGCACAGAGGGCTATAACTAGCAAAGTGATCTTTTTAAAAATATGTTTCTTGAAAAGGGCTGCCCTGCCCCTCTAATTGAGGGTGCCTATGACCATTTTTTGTCTCAATCACCACCAACCCACCACATCTTCCCAGATACCCAGATTCATCACCCAGTTTCACACACAGCACAAAAAGATGGAACACATCTTCCGAAAACATTGGGGCATACTGCGAGAAGATCCCCATCTCCAAGACAGCCTCCAAAAATCACATACAGAAAGGCCCAAAACATAAAAAGTAAAATAGCACCCAGCAAACTAAAATCCTGTAAACCCAAATTAACATCAACACCTACCTTTCTAGACATAAAGGGGATGTACCAATGTCGTAAGTTTAATTGTTTGACTTTTGAATTTGTCCAACACCAACAAAAACTGTTTATCACAAAAGGCAAAACATACCACCTTGGGGAATTTTTTAAATGCTCCACAGAATTTGTTGTATATTGCCTATATAGAGCATTCCAGGTACTTTCTCTCAAGGCGAATGCATTAAGCATTTGTGCGAAAGGGAAACTTTCTGGATTTACACTTTAGATCGTTTAAAACCTGGGGGCCTAAATGAGGAAATTGAAATCTGCTCCATCTATTAATATAAAAAGGCATAAAAAGAGTTTCATTGCAATCTGAAGCTACCCATTAAATTTTTGTCCTCTGTACTCATCTAATTTGCCAGAAACCGCCCCCCCCCCCCCCCACCCCACCTTTTTCCATTCCCCCTGGTTTTATCTTTATATTTTTTTTTATTTTGGTCGTTATTATTAGTTTATTATTATCATTATTATTTTTTCAATTCAATAAATTTATTAATATTACTTCTCCTCCCTATATACAAAAAAAATCCCCCTCATTCTACCACTTACTTTATTTATTAATATAACCCTTATTCTGATTGCTTTGTTTTTACTTATGTTTATTTTTATTTATGCTTGTTTTCTGTATGGCCACTTCATCAAAAATCCATAGCCACATGTCCAGCACATGCCCATAGCAACCATTGCTTAACAGAAGCACCATATTGCGCCTTTGAAATACAGCATTGGTCTGCTAAACTTTTCAGTCCTTGGCGCCGCCCCTTTCCCTCCCCTCTCTCTATAAGAATCTTGCTGAGGACGGCTGAATCCCCTGCCTGGCAAAGGAGTACGCATGCTCCGAACACGAGAACTTAAGCCACGCCCCATGTTCTCCAGAATCTGATGTGTCCTGTTTTGGCGTGCCCAGCTGATGTGACTGCTTGTGATACCTTCAGCCTTGGAGCTACAGACACCACTGCAGTGGACTGTTCAATCACTGCTGAAGATCTCCATTTATTTATTTTTTTATAGTGATCTACTTATTCTACTTCATTGAGAGCCGAGTGCATAAATAATGTGTGTTACTTAGGCCAGCCCCTCCTTTACTTACACTATTGGCAGCCCACTGAACAGGTAAGAAGTGTCATAATACAAAAATATGAATACACGCTGTCCAAATTGAAGCACATTTTTACATTCTGCAATTACCTATCAAGATAATAGGAGAGCAAAACTTGAAACAGTACCATTTGAAAGTATTCAGGCAGGCCCTTTCACTACATGTTTTGGTGAATTCATCCATAAATATGAACACAAAAGAGGTAGGTATAGTGTGTATGGGTTTGGCAAAGTCAGTAGAAAGAGTATTGGTATCGGTTGACTTAGTGGTTGGGGGAGGGAAGGTTCCAAATGATTTTGTGACCCCAAAAAAAAGCCTCTGGCACTCTGCCTGAATTTAAGGACACAAATAGCATTTGTATGTATTTTAGGGGGTGTTTAGTGTAAAGCACTACTATGGAGCTGACAAAATACATTGTTAAGTGACTAGGCTAGGTGTGTATGGGCCCAGGATAGCATGCTGGGGAGGTTAGTGAAGGCAAATATGCATGAAGAACAAAAATGGAGCATTAAAAACTCCCAGCATGCATGAGAACAAAGAGGACAATTCACAGCATATTACAATCATGGTAATTAGGGAATGAAGAAATACAATACATTAGCAAACATTAAATACATAGAATGTGATGTTAAAGGAGAAAACTTACCTTAATATATTCCTTTTGCAGGACCTGAATGATAGCAGAACAGGTCTCTGGAATAATGATCCCCAGAGCCTGGGGAGAGATGCCTGTTGAGAACTTGATGTCCTGCAGACTTCTCCCGGTCGCCAAGTACAGCAACGTGGCAACAAAACTCTGATAGGGAGTGATGGCTTGCCGCATGCAGGTGCCCTGCTTAGTAATATAAGGGGACAGCAAAGCCAACAGACGGTGAAAAACAGGGTCCGTCATCCTAAGATAATTCCTGAAATCATCAGGATTATTCTCACGGATCTCCCGCAACAAAGGCATGTGAGAGAATTGGTCACGCTGGAGCAACCAATTCTTCGTCCATGAACTCCTCCTCGCCCTGTTCATGGACTGGGCTTGGGTCAAAGTAAGAACCCCAACACCAAGCCCCTGCACAGCACAAACTCTACGATGAGTACATACCCGCAACATGGCTTCAAAATGGGCAGCTGGTCAGAACGAACTAACAGAACGCACTGAAAATCAGAAAGGCCTGAGAAGAGCGAGGTGAAATTCAGAAAGGAGCGGACAAGAACGCACTGAAAAACAAATACGTACTATAAATAGCATGCACTGAAAACCAGATACGAACTGACTACACAAACTGAAAACCAGATACGAACACGCAAGCACAAACTGAAGAGCAGTAACGATCTGAAAAGCATGAGGCTGAAAATCGCGAATCGTCTCTCTCCAAACTTCTACTAACACGTGATTAGCAGAAGGAGCCCAAAGGGTGGCACGCTGGCTATTGAACTTCCTCTTTATAGTGCCGTCGTACGTGTTGAACGTCACCGCATTCTTGACGATCGGAATTTCCAACAACATTTGTGCGACCGTGTGTATGCAAGACAAGCTTGAGCCAACATCCGTCAGAAAAAAATCCCAGGATTTCGTTGACGGAATGCCCGATCATGTGTATGCAGCATAACTGTGCAATCTGCTGCACATGTGTCGAAAAAGTCCTACACCAAGGAACTTTAAAAAGTCAGCAGCACCCTGCACCTGCAGATCTCTGAGGTGTGATGCAATAGGGTGGCTTCCCCCTGGAGGACATCCTGCCTCGTTGGAATTGTGCCTCCTCCTTCTCCTCACTTTCCTCCTCTCTTCTCTCAGGCACCCAAGTACAGTCAGTGACTTCACCATCCCCTCCCTCCTCATCACTGGAGCAAACTTGGCAGTGTGCTGCAGCTTGGGGAACATGACTGCCAGTTTCTTGTCCTTATGTGGCACCCCCTCTCTCTAGGCTCACGTTACCTCTTTACTCAACCTGGTAAACAACATCGGAGCCTTCAAATAGCTGCGCATCCTCCAGCAATATGTAACCGACACTGTGGTCGAATAGTTCTGGGGACTCCTCCATGCATGATGGTGGGGCTACGGAAGGAGTGACTGTGGACAAGGAGCTGGTGGAATTGGCTGCTTTGCAACTGCGTTGGAAGGCAAACTACTCTGAGCCTGGGTGACAGAGAATGAGGAGGATGAGGACGGCTTCATTATCCACTCCACCAATTCTTATGCATGTTGTAGCTCAATAATACGGCCAGCAGCAGAAAAAAAAGGACAAGCGTGCCCTATGGCCACCTGCAGAGGATGCACCATGTCCACAACCACCACTGCTGACTGTAGACACAGAGGCTGATTGCCCTCTTTTAGTGGCCTGTGAGCGTCTGACTCTCCTTGGTGGCCTTCCGAACAACATGTATTGTTTGTGTACACCTCCTGAAGTGTATTAGAAACTATACACTATACACCACCGAATGCACTGTATAAATGGGCTACACTGAATGCAGAGTATGTGTGTGTGTGTGTGTGTGTGTGTGTGTGTGTGTGTGTGTGTGTATATATGTATATGTATATATATATATATATATATATATATATATATATATATATATATATATATATATATATATATATATATTGTGGCAGAGCGAAGCTCTGTCCCTTTGAAATTAGAGGTAAAGGAGATACAGAGTTTGCATATCTACAGATTATAGAATTTAAATGGAGAAAACTGCTCTGTCAGTTTTCTCCAGGTTTTGCTAGTTCTGGATGGGATCTCAAACTGTGTCCGGGTCTTGAGGATAGCAAGCAAGGTTTGTGCCCAGCTGCACACAGACCATATAATGAGGGGCTAATGAGTGGAGGATGGTGGAGTGTGAGCAGCTTGCTGCTGCTGTATGAAGACAGACCTGTGGAGGGGTCATCCCTGTGTAAGGGGTATTCTTTGCCCAGAGACTGGGAAAGGAGGGACAGCCAGTGAGTCCAGGGGACTGGAAGGAATCAACTCTGTTGAGAGCAAGCAGAGGAACTGCTGACAAGAGAGAGAGCCAGGTGGCTTGGTATGTTTTTCATTTATGAATGCTTAATGAAGTTAAACCCCTGCGTGGGACTTCTGGATGGACTTTTGTGTTTTTCCTTTTTCAATAAACGTGGGCTACCAGGCCCTTAACTCTATACGCCTGTCTGATGAGGACTCACTGCATTAAAAAAATGCATCTTTTCACTTGAGTTAAACACCCCCATGTTACAAGTGGTGTTCGAATGCGGGCATACAGACGGTGAAATCCGGTCTCTGCGCCAGTGGTGAGTCATTTCAGGAACTGCTGCTAGCTGTGTGTGGCAGCCAGGCAAACTGCATTGCGCAGGAGTTCAATTGACTGTGTTGCATTGTGTGCAGGTAGTGCACTTGTGAGAATTTTTTTTTTTTTTTCTATGCTGTGAACTGTGTAACGAGCTGCTGTGCATGTGACTGCAAGGATGAGGCAGTCAAAACACAAGAAGTTCATGTTAAATCAAGTTAAAGGGGAAGTGAGCTCAGCGTGGCCTGAGAAGATGTCTCCACCTTGGAGGGCCAGTCAAAAGGGGCCAGTGATGTGTGAGACAGTGAATGAATGGTTCAAGCAGAATCGCAAAGAGTGTGGCGCAGTGCAAGGGGCTCAGATCTTGGCCTCTGACTATATGCAACCCATACTGCCTACAGAGGAGGTTGGGGACTTCCTTGTAATATTTGAAAAAGTTGCTGTAAAGAGAAAATGGCCTAGGGACTGGTGGCCAAAACTGCTGCAAACCTTATTACGGATAGAGTTCCGGTCGGTTTACCATTTGATGGACGGGGACCAGGATGACTACCGCAAGTTTAAAGAGGAAATCCTTTTTAGAGGAGAGTTCCATCGCATCATGGACCGACAGCCTGACCGGAAGTTGGAGAGGTATGTGGTTGCCCATAACAACGGCGGTGATGTCAAGTCTGCAGACCATATGAGAAAAGTATTGCCTGCAGAGAGTAGTGGCAAGTTGAAAGCCACAATGCATCAAAGAGTTTGGGAGAATCAGCAAAGCTCTGCTGTGAGAGTGCGGTTTCCCATGGCAACGGGAGAAAGATTGCCAAAGGAAAGGAGGAGCTACAGGGCATATGTAGCTAAGCATCCACCTAAAGATGCGTATGCATTTCAAAATTACCAGGAGCAAAGGTCGTTATCTCCAGGCCCAGATTCCTGTGCAAATATGTTTGCAGTCACCCCTGGCAATGAGGATTTTCCTGTTGTGTCGGCAGGGGGTGCTAAACAGTTGGAGATGCCTGCTGTAATTTCATCCGGTGGCCACCAGGGAGAATGGGCCAGTAAAAGTGCAGCAGAGGACTGGTTTGTGAGACAACGTACTCAAATGAAGATGGTGACTCCTACTACTGCGGTGGGTAAGACTGTCTTTAATGAAATAATAGCTGGAACCGCTGGGTTGATGTTGAATGTGACAATATGATGGGTAAAACTGCTAATATTGTGTTGGCTAAAGTGAATGGTCCAGTTGCTAATGGGCTAGTGCAGCTCACTAGAGATAACCTTGCTGTGAATGCGGTTAAAGATGTGCTATCTCCCCTAGCAACTGTGAAGAAGGCCATAGAGGGGTCCCTAGAAACCCCCAGGGAGCTCTGCGTTTTGGAGCCGGAGGTTGCCTGGGACAACTTTGGTGCTGCTCTGAGGGATAAGAGGGTACCTGAACATAGTGATGACAGGATGTTAAATGTTAAAACTGAAATGTTTGAAAACACATGGTGGAAATGGGTTAATGCAGTCTAGCAACGACAGGTATCAAAGCTCTAATGCGTTTAATGTAGCACCACCAGAGCAAGGTGGTGAAGGTGTGGTATTGCTGTCTGCTATGGTTAAAAATGTAGTGCCAAAATCTTATTTGAACCAAAGTGATATGTGCAATGTGTCTGTTGCTGAACCACTCTGTCCCTCTGGGTCTCCTTGTGTAGTAGGAGCGGTACTGCGTGGTACCTCTGGGAGCACAGAGATAACAGACTGGGACAGGTGGACAAAAAGCCTGTTGGCTTTGTTGGAAAAGGCCTCTGTTGGTAAAAGTGAAGCAGACATGACTTCTGCAGTGCCAGGTGAAGGACCTGCAGAGCAACTTGTATGCAAGGATGCACTTGCTACTGCAGATGATGGTGTTCATGAGATGGAAATGCCAAATAAGGGCAAACACACAGAAGAGGTCATGTCTGTGATCCACAAAGGGCCCAATGATGTGATAATGGATAATGCCGAGCCAAATGTGTTGGTGGAAGTGCCAGATGGCACAGCCATAAATGAAGTGATTGTAGTCACAGGTCCAAATGTTTTATGGGAGGATGGTCAGGAGTCAGGACAGTTGTTGGCAGAGGATCTCCTGCCAGTGGAGTTGGTGGATAGTGAAGCTGCCGTGGACAACCACTCCACTGGATGCAGTTCCTCTTCAGACACTGCCCGGCCGAACATGCGTGAAATGAAATATGACAGATGCATTGATATTTCTGACCGTGATGAAACATGCAGCTCATTGTCAATTTGTAAGGGTTTGGTTACCATGGGTGACAACAAAAATAGTAGGTAGGTAGACCTGAAGATCTTGGTCAAGTTGATCTGGTTGTAGCAAACCCTGAAAATTGTAATGAGATAGGGAATGGTATGATTGACACAGGAGAAGTAAAAGATACAGCAGAATTAGGCCCCCTACAGGTTCAGGAGGGTATTTCTGGGGAAGATTTCCTGAGGTTTGAGAAATTTCTAAGGTCTGAGAAGGATCGTGATAAACAATGGTTGCGGGAAAATGGCCCAAAGCTCAGCAAGGTGTCGCATGACTTTAAAAGCTTAAAGTCGCAAGACAGTCAGTATGTCCTTCAGAGGGAGACTAGGATGAGGCTGCAGTCATATGAGGATCATATGAGGATGTTAGTGATGAAACTGACAAAAATAAGCATGCAGTGTACATGAGGAAACAAGTGACGCTAAGTTTGGACAGTAAGAGGGTGCCCGTACTTGGAGTACAGAGAGGGACCAGTGTCACCCTAATAAAAGAGCCCCCACTTATCATTAAACCAGTGTTTAAAAATGTGGTTCCTTCTAAATTAAGTAAAGAGCAAAGGGGGTGGTCTAGTGGAAATTGAGGGAGCACTTTATAACCTTAATGGTACTGGATCCGTAAAATTCAGAAATCAACCTCATGTGCAAAAAGGTACCAAGATTGGTAAAAGGACTAGTGTAGGCCCAAGAGAAGTGGGAAAACATCGCTTTTGGAAGTGCACTCGTAAAAAAAAAGCATGGGAGTGTCTTTGTAAAGCCCAAGTAGATGCAGCAAGGGGACGTGGAGAAATTCACCTGATGGGACAAGATTTGGCCCATGTGGGTGGCAGCTTGCATGGTCATGCCAAAGTGAGGAGGTTGTACTGGTGTATATTGAAGGTTAAAGCTGATGTCAGTGAGTTTAAAGGTAGGATCAGGGAAAGCAGAGTTTCCCCCAAAAAAATGATTAAGCCCAGGGACCCAAGAAGAAGAAGGCTGAGGATGGGAAAATATAGGACCCTGTTAAGATCCAGGGTGGGACGTGCCTGGAAGCGCACCCGGAAAAAAGGTTGGGCCTACGTGGCTGACAGCCAGCACAGAGGTGTCCCAACCATGACGGGTGCTGGTGTTCCTCCCTCCGGATCGAAACAAAGGGGCGAAGCTCTGTCCCTTTGAAATTAGAGGTAAAGGAGATACAGAGTTTGCATATCTACAGACTATAGAATTTAAATGGAGAAAACTGCTCTGTCAGTTTTCTCCAGGTTTTGCTAGTTCTGGATGGGATCTCCAACTGTGTCCGGGTCTTGAGGATAGCAAGCAAGGTGTGTGCCCAGCTGCACACAGACCATATAATGAGGGGCTAATGAGTGGAGGATGGTGGAGTGTGAGCAGCTTGCTGCTGCTGTATGAAGACAGACCTGTGGAGGGGTCATCCCTGTGTAAGGGGTATTCTTTGCCCAGAGACTGGGAAAGGAGGGACAGCCAGTGAGTCCAGGGGACTGGAAGGAATCAACTCTGTTGAGAGCAAGCAGAGGAACTGCTGACGAGAGAGAGCCAGGTGGCTTGGTATGTTTTTCATTTATGAATGCTTAAAGTGGAAGTAAAGTCAAAATTATAACTTTTACCTACAGGTAAGCCTATAATAAGGCTTACCTGTAGGTAAAAAAAATATCTCCTAAACCTGTACGGTTTAGGAGATATTCCCCGTGCAATGCGGCGCATGCGCACGGGGGATTCTCGGCTGAAGGGCCGGCAGAATCCGAACCCTGCCGGGAAGAAGTCTCCCGTGCGCATGCGCGGGAGTGACAACATCGCGGCTCCAGCCACTCACAGCGCTGAAGCCACGATACCCGGAAGACACGCCGAGGCAACATGTCAGCGACCTCGGCGTGGACCAGGTGAGTCACCGACGCCTCGTTCTAAGGTAAGTATTTCATAATGAGCTAGTATGCGGTGCATACTAGCTCATTATGCCTTTTTCCTTTACAGGTGTTAAAAAAAAAAAAAAAAGTTCAGCGGCTTTACTACCGCTTTAATGAAGTTAAACCCCTGCGTGGGACTTCTGGATGGACTTTTGTGTTTTTCCTTTGTCAATAAACGTGGGCTACCAGGCCCTTAACTCTATACGCCTGTCTGATGAGGACTCACTGCATTAAAAAAATGCATCTTTTCACTTGAGTTAAACACCCCCATGTTACAATATATATATATATATATATATATATATATATATATATATATATATATATATATATATATATATATATATATATATATAGGAACGATGGCAACAGCTGGATCTTAGTCCTATACAGAACCTTATTATACCTGATGTTATGTAACTTTTCTTAAATACATTTTCACTGGTTGTGCAGCAATCCCTGGACTTTTTTCTATATTGTAGTCCTTGGGAAAGACTAGATTGCTGACACACCATTCCCAAGTGACTGTTGAGTGTATCTCACCCACAGCATTTTACTATATATTCCCATGTGAGATAGCACTGGTCTGGATTGCTGGAATTTAAAGGAACGATGGCAACGGGTGGATCTTACTCCTATACAGAACCTGATTATACCTGATGTTATGTAACTTTTCTTAAATACATTTTCACTGGTTGTGCAGCAATCCCTGGACTTTTATTTATATATATATATATATATATATATATATATATATATATATATATATATATATACAGTTGTAGTTGTATTTCAACTGAATAACCTGCCTGCCTAATCTAACTCAAGCTATCTCTCTGTCCACGCCAACAACACTACACGCGGCTGATATGTAAGCACCCTTATATAGTGTGGTCCCCCTGAGCAATGATTGGCCAAATGCACCTGCCTTTGGCCAATTATGGCTCTCTCAGCAGAGCGTGCTGTGGTTGGCAAAGCATGCAGTTCAGGTGCATGCTTTGGCCAATCATCATACAGCAATCTCGCAGTGCATTATGGGGCGTTCCACAGCGCTCCAATTTCCTGCGAACGCCCCATATGTTCGGTTTGTTTTAAAACAAGCGAACACCCGATGTTCGAGTCAAACTTAAATCACAGGCTCCTCCCTAGCTGTCACTAATATAAAAATGCTTCATTAGATGCAGCCCTGCACTGGACTTATGTATATCACCACTGCTGACTGTAGACACAGGGGCTGATTGCCCTCTTTTAGTGGCCTGTGAGAATCTGACTCTCCTTGGTGGCCTTCCAGTCATGATGTATTTTTTGTTTTAAACCACACTACACTGTATTATATACTGTGTACACAACCTGAACACATACAGGACTGATTCGTTCTTTCTTAAAAAATAAATATTTGGGTTTGGTTGGTTCTTTCTTAAAAATGTTTTTGTTTTTAGACAGTGGGAAATCAGATGCACCCATGACTTATAGAATCGCTCCAACACCACCTGAAATGATTGATTGTATAAATGAAAAGCGTAGAGTTAATTGTGGTTTAATTGATTCCAGCTTTATTCAATGAAGGAACTTGTTTTGTATACTGTGTTATGAAGGTTACCAGTTGCAGACTTGAGATTGTGAGAAAGGACGCTATCTACATAGCCCGAAACGTCTACTGCCAGTTGCATCTGGCACCTTTATTTGAATTTACATTCGATGTAATCGACTTTTTCAAGAAAATAAAAGAATTTTGTGCAGCAATCCGTATTGTGGTTTCTACATATCGGCCTGTGGGAAGGGCCAGATTGCTAGCACTAACCAGGATCGTTCAGTGCATCTTGCCTTTGAAGTTGTGATATATATATATATATATATATATATATATATATATATATATATATATATATATAATGTGAGACTGTATATGCAGTTGTGCTCATAAGTTTACATACCAGAATTTATGTTTTCTTGGCCATTTTTCAGAGAATATGAATGATAACACAAAAACATTTATTTCACTCTTGGTTAGTGTTTGGCTCAAGCCATTTATTATCAGTCAACTGTGTTTACTCTTTTTAAATCATAATGGCAACAGAAACTATCCAAATGACCCTGATCAAAAGTTTACATACCCCAGTTCTTAATACCGTGTATTGCCCCCTTTAACAATGACAGCTTGAGGTCTTTTGTGGTACTTGTGGATGAGGCTCTTTATCTTCTCAGATGGCAATTGCTGTAAATTCTTGGGCTGTCTTGCATGAACTGCACGTTTGAGCTCTCCCCAGAGTGGCTCAATGATATTGAGGTCAGCAGACTGAGATGGCTACTCCAGAACCTTCACTTTATTCTGCTGTAGCCAATGAAAGGTCGACTTGGCCTCGTGTTTTGGATCATTGTCATGTTGGAATGTCCAAGTACGTCCCATGCGCAGCTTCCTGGCTGATGAATGCAAATGTTCCAGTATTTTTTGGTAACATACTGCATTCATCTTGCCAACAATTTTGACCAAATTTCCTGTGCCTTTGTAGCTCACACATCCCCAAAACATCAGCGATCGATCCACCTCCATACCTTTTTACCATAGGCCTTGTTGACTCATCTCCACATGTAGCGTTTATGGTTGTGGCCAAAAAGCTAAATTTTGGTCTCATCACTCCAAATGACTTTGTGGGAGAAGGTTTGAGGCTTTTCTCTGTGCGGTTTGGCATATTGTAAGCGGGATATATTGTGGCATTTGTGTAGTAATGGCTTTCTTCTTGCATTTGATGGACACAGGTGAGGCTGTATTTATGGGCACTGGTGAGGCTGTATTTATGGGCACTGGTGAGGCTGCATTTATGGACACTGGTGAGGCTGCGTTTATGGGCACTGATGACGGCTGCAATCGATGGACACAGGTGAGGCTGCATTTGATGGACACAGGTGAGGCTGCATTTATGGGCACTGCCCGCTGCCATTTTTATTCCTTCTCTAGGAAGTTGGCCGCTGTGGCATTCTGGAAGTTGTAGTCTGCGCTCTAGAGCAGCGGAAACTACAGCTCACGGAGACCGGAGTCTTGGAGGCAGGGCACGCCAGGGTGTTGGGACACGTGAATGACTCGGGCTTGGGGCTGGGTGCTGGCAGCAACTTGACCCCAGGACCAGGTGTTTCACCCCCCAAGAGGCCATGGCATGCAAGGACCTGCTGAGATGCCAGATGAGAGTCCCTGACACCCCCAAATCCCATTTCCAACCATACACCCCATTTGCCCTGCCCCAGTGATCAGCTTGCATTGATGGGTACTGGTAAGGCTGCACTAATGGGCACTGTTGAGGCTGCATTAATGGGCTCCTGTGAGGCTGCATTTATGGGCACTGGTGAGGCTGAATTTATGGGCACTGGTGAGGCTGCATTTATGGGCACTAGTGAGGCTGCATTAATGGGCACTGGTGAGGCTGCATTAATGGGCTCCTGTGAGGCTGCATTTGATGGACACTGGTGAGGCTGCATTTATGGGCACTGGTGAGGCTGCGTTTATGGGCACTGGTGAGGCTGCGTTTATGGGCACTGGTGAGGCTGCAATTATGGGCACTGGTGAGGCTGCATTTGATGGACACAGGTGAGGCTGCATTTATGGGCACAGGTGAGGCTGCATTTATGGGCACAGGTGAGGCTGCATTTATGGGCACTGGTGAGGCTGCATTTATGGGCACTGGTGAGGCTGCATTTATGGGCACTGGTGAGGCTGCATTTATGGGCACTGGTGAGGCTGCATTTGATGGACACAGGTGAGGCTGCATTTATGGGCACTGCCCGCTGCCATTTTTATTCCTTCGCTCTAGAGCAGCGGAAACTACAGCTCACGGAGACCGGAGTCTTGGAGGCAGGGCACGCCAGGGTGTTGGGACACGTGACTGACTCGGGCTCAGGCTTGGGGCTGGGTGCTGGCAGCAACTTGACCCCAGGACCAGGTGCTTCACCCCCCAAGAGGCCATGGCATGCAAGGACCTGCTGAGATGCCAGATGAGAGTCCCTGACACCCCCAAATCCCGTTTCCAACCATACACCCCATTTGCCCTGCCCCAGTGATCAGCTTGCATTGATGGGCACTGGTAAGGCTGCACTAATGGGCACTGTTGAGGGTGCATTAATGGGCTCCTGTGAGGCTGCATTTGATGGGCACTGGTGAGGCTGCATTTGATGGGCACTGGTGAGGCTGCATTTGATGGGCACTGGTGAGGCTGCATTTATGGGCACTGGTGAGGCTGCATTTATGGGCACTGGTGAGGCTGCATTGATGTTCACTGGTGAGGCTGCATTGATGTTCACTGGTGAGGCTGCATTGATGTTCACTGGTGAGGCTGCATTGATGTTCACTGGTGAGGCTGCATTGATGTTCACTGGTGAGGCTGCATTGATGTTCACTGGTGAGGCTGCATTGATGTTCACTGGTGAGGTTGCATTTGATGATGATATTGCACACAAAAAAAACCCATCACAAACACACACAGAAATCATCACAAACGCATACTGACATTACACACACACACACACACACACACACACACACACACATACACACATACACAAACCATGACACCCAAACAATAGAAATTACTTTCTCGAGACAGGGGTACTTAGGACATTTTTGTAGACCTGCAGGGATACTTCACCATTAAAGGTTGAGAAACACTGGTCTAGGGGATGTCTTTTTACATTTGATTGTAGAACTGGTAACAGGGAGGGGATTGGGGTGGTATGGGGTACTCCAAAATTGTTAGCAGGGGACAATTCTCACTCGGTAACAGCAGCACAAGTACAGTAACAAGTAGACAGGGACAGTCTATAGGTTCATGGCTGGGGACCATGAAGTAGGCTTGAGCACAAGTAAAGGTAGTCTGAACCAGTCTACAGATTCAGGGCTGGGGACCGTGAAGTAGGTTTGAGTGCAAGTAAGGAGGCTCTACTCACAGGATCCTGGAACAAGGTCAAGAAACTTCATCAAGAGGCACTGGGAACCAATCAAACTAACAGCCTGTGAAGCCCTGAACAAACCAGACCAAACAATCACTGCTCTCCTGGTTACAGAAGGAGCCAAAAACGAAACCTACCTAGCAGCCTAATTAAGGGGTACTACATACAGTAGTAGGGTGCTACATTCAGCCAGTCCCCGTTGAACCAGCCAAATTTGATCACTGTATGGCCATCTTTAGTCCTGTTTTTTACCAGAATGAATACGCACTGAACTGATAAAATGATTTCTGATTTGATTTCTTAAACAAACCCATTTGTCTATTGGGAGCACTGTCTATGCTGAAAATATTCATAGAAAATAAAAAAGAATCCACTTCATTTTACTGTACTATATCTAAAAATATCCCATGAACGTTTTCTTCCAAAAATAAGCACGGAAAATAATTGCTGTAGACCAGCCTAAAAGTAGGTTAACATTTAATAAAGGTATATGTCACTCCGTTGTCCTACTTTTCACAGGTCACAAACCTCAAGACTCCATTTGTAGAGTGAAGTAATAATATTACATATAACAACAGTTCTGCCCTCTGAGGCATTGGGTTGATTTAATAAAGAAGAAGGTCAATCTTCCAGTATGCAAGAAAAATTCCTGATTTTGAAATTCCTCTGCATGTGGTCCTATATTTGAAGTATAACCTGGACTGTAACTGCTACAGAGCTTCTTCCTTTGTTACTGCTGTATTATCCTTCTGCATGGTAGACAGGATTAAACTGAACATTCATTAATGGAGCAGCAGCCATCTTTAACCACTTCAGCCCCGAGCTTCTTTTTTACACTTGTTGTTTACAAGTTAAAATATTTTTTTTTTGCTAGTAAATTACTTAGAACCCCCAAACATTATATTTATATATATATATATAAACACCCTAGAGAATAAAATTGCAGTTGTTGCAATACTTATACCCTTAAAAATCTCCATAGGCGATGTTTAAAAATGTCTATAGGTTACCAGTTTTGAGTTACAGAGGAGGTCTAGGGCTAGAATTATTGATCTTGCTATAACGATCGCGGCAATACAAGTATGGTTCGAACCGTTTTCATATGCGGGCGATATTCACGTATGCGTTTGCTTTTGGGCGCAAGCTCGTCGGGACGGGACGTTGTAGACATTTTTTATTTTTTCTTATTAATTTTACTTTTCGTTTTTTATTTTGACACAGTTTAAAAAAATAAATAAAATTGGGGCCACTTTTATTCCCATTACAAGTAATGTAAATAGCCCTTGTAATAGAAAAAAAGTATGACAGGACCTCTTAAATATGAGATCTGGGGTCAAAAAGACCTCAGATCTCATATTTACACTAAAATGCAATAAAAAGAAAGAAAGAAATAATTGAAAAAATAAATTCTCCTTTTAAGAGCTATGAAGCCGAGCAGGGGCCATCTTCCCCTCAGTCGGCAGCCAGGTATCCTTGGGAGAGGATGCGATCGTCTTTGGCGTTAAAGTGGAATTCCAGGTTATAACTATCTTCTCTTAAATCTGCTCCCACTTCCCTTCTAACTCCTATTCCAACTACCCCGTAGAAGGAAGATGCTTATTTTTACCTATAATCAGTGCGAACTAGTCCAGTCATCTGGATCTCCCCAGTGGCTGGCTTCACAGGAGAGGAGAGAGTGCTGGAATGCATGGGCGGTGAAGTCACCCATAGGCTTTTCTCGGCTGCCCCTCCTCTCCACTAAAGCCACCGCTGGGAGACAATCATGTAAACAGACTGGAGCACCCTGAGAATTGGTAAGTATAAGCATCTTCCTTCTACTGGATAGTTAGAATAGAATTGTATACGGTTTGGGAGCAAATCTCAGAGTAGACAGTTATAGACTGAAATTCCACTTTATGGAGACCACTTTGAAATTCTCCTCTATTGAGTGTCTCCAATGCAGGGGGCAGCTATCTTGCTGGGTCTGGATCGATCCTGGAGGATAGTGATTGACTGATGCAACAAAGCAAGGGAAAGTGTGTAGGCAGACTGCTGATATGAGGGGACAGTCCTAAAGCTTGTAGGGTTCAGAAAAAGACTGGGCTTCTGGCTGACCCTGCCAAAGCTGACTTCAATTGGGTGAGATCTCAGAGAAGCAGAGACTGCTCATTACATAGGACCTTGCCTCAGAGACCAGTAACCTTCTCCCTAGGAGGGTGTGAGGTGTGATTTGGATACCTGGTGAGATCAGAGTGTACTAAAGAGCACTCCTTCCACTTTGTAAGAAAGGAAAAAAAGGGACTGTCTCAGCAGGATTTGAATCACAACATCACAACTCCTATCCCTGTCTAAGGACTTGAATTGACCACAATTCTAGAGATTCAGGAGAGGGCACCCTGGGCCTGGTAAGAGACTAACGTTGCACAAGTCAATCTCTTCCGGTGCTTTGTTCAAGGGCCCCAATTTTGCCAGCCAACTTTTTTTTTTTTTTTTTTTTTAATCCATCACTGTCCAGTGTGGTAAACTGGGGACTGTTATAAATGCAATTGCGTTCTGTTAATTTCCGTTAGTCAGAATACTGCATGTGTTTAACTATGTCTCCCTGAGTAACATTATTGTCTTAGAGATTGTTTCTATGAGTACACTTGCTAATACTCTCTTCTTTTAGGCTATGCTTGGCATAATACATTCTTTGCAATATCAATAAGGTGTGTCAGTAAGTGCTTTAGGTTCAAAACAATTCAGTGGCTCCTTTGGGAGTAGCACTACAGGAGTAAATACAGGTCGACTGAATGGATCTAATGACTCCCAGAATAAACTAAAGCATTATTTTTTTTATGTTATTTAAAATATATGTAAAAGCATTTTTCTTCTTTTTTAGTTTTGGAGCAGTAAGGAAAAGGTTTGTCTTCTTTTAGATATTTCTTGTTGTTTGCTGCCCTGCTGGAGCGATGTACCCATCTGGATACTAATGTAGACAGAAAGTGAAGGAAAATCTTTGAGGAGGAGAGTAAAAATCTTCAAATGGGATCAAATGTTCTTGTTCACCCTGTAGAGATTTCTGGAAAGCAAAGCATGTAGAGAATCCAGGAATTGGGGATAGGGATGGCCAGCATGCAAGAAAATAGCACAACATGAAAGGAGATTTTTCAAGTAGGCTTATATTGGATTGACAAAACAAAAAAAATATATAATTTATATTGCTATTTTACATTGCTGATTTTATAAAAGAGGGAGAGCAGAGAGCTCCTTCGGGTTGTTGGCGGTAAATACTACGAGGAGAGAGGAAACCAGTTTTTCCTGTAGGTGGGTCAGTTTGGACAAGCATGTAGGCAGCAAATGATGTGTTTAGGCTCAGTTCACCTTGCAGCATTGCAGGAACCCTGCAAATCCACTGCATGTCTCCCGGCGGCAGTTCACACTGCCCTATGCAAACTGCTGGGAGTGTCAATTAAAAGTTAATGACACCCCCAAAGGAGTTCGCATATCGCAGTTATATCTGCAAACTCGGACAGGAATCAGATTGCATGAGTGTCAACACCCATGCAATCCGATTCTGCTGAGGACCAAAAAAAGGGTCCTGTGCGAATGCAATGCAAATTCAGCCATACTATCTGTATGGCTGAAATCGCATCGCACAGAGATCGCATTTGATTTGCACTGCAGTGCTGTGCGAATCACATCCGATCTCGGACTTCGCACCAGTGTGAACTGGCCCTAAGGGGGGATCTGGAAGCAGCTAGCTGACTTGTTTTTATCGGGACTGCTCACATTCACCAAGTGGGAATGCCAGACGCTGGAAGACTTCTTCTGTAGGTACGGCCTCTCCCTGGGATACCTCTTCTGTGGGGTTTGCCTATGCTCCCTAGACTATCGTATCCCTGAGTTACATTGATCTCTCTGTACATTTGTACACAGTGTTTGGAAATGTAAGCCATGTGCTGCTGCCCACCTGGGAGGCTGACCTTTAACTTGCTAAACATGTGCAATTAATTTTGGTCCCCGAATGTAAATTCAGACTAAGTTCTGATTATCTCTGAATCTCTGGAATCTCTGAATTAAACAGTAATGAATTTCAATGGAATTCTTTTAATTTAGTTTGGCCACATTTTTTATTTTATTTTTAAATAAAGGAATGGTCAAAAACCTGTGTTGTGTCTTTATTTACTTTTTTTTCTGAATGGGTAAGGGTGCTAGGTACCCCATACTCATTCACATGGTGGGGCGAGATCTGGGGGCCCTCTTTGTTAAAGAGGGCTTCCAGATTCTGATAAGCCCTCCAGCCCGCAAGCCCCTACAAACACCGCACAGGGCTGTGGAGAAGAGGCCCTTGTCCCCATCAACAAAGTACCCCCCATGTTGAGAGTATGTAGCCTGGTATGGTTCAAGAGGGGAGGCCCCTCACTCATCCCTCTCCCTTTTCCTGTCTTGCTGGGCTGCATGCTCGGATAAGGGTCTGGATTTTGGGGGGACCCCACATCGTTTTTTTATTTTGGCACCAGGACAATGGAAACTCCCCAAAAATTGCCCAATTTTACAAAGAAAACAACCCAATGTATAATCTATGAGACATAATGAGTCTTTTGAACATGTCATTTTTTTTCTACTAATTTTTGTAAAATGTGTGTTTTTTACACAAAGTTGTCCATTTATACAATATTTCTAACACATAGCATGTACATACCAAAAATTACACCCCAAAATAGATTCTCCCACTCCTCCTAAATATGGCGATACCACATGTGGGAGACTTTTACACAGCCTGGCCACATAGAGACGCCCAACATGCAGGGATCACAATCAGGTGTTCTAGGGGCATAAATGTCAAATCTAATTTGACTACCTATTACATTTTTGTGAGGCACTCTAGTGGCATGGATGAGAACTGATGTGGCATGGATGAGCATGAATGGGGATGGATGAGCCGTGCATGGTAATGGCTCAGTATGGATGGGATGACTAAGCATGAATGAGTACAGCTGGGTACGGCTCGGTACAGCTGAGTACAGCTGAGTACGGTTGGGTACAGCTGGGTATGGCTGAGTATGGCTGGGTATGGCTGAGTATGACTGAGTATGGCTGAGTATGGATGGGGGTGGATGGGATGGCTGAGCATGGATGGATGGATGAGTATTGCTGATTAGGGATGGATGGCTGAGCATGGATGGATGAGTATTGCTGAGTATGGATGAGATGGATGGATGAGTATTGCTGAGTATGGATGGATGGTTGAGCATGGCTGGATGAGTATTGATGAGGATGGATGGCTGAGTATTGCTGATTATAGATGGGGATAGATGGGATGGCTGAGCAAGGATGGATGGATGAGGCAGGAATTGTCACATATCAGCACTGTGGGCACTACAGATTGAGCCCACAGCACTGCTGTATCTGATCTCTCCCCTCTCCGCTCACACTGCCGATCTGTACAAAGAGGGGAGAGACGCAGGTTTGTTTACAAGTTATCGCTCCATCATTTGACGGAGTGGTCACGTGGTAAACGGCCACTGTCAGCGGCCATTTACCATGATCCTTGATGCGCCGGGTATGGTCATGGATATTCCTGGGAGCGTGATTCTGGGAGGACATCAATGTACGCCCTCCCAGAGTTATCGAGCTGCGATGTAGTCGTCATTCGGCTATGGTGTGGTCGGCAAGTGTTTTTTTTTTTTTAATGCTCAATCCCGGGCCCTCTAGCAAGGAAAAATCCTAAGTAGGTTTCTTTGTTTATTTGGGGGCTAGGCAACCGTGTTTGCCATGAATAACCCTGTCTATACTGTGCAGGTAGATTTTCATTATCAATTGTAACTAGATTTGAACACCGTTTGACCTAACAAAGGGTTAAAGGTGTAAAGGCTGGGCTTTTTGCATTGCATGCTAATGAGGAAAGACATAAGGAAGGCTCACTCTAACATTGTTTAAAAAAAACTTGCAGCCAGTCATGACACCTCCTCCTGAGAAACATCTTAGCAGCCAGTCATGACACCTCCTCCTGAGAAACATCTTAATGTAAGAAATATTTTAAAAAAATGTAGGCATGCTGTGTGAATAGGGAACACGTAACAAACATATAGTGGGAATTATAAAAATTTGACTGCAAAAGTGAAAAAATAACTAAAGTATACTTAAAGTTCCTTGCTGATAATTTTCCCAAATGCTTATAAATTTTAAGATATAAAAGAAGGAAATATACAATATTGTCTATAAATAGTAAGGAAGAAAAATCGCAAAACAAATGCAATACCATTCTCATAAACATTGAGTGATTGCTGATTATTTTCAATATTCAAGTAAGTTATTCCCTATTTAAAGGATTTAGCATACAGCTAGAATTGGTTTCAAATGCTGAGGATGTCTTGATCTATTAAAGTAGTTGCACATTAAATTGCTTTAGTGTCATTCTGGAGAACATTTTCTGACACAGTGAATTAGAAAGTAAAAAGAACAAAACAGAATGCATCAACCTTCTCTAATGTTAGTATATTTCTAATATTGTAGTTAAAAATAAATAAAACACAGAATGAAACTTTAGTGAGGAAGAATTGGCAAGCCTACCCATACGGGGAAAGGGGGGGGGGGGGGGGGGTTGTAGTTCTCACAATGAAACCACATAAGTGCCAGTTTAATAAATTCCCCATATCAGTTTTTTTCATGTTAAAATTAAGAAGTTTAATTAGAACTTGTGGCAGAAAATGTAAATATATTTGATTTATAAACTTCTCTTTCGAACAGTGATATTACAGAAGATATATACTTGGGTTAACTAGAGTCATTTAACCACTTCAGCCCCGGACCAATTTGCAGCTAAAGGACCAGGCCCCTTTTTGCAATTCGGCACTGCGTCGCTTTAACTAACAATTGCGCGGTCATGCGACGTGGCTCCAAAACAAAATTGGCGTCCTTTTTTTCCCACAAATAGAGCTTTCTTTTGGTGGTATTTGATCGCCCCTGCGGTTTTTATTTTTTGCGCTATAAACAAAAATAGAGCGACAATTTTGAAAAAAATGCAATATTTTTTACTTTTTGCTATAATAAATATCCCCAAAAAATATATAAAAAAACATTTTTTTTCCTCAGTTTAGGCCGATACGTATTCTTCTACATATTTTTGGTAAAAAAATCGCAATTAGCGATTATTGATTAGTTTGCGCAAAAGTTATAGCGTTTACAAAATAGGGGATAGTTTTATAGCATTTTTATTAATATTTTTTTTTTATTAGTAATGGCGGCGATCAGCGATTTTTTATTGTGACTGCGACATTTTGGCGGACACATCAGACATTTTTGACACATTTTTGGGACATTTGTCATTTATACAGCAATCACTGCTATTTAAATAGCACTGATTCCTATGTAAATGACAGTTGTAGTTAGGGGGTTAACCACTAGGGGGCGGGGAGGAGTCAGTGTGACGTGTTGTGTTTTTTTACAGTAGGGGGGCGTGGCTGTACGTCTGACGTCATTGATCGGCGTTCCCGATGACAGGGAACCGCCGATCACTGACAGTCAGTGTAGGAAGCGCGGGGAGAGGTTTGTTTACATAGACCTCTCCCCGTTCTTCAGCTCCGTAACCCGATCGCGGGATACCAGCGGCGATCGGGTCCGCTGGTCCCGCGTCCGGGGTCACGGAGCTCCCGACCGGGTCGCGAGCGCGCCGCTAGCGGCGCGCGCGCGACCCACGGGCAGGCACATGCACGATCACGTACAGGTACGTGATTCTGCCTGCCCGTGCCATTCTGCTGACGTATATATGCAGTGGCCGGTCGGGAAGCGGTTAATGTTATTTTCACTTTGATTGAGTTATAGCAAATATGGTTTCAATTAGCTAAAATTTAGTCAACTGTCCAGAAATGTTGTAACTGTTCATAAAAACGAAAAGATCAATAAAATATAGAGTGCATTAAAAAGTGTGAATTTGTATCTGCTTTTTCACAAAAGCCAAGCACATTGTCACATGTTATTTTGATGGGTTCTAGTTCTAGGGTTCTAGTTCCAAATTCGAAATAGTTCTTTAGAAATGTATTCTACAATGTTATTGAACCTGTCTGGGCATTGTTCCTGGTACACAATATAAGAAGCAAGACAACACAGGACAGACCAAGCGCCTTGAGGCTATTCAGTTCGCATTTGCAGCACTATACAAATAATCCATTCATTCATAAAGTGTATGTCAGGACAAAAAAAAAAAACAGCACATCTCTACAACAAAAGCATAATTCCCCATGTTTTATCCAATCATAGTGTAAAATATAAAAATTTAAAGGAGAAATAGGGACAAAACTCTTGTGGCCCTACTTCTCCTGTAGGTCACAGGAGTGCACTTAGTTCTGCACTCCTGTGACCTG
This sequence comes from Lithobates sylvaticus, assembly GCA_028564925.1. Classification (NCBI taxonomy): domain Eukaryota; kingdom Metazoa; phylum Chordata; class Amphibia; order Anura; family Ranidae; genus Lithobates; species Lithobates sylvaticus. The sequence goes on from CM053027.1 coordinate 135,875,516, forward strand.
TTTGTCACAGAGCCAGTCCAGGCTCTGTAGAGATTCCAACTTTAATGTCAGGATCCAACCATATGACTGGACCAGCAGGTGGCTCAGCCTCTCAGCATGCTGCTGAGAGGCTAAGCCAGCCAATGCCGCCCTCATAGCCCAGCACTTCAGTGAGCACTGGAGGGGCAGAGCAGAGAGCTGGTAACTGACAATCCCAGTTCTCTGATCACCCAAGACTTAGAACTGAGCGATCGGTAGTCTTTGATCGCTCAGTTCTCGATGTACAGGCGTCAAGGGACAGCTGCAGCTGGGACCATTGCTGCAACCATATAGGTCAGTGTGATTGTTTGTTATTTTCGATTTCCACACTTCTCTTTTAAGTTTTCTAAGCACCTTCCTACCTTTCTACTCCCAAACTGTTAACATTGCACACTATATACAGTTGAAAGCTTCAGGGATAAATGAACTAGCATGTGCAGGAATTACGTGATTGAAGTCTGACCATTCAATACAGTCAGTAATCCTGAACCTAAAAAAGCCAGAAAGAAGACTAAGCACAGTACTGCACAAGCACCAGTTGGACACAGCGCCAGACAACTAAAAGATACAGGTCTCTACTGCACATGTGTTTTTTTTTTTTTTGCTTTAACAAAATGGTTCCAATGGTATAACAGACCTTGTGGGAGAAAATAGTAAATATATACTATTAGGATTTTATTTTATTTTTTAAGATTCATTACTAATACATCTAATAAAATCTTTTTTGTTAACTTTATAAACATTCACTATACATTTTGTATAGACTTTTCAAAGTTATCATGGCAACAAGTCCATAAAAATCAGTTGATAAACAAAAACAAAAGTCTTACTAGATAAATGGCACACAAACTTGCATTCTTGGTTTGGCCGATGCAATTTACTCAAAATGTGTATATTACCAAAATACTTATACCTATTTCAGGCCCTACCGATCAAAATACCGAACTCATACTCATACAGGTACAGACACTATTTACACGCTTTATCTGGGCCAACAAAAAAACACTTATCCCTCGCACCCAACTGACCTTACCAAAACATTATGGGGGCCTAGCAGTACCTGATGTCAGGAGATATTAACCAAGCAGTGCATTTAGGCAGAGTCATTGACTGGCATCGCCCCTGTGAACTGAAATTATGGGCACAAATAGAACAAGATCAATCTCCCATCCCCTTGAAGAGTGCACTCTGGTGCTGGGACTCCATACCAACCAACTTAAAAACACATCCTTTGATAGGGAATACTTTGAAACAATGTTCGCAGGCCACAATACAAATACTACAGACAACCAAGACATCACCCCTGACCCAGATCCTAGGTAACCCTAAATTTCCCCCTGGCATATCTTCTACAAGATTCCAAACTCTTCGTGACTCTGGTCATGTCACTGCATCCCAGTTTGTGACAGGAGATAGGTGGCCCACCATTGAGGAATTAATGGACTCCTCTGGCCCATATCAGCTCACATTCTGGAATGCAGTACAAATGTACCATTTCCTCCAAACCCTGAAAGACCCCCAAGTATACGCGAGACAACTAACCACATTCGAGGAATACTGCTCAGGTTTAGATCCAATACCCCAAATCCTTTCTAAAACATACACATTGTTAAACACCCCCTCGGAACAGCCATAATTATCTAGTATATCAAAATGGGAAACAGACCTACATCGCACCTTTACTGTACCACAAATACAGAACATAATAAATCTATCTCACAAATCTTCACTGTGTACCAAAATACAGGAGACTAATTACAAGGTGCTAACAAGGTGGTATATGACACCCAGCCGATTCCACATCATTTTCCCAGACACATCCAAGCATTGCTGGAGATGTAATGCAGACAGAGGAATGATCCTACACATATTTTGGATGTGTTCTAAACTGACAACCTTTTGGACGGCAGTCCGCACCATATCTCAGAAATTCACTGATTTTATTATCCCAGACGATCCGGCATTTTTTTTACTGCACATTTCCTCCATGTTGATTAAAAAGTATAAAAAATCCATACTACAACACTTGCATCCCCTTACTCTGGAAGCAGTAGTCCCCATCAACCATAGCACTATGGTTGAAGAAAGTAGAAGACATAAACAGAATGGAGGATCTGATAATGACCGACTGACAGACAAGAGACATACAAGAAAACCTGGACTGTATGGAACTTATTCAAATATTCAGAAGAAGGTAAATCTAATTTTAGCGCATAAGCACCACAGAATAATTAGATTAATACATCTATATTACATGTCTAGTGGCGCAGACTCATCCCTACCCAGTAATAATCCAAATGGATCCAAAGAGTGAAAAGTGAAAGCAGATGCATCTTTATGACTGCATGCATGTACTGGCCATCAGGACTACTGGGAGTTTCCCGGTGGGCCGATGGCTCACTGGGCTGGTTTCCAGACATCCCAAGTCTCCCGCGAGGTGCAGAAGTCTCCTGCATTTTGGCTGTGCCTCCCGGACACCCACAAGGCACTTGTAATATCCCGACTGCAGGGCTGATCCTGAATGGTCCCCTGGTTCACAGGTGGGAATGATCGGTGCTGCTTGAGGGACAGCTGTGAACACTGATCTCCCTGTATAGCTTTTTAGCCGACAGCCGCTTCTCCTTCACTCCCTCCCTCAGGTGTCAGCTAAAAAGCTATACAGGGAGATCAGTGTTCACAGCTGTCCCTCCCGCCGCACCAAGCAAACCCCAGCTGTTCCCTGTGTCCTCCTCCAGCCGCTCCTTTGGACCCCTGTCCTCCTTCTCTGGCCCCCTTCCGAGTCCTCCTCTGGCCACCCTCATCCCCCACAGCCGGATTCCCTCCTCTCCCCTCACCAGCTGTGGGAGGGAACTGTCAGAATGGAGAGCAGAGAAGTAGACCGGTAAATATGTCATTCACCGGCCCCTTCCTTTTCTACATTGGACACAGTAAGCAATCGCTACTGATCACTCCTGTGTCCTGTGAAAACTGAGCAGAGTAAACTCTGTCTCCTCTCCATTCATCTTCAGTGCTGAGAAAGGGATTGGGGAATATGTGTCCTTAGTGCCTGTCTCTATCTCAAAGGGGAGATGTCAGGGGTCTTTTTAGACACCTGATATCTCACCAAAGCCCACCAACAGGGCTGATAAAAAAAAATACAATAGATATAAAAAAATGAAATTGTAAAAAAATTCTAAAAAATGAAATTGTAAAAAAAAAAACCACTGTTACCACTCCCCCCTGCCCTACCAACACTGCCCACTGCCCCAACCCCAACCTCCCAAAAAGCATTGTGGAAAAATTTTTAAATAAATTAAATTGTGAAAAAATTTATATGGAAAAATAAAAAAATTACTGGCACCATCCACTGCCTTACTGACACTGTCCACTGTCACATACCCCCCACCCCCAGAAGCACTGTAAAAAACAAATATTTAAAAAAATATTTAAAAAAAGTATAAACAATAAAATTGTAAAAAATATACTTACAGTAGAATGTTTTTAGTTATGTTTTTTTTTTTGTGCAATTGCGAATAGTTTATATACTGTTTTTGTGCGTGTTTGCAAAATTAAAGTGGGCCGGTCTGGATGATGTCCAGGGACACATTTTTGTCCCAGTCCAGCCCTGCTAGGCATGCTGGTTTGGAAAATGAGGAAAGAAATCTCATCTATACATTTGAGCAATACAAAGAGCAAAAATAACACTGCCTAATTATGAGCTGTTACAAGCTGTTTTCAGATCTACTCAGTGTATCTCTACCCCAAGTCTGAAGAGATACATCAGTAATCAGATTAATTAAGATGCCTTTAAAGCCTTTCTTCTTTCATGGCTAATCATGATTTGAACTTGTGTTTGTAGAACACTGGACTATAACTCTAATTTGTTCCATGAAAGTGTCACATATTTCTCTTTTTATCTATTGAAGCTTTTAGTTTCTCATGAATGCCTTTGAATATGAACCACAGGCTGTGCCACCTAGGGCAAAGGTGATTCTAGTTTAAGTTTCTCACTAAACCATAATAAAAGGTACTTTGGTGCTTCCAGTCACCCTGCAGATTGTCCATGACAGTGTGCACAAAATAACTTGTGTGTGAAATCAGCCGTGTAATGAGTGATTCTCTGGATATACAAATAATGACTCAGTTAAATGTCTTTTGTTTGCAAGGACCAATTATGAGAGAACTCTATAAAAAGAACCCTTTTAATGCTGAAAACGGATGCCTTTTCTAGGCCAGCACTAAAATATCAAAGTATAAGGATAGTTGATTATGTTCTATTTGAAATGGATATATTATCTCTTAATGCAGCATCTCATTTCCTTCTTATGTGTAAGTATTTACAACGTACAAAGCAGAAGTCATTATGTTGGACCTTTAGAATGTCCTGGTCATAGAATAATCTTGGAGCATGAGTGATGTTACTTTATTACCTGCTTTGCAAGTATGTGGATTACCAAGACAATTGGAGATATGTCTTCCAAAACATAGTAAGTTCCTAGTTTCTGGCTAAACATTGATCACAATTAGCAACACATAACTACAAAAGGAAAATAATCTAAACTGATGAAATCGGATTGGTTGCTTAAAATGCTCCAATCCACCTAGAATGGCAACTCTAATTTCAAAAGAACTGCGACTTATCCTGATATTTTGCTAGAGCACCAAACTATTAATTCTGGTCTAGAGGTTAGATCTTGTAATTCTTTAAAGAAGCTGCCTTTAAAAACATAAAAACAGTAGTGCCTTGCAAAGAAAACATATAATACTTAGTTGTCCTGCTACCCACACTGCCAAATTCTACTCTGTTGAGTAGAAAAGCTTGTATGCCCTGAGCTTCTCCTCCATATTGCCTGTGTCTGCACTCTCTGACACTCTCTGTAGTAGTCTGGCCCTGCAACACTTCACCGTCAGTATCTTCTGCTGCCTATCTAGGTACAATCACCCTGGACCGTTTTTGTCTTATTGGAGACTCTTTTCTGGGTCAGTTTGCTTGGACCATGAATCCACCTGACGTGTCAGTCACCTACAATTCCTAACTAGCTTCTCTCTCAAAGATGCTATGCCCAGGAAGCCACTAAGTCCAAGTGATCCAACACTTCCACACCCTTTTGATTTGTTTGGATCAATTGATGGCTCCTGTCAGTCCAGCTGTCGAACCTTTGGCTACACCTCAGGCCTTTTCAGCATAGCTATCTCTTATGCCTGAGACCTCCATGCTTCATTTGCCGCCTATTCTACGCGTCTCCTGGGACTCCAGGTGTTAATGCAGGTTCCTAAATCAATGAAATATACAATTAGAGCTACAGCAATGAAATGTTCCTACAGATTGGGCTACAGTGATCTAGGTAATTTCTCTGTTTCCTGCAGAAGTCATGGCCTGGCCATCCCCAATCAATGAAAAAAAAGCAACCTTGTGACTAACAGCATTGCTCCTTTTCTGGTGTTCAGACAAATAATCTTTAGTGAGCCTGCTAAAGCCTCCTCTGTGGCAAGCTCAACCTTGCAATGCTGCCATGAAAATAATCTCCACACTAAAGCTGAGAAATGTCTCTTTGAACTTCCCCAGGTGCCAGTCCTAGGCTATATAGCTTCTAAAGAAGGTTTTTGCATGGTCCCTGCGAAATTTGCTGCTGTCTCCAACTACACTAGTGGTCTCAAAGCAGTCTCAAAACTACTACTGGCAGGTGATCAACAACTTCTGTGTTGTTGCTGTCTCATTATCATTCTCACCCAAAAAAATGCTGACCTCAAGCATTGGACTTCTGATGCAGTTGAAGCCCTCCATACCTTCTGTTCCAGTCCTGCTGTAGTAAGACCAGACACTACAGTACCCTCTGTTGCCTCTCTACCTACAGTTACACTCCTGAAATCACCTGAACTTATTTCAGCATTATATGGGTATGGACTCTCCAAAATCAAATTTGTTTTCCAATCCTTTTCGCTCTCTCTATGCCGGCACTTATTAAGCTACAGCGTAGTTTTGTATGTAAGCACTACATTGACCTAGATCATCGTTATTTTTGGTATATAGGTGCTCAGTTTATAAATATTTGTGTTTTAGTTATTTTAGGCACACTTTCTGGTATTATGATTATGGTACCTTGCATATATTTTGTGCTATATTTATGGAATCTGGGTTCCCGAAAGATAGGTTCTTTGGACAAATACCTCATAGGGATTAAAAGTACAATTAGTTTATATTGTTATTTATATATGATTGTTGGTTTTAACACCATTGTTAATTGGTATTTACATTTCAGAGGGTTCTGTGATGAGCTGTATGGCATTTTGAATTATTTTAGATGTTAGGGTGTTATGTCTTTTTCACATTGCTGTATTAAAAAAAATTATTCATGTTTTACACAAGCAGTGCAGCCTATTTTATTTTTTATTTTTTTTTTATTTTTTTCCAAGATAAAGTGTATTGAAATTCAAAAGTACGATATACAGAACTGCATATCACAACAACGGCATGTATCATACAGGTGAGGAAGGAAAATGTTGTAGATACAACGCAGAAAACCATAGCGTAATACGGTGCCAGAATGGATTCAGCACATACAGTGGTGTGAAAAAGTGTTTGCCCCCTTCCTCATTTCCTGTTCCTTTGCATGTTTGTCACACTTAAGTGTTTCGGAACATCAAACCAATTTAAACAATAGTCAAGGACAACACAAGTAAACACAAAATGCAATTTGTAAATGAAGGTGTTTATTATTAAAGGTGAAAAAAAATCCAAACCATCATGGCCCTGTGTGAAAAAGTGATTGCCCCCCCCTTGTTAAAACATACTATAACTGTGGTTGTCCACACCTGAGTTCAATTTCTCTAGCCACACCCAGGCCTGATTATTGCCACACCTGTTCACAATCAAGGCATCACTTAAATAGGAGCTGCTTGACACAGTAAGGTCCACCAGAAGATCCTTAAAAGCTACACATCATGCCGAGACCCAAAGAAATTCAGGAACAATTGAGAAAGAAAGTAATTGAGATCTATCAGTCTGGAAAGGGTTATAAAGCCATTTCCAAAGCTTTGGGAATCCAGCGAACCACAGTGAGAGCCATTATCCACAAATGGCGAAGACATGGAACAGTGGTGAACCTTCCCAGGAGTGGCCGGCCGCCCAAAATTACCCCAAGAGCGCAGCGACGACTCATCCAAGAGGTCACAAAAGACCCCACAACAACGTCCAAGGAACTGCAGGCCTCACTTGCCTCAGTTAAGGTCAGCGTTCATGCCTCCACCATCAGGAAAAGACTGGGCAAAAATGGCCTGCATGGCAGAGTTCCAAGGAGAAAACCACTGCTGAGCAAAAAGAACATCAAAGCTCGTCTCAATTTCTCCACAACACATCTTGATGATCCCCAAGACTTTTGGGACAACATTCTGTGGACCGATGAGACAAAAGTGGAACTCTTTGGAAGGTGTGTGTCCAAGTATATCTGGCGTAGAAGGAACACTGCATTTCAGAAAAAGAACATTATACCAACAGTAAAATATGGTGGTGGTAGTGTGATGGTCTGGGGCTGTTTTGCTGCTTCAGGACCTGGAAGACTTGCCGTGATAAAAGGAACTATGAATTCTGCTGTCTACCAAGAGATCCTGAAGGAGAATGTCCGACCATCTGTTCGTGTACTCAAGCTGAAACGAACTTGGGTTCTGCAGCAGGACAATGATCCTAAACACACCAGCAAGTCCACCACCGAATGGCTGAAGAAAAACAAAATGAAGACTTTGGAGTGGCCTAGCCAAAGTCCTGACCTGAATCCTATTGAGATGTTGTGGTATGACCTTAAAAAGGCCGTTCATGCTCGAAAACCCTCTAATGTAACTGAATTAGGACAATTCTGCAAAGATGAGTGGGCCAAAATTCCTCCAGGACGCTGTAAAAGCCTCATTGCACGTTATCGCAAACGCTTGGTTGCAGTTGTTGCTGCTAAGGGTGGCCCAACCAGTTATTAGGTTTAGGGGGCAATCACTTTTTCACACAGGGCCATGATGGTTTGGATTTTTTTTCACCTTTAATAATAAACACCTTCATTTACAAATTGCATTTTGTGTTTACTTGTGTTGTCCTTGACTATTGTTTAAATTGGTTTGATGTTCCGAAACACTTAAGTGTGACAAACATGCAAAGGAACAGGAAATGAGGAAGGGGGCAAACACTTTTTCACACCACTGTAAGAAAAATAATACAATTCGTTTTATATAAAAAAACGTTAAGTATTAAACCAATATGGGTGGGCAAACGGCCCTAAATACCTGAGATCTAATGAATATGCACTGCGTGCTTAATAGTAACAATCAAATGTCATTGTATTTGGAATGAACAAAGGGTTCGGGTAGTCATCTCTCCAGTGTTAGTTGGAGTAGACAATATTGGGAATGCGGTCACGGACCACTAGCATTCCCAAGTTTAGGAGAGGAGAGAAAACAGGATATACTCAAACTGTTCTCGGGAGGGTCCATGGAATAGAGGGATGTAAGGTAAACGTAAGGGTATAGATGGACGGGCCTATAGAAGATTGTGGAGGTCAGCCACTTATCCTCTCGAGAGATGGGGTTATACTAGTTACCTAGGGTGAGTGGGAAAGTGAAAGGGATTGTGTAGCATAGGTGTAGATTCAGCCTATTTTATTAAGGGGATTATGGTGGGGATTGTGGTCGTTTCAGACGTTTGGCGCAAAACAATAGACAGCATTTCAGAAGAATCTCATATCAAATGTTATGGTTTGAGGTTGCTTGGACAGCTTGAAGTCATCAGTCAATTATGATTTCTGCATCATATCAAAGTGTACTTGATGAGGTTCTGTGGCCAATGTTCCAGATGTTGAATTTGAACCAGAAATAGATTTTTCAGTTATTTAATGATTAAAAATGATTAAAGCATATAGACCAAGCAATGGCTCAAAAATGTATAAATAAATTTGTATGGACTGGACTAGTCAAAGCCTTGATATTAATCCAATTTGACAGTATTTAGGGATTTGAAAGAAGCAGTTCATACGCTAGGAAGCTCAAAAACATCTTGCAACTGAAGGAATTTTGCATAAAGGAGTGGTCAAAATTTTATTTCAAAGTCTGAGACTAATGGGCAGTTGTAGAAGATATAATTTCTGCTAAAGGGGCTATACCAGGTTCTGAAGCCAAGGGTGTACTTTTTTTCATAGTACACAGTTACATATATTGATATTTGTGTTGAATGATAAATTGAAAAGGACAGGCAGGCAGATAATTAGTCAGTTGAATTTCTTACTGCAGCCGATCTTTCCCCATTACATAACTTCCATAATTTTTTATACACTGTGGAGTTCATTTACTAAAGCTGGAGAGTGCATAATTAGGCTCACTTCTGCATAGAAACCAATCAGCTTCTAACCTCAGCTTGTTCAATTAAGCTTTAGCAATAAAACCTGGAATCGGATTGGTTTCTATGCAGAAGTGACCCTGATTTTGCACTCTTCAGCTTTACTAAATAAACCCCTGTGTCTTTCCGTGGAGACAGCCATCTTTGCAGATGCAGGGTTTTGCTTTCTCATGTCAGAGACTGCATCAAAGAGGAATTCAAGATAACAATATTTCTTTCAGGGCATTGCTAAGGTACAGTTACTTTTTTTAAATGTTTGCTATTACATAGGAAATCTTCACATTTTAAAGCCCAACTCCAGGTGCAACAAAAAAAAAACCCTTGTACTGCCCCCTTCCCCTGTACTTCAAGGGTTCAATGCTAAGTATGTCTAATGCCGCGTACACACGTGCGGACTTTTGCCGGCGGACCTAGTCCAGCTGGTGGGGTGGCAGAAGGAGGAGGAGGAGGAGGAGGAGGAGGCGGAGCATGGTAGCTATGGCAAACATGTGTGCCTGACGTGGTGCTGAACTTCCCTTTTGTAATCTCGTGGACGACGACTTACGTCACGACGTTCTTCCGGACCGGATATTCCGACAACGTAGTCCGACCGTGTGTACGCAACACCAACATCGGACAAAGTACGTCGGACAGAATCCGACCGACCTGGTCCGCGGATTGTCCGAGCGTGTGTATGGGGCTTTAGGCTGTGCACCAGTAGGGCGCACAAACAGGGCCTCCAGAGCACAGATCACCGGTCTTCGTAGTGTATTGAGGTAGTGAACAGGTAATAAACAGGGGGGTCTATGTTAAATAAACATAATAATATCCATGAATATATAATATTTGAATAAGGTGATATGAGAATAGATATAAAGTTGTTAGAAATTAAAATATTTTTTTAATAAAGAAAGCAAAATAATTTAGGACACAGGATTGCTGTGGTATTATACAAAAATAAATATTAAATACCGTATTTATCGACATATAACACGTGCTGGCGTATAACACGCACCCTAATTTTAAGAGGGAAGTTTCAGGAAAAAAAACATATTTTTAAAATAAACAACTTTGAAGCAAATTAAGGGTCAGTGCCCATCAATGTCCATCTGCAGCCTGATTAATGTCCATGTGCAGACTAAATAAAGTCCTCAATGCAGAATAAACAAATCAATACAGCCTGATTATTGTCCTCAATGCAGCATGATAAATGCCTTTATTTAAGCTGCCTTCATTTAACATGCCTTCAATATTAAAATGCCTTCAATATTAAAATGCATTAATTTGCATCCTCGCCATCTCCCTCTTCAGCAGCATGAAATCAGGAAATAACTGAGCCGTCATATCCTCTCCACTCGACTCTTCGGCTTTCACTCGGCTCTCACGTTACACACACACAGTCCCGCCTCTGCAATTGACTCCTGTGATAGGCAGAACACTGGTTCAATGCCGGTGGCGAAGGCGGGACTGTGTGTGTGTAACGTCATGTCCTCTCCACTCGGCTCCTCGGCTTTCACTCGGCTCTCCCCGTCACACACACACACAGTCCCGCCTCCGCCATCGGCTCCTGTGATGAGCAGAACACTGGTCCAATGCTGGTGGCAGAGGCGAGATTGTGTGTGTGTGATGGGGAGAGCCGAGTGAAAGCAGAGGAGCCGAGTGGAGAGGACATGACGGCTCGGTGATGTACGCTATGAGTGTATAACATGCACCCCTGATTTGCCCCCGATTTTCAGGGGAAAAAAGTGCATGTTATACGCCGATAAATACGCAATGCTACCGGTGTGGAATATTATACTGGTGTTATTTAATTAGGAATGATGGTGACACCCACAATGAGAAATACCCACTTCAACCTATTTGGTTGTATACCAAACAATAAATATCATACAACCAAATAGACTGAAGTGGGTATTCTTCATAGGTGGTAATCATCATCATTCGTAAATAACACCAGTATAATATTCCACACAGGTAGCACTGCCTTTTTATTTTTTATTATTTGTGAAAGTGTGGGAACACATGTCAATGTTGGCTGCTACCTAATAATTTATATTCATTTTGAGTTCACTAGTGTGGTTGCGTGGCAGTTTTCACTTCCAAATTGCCGTGGTATTACATTTAAACTAAGTCAATAAATGGGGGTATGTAACATATAAAAATGTCGAGCATCAAGTAATAAAATCATAAAGAGATTTTTCATACTCTCAAAAAATAAAAAAAATTCTCACACAGAGCCCCTAGTGTAAACAGTGTCGTCCTAACCTAAATTGAGCCTGTGCTTTGCCCATGCAGAAAAAAGCAACACATTCTTCTAAATGTTATCCCCACAGCCTGCATATAATTGCCTTCCCTTTGCTCCTGGGGGGGGGGGGGGGTGGGCATATGACTCTCCTTTCTCCAACACTGTAGCATTAATTGCCTGAATGACTATTGGCACCAGCTCTGCAATGATGGGGTGAGGGAAAGTCCTACACCCTGTGCAATGCTTACCAGATCTATTTGGAGTTTACACAAGTCTTATTCTTACTCCCATTGGTGAACAGATTGGCAAGGGAGTGAAGGTAAATGTAAGCAAATGTCTGGGATTTAAGTGAACCTGATGCTTTGCCCAGCATGGGAACATACACATTATGCTTCCTTAAGAGATTTCTATGGCTAACATTTTTTCCAATTCTAACACTCACACTAAACTTCAATGTAGCCTTAACACTGATCCTTCCTGTAACCCTAATTCCAACACTCCCTTAAGGGACAACTTCCCATTATCTCCCATCCACCTAAGCCTTTCTCTGAAGATCTTCATAGTGTGGCCTTGCTTGCACCACAAAACCTTTGTAAAAAAGAAACGAACCATGTTCTGGGTCTATTGCACTGGCAGGCCACACTCTTGATTCATTTATTTGGCTGCACTGTACTCATGATGGCCCTGAGCCATCCAGATGAGCAAGGTCTGAGCCATAGGGTTGAATTCAGCTTGCATATACATTCAGGACACAACTGGGACTCTTTTTCTGGAAAAGCTGTGTGGCGTTAGGCAAGGTTGCACAGTGAAGATTAGCATTTAGGACTGAAGATTAGCATTTAGGAGTCAGGACTGAAGATTAGCATTTACTAAAAGCAAAGTTGTCCTTTAAGTAAGCTTAACACAACTTGCCCCTGCACACAGACCAAACCATCCTGCCCTGAAATATATAACATATATAAAAACATAATCTGCCACTTCCGGTCAAAAACGTAAAATGTAATTCAACTCAAAATCCATCTAAGCTTAAAACAATGCCTAACCCTCTCTTTTAACACCTAATTACCCTGTACAAGGAAGATGCATACAGTATACTTAGCTATTTTCAAGACACTCCGGTCCGATCGGCTCCCAGTAGAGGCTTCAGGGAAGGGGATGGACAGCCGGCAAAGGATGCCCCATAGGAAACCTATGGGTGATGTCCCCACACAGGCTTTTTCCATCTATTGTCAGTGATTTCTACTCTCCCCTGAAGCCGGCTGCTAGGAAGGACATATGACCGGACTGGAGCACCCTGAGAATAGGTAGGTATATGCATCTTCCTTCTACAGGGTAGTTAGTATAGGTGGGTGAAAACTGTTTTACACTTCTTTAGTTAGTGCCTGGAATCCCACTTTAGTTATATATATTCTCACTATTGTGACATTTGGCTGTGAATTGGCACAATTGCAAGTCACAAGTTGCAAATCATTAGAATCTTAAGGTAAGTGTTCAGGCGGGGCATGGCAAGTGGTTATTTGACAATATCTTCAAAGGATTATTTGCCTTTTACCAGTTGGTTACCATATAAATACTTAATCTAAATTTAATTAATGCAGTCATGCTGTTATATTATTAATTGAAGTTAATGGCAGCAGTTAAACACTGAGTAACATAATATTTTAGAAACACATTGGCATATATTTAACGGATTATATGATGAGGATGACGCAAGCAATCTTAAACTCATTAAAAAAGCAAAAAATAAAACTGCATGATTGCAGTGGGTGATCATTTTATGCGAATTTCCGTAAATTATATATATTTCGTTTGTTAGATTATCCTGATGTAAAAAAACATCTTGACTTAGGCTGCAGGATAAAAAAAAGAATAAATAAACGTCCTCATTAATAAGATCCTGTTGCCCTGGTGAACTCCTTTGCCGACTGTTTACATTGTCCCATCTTATTTGGACATTGAAGAGTTCCCACTGAAACCAGGGAGGCAAACGGCTAATCCCCTGGTTGATGGGAACAACAGAGAAAGCAAATAATGGGAATCACTAGAAGACATAAATGGCACTAAAACATACTACAGACAGTCCCCGGGTTACAAACATCCAACTTACAAATGACTCCTACTTACAAAGGAAGGGGGACAACAGGAAGTGAGAAGAAATCCACCCCTAGGAAGGAAAATTCACTCCTGTAAGAGTTATCATGGAAAAAGATGTCTCCACTGAAGCTTTATCACCAATCCTTGTTTCCACAACAACCCAAAGTATTCAAAATCCAATTATGGTCTAGAGCCCTACGGACGATATGAGTAACGATGACATACAGGAATAACACAAACTTACCAACATGAAATAGACCCAAAAGCGTGCCTTGGTCTACCGTATGGTACACCAAAATAAGGGGGCATACCCTAGATAAGGAATGATAAAAAGTAGTTATGGAATAATGTGAAATGAGTATTCAGTCTGGGGTAAGAATACTTGGAAGAAGCTTTTAAAAGGGGAGGGTGGGTGGGTGTCTCGCACAGGAAACCGACAAAGACCGGCGGTCTTTGGGCTGCTTAAATACCCTCCGGGCTCCTCCCATAACTTCAGGCCGGTACCCGGCCTTCCAATTTATGGTCTAGAGCCCTACGGACGATATGAGTAACGATGACATACAGGAATAACACAAACTTACCAACATGAAATAGACCCGAAAGCGTGCCTTGGTCTACCGTATGGTACACCAAAATAAGGGGGCAAAAACTTTCAGGTAGGGAATAATTATTTATTAAAGGTAAATGTCCCTGAGTAAGTCGGGCAAAGGCCTGAGCCATCTCCAGCTGTGGGTCAGGTATGTAGCGGGAGAAGCAGGCCGACTTCCACCGACCTAGTTTCTTGATCACATGGTCCGGAACCCCCTGTCTTGAGGCCGTCGTGGCCGCCCCTATTCGGAATGAATGACCGGGGTATTGGCTGGGGTCCAAATGTAGATTGCCGAGAAGGACCCGGATATGTTCCCCGAATTGTGACGAGTTGAGAGGCTTAACTGGGAAGGGTCACAGCGGACTGGAACCTGGGCGGTCGGGCAGCAATGCCATCAACCGGTTTAACACGGTAACTGGGCACTAGTTATTGTGGGTCCTGTACAGGTGTATACCTGCTCCGGAACCTCGCTGCTGAGTTTTAGACATCGCCAAGTGAAGAACATAGTGATCCTGGTGACGGAAGAGGTTACTTTTATGCAAGACTGGACCAGCTGGGTGGCTGCGAGTGAACTCGATGGGCCGCAGAAACCCATAAACGCCACGTGAATCGTAGCCTGCAGGACGGTGCTGAGGAGGAGACCAGAAGGGGACCTATCCAAGATGTCCGACATCCCCTTAAAGATCTCCCCAGTGATCGGCAGCCGCTTGGCTGACTGGCGGCTGGCGTTTCTGAACTCCGCGCAGTAGAGCCCTTACTGTGTGGCAGGAGAACACCGCAGGCCTCGCAGGGTCTTGAAGAAACAAGTAGTGCTGCACCCCGGCTACATACTGGCGTATCGTGTTGTGTGACCGTGCCAGGTGAGAATGGCCATGAGCGATAAACGCCAGAACCTGCTTGACGCTGGAAGGTTCACGTGGGCGTTGGGGCAGGAACTTATTAAATGCCCTCTAAGCCGAAGAGTTGATGATGTCAGTAGCTGACCGTAAATGTGGGGCTAGACCAATGGTGACCCCATAGGTGAGCGGCTGCTATGATGGAGTACAGCTCAAAGAGGGCTGACGTGGTAGTGAAGCCTGATATGGCTAGTGCCTGTGGAGGCCAGGGGCGGCGAACCACAAATGGCCAAAAATGGCGGCACATCCTGTGGATGCCGCTGTATCGGTCACCACCTGTGGTGACAGCGAGGACACTACTGGGATGAAGAGGGACACACCGTTCCAATTGCTGAGAAAGTCTTCCCATATGGCCGGATCTGCCCTGGCTGCCGTACCCAGCCTGATGACCTGGTCTGGGTCCCGAGTGTAGGACAGGAAGACCAGCAGCCGGGACACCAAGGAGCGGCCCTGGGGGATGATCCTCATAGCAAAACTCAACATCCCGAGGAGAGACTGAAGTTGCTTCTGAGTACATCCCCTTACCCGGGTGAATTCTCGTAGAACCGTCCTGATACGGTCCAACTTGTCTGCGGGAAGGCTGGCCTGCATGGCTAGAGTGTCAAGGTCGACGCCCAAGAACGTGATCTTGTGCGCCGGGCCGTCAACCCTGTGTTCCGCTATGGGGACGTTCAGATCGTTGAAAACAGTGCTCAACTTTCCCAGGTCCCCTGGGGGAGCCCCGGGTGGTTCTATCAGAAGGAAGTCGTCCAAATAATGGATGACCTCGTGGCACTGTGCCTCGTGGAGAAGGATCCGCGCCAGGGTCTCTGCGAACTTTATCGAATGACCAAGGACTACTCTTAGACCCGAAGGTCAACTTGGTTGCGAAATAATACCGCTCCCTCCACTTGATGCCGTGCCAGCACCACCAGGAGGGATGTATGGCAGCAGCTTAAGGCGTCAGATATGTCCGCCTTCGAGAGCCAAGTCCCCATCCCAGCCCTGAGTATGGCCTGGATAGCCACATTAACCGAAGCGTACTTCAGTGAGAACTCCTCAGAGGAAATGAGCGAGTTGAGACTGGGGACGATGGAAGAATGAGGCGCTGACAGATCGTGCACCAGACATATTTTTTTATTTTTTATGAAAATTTTTTCCTGTACAGCCTGATAGGGCTGACCCTCCGGATACCAAGGGGGACTGACTGAACGGGCTTGTCATGAAGTCCCGATCCAACTCCGTGCGGAGAAGGACGTCGATAGCTGGCTCATCCGTAGCTGCTGACCGCAAGTTCCGACATTCATGGGTGGTGTGGGGCAGGGTGATGAGCCCGGTATGAAACCCATCGGTGAAACCTCGGATAAGGTAGCTGGCGAGTGACGGAGTGGGGTGTGAGGTCAGGTAGACACCAAGCCAACGGACATTGACCCGGCTTAGTCAGGTTCCTTCTGTTTGACCTCACACAGGACCCTGGGGTGCGCCCTCTGGCATAGGGTGCGGACGTGCAACAGCCGGCACTGGATTGCAGGAGCCGTAGTTGAAGTTGTTGCAAATGGCGGCTCCCCCAACCATCCGCACCGGACGTCCCAATTTGTCCACCTTCTGCCCTTGCGCCGGGGCCTGCTGAGCATGACTCGTGCTGGCAGAGGCCGTGCTAGCTGTCGGGTGGACAGAGACTATGTTGGCACACCAGACCGTGACAGACAGCACACAGTGGGGACCGTAGACCCGCGAAGTGGCGGCAGAACAACTCGGTGTCCACTACACTCCAGTCCGTTGTCAAATGGAACTGCCAGAACCTGGCCGCGGCTTTGGCCGAGAGGACTGATGATAATCGTAGAACGCTGAACCACCGTATTTGTGGCCCAGGTCTACGATTAGATGGAGGTAGAGGTCCAGTTCCTCTCGCCTGCCAGGGGAGGCTGAGCACAGCACGTCCCTGAACATACCGAAAGCGAGCGTGAACTCAGGCACCGTGAGCTTTCTGTTGAGCCTCGGATCCTTAGCCTTCAAAACCACCGAGGCGTCCGCCCAGGTGTAGGCCTTGTTCTCGGCCAAGTCATGGACCGAGATCATGAGTGAGGCCAGGTTAACGTCTCTGCCCTCTAAAATGTCCTTCCTTACGCTGGGTGGCACCAGGTGGGAAGGATGAACGGTAGTTGTGGCCAACTCGCCACCTGCGGCCGGTGCACTGATGGCTGGGACCACGTCAGGGTCCGGAACCGTGGTGGCTGGGCTGGTCTCCAGGCGTGTCACCCTGTCCTGGCCCTCGATGATCGAGGAAGACAGGGAAGATACGAGGGCGTGTAACTGAGCGACGGCGGTAGAAATGGATTCCAGGGACGCCTGCTGGCTGCTGGAACCTGCTGCGGCCTGTGGTGGGAAGAGGAGCCTGAATAGCTCCACCTTCCTGGCCGCGGATGAGAAGGGTACCCCTCTGCGCCTCAACTCGGCGGACAGCCTGGGAATTGTCCACGCCCTGAGGGACTGGGCACTGCCAGCCTCGGAGGCTGACGCTGGAGATAGCGGGGTGGCGAGGTCATCGCTGCCGACTGACGACATGGCAGCTGCCAAGACCCATTGCTCGGTTGACTGGTCACGTGTCTGCAGGCTGGGCCTATAAAGAGGTGACAAGAAATGAGTTTGGACGTGTAACCTATGGTATACGTACCTGACGTGAAAAACGTGCGGTTTTTTTTTTATTTATATATTTATTTATTTATTTTTACCTGCTGGAACCCTGATCGAGCTGGTGCAGGTGGACCTACTGAATCCGACTGACCTGAGAGAGTGTGAGAGAAAGTACCTATTTAAGAGCCTGAAACTGCTGCCGTCTTGAGCGACGGTACCCAAATGTTGACGTTAACAACAGGCGATAGTGATTTAAGTCGACTGGCGTGACAGCTGTGGAATTAAATGACAGACAACAACACAAATAAATAAAATGACATGTTGCCTTGACTGAAATGAACTTCCCGTGACAGAGGCCAGGCCCGGACGTACCGTATGGGGGTGACTGTGGGCCGGACTCTGGAGCACGTACAGAAATGAGACAACAGTGAAATGAGGCCAATTGCCTGGGTACGCTGGGGCCGAACTGTGGCATACTGGATGCCACCGGGTTCGACTCAAAGTGCTACTGCATGAGGTGAACCGCTAGCACTCGTATGACAGCGACCTTGATCATCACGCCACTGTCTAGTGACTGAGCATTTTTTTTTTTTTTTTTTGAGCATGTACTGAAATGCGGCCGGCCTAGGGCACGCCGGCGCGAATTCGTACAGGGAAGTGACTAAATTAACGCCGGGGCGTGGTAAGGTGACACAGAAATGATATAACATGACAAGGACAAGAATCAAAAGTTGACCGAAAACCTGCGATGCGATTCCGTCCCTGGCGCATGTATTGAAATGAGGCCGGCCTAGGGCACGCCGACACGAATTAGTGCGGGGAAGTGACTGCATTCATGCCGGGCGTGGTAAGGTGAGACAGAAATGACATACCATGACAAGGGCAAGAATCAAGAATGAACGCAACCTGTGATGCGATTCCGCCCTTGGCGCATGTATCGAAATGAGGCCGGGTAGCCGTGCGTCTGGATTGCCCCGATCGGAGCATCTATGGATGCGACCGGACCCACCCAGAGGTATAGTGACCGAAATGAAACCATGACAAAGACTAGATTTCAACAAACCGAGCAATTTGTAACTGAATCTGTCTCTGGAGCATGTATAGAAAGGAGGCCGAGCGGCTAGGCGAACCAGTGCGAATCGATGCATCCCGGATGCGACCGGATTCAGACCGATACGTGGCCAATGACCGAAATCATGCCAAAGACTAGACTCGAGCCCGCATCCATACGAGCGGTGGGCCAATCTCTGAAACATGTATGGTAATGCGGTCGTAACCTGGGTACCCCGAGACAAATCCGTGCCTGAGTCCGACATGACTTGAATCTGAGTGCGGCCAGGATCGAAATGATGGCATGAACGCCCTGTTTAAATGATGCGAAATGACTTAGCATGACCGAACGGCCCGATACGTTAGCCATGTTGAAATGACGAAATGATTGCCATGCTAATACATGAAATGTTTCGACACGGTCGAAGTGATTCGTACAATTAACATGCCAACAGCGATTCGGAATGCAAACAGCGATTCGGCACGCTTGCTGGCATAACCGATTTGAACGATATGACAGGACATGAATGATATGTGTGAGTGCGAACGGCACCCGTGCGTGAGCCATGTTTGAACGATTCAAAGACTGCGTAATCCGACCGCGTAAGGGGAACCCTTGAGTGCCGGATGCGGCATCGGTCGGAGTGTCATGGCGGGCGGCCCTGAATGTGCATGCCGCTAGGTGGCTCCCGATCGTGTACAACCAAAAAACGTGCGTGTAACTGTTTAGTGTTTCGAGACCAGCGGTGCGTGGTTCGTGAGCTACGCAGACCACAGTTTAGTGACATGATAAGCAGTGCATGGGAACGTAAAACATGGGAGCCGAAGCCCTACCTGCGACAGCCGAACCAGACTCTCTGTACGGAACTGCGACTCGGCGACACGAGTGCGACACGAAGGGACAACACGACTTACGAACCCGGAACGCGGGACTGCAACAACACAAGGAGACGGATAGACGAAAACGGAGCTCACGAACCGGCACCAACAGCGCTTGTCTCGAACGAGTCGGTCCTAGACGTCTGACGTAACAGATGTCTCGCACAGGAAACCGACAAAGACCGGCGGCCTTTGGGCTGCTTAAATACCCTCCGGGCTCCTCCCATAACTTCAGGCCGGTACCCGGCCTTCCAATTTGTCATAGGGACAGAAAGTGAGGTGATATCTTCTGAACAGGGGCACAGACAGCAAAACAAACATTACAGGGGTGTTGACCCTTCCCTATGCTATCCAAAAAACTTAAAAATATTTTTTTTTGGCTGGAGCTACACATAAAAAATGTACCTGTTCCGACTTACAAACAAATTCAACTTAAGAACAAACCTTCGGACCCTATCTTGTTTGTAACCTGGGGACTGCCTAAATTTTAGTGTATACATTTTTGGAGGACATTCCCTAAAGAAAGAAAATGTTTGTTTGCTGTGATCTGTATACATAAACATCCTTATTCAAATGAATACTACCTATAGGTAGTAAATTTATAACTGGTTTTAGAAATACAGTATTTGAGATTTTAGAACTACCAATTACTGCAGATGAACTTGGGACACTGCCTGGACACAGCCCCCCCCCCCCCCAAAATGTTCACTTTATTTAATAGGTTACAGGTTTATGTATTCTGAATCACTTGTGCTGCCTCCAGCTGTCCTAAACATATATCGCTTTTATTATTTACCTGGAGTTTAAATAGCTGACCTAGTTTTTGCACATACAGAAAATATGATAAAACCCTTTAAAGATAAAAATAAAATCCAAGTTGGGGTTAAATAAATACTGCCAACGATTTCATAGTTACACAGTAAGGCTGGATTCACACCTATGCATTTTTAGTGCTTTTTGCATTTTGCAGATTTGCACTACAGTCCATTTAACATGGTTTCCTATGGAACACGTTCTGTATTGCACATCTGCAAAATGCAAAAAGCACTAAAAATGCCATAGGTGTGAATCCAGCCAAACACAGATACTTATCTCTAAAAAGAAGATTAGTACATTTGAAATAAGCACATGTAAGAACAAAAATAACTAGCTTAATGCATACATCTAACTTTATTTTGCTAAGACCAAAATGATGAAATTAATAATTTGGTGTTATGTGCTGCATATACTGTAGTTACCTTGTTATGTAGCTGGTTTAGTGGCAAAATTAATAATTATCTATTTTATTCAATATTTTATGCAAAAAAAGCTTATTTATAATGTCCACAAAGTATTTGAAATGATCAAAATGTATGTAAACAGCAACAATAAACATTCTCTCTATTTACTCATTTTGGTCTGCTAACTATTTAATTTAAAGCATTTTGTTATATCTGTTTGTTAAGTTTAAAAAATAAAACATTGATCTTGCCAGAAATATTGTCATAGTTAGTGTGCATTGTCATCCTGGAGCAAGATATGTGACACTGGCAGGATGGGCAGGTGGAAATAAATATAAAAAATCCTAAAAAAAAAGAAAACGAATGCAACTGCCACATCTAAAGCCCCATACACACGGTCGGACTTTTTCATCAATTTGGTCCGATCGGACAAGGTTGTTGAAAAATCAGACCGTGTGTATGCACCATCGGACAGTGTTCGTCGGTTTGTCCGTCGGACAAAGTCTTATCTCCTGCTGGAAAGATTTGCCGTCAACCCGGTCCGATCACACCAAATCCGATCGTGTGTACGGTTGTCCGACCGGACAAAGTGCTACGCATGCTCAGATCACATTACAAGACCAAAGCTATTGGCTACTAGCCTCTACGTAGTCCCGTCGTAGGCAACAAACGTCACCACGTTCAGAATGATCGGATTTTCCGACAACTTTGTCCGACCGTGTGTACGCAAAACCAACATCGGACAAAGTATGACGGACATGGTCCGACGGACCTGGTCCGCGGATTGTCCGACCGTGTGTATGGGGCTTAAGAATTAATGAGCTATTAAATATATGAAATGTTTGTTTTTGGCTTTTTATAAGAACAAATCTTGAAATTTAAAAGTTTATACAGTATTTTTTTTTTGTAATAAGCATGTCATAAAAAAATATTTTTCTGTGTTTCCACAATATCCGTTCACACAAATAAAGCATTGCTTTTGTATGCACCTGGATCATTAAAGAAGTGTTCTGACTCCTTAGTGAAAAGTTATGTTTTGTAGAATGGCAAGCATTTGCTTTCTGTCTAAAATGACTGTGGGAGACAGGGCAACATGGAAGTGCCTTTTCAGAAAATTCAATTAACGTTGGAATGACTCGAATAACTGGAACAATTCTCCTGTGGAAGTCAGCTTGTTAACTTTGATGTGTTGTTTGCACTGACAATATTCTTGCAGGCACATAGTTCTGAGTGGCAGTGTCACAGCTGGGCTCTTTTTCACAATAACGTGGTTTGTCTTCTCGGCCTCTGCTTTTGCATTTCTGGAAAAAAAAAACTAAAAAAAGCCAAGTGACGAATTAGCCTTTTTAAAACAAATATCAGCTTTTGTGTAGCCTCTGCAGCAAAGTGTATACCATTAAAGGGTGGTTGAACATAGGCTGAAAGGTGCAGCCTTTTAATGCACAGCCACTCGCTTTAACTGATAGATCAGACGCTGTTCACTCTGAAAAGACCCCAGTGTCTTGCAAACTACTTGCTGTTCATTGTAGACATGCAGTTTAATAAAACATGGCTTGTGAGGCCACGCAATGAAGGTTCCACTTCCTTTGAATTCTTTTTATTTCATGCCACATCAAACGATCAAAGTATCAACAACTGCGATGCCAGGTGTTTTGATGAAATAAAACAAGAAAATCTTTGTTTAAATATCTTAGTTTTAATTATATTTAGAATATTTATTTGATGATTGTTTTTCTTTTGATTGACTGCCGATTTTATGCTTTTTTTCTTGAATGGAAATCTCCATTTAGGTAAATAAAAAAACAAACAAAAACATACTTAGGACTTATATCAGTGGGTATTGTTCTTTTGTGTTTGGCATTTATATGCCGCCCTTAGTCACAATGAGAAGGCTGAGGTTCTTGTCTTCTCATCCCCAAAGCCCGCTACAAATCAAAGGGAGAACAAAGATTCGCAGTACAGGGACCTCGGCTATGGAATGCGCTACCAAACAACATCCACTTGGAAGAAAACCATCAGGCTTTCAGGAAAAAACTCAAGACCCACCTCTTCTAAATATGGCATCACAACAAGAGCACACAAGCGCCTTGAGGCGATTCAGTTCGCATTTGCAGCGCTATACAAATCATTCATTCACAGATGTTTAATGTACATATCAAGTTCTTACGCCGACACTTACATCAACACCGTAGAACTGAATAAAGAGAACAAATATGAAGGACAAATCATCAAACATACAGTGAATTACATTTAAAACAAACATGACTTGAAACTAATAACTGGACAGAAATAAATCTACATACCACTTTTGCCTGCTTGTGAGCTAAGAGAGGTATCTTGAAGATTCTTGGTAGATGGCTTACTTAACACACAAAAAAAAAAAACTTTAAACCTTGAGAGAATAGCACAGATAATCTTCTCCCAGTTGCAAGAAAAACAGACAGGAAGCTAGCATGTAATAATGCATGATGGGGGAAATAAATGAACAAGTAAGCACACATGCGCCATCTAAAGGAAATTAACCGTATAGTCACAGAAATTATGTGCTTTCCAGTACACTCCCACCATCACACAACGTGTGATTCTTAATGGAAGCAAAGTTATCAGAAATAACTCAATATGAATCTGTACCACTTTGAGTTCCGGGTCTCCATCATCAATCTTTCCCACCTTAATGTCTTGTTCTTCTTCAGAAAATTCTCTTTCAAGTTTCTCTATGAGAGGCATGGTCAGCTGGGTTATGTTCTGAAACAACATATCTCCGTTGACTAAGATTAGCCCTTACTAAGACTCTGAAATGATACTTGTCTGCAGATATGCACCATTGGACCCCTAGCACCCTTTCTATTTTAGGTTCTTCTGGGGTCAAATCAAAGTCAGTTGCACCTTCAACACATTCTTCCTTTGGGATTGTGGCCTTCACCTTCTTGCTGTTGGTGACAAATTTGTGCAAGCAAAGTTCCCCAATTTTGCCGAGATCCCTGGCTTCCTTCACAAGCTGGATAGCATCTGCCTCTTTGTCTACACTTGTTAGACCATTGTCAACATAAAAATTGCATTGTATAAACTTCACTGTAGCTTGATTAAACTTGCCTTCACCTTGTGCAACAAGGTGCTTGAGCCCAAAGTTTGCACATCCAGACAAGGAAGCAGCTCCAAACAGGTGAACTTTCAGGCGATACACTGATAGTGGGGATTCCATGTTGCCTTCTTTCCACCACAGGAACAGAAGGTAGTCTCTATCCCTTGGAGCAACATGAAACTGATGGAACATACGCTCCACATCACACATGATGGCCACTTTGTCTTTCTGAAAACAACATAAGACTCCAACAAGGGTATTTGGGAGGTCAGGTCCAGTCAGTAGATGTTCAATCAGGGAAGTATTCTGAAATCTAGCAGAGCAATCAAAGACGACGCAGATCTTGCCTGGTTTCTGAGGGTGGTAAATCCCATGATGAGGGATATACCGTGCTGGTTCATTGCTTATCTCCATCTCTGGAACCTTTTAAGCATCGCTTTTTACTATTATGTCCTTGATGAAAGCCATGTAGTCCTTGTAGTATTGCTCATCTTTTTTCAGACGTTTCTTTAGACATTTGAGTCTATGTTCTGCACAAGCTTTGTTGTTTGGCAATTCTGGTCTCTATAAAAAGGCAATGGCATCTCATAGTGTCTATCTTGCCTTTGCTTAATTTCTTCTGTTAGTGTTGCCAAAAATTGTAGGTCCCTTTTGTGACATAAAAACTTCTTTCCTAATCATTTCACTCAAATCTGACTTCAGTATATCTGCTGGAGTGATCATTTCCTTCACTTTGTTCCTACACAGATCTCTGTGCAAATGGCTGGTCTTCGTTACCACTGAGAGCCTTTCTGGGCTGTAAGGCTTGAGGACAGGTATAACCTAATAACAACCCTACTTCACAGTCAAGTTCAGGAAACATTTCATCTGCAAGGTGTTCTAGATAGGGCCAGTTCCTTGCGGTGTCACATGTGGGTATATGGGATCTATTGGTAGGTAAGTAATCTCTGGTATAAGTTATTGGAAGTTTAATTTTTATTTAAGACTTGATGCCTCTTACTTGTAGACCAATCAATTTCTGGCTGGACACAATCTTTGTTTTAGAAGTTATGGAAGAAATCTTGAGTTTGACTGGCTCTTTTTTCATATCACGCATTTCAGCTTTATCTTTTAGGATTAAAGTCATGTCACTCAGGGTGTCAAGCAAAGTGTACACTAGAATTTCTTTCCTTGGTTCAGTTATTGTTGAGACTAGACATGTGCAATTTATTTTTATTTTTTTCGTTTTTCATTTTTTTCGTTCGTTCGTTTTCGTACGAATGAACGAATCGTTCGAATCCGAATAACGAATCGTTGGAATCGTACGAATCCGATTAACGAATCGTTCGAATCGAACGAATCCGAAAAACAACGGAAATCCAAAAAAAAAAAAGTAGAAACAACGAATGTACGAATGAAGAAAATCCGAAAAACGAAAACAGGATAATAAAATATATAAAAGGGAAATCCACTTTGCAGTGCACTTGTAGTGCAAAGTGGATTGGCCTTTTGAAAATAACCCCCATGTAGGGAAAGACACACATTTTAGGCATGGGATCATGAGGGAAATCTGAATCTTTTGTCCCAATTTGTGTGCATCTTCAATTTATGGCTTTGCGATTTTTAAAAACACAAAAAGATTACATTTAAAACATTACTTAGGGCAGTGTTTCACAACTCTTCTTCTCCAGATGCATTTCCAGGTCATGTTTTCTATATGTTTTGCTTTTGGCACAGGTGGTGTCATTTTCGAGGTTAGTAATTCACAGTTGTTTTTATACTGCGGAAAATAAAGAAAGCAGGTGCACCTAGAGAAGTGGAGTGCCTAAACACTGACCTCAGACACTAAAGCCTAGGTTCACATTGGAGCGATTTGTCATGCGATTTCATATATAAAATCGCATGACAGGTCGCAGCCTATTGGAGGCAATGGCACTGGTGCGACACCAATTTAGCTGTGCCGCAACAATTTGCAAAAGTAGTTCCTGCACTACTTTTTCCAATTTCAGGTGTGACTTCAATAGACATCTGGGCATGAAGCCACGCAAATGTCTATCAAGTAGCACCTGAAATGTGAAGTAGTGCGATTTCAAAGTAGCATCAATGTGAACCAGGGCTTAAAAGTAATAAAAACATGTGAAATATGAAAACTCCAAACATGAGCCAACAAGTGGAAGAAAACTTCAGGCCAGATGAACTTAAAATTTGTCAAGCATGTTGACATAATCATGTATTCTTCTCTGTAAAGCAGTGGCAGCCTCCTTTATTTGCTCTAGATCAATCAAAGCCTGCATCATATCTACACTCATTCGCCCAATTGTGCATCTTGGAAGTTTGTGTCCTTGTAAGAAGAGAAATAAGTATTAAGGGAACAATGGTCAAGTGGCTGAGGCCCTACATAGTGAATTATGGTCAAGTTACTAGTCAAATACTTACCTACCCAGTCTATTGTTGCTTGCAACCTTCTTGCCCTTCAGACACCTATATTACTAGAAATGTACACACTGCAACTACTCTGTAATCTTGGCCCTGGTGCCTGGGTCTACAAAACTCAGGTACCTAGCAAAACTGGCAGCTCCTTTCACCTCTTCCTTCTCCATGTTAATGTTAAGGCACTACATACTTTGCTAATGTGTGGAGTGGGTGTTTGTTTTGGACATCTAAACATTTGACATGTACAGTGGGGACGGAAAGTATTCAGACCCTCTTAAATTTTTCACTTTGTTATATTGCAGCCATTTGCTAAAATCATTTAAGTTCATTTGTTTCCTCATTAACAGCACCCCATATTGACAGAAAAATACAGAATTGTTGACATTTTTGCAGATTGAAATATTACATGGTCCTAAGTATTCAGACCCTTTGCTGTGACACTCATATATTTAACTCAGGTGCTGTTCATTTCTTCTGATCATCTTTGAGATGGTTCCACACCTTCATTTAAGTCCAGCTGTATTTGATTATACTGATTGGACTTGATTAGGAAAGCCACACACCTGTCTATATATGACCTTACAGCTCACAGTGCATGTCAGAGCAAATGAGAATTATGAGGTTAAAGGAACTGCCTGAAGAGCTCAGAGACAGAATTGTGGCAAGGCACAGATCTGGCCAAGGTTATAAAAAAAATTCTGCTGCACTTAAGGTTCCTAAGAGCACAGTGTCCTCCATAATCCTTAAATGGAAGACGTTTGGGACGACCAGAACCCTTCCTAGAGCTGGCCGTCCGGCCAAACTGAGCTATCGGGGGAGAAGAACCTTCGTGAGAGAGGTAAAGAAGAACCCAACGATCACTGTGGCTGAGCTCCAGAGATGCAGTCGGGAGATGGGAGAAAGTTGTAGAAAGTCAACCATCACTGCAGCCCTCCACCAGTCGGGGCTTTATGGCAGAGTGGCCTGACGGAAGCCTCTCCTCAGTGCAAGACACATGAAAGCCTGCATGGAGTTTTCTAAAATACACCTGAAGGACTCCAAGATGGTGAGAAATAAGATTCTTTGGTCTGATGAGACCAAGATAGAACTTTTTGGCCTTAATTCTAAGTGGTATGATTGGAGAAAACCAGGCACTGCTCATCACCTGTCCAATACAGTCCCAACAGTGAAGCATGGTGCTGTGGGGTGTTTTTCAGCTGTAGGGACAGGACGACTTGTTGCAATCGAGGGAAAGATGAATGCGGCCAAGTACAGGGATATCCTGGATGAAAACCTTCTCCAGAGTGCTCAGGACCTCAGACTGGGCTGAAGGTTTATCTTCCAACAAGACAAGGACCCTAAGCACACAGCTAAAATAACGAAGGAGTGGCTTCACAACAACTCCGTGACTGTTCTTGAATGGCCCAGCCAGAGCCCTGACTTCAACCCAATTGAACATCTCTGGAGAGACCTAAAAATGGCTGTCCACCAACGTTTACCATCCAACCTGACAGAATTGGATCTGCAAGGAGGAATGGCAGAGGATACCAAAATCCAGGTGTTAAAAACTTGTTGCATCTTTCCCAAAAAGACTAATGGCTGTATTAGATCAAAAGGGGCTTCTACTAAATACTGAGCAAAGGGTCTGAATACTTAGGACCATGTGATATTTCAGTTTTTCTTTTTTAATAAATCTGCAAAAATGTCAACAATTCTGTGTTTTTCTGTCAATATGGGGTGCTGTGTGTACATTAATGAGGAAAAAAATGAACTTAAATGATTTTAGCAAATGGCTGCAATATAACAAAGAGTGAAAAATTTAAGGGGGTCTGAATACTTTCTGTCCCCACTGTATACACATTTTAAGCCAGATTCAAAGAACACTTACTTGCGCAAACAAGAGGCTCACAAATAGTTTCTTCCACTTCTGGGTCTCTTTGGTCTTCTGTTTGACTTGCGTCAGGGGATGTTACATCATCAATTGGAAGGTCTGTGCTGGGTCCAGGTGTCAGATCCCAGTTTTTGTTTTAAGATCTACTATTTATTATTTTAAGGTTGATTAAGCGCACCGATTGTTTACAGATTGTACACTATGTTTCAACCATTTTTCACTGGGATTTGTATCCCCTTAAAAATGCATCGAAAAGGGAAGGTGATGTATTTTTACAGAGGAGAAACACTGGACAAGTGCCAACATTGAAAAACTCATACAGTTGCCCCCCACCCCTCTTGTCTCCTATGGGATAGGGGATATATGAGGCTCATTCTAGCAGGCGTGACTCTGTGTGACTGTGATGCCAGGGCCTCTCCTCTACCCGTGTCTACCCTGGCAAAGCTGCATTAGTGGGCACTGATGAGCCAGGCAGCAACCAGAAAGTGTTCTTTACCCCTTAAGTTCCACCCTAAGCCCAGGGCCTTTGGCCCACCTAGAATCACCCCTGTCAGTGGCTAAATGAGTGTGCTTGAAGTTGTCACTTAGGCCCCTTTCACACTGGGGCGGTTTGCAGGCGCTATTGCGCTAAAAATAGCGCCTGCAAACCGACCCGAAACAGCTGTTGCTGTGTCTTCAGTGTGAAAGACCGAGGGCTTTCACACTGAAGCGGTGCTCTTACAGGACGCTCAAAAATGTCCTGCAAGCCGCATCTTTGGTTCGCTGTAGGAGCGGTATATTTACCTATAGCGCCCGTTCCCATTGAAAACAATGGGGCAGCGCTCCGAACCCTCCCGCAAAACGCCGCTGCATCGGCAGTTTGCGGGCGGTATTAACCCTTTTTTCGGCTGCTCGCGGGGGGTAAAACCACCCCGCTAGCGACCGAAATGCGCCGCTAAAACGACGGTAAATCGGCGCTAAATATAGCGCTGCTTTACCGCCAGCGCCCCCAACGCCCCAGTGTGAAAGTAGCCTAACGATTTTGGGGGGAAGATGGCCTTGTTGTCTCCCCTGTTGGGGCCCAGGTGAGGGTAGCCTCCCTTTGTCCCCTCTGGTGGCTTGTCTGTAGCCTCCTTTTTTTGTGCTTCCCTGTTGAAAGCAGAGTAAAAAAATATTTTTTAACCAAAAAATGACAAAAAAAGGAAATTAAAAAAATGTTCATATCTGCTTTATATTTAACTTCATCTTAAAAAAAACTAATTCTGACAAAGATTAGAGAAAACATTATCTGGAATTTTAAAAACTTACTACTTGGAGAAAGCACATATACAGACAGCTAATTTACACATATACATATTGGTTAGATACAAATATTGCTTACTTTTTTTTTTGATGATGTGATCGATGGACTCCATCTGCTCTTGCTCGTGGTGTTTTAAATCAGACCATCACTTTCGGGATTTGGTCCTTCGTTCGGTGCACCGAAAATTCGACCTCCAAAACGGTGAGGACCTTCTCCAAAATGAGGTCCTTTCGGCTGTTGGGTCTTTCGTAGTAGCGCAGCTTGCAATCATAGTCGTGCTTCTCAAGGATGCGCACCATCTCCACCAGCCCAGCCTTGCTCATGGGGTGGCTTTGTGCCTCCTTTAAGCTTCACCACCGCGGACCTACTTCGATTCCTCCGAATCCGCCATGCTGTCACACTCCCTAATCTTCTGCCGTGTGTGTCGCATGCAGAAGAGAGATGGTCACGCCCCAGCATCATGACGCACTAAGAGCGGAGTTTCACGCATGCACAGTGTATATATAAAGCCATAACGTGCGATCGATGAAACGGCCGTAGGAACGATCTGGGACTGGAGAACGAACAATCGACATCGCCAAAAGGAAACATAAAATTAAGGTACAATTGTGAATTGGGGCATCAGTGGTTAGTGGCCTATACTGCTTAGATTGAGGCCTATATTGGGACGAGATTATTTATGAGTTCAGCCTGACATTAGGGCTTGTCTTGTGTTCTGTCTTGCAGGTATCTGCTAATTGATTTCACAATGGTGGATAAATTCACAGCGCCAGACTTTTTGCCATAATTTATAGAGCAATAGCGGGAGCAGCCGTGTCTATCCACTTCAGCCCCGGACCAATTGGCAGCCAAAGGACCAGGCCCCTTTTTGCGATTCGGCACTGCGTTGCTTTAACTGACAATTGCGCGGTCGTGCGACGTGGCTCCAAAACAAAATTGGCGTCCTTTTTTTCCCACAAATAGAGCTTTCTTTTGGTGGTATTTGATCGCCCCTGCGGTTTTTATTTTTTGCGCTATAAACAAATATAGAGCGACAATTTTGAAAAAAATGCAATATTTTTTGCTTTTTGCTATAATAAATATCCCCAAAAAATATATAAAAAAAACATTTTTTTTTCCTCAGTTTCAGCCGATACGTATTCTTCTACATATTTTTGGTAAAAAAAATCGCAATTAGCGATTATTGATTGGTTTGCGCAAAAGTTATAGCGTTTACAAAATAGGGGATAGTTTTATAGCATTTTTATTAATATTTTTTTTTTACTAGTAATGGCGGCGATCAGCGATTTTTATTGTGACTGCGACATTATGGCGGACACATCGGACATTTTTGACACATTTTTGGGACCATTGTCATTTATACAGCAATCAATGCTATTTAAATGCATTGATTCCTGTATAAATGACAGTTGTAGTGAAGGGGTTAACCACTAGGGGGAGGGGAGGGGTTATGGGCTGTGACGTGTGTGTTTTTTTATATTAGGGGCGGGGCTGACGTCTGACGTCATTGATCGGCTTTCCGAATGACCGGGAACAGCCAATCAATGACAGGCAGAGTAGGAAGCGCGGGCAGAGGTTTGTTTACACATACCTCTCCCCGTTCTTCAGCTCCGTGACCCGATCGCGGGACACCAGCGGCGATGGGGTCTGCTGGTCCCGCGGCCGGGGTCACGGAGCTCCCGACCGGGTCGCGAGCGCGCCGCTGGCGGCGCGCACGCGACCCACGGGCAGGCATTTAAAGGATCACGCACAGGTACGGGATTTTGCCTGCCCGTGCCATTCTGCACACGTATATGTGCATGAGGCGGTCGGGAAGCGGCTATGGAAAGTGAAGAGTAGGGATTACTCAAATAAAATCAAGAGGAAGGTAGCGATGGAGAAACTCTTGGAATTGGTGAGGCCTCTGTACCCCACAGCAGACATCAATTATTTGAAGGCCAAAATTGGTAGCCTGCATAGTAGATATAATAGGGAGTGCAAGAAGGTCCTGGAATCTCAGAGATCGGGAGCATCAGCAGATGACATATATGTCCCCAGGCTGTGGTACTACAACAGCCTGCATTTTTTGTCCAACCAAACCAAACCACGCCCATCACTCTCAACGCTTCCTTCCCCATTGGCTGAGGCCACAGCTCCCTGGTCCTTCTACACAGGAAGAAGATGTGGAGGAGCCCAGCTTGACCCAGGTATAGCATTGTTGAACATATTTGTAGACAAAATTAGAATGATGTTAACTAGACGTTAGTGATCCCAAATTGCTGCCTTAACAAAGTGGTTTACATGTCAATAGACAGTAGTGGCCAAAAATGATTGGGACAAGAATGAAAAATGCTGGGGTCAGAATGATAGTCTTTTCTATTTGTCCCCATTCAATTTGCAACAGTCATGAGCTCAAAATTGTGTGTGATTGATGACCAAAAAACAAACAATATGTCCCATTTTCAAACACAGGAAAGTCTCAGTCAGGAGGAGCCTGTGCCAGCAGCCAGACGGAGATCCCTCCCCTACGCCCTCCTACTAAAAGGGCCAGGAAGACCACCACGGCTGCCTTCCTCAGCCATGCAACAACTGCCATTAGTACAGCCCCAGATTCACAGGAGGAATTTGGCTGTATGACGTGTAATAAGCTGAGAGGTATGGAGGAGGTGCGAAGGAATATGTGTAAGGAGCTTATCCTGAAACTCCTCAAAAGGGGAGGAGGGGAGAAAATACAGCTAAAACACACATCTGTGATTTAGATGACACACCTCCACCACCTCCACAGACACCACAGCAACCCCACCCACCACAGCAGCATGGCAGACTGTGGCAAATACAGCCCCAACACCCCCAACAAGCCCGCTGGGCTGGGGATTTTCACCCCTACAATTTCCAATTTTCTTTTTGTTTATTTTTAAAATTATGATTTGAGTTGTTATACTTTTTTTTTGGTGCAGTGAATTCAGTTTTTTTTTTTTTATTAATTTATTTTGATTTGTAGGGCAGATTACATGTATAATTTAGTTTATTCTATTTGTTAAAGAATGCACAATAAAAAAAATGGCCTTAGCTGATATGGAAGGAAGCATTCACAGCGATGGCCTGGGTTCGGTCTGGTCTGGCAAAAAAACGCAGGCTGTTGTAAGACCACAGCCTGGGGACATATATGTCATCTGCTGCTGCTCCCAATCTCTCGGAGTCCAGGACCGTATTGTGCTCCCTATTAAATGGACTCCTCAGGTTCCCAATTTTGCGCTTCACATAATTGAGGTCTGCCCTGGGGTACAAAGGCTTCACCAATTCCAACAGTTTCTCCATCGCTGCCTTCCTCTTGATTTTTATATGACCTTCTTGTCCTCCCTATTAAAGAAAAAAATAATATTTTGAAAAATACTTGGCCATGTGTTTTACTTAAAAAAGGACAGTTTGTTTGTGAGTAGGCAGGTACATTTAAAAAATACAATGTCAAATTAACAAGGGACACCAACATACCGTATATACTCGAGTATAGGCCGAGATTTTGAGCCCTTTTTTTTCGGCTTATACTCGAGTCTGCCTACATGAACAGCGTGTCATGCAGACAGACGGCAGTGTTCAAAAGCCGCGCCTCCTCCTCCTCCCCGTCCGTGATAGGAGGAACACTAATTTTCCCAGCAGTAAGTCAGTGTGCAGTGTTCCGCCTATCACAGACGTCCTGTCATTCTCATCTCATAGACGAGGATGTCCGTGATAGGCGGAACACTGACTGCTGGGAAAACAGTTTTCCGCCTATCACGGACGAGGAGGAGGAGGAGGCGCGGCTTTTGTATCTTGGAATGGCACCTTACACGCTGTGGGGGACACAGATGGAGACTGCATCGGCACATAAAGGCTGCAATGGTGGACACTGGTGGCAGACAGATCGCACAGGGAGGGATACTACACAGGACCCAGGACATGCAGATCGGCACAGGTAGGCTGCAATGGGGACACAGGGGGGTTTGTACAGGACACAGGGGACATGCAGCTGCAGATGGGCATTTGCTGACCCCCTTTTCCACTTACAGTAGCTGCTGCATTTTTCACCCTCGGCTTATACTCGAGTCAATACGTTTTACCCAGTTTTTTTAGGTAAATTAGGGGCCTCGGCTTATATTCGGGTCGGCCTATACTCGAGTATATACGGTAGTTGTATCTTTGAGCTTAAAAAATACGAGATAATAATGGTGTTGTGGTAACTTGACCCAAAATAAAAAATATAAAAAACATTATTATTCTGGATATCACTAGAAAAAAAAGCCTTTGGAAATACATTTGGCAGAACTCTGTCAATATCACCAGCAAAGCAGCTTCATTATTATCCCATTATAAAGAAGAAGAGAATGTGCGCTGCATTGAGAGATTTCATAATTTGCCACGTCACGAATGTGATATCTCCATTACGAGCGCTAGTTTTACAAGACCGACCGCTTTAGGCTCGACCTTGCTTCCGAGCATGCGTTTTTGTACTTTGGACTTTTGTCTGACTGACTGACGCGCAAAGTTTTAAAACCTTCTATCTAACATTAGTCTGCGGAAAATCCGACAATTGTCCGATGGAGCATACACACGGTCGGATTTACCGCCAAAAGACTGTCATCACCCATTTCCCATCAGAAAGTTGTGTACGAGGCTTTAGACTGCTTCCCGTTACAATATCAGGACAGTTTCACACTTTCCACATTTAAACACTCTATTATTTTTATTTATTTTTAGCAGGGACCCTAGAGAAAAAAATGGCGATCGTTGCAATATTTTATGTTACACAGTATTTGCACAGCGGTCTTTAACCACTAGTCGTCCGCGCTATAGCTGAAAGACGGCTACAGCGCGTACGCCAATTGCTGGGAGGGCGTCCCTGGACGTCCTCCTGTTTACTTCCGCGATGCGCACTCTCACGAGCGCGCATCAGGGAAATTCTGTGCTGGCTGTGTCCCTTGGATACAGCCAGTCACAGATCGCTGTAAATGGCCAATCACAGCGGCCGTTTACAGCGCGATCTGAGTTCTCAATGAGAGATGAGCGTGTGAGGAGGGAGAGACGAATGGCTGCAGCGGTGAGTGTAAAAAAAAAAAAACGGAAAATAAAGTGCCCAGAGTACATGTCAGTGCCATCTGTCCCCACTGCCATCTGTCCCCAGTGCCACCTGGTCCCAGTGCCACCTGTCAGTGCCATCTGTCCCCAGTGCCACGTATAAGTGCCATCTGTCATCAGTGCCACGTATAAGTGCCATCTGTCATCAGTGCCACATCAGTGCCATGTGTCATCAGTGCCACATCAGTGTCACGTGTCATCAGTGCCACATATTAGTGCCATCTGTCATCAGTGCCACGTATCAGTGCCATCTCTCATCAGTGCCACCTTTCAGTGTCACATGCCATATGTTATCAGTGTCACGTGTCATCAGTGCCACGTATCAGTGTCATCTGTCATCAGTATCACGTGTCATCAGTGCCACGTATTAGTGTCATCTGT
Source organism: Lithobates sylvaticus (assembly GCA_028564925.1). Taxonomy (NCBI): domain Eukaryota; kingdom Metazoa; phylum Chordata; class Amphibia; order Anura; family Ranidae; genus Lithobates; species Lithobates sylvaticus. The sequence goes on from CM053027.1 coordinate 135,910,566, forward strand.
CATCAGTGCCACGTATTAGTGCCATCTGTCACCAGTGCCACGTATTAGTGCCATCTGTCATCAGTGCCACGTATTAGTGCCACGTGTCATCAGTGCCACGTATAAGTGCCATCTGTCATCAGTGCCACATATTAGTGCCATCTGTCATCAGTGTCACGTGTCATCAGTGCCATGTATTAATGCCATCTGTCATCAGTGCCACGTATCAGTGCCATCTATCATCAGTGCCACGTCAGTGTCACGTGTCATTGTCCTGGTGCTCCAGGGCCTTCAAAAGTGTAATAGGTAGTCAACAAGCTAGATGTGTAATTTATGCTCCTAGAACACGTGATGGTGCTCCCTGCATGTTGGGACTCTCTATGTGGCCAGACTGGAAAAGTCCCACACATGTGGTATCGTAATACTCAGGGGGGGTAGCAGAATTTATTTTTGGGTGTCATTTGTGGTATACACATGCCATGTGAGAGAAATAACCTATTACAATGACAATTTTGTGGAAAAAAAATCTTAATTTTGCAAAGAATTGTGGGAAAAAATTACATCAATAACCTCACTATGCCTCTTACTAAATACCTTGGAATGTCTAATTTCAAAAAAGGGGTCATTTGGGGGGTATTTGTACTTTCCTGGCTTGTTCAGGTCGCAAGAAATGAGATAGACCACCAATTTTTTATGATTTGCACCACATCTTGTAGACTCTCTAACTTTCACAAAGACCAAATAATATCCACTAATTTGGGTTATTTTTTTACCAAAGATATGTAGCAGTATAAATTGTGGCAAAATTCACGAAGAAAAATTTATAATTTGCAAAATTTTATCACAGAAACAAAGAAAAATTCGTTTTTTTTCTAAATTTTCTGTCACTTTTCATTAATAGCGCAAAAAATTAAAAACCCAGAGGTGATTAAATACCACCAAAAGAAAGCTCTATTTGTATGAAAAAAGGGCAAAAAATGTATTTGGGTACAGTGTTGCATGACTGAGTAATTGTCATTCAAAGTGTGAGAGCACCGAAAGCTGAAAATTGGTCTGGTCACAAAGGGGGTTTAAGTGCCCAGTTGTCAAGTGGTTAAAATGCGATTTTTGGGTAAAAAATACATTTGAAAAAACAAAACAGTAAAGTTAGCCCAATTTTTTTGTATAAAGTGAAAGATGATGTTACGCCAAGTAAGTTGATACCTAACATGTCCGGGATTAAAATTGCACACACTTGTAGAATGGGGACAAACTGCAGTATTTAAAAATCTCCATAGGCAACGCTTTAAACATTTCTACAGGTTACCATTTTAGAGTTACAGAGCAGGTCTTGTGCTAGAATTGTTACTCTAGCTCAATCAATCGTGGTGATACCTCACATGTGTGGTTTGAACACTGTTAACATTTTTGGGCACGACTTTAGTATGCGTTCGCTTCTATGTGCGAGCACGGAGGGATGGGGCGTTTTTTTTTTTCTTATTTATTTTATTTATTTATTTATGTTTTTACCCAATCTTTTTTTTAAAAACAATTCTAAACATTTTTATTGCTGTAACAAGGAATGTAAATATCAACATCCAATGTGACTTATTTAGGAGGGATCTGAGGTCTATAAGACCCCAAATCCCTCCTTTGCACTTAAGAGTATTCAAAACGCCAAAAATCTGCATTTTGGAATACTAGGGATTTTTTTAAATCGGCACCATTGGCCGCCGAGTAAACCGGAAGTTATGTCAGGACATTGCTCCCAGGCTACTAGATCGGAGACCCAATCAAAGCCAATCCTGGCTTCATTCATGTCTTTGGCCAGCTGGTGACCACATCGGTTGTTATCACGAGAAAGCCAACCTCTAAAAAAACGGTACCGGGGTGATGCTTGCAGCTGCAGGCATCACCCCGGTATAACCCCTTCAAGCCAAGAACACATATTTGCATATGGTTGGCATGAAGGGATTAAGCTTCTCTCTTAAGCCAGTGATGGAAAAAGGACCAGTGGGATAATACCAGCAGGTTTGCATAAATTGTACCAGAGTCGAAAATTTGGATTATAGTGCAAAAATTCCTAAGTATGACATATTGTAGAGCAAAGAATAGCATGTTTATTTCTAGTAGAATACAGCATGTAAGGGCGCACCCTTGGAGTAGGCTTAGATTTATGAAAATCTATGGACATTTGTATATACACAGTGATACCGCAGATATCAAGGATTGCACAGTAACAAATGATATCTATGCGAAGAGGCAGATTAAAGCTTTAATTGCATCCTTTTTTATCACATTTATGTGTCTAACAAATTCTCTTTTTGAACATTCTATTTAAACACAGAATAAGAGATCTCTTTTTTAGGATGATTTTACTACAAGGGATTGACAGGTCTTTACATAATTGTGACAATTATATTTTGATTACATGGTAATCTATTCATGTGCAATACAAACTCTTTTCTAGCCTTTTCTAGCTATATATATAGGGAAGACCGAGAGAGCATTTCTGCATTTAATGGGAAGTTTTGTGCCATGGCTTTTTATATATGCTGTTTAAGTGCAAAATAGAAGTAATGTGATAAATGCAATTTCAATTTTTTATCATAATTTTGTTATTTATACAGTAGGGAATTCTTATTTTTACATTAGTCTGGTAGATGTTTTTTTTTTTCCACTTCTACTGACTGTATATACTTTATTATACATGCACACTTCAGATTTGGGCACATTTTTGTAGCCATTTTTTGTTAGTTGATATTTCCCTAATGTCACACTATGATAAAAGTTGTCAGGTCATCTTCACTAGGGATGAGCCTGGTGTTTGAGTTGAATGTAAGTTTGACTCTAACATCAGGTGTTTGCCTGTTCGCCGAACAGCGAACATTATGTGATGTTCTCACCAAATTCGAAAGCCGTGGAACACCGTTAAAGTCTACGGGACACTAACATGGAAAAACAAAAGTGCTAATTTTAAAGGCTTATATGGAAGTTATTGTCATAAAAAGTGTTTGGGGACCTGGGTCCTGCCCCAGGGGACATGTATCAATGCAAAAAAAAGTTTTAAAAACTGACGTTTTTTCAGGAGCAGTGTGTGTCAGGGCTGGGCTCAGCCCTTCCTTATCTGAGCTGGAGGCTCAGCTGTCAGCTATCTCTCCACAGTTACTCAGCTGTTGATGATATCCTGCTCATCAGTCCTGCCTACTTAAGCCATTCAGTCCAGAGGAGCATTGCCTTCGCCTTGGTCAACATCACAGAAACTATCTCCTGCGATCCTGTTCAAGACTTGCTTTGCTGACATCCCTTCTGGCTCCAGATCCTGTTTGCTGTTCCACTACATTGATCCGTGACTTCTGGCTTGGCTGACTATCCGTTCCGGTTACTGAACTTTGGCTATGTTTTGGCTACGTTTGTTCTTTTTACTTGTATTATTAAACAAGTGTGATTTAACTGTACTTCTGTCTCGGCCTGATTTCATGGTTTCTGACATTGATCTTATTAATGCTTAAAGTGAAACAATAAAAATGAAATATTCCTTTAAATATCATGCCTGGTGGGTGTCTATAGTATGCCTGTAAAGTGGCACATTTTCCCTTGTTTAGAACAGTTCCACTGAGAAATCACATTTCTAAAGGAAAAAAAAAAATGATTTCTAAATTTAAAACTGATCTCGGCTGTAATGAATTGTCAGGTCTCAGCAATGTAGATAATGCTCATTGAAAAAACAGCATGAGTCCACCCCCAGTCCATTACCAGGCCCTTTGGGTCTGGTATGAATATTAAGAGGAACCCCTGAACCAAAATGTAAAAAAAAATTGCGTGGGGTACCCCCAAAATCCCTACCAAGCTCTTCAGGTCTGGTATGTATATTAAGGGGAACCCTGTGCCAAATTAAAAAAAATGGCTTGGGGTCCCCCCAAAATCCCTATCAGGCCCTTCAGGTCTGGTATGGATATTAAGGGGAACCCTGTGCCAAAAAAAAAGGCTTAGGGGTCCCCCTAAAATCAATACCAGACCCTTCAGGTCTGGTATGGATTTTAAGGGGAACCCTGCTCCAAAATTGAAAAAAAATGGCGTAGGGGTCATCCCAGAATCCATACCAGACCCTTATCTGTGCACGCAACCAGGCAGGCAACAGGAAAATAGGGGGGACGAGAGAGTACTCCCCCCTCCTGAACCATACCAGGCCACATGCCCTCAACATAGGGGGGGCTTTGGAGTCACCCCAAAAGCACCTTGTACCCATGTTGGGGACAAGGGCCTCATCCCCACAACCACCAAGAAAGGGTCTGCGGGCAGGGGGCTTATCGGAATCTGGAAGACCCCTTTAACAAGGGGACTTCTGGATCCCAGCCCCCCCCCCATGTGAGTTGGTAAAGGGTACATTGTACCCCTACCAATTCACAAAAAAAGTGTCAAAAATAGTAAAAATTACAAGAGTTACTTTGGGACAAGTCCTTTATTAAAAAATAAAAAAATGTCCCACAATGTAAATCCATCTCACACCACCCAATGAAACGAAAAAAGATAAAAAAACACAATAGCTCCGCCTCCATGGGAGGCTCCCGCCGAGTGATGCTTTTTCTCGATGGCAGCTGTTATATAGCTGAGGGCGGGCCACTCAGTGATGTACGGGTGACCCTGTCTTCCTCTGATGTCACGTGGTATCAGAGGGGGTCGGGGTCACCTGTTTGTATGGTGTATGGTGTTTCATAGGGGCCACCCATTTGTATGTATGGTGTTTCATAGGGGCAATATTATATTATGTGTGGGTGTCCTTTGCGCTGGTGTGTGAACTAGATACTAAAATAGATGAATAAAAATAAATATAAATAATAAATACAAGTGATCTAAAATGTGAGCGTTCGAATGCTAAAAGTGGAACAAATCCTAAAACAAGCTGCAAAAACTAAGAGTAAACGCTAACCCGTGAATCAAAATAAATAGACAATGTTTTTGCGCTAAAGTGCATCAAATATTAAAGTGCTCTATAAATACATCAAATATTAAAGTGCTATATGAATGTGTGATAAAACCAATCAGGTGGTCACTGCGTCGTGACTCAGAGATTGATATTACACTAAGTGAAGTGAATCAATCATCAATATGCATTCAGTAAAAAAATATAAATAAATAAACACTTCATATACATACAGTCAATACTGAACATCATAAAAGTGAGTAGATGTGATAAAAAACACTGGATCTTCAATCACATATAAAAACCATAGGAGGGATGCATGAATCAATAAATAAATCAATCAGTGAGTATAAAACGAGTCCATAAAGTAGTTCATACAAGAGATAATGTGATAGAAGTGACACCCATAAGAAAAGCTCTATTAATCTCTATAACACAGATATGTACAGGTTCTTCCTTTCTCCAAACGTGAGGGGTGCTGGGTAGTGAGGGCCTGCTCATCAATGGTGCTCTCTAGCCTCTCACCTCTCTTAAGGTCAAAATGGGCATCTAAAAGACCAACTGTGGCAGTCTCCAGCTCTCCAATCCCCCGGATGGTTCCCAGTACAATCTGTCTCAAAGCAAGGTGGTCCCCAATCCGAATCTCCACTTCCCCACAGCCGTGTCACCAGAAATAGCCCTCCACTTGAAGGTATACAGGGTGTACCGCAATCCTGCAGTAATGGCTCACCCTCCGTGGGTGGTGAGATGATTGCCAAATGAGAAAAAGTGGAGAGAGGGACCCGATCGTGAAGTATATCAAACAAGTTTTATTTTAAAAAAAGTAAATGCTTACATTGATAACAGCAGCCAGATGAGTATGTGCGCGGTCTCCGTGTCAAACACTTCCGGTATCCTGACCAATCCCTACGCGTTACGTCACGTGACCTCGTGACTTCATCAGGGGATGCTGATTGGTTGTCTTAGGTTGTCTTTTATACATGACAACCGGAAGTTATGTTGCGGCCATTTTGCCGTGGTCTGCGCATGTAAACAAAGCGCGGCCATTTTTCTATGGACTTACTGCGCTCTATCTATACGGCGGATCTGATTTTTTCTCTTAACAGTGATGATTAGCATGTTCTACGATAAGGAATTGTCTCATGTGTCCACACAGACACACAAGGCTGAGTGAGCGCTCTGCATAATTCATGAAGTATGGCTTAGTTACGTCAAACACCTAGAACCAGTACCATTCATAAGTGGCACAGAGTAGTGATGTAAAAGGCGGCCATAGTACTACATATCCTGAGGAATAATATATTACTGTTACTTTGGTCCATCGGGGAACAATCTCTGACAATTAGTAGATTGTCATGATATAACCCTAATGTAGCCTCTTGAGGCAGTGATCTAGTAAATCCCTATATATGCATATGTGGTGGAAAGATATACAATCTGACCCAATATGCATAAACGGAAGTTATAGTTAGACCTATGAGTCTGTTAGTACACTAGGCAATCAGTAAATTAACAATAATAATAATGACACCTAAAAAAAAATATATATATATATATAACAACAAAAAATTTATATATGTGTCAATGTGAAAATCACTTTAACCGCTTCCCGACCGCCTCCTGTAGATATACGTCAACAGAATGGCACGGGCAGGCAAAAGCACGTACCTGTACGTCCCCTTTAATTTGCCTGCCCGGGGGGCGCGCGCGCGACCCGGTCGGTAGCTCCGTGACCACGGCCGCGGGACCAGCGGACCCGATCGCCGCTGGTATCCCGCGATCGGGTTACGGAGCGGAAGAACGGGGAGAGGTCTATGTAAACAAACCTCTCCCCGCGCTTCCTACACTGACTGTCAGTAATCGGCGGTTCCCTGTCATCGGGAACGCCGATCAATGACGTCAGACATACAGCCACGCCCCCCTACTGTAAAAAAAAAACAGAACACGTCACACTGACTCCTCCCCGCCCCCTAGTGGTTAACCCCCTAACTACAACTGTCATTTACATAGGAATCAGTGCTATTTAAATAGCACTGATTTCTATATAAATGACAAATGTCCCAAAAATGTGTCAAAAATGTCCGATGTGTCCGCCATAATGTCGCAGTCACAATAAAAATCGCTGATCGCCGCCATTACTAATAAAAAAAAAAAAATATTAATAAAAATGCTATAAAACTATCCCCTATTTTGTAAACGCTATAACTTTTGCGCAAACTAATCAATAATCGCTAATTGCGATTTTTTTTACCAAAAATATGTAGAAGAATACGTATCGGCCTAAACTGAGGAAAAAAAATGTTTTTTTAATATATTTTTTGGGGATATTTATTATAGCAAAAAGTAAAAAATATTTCATTTTTTTCAAAATTGTCGCTCTATTTTTGTTTATAGCGCAAAAAATAAAAACCGCAGGGGCGATCAAATACCACCAAAAGAAAGCTCTATTTGTGGGAAAAAAAGGACGCCAATTTTGTTTTGGAGCCACGTCGCATGACCGCGCAATTGTTAGTTAAAGCGACGCAGTGCCGAATTGCAAAAAGGGGCCTGGTCCTTTGGCTGCCAATTGGTCCGGGGCTGAAGTGGTTAACAACAACACCGAGTCCTACCCCATGCTAATTGCTGCACTAACAACAATCCGATGTCCACAATGGCTATAGAACTGTTGTTTATTATCAAAAAAAGGGGGGATCAGATAAAGAAGGTTAAAATTGAATGGTGAGGACTTCCCGTAAGTCCCCAATAAACAGGGATAAAAAAGAATATACTACTATGTCAATAATGTATCATAAAATTATGATAATATTGGTGCTGGATATTAAAATAGATTAAAATTTGTGTAAATATAAAAGTGTTGAATATTCCCAAACATAAAGTTATGTAAAACTGTATGTGGGATGTCTGTATAGCCCATATATGAGAAGTTATCTTCTACCCCCATCTTCCTACTGGGTGTGGTTATGGATACCGAAAATGTCCTACAGGGCTAGTCGATATATATACAGTGTGTAAAACCATACAGATATAGTAGATGCAAAACCTGGTATAATAATGCATATATCAACACTCTATATAGGTATTAATAAAAGTATATATCTATATGTATATCTCTAAAATCTATGGATATATATAGAATATATCAAACATATAAAAAAATATAAAAAATATATAAAAACGTATAAGAACATATAAAATACTCTGCACAATTTAAAAGGATATGTTAATGTATCTATTGCACTAAAAGTATCTTGGAGCAGTTAATGGTGCTGGGTGACCTTATAATCTCTGTGTGTGAGTGTCAATGTCTTCAAAAATTGCTTAAAAAGCAATTTAGGTCGAACTCTACATTTAACCCCTCTGGAACCAATGTGCGCATAGAATAGATCCACATGGATTCCTTCTGGCTAATCACCCTTTTTTTGTGGCTTCCTCGCCAAGAGGGGTTGTAGCGTTCTATCCCCCAAAAACGCAGCTGATTTGGATCTTTATTGTGGACTAGGGCGAAATGTCGTGAAACATTATGTTTAGGGCAGCCTTTAATAATTTTCTGAATATGCTCCTTAATGCGAACTTTTAGCTCCCTTTTCGTTCGCCCTATATATTGTAGGTTGCAACTACATTGCAAACAGTACACAACTCCCTCTGTCCGACAGCTGATAAAGTCTTTGATAGAGTACTTTTCTCCCGTGGTCGTGGCTGTGAAGTCGGTTCTTTTGCCTTGAAATTTCTGGGCCTTTCGGCAAGCATAGCAGCTTCTGCAAGGGAAGAAGCCTTTTCCAGAAAAAAAGGAAAAACCTTTTTTAGGAGGTGGGTCCACTACGGTTTTGACCACTAGGTCTCTAACTGTCGGTGCCCTTTTGTATATAATCTTCGGTTTTGTTGGGAGGATTGTTTTGAGGTCTTTATCACTCGTGAGTATGTGCCAGTGTTTCTGAATAATTTTGGCTACATCCTTGTGTTGAGCATTAAAATCCAGAATCAAACATGGGGCTTGACTCCAAGTGTCAGACTTATTCTTGGGTTTATCCTGCAGCATGTTTACTCTATTCATTTTCTCCACCTCGAAAATTTGTTGTTGGATCCAGGATTCCTCATATCCTTTTTCTTTGAACCTGGCTCCAATCAACTTAGCTTGTGTATTGAAGTCTTCATCTCTGGTACAGTTCCGGCGGATACGTACCAATTGTCCCTTCGGGATGTTAAATAACCAAGGTTTGAAATGACAGCTCTGTAGTGATATATAGCTGTTGGTGTCAACGTTTTTGAAATGCGTTTTGGTAATAATCCTGTCCGATTTAATGGAAATATTAAGGTCAAGGAAGTCGACAGTGGTGGCATTAATGTTCCACACAAGCTTAATGTTTTTATCATTTTTATTGAGATTGTTTAAAAACTCTTCTAGAGTCTCCTGACTTCCGTTCCAAATTATAATCAAGTCATCAATATACCTTTTATATAAGGCTAATTGAGCAGGCATGTTGGCATAAACGGAATCTTCCTCCCAGTGTGCCATAAATGCATTAGCTACGCTAGGGGCAAATTTTGCTCCCATAGCGATCCCTATGGCTTGCTTATAAAACGACTGGTTATGCCAAAAATAACTGCATTTCAAACTAAAATCCAAACATTTGATTAAAAACTTCCTGTGCTTGCATAATAAAGTGCTATGTGCTCTAAGTAACCACTTCGTGGCTGTGCAAGCTTCGTGGTGCGGGACTATGGTGTATAGTGACGACACATCGGCTGTTGCCAAGATAGTGCGTCCTTCCAACACTGGCACAGTTTCTAGAAGCTGTAGCACATGTTTCGTGTCTTTTAGATATGCTTTTGTTTGCTGCACCGCTGGCTGAATGAAGAAATCTATATATTCGCCCATTCGGGCAGTGAGTGAATCTATTCCGTTCACTATGGGTCTTCCTGGTGGAGTTTCTTTATTTTTATGAATTTTCGGAATGGTGTATATCACCGGTATCCTGCAGGTCTCTGGAATCAGGTATTTGGATTCTTTCTTATTGAGTATATCTTTTTTTATGCCCAAATTAACTACAAGTTCCAATTCCTTTTTATATTTTTGTGCTGGATTACCAGACAATTTGATGTATGTCTCATGGTCTTGTAGTTGCCTCGCCAATTCTTGTGTGTACTGTTCCTTTGACTGTACAACTACTGCTCCACCTTTGTCAGCAGGTCTGACTACTATATCTTGGCGCTGCTGCAAGGATTTAATGCCTTTACGAATGTGTATGGGATCTGATAGTTTCTTGATCTCCATTGTTTGTAAGTCCTCCACTACTAGTCTTCTGAACACCTCTACGTACTGGTTGTTCGAGACTTGTGGGTTATAGACTGAATTATTCCGTAAAGTGCTATGTGCTAAAAGTGATTCGTGCAGAGTGTTAGTTTGTGTGGGTTTAAAAGGATTACCCAAAATATATTTTTTGATATTTAATTTTCTCACGTATTTCTGTATGCCTATATATGTATCAAATTTGCTCAGATTTTTAATCGGGGCATGTTTGAGGCCTTTGTCTAATACAGAAAGTTCTTCAATGGATAATGGTTTGCCGCTCAGGTTGACTACCCCTTCCCCAATTAGTGTCTTTTTCTTTTGTAATCTCTTTCCCGCTCTACAGCCTCTCTGTCTTCGGGGCTTTCCTCTATTCTTGATGGTCCTGTTCTCGTGTTGGGTGAGCGGTGGGGTTCTCTCGGTGATCTCCTTGGGGAGAGTTCTCTCCGGTCTCTGTCTAAAAAAGAGCCCTGAGCGGGTCTCTCATAGTGAGTTTTCTCATAAGGGTATTGTTGTCTAGATTGATCATAGTAGTAATATTGTGAGTCTTGGTGTTGTCTGAGAGTCTCGAATCTGTTGTATATCGGAGCTGGACTTCTCTCTTGTTGTGGTTGTTGATAATAAGATTGTTGATTAGGTGGAGGTCCTCTGTAATCTCTTTGTTGTTGTGGATTCTGATGCCAATTCTGTGTTTTCTTGTTGATCCACGGTTTTTTAAAAGGTTTCTTTCAGACTTTTTTCGGGGTTTGATGTGAATAGGTTCCCACATTCCTGGGATCTTGATACATTCTCGGTGTTTCGTATTGCTGGATATAACGTGGGTCTTGACCAGGTCTAGTGGTAGTTTGATCCCTATTGGGGTCATCCCATCTTGGTCCGTTACTTGCGTAAGCTGCCGTGGGATCTTGTATCCTAACTTCTCTTTGAGGCGTACTATAAGATGTAGTGGACGGTACTGGTTCATTTTTATTTTGCCATTTGAACACCCGATCTGTTTTGTAATCGGTTACATCACGTTGGTACTTCTTCATCTTACGCTGTTGTACTTCTAGATCTTTTGCTATTAAGTCTTTATTGAGCTGTAGGGCCAGTTTTTTAAAATCTGCCGAGTCTTTATAAGGTTCTAATTTAGCTTTAGTTTCTTCTATCAGTTTCTCTAGTATTTGTGTTTTCCTTTGTTTTCTCTTCAGCAGTAGTCTAAGACAATCTACACTCCTGCTGTTAAAAAACTCGTACCATTCTTCCATTGAGTCTTTGTCAGTAAGTCCATCATTAGGAGGGATGTCCCATCGTAGTCTTCTTGGGACAATCCCTTCCCTGATGTACCTCTCAAAGGTATTGGTATCCCACCATAGGCTCACCTTTTTGTCCATTTGGTGACCTAATTTTCTCACTATGGTTTCGAGATCAGTGTTTCTAGTTTTTACTTGTGCATTGAATATTTCATCTAAATTAATAGATCTGTTCTCCATAAATGTAAAAACATCCATGTTAGCAGCAAAGGGAAAGAAAGTGCGTAGTGTACAGAAATATGTGTGGGTGTCCTTTGCGCTGGTGTGTGAACTAGATACTAAAATAGATGAATAAAAATAAATATAAATAATAAATACAAGTGATCTAAAATGTGAGCGTTCGGATGCTAAAAGTGGAACAAATCCTAAAACAAGCTGCAAAAACTAAGAGTAAACGCTAACCCGTGAATCAAAATAAATAGACAATGTTTTTGCGCTAAAGTGCATCAAATATTAAAGTGCTCTATAAATACATCAAATATTAAAGTGCTATATGAATGTGTGATAAAACCAATCAGGTGGTCACTGCGTCGTGACTCAGAGATTGATATTACACTAAGTGAAGTGAATCAATCATCAATATGCATACAGTAAAAAAATATAAATAAATAAACACTTCATATATATATACAGTCAATATTGAATATCATAAAAGTGAGTAGATGTGATAAAAAAACACTGGATCTTCAATCACATATAAAAACCATAGGAGGGATGCATGAATCAATAAATAAATCAATCAGTGAGTATAAAACGAGTCCATAAAGTAGTTCATACAAGAGATAATGTGATAGAAGTGACACCCATAAGAAAAGCTCTATTAATCTCTATAACACAGATATGTACAGGTTCTTCCTTTCTCCAAACGTGAGGGGTGCTGGGTAGTGAGGGCCTGCCCATCAATGGTGCTCTCTAGCCTCTCACCTCTCTTAAGGTCAAAATGGGCATCTAAAAGACCAACTGTGGCAGTCTCCAGCTCTCCAATCCCCCGGATGGTTCCCAGTACAATCTGTCTCAAAGCAAGGCGGTCCCCAATCCGAATCTCCACTTCCCCACAGCCGTGTCACCAGAAATAGCCCTCCACTTGAAGGTATACAGGGTGTACCGCAATCCTGCAGTAATGGCTCACCCTCCGTGGGTGGTGAGATGATTGCCAAATGAGAAAAAGTGGAGAGAGGGACCCGATCGTGAAGTATATCAAACAAGTTTTATTTTAAAAAAAGTAAATGCTTACATTGATAACAGCAGCCAGATGAGTATGTGCGCGGTCTCCGTGTCAAACACTTCCGGTATCCTGACCAATCCCTACGCGTTACGTCACGTGACCTCGTGACTTCATCAGGGGATGCTGATTGGTTGTCTTAGGTTGTCTTTTATACATGACAACCGGAAGTTACGTGGCGGCCATTTTGCCGTGGTCCGCGCATGTAAACAAAGCGTGGCCATTTTTCTATGGACTTACTGCGCTCTATCTATACGGCGGATCTGATTTTTTCTCTTAACAGTGATGATTAGCATGTTCTACGATAAGGAATTGTCTCATGTGTCCACACAGACACACAAGGCTGAGTGAGCGCTCTGCATAATTCATGAAGTATGGCTTAGTTACGTCAAACACCTAGAACCAGTACCATTCATAAGTGGCACAGAGTAGTGATGTAAAAGGCGGCCATAGTACTACATATCCTGAGGAATAATATATTACTATTACTTTGGTCCATCGGGGAACAATCTCTGACAATTAGTAGATTGTCATGATATAACCCTAATGTAGCCTCTTGAGGCAGTGATCTAGTAAATCCCTATATATGCATATGTGGTGGAAAGATATACAATCTGACCCAATATGCATAAACGGAAGTTATAGTTAGACCTATGAGTCTGTTAGTACACTAGGCAATCAGTAAATTAACAATAATAATAATGACACCTAAAAAAAAAAATATATATATATATAACAACAAAAAATTTATATATGTGTCAATGTGAAAATCACTTTAACAACAACACCGAGTCCTACCCCATGCTAATTGCTGCACTAACAACAATCCGATGTCCACAATGGCTATAGAACTGTTGTTTATTATCAAAAAAAGGGGGGATCAGATAAAGAAGGTTAAAATTGAATGGTGAGGACTTCCCATAAGTCCCCAATAAACAGGGATAAAAAAGAATATACTACTATGGCAATAATGTATCATAAAATTATGATAATATTGGTGCTGGATATTAAAATAGATTAAAATTTGTGTAAATATAAAAGTGTTGAATATTCCCAAACATAAAGTTATGTAAAACTGTATGTGGGATGTCTGTATAGCCCATATATGAGAAGTTATCTTCTACCCCCATCTTCCTACTGGGTGTGGTTATGGATACCGAAAATGTCCTACAGGGCTAGTCGATATATATACAGTGTGTAAAACCATACAGATATAGTAGATGCAAAACCTGGTATAATAATGCATATATCAACACTCTATATAGGTATTAATAAAAGTATATATCTATATGTATATCTCTAAAATCTATGGATATATATAGAATATATCAAACATATAAAAAAATATAAAAAATATATAAAAACGTATAAGAACATATAAAATACTCTGCACAATTTAAAAGGATATGTTAATGTATCTATTGCACTAAAAGTATCTTGGAGCAGTTAATGGTGCTGGGTGACCTTATAATCTCTGTGTGTGAGTGTCAATGTCTTCAAAAATTGCTTAAAAAGCAATTTAGGTCGAACTCTACATTTAACCCCTCTGGAACCAATGTGCGCATAGAATAGATCCACATGGATTCCTTCTGGCTAATCACCCTTATTTTGTGGCTTCCTCGCCAAGAGGGGTTGTAGCGTTCTATCCCCCAAAAACGCAGCTGATTTGGATCTTTATTGTGGACTAGGGCGAAATGTCGTGAAACATTATGTTTAGGGCAGCCTTTAATAATTTTCTGAATATGCTCCTTAATGCGAACTTTTAGCTCCCTTTTCGTTCGCCCTATATATTGTAGGTTGCAACTACATTGCAAACAGTACACAACTCCCTCTGTCCGACAGCTGATAAAGTCTTTGATAGAGTACTTTTCTCCCGTGGTCGTGGCTGTGAAGTCGGTTCTTTTGCCTTGAAATTTCTGGGCCTTTCGGCAAGCATAGCAGCTTCTGCAAGGGAAGAAGCCTTTTCCAGAAAAAAAGGAAAAACCTTTTTTAGGAGGTGGGTCCACTACGGTTTTGACCACTAGGTCTCTAACTGTCGGTGCCCTTTTGTATATAATCTTCGGTTTTGTTGGGAGGATTGTTTTGAGGTCTTTATCACTCGTGAGTATGTGCCAGTGTTTCTGAATAATTTTGGCTACATCCTTGTGTTGAGCATTAAAATCCAGAATCAAACATGGGGCTTGACTCCAAGTGTCAGACTTATTCTTGGGTTTATCCTGCAGCATGTTTACTCTATTCATTTTCTCCACCTCGAAAATTTGTTGTTGGATCCAGGATTCCTCATATCCTTTTTCTTTGAACCTGGCTCCAATCAACTTAGCTTGTGTATTGAAGTCTTCATCTCTGGTACAGTTCCGGCGGATACGTACCAATTGTCCCTTCGGGATGTTAAATAACCAAGGTTTGAAATGACAGCTCTGTAGTGATATATAGCTGTTGGTGTCAACGTTTTTGAAATGCGTTTTGGTAATAATCCTGTCCGATTTAATGGAAATATTAAGGTCAAGGAAGTCGACAGTGGTGGCATTAATGTTCCACACAAGCTTAATGTTTTTATCATTTTTATTGAGATTGTTTAAAAACTCTTCTAGAGTCTCCTGACTTCCGTTCCAAATTATAATCAAGTCATCAATATACCTTTTATATAAGGCTAATTGAGCAGGCATGTTGGCATAAACGGAATCTTCCTCCCAGTGTGCCATAAATGCATTAGCTACGCTAGGGGCAAATTTTGCTCCCATAGCGATCCCTATGGCTTGCTTATAAAACGACTGGTTATGCCAAAAATAACTGCATTTCAAACTAAAATCCAAACATTTGATTAAAAACTTCCTGTGCTTGCATAATAAAGTGCTATGTGCTCTAAGTAACCACTTCGTGGCTGTGCAAGCTTCGTGGTGCGGGACTATGGTGTATAGTGACGACACATCGGCTGTTGCCAAGATAGTGCGTCCTTCCAACACTGGCACAGTTTCTAGAAGCTGTAGCACATGTTTCGTGTCTTTTAGATATGCTTTTGTTTGCTGCACCGCTGGCTGAATGAAGAAATCTATATATTCGCCCATTCGGGCAGTGAGTGAATCTATTCCGTTCACTATGGGTCTTCCTGGTGGAGTTTCTTTATTTTTATGAATTTTCGGAATGGTGTATATCACCGGTATCCTGCAGGTCTCTGGAATCAGGTATTTGGATTCTTTCTTATTGAGTATATCTTTTTTTATGCCCAAATTAACTACAAGTTCCAATTCCTTTTTATATTTTTGTGTTGGATTACCAGACAATTTGATGTATGTGTTACGTACCTGGACGTAGAGCCTGACTTGTAGGAGGAGACCTCTCATACAGCGCTGGTTCACGTGCCACTGGAGATGGGGACAGTGGTGACGTGAGCACAGTGGGGTAGGAGTGCCTGGTTTGTAGAGGAAGGTGTTGGAACCAACAGGAAGGTCCTCCAGTAATGTCCGTATGCGGATGGCAGGATGTAGGACTGCAGCTGTAGGTGGTTGAAGCAGGATACAACAGAACCAGGCAACAGGTGGATCAAACAAGTGGGAATCAGCAGAGGCAAGGTCAGACAGTCCAGTTGGCAACAGCAGATCAATCAGATGATAGGAGCAGGCAATAGCAGAGTCGGTAGGCAGGCTGGAGTCGGTAACCAAAGACAGATGTAACAAGGTCAGGCAAGCCGGGTCGGGTAGGAGAAGGTAGAGTAGTCCAAACAGAGCCGGGTCGGTAACGGGAGATCACAGGTTCAGGTTTCGGATCAGGTTTTCGGGTGGCTGACAAGCAGGAAGCTTAAAGACAACACAGCACTGGCTGAGTGTCACTGCTGGGCTTTTAAAGCCCGTTTTGGCGCCAATTGCGTTCCCGCGCATGCGCACATGCTAACGTGCACGCGCGCGCGCGCCCGCCGCGCACCTATGTGCGCACGGAAGGACCGGAAATGCCTGGAAAGTCCTTGACATTGCCCCCCCACAAGGGGCAGCCTCCGGATGCCCAGGCGGCTTGCCTTCTCAGGGTGGGCAATCAGGTAAGTACGAACTAGCCGTTTTGCATGTAAATTACTGTCTGGTTCCCAGGAATTACTTTCTGGGCCGTACCCTTTCCATTTGACCAAAAATTGTACTTGCCCATGTCTTCTTCTACAATTGAGAATAGCCTCCACCTCATATTCCTGGTTACCATCCACCAAAACAGGTTCAGGCGGGTCAGTTCCTCTGTCAGGGAAGGGATTAGGCACAGCAGGTTTTAACAAAGATACGTGAAATACCGGGTGAACTTTAAGAGAATCAGGTAAAGACAGTTCATAGGCCACTTCATTAATTTTCTTCTTAACAGGAAAAGGTCCCATAAATTTAGGTGCAAGTTTTTTAGAAGGGCACATCAATTTGATATTGGATGTAGACAGCCATACCTGATCTCCAGGTTGCAGAACCAGCTCCCCCCTTCTCTTTTGGTCGAAGTTCCTCTTGCTATCTGCCTGGGCCTTGGACATAGCTTCTTGTAGGACCTGATTGTTGCGTTTGAGGAATTCCACTGTTTTCTGGACTGCCGGAACTGGGGATTCTGAAACAAAATCTGGTAAAAAAGTCAAGTGAAAACCATAATTGGAAAAGAAGGGGGATTGGTTAGTGGTTGAGTGACTGGCATTATTGTATGCGAATTCCGCTAGAGGCAGCAGGGAAACCCAATTGTCCTGAGAAAAGGAAGTAAAACATCGGATATATTGCTCGAGGGTTTGGTTGGTTCTCTCTGTCTGCCCATTAGTCTGTGTGTGATAGGCTGAGGAGAGAGAAAGCTCAATCTTCAAGATTTCACAAAGTGCCTTCCAGAAGCGTGAGGTGAATTGTACCCCTCTGTCGGAGACTATATTTGTAGGTACTCCGTGTAGTCTGACGATCTCCTTAATGAATACACGGGCTGTCTCTGTAGCGGATGGGGTTCCCTTCAGGGGCACAAAATGGGCCATCTTAGATAAGCGATCTACCACCACAAAAATGGCTGTGCACCCCTCAGAGCGGGGTAGTTCGACTATAAAGTCCATAGAAATCATTTTCCAAGGTCTGTCTGGTATAGGTAAAGGTTTAAGCAGTCCCCAGGCTCGGTTCCTTGAAGTCTTGTTCCGTGAGCAGATGGAGCAGGAATTGACGTACTTTTCACAAAACTCCCTTAAATTGGGCCACCAGAATGTACGCTGTACAAGTTCACGAGTCTTCCGTACCCCGAAATGTCCTGCTAAGGGATGATCATGAAACAATGTTAGTACCTTAACTCGAATATCTTCAGGGACAAAGATTTGACTTCCCTTCCATAGCAAGCCATCTCGAGATGTCAAGGTGGTTCCTGGAGGTCTTGGAGAGTGGGAAGAGGCTTCCTTGATTAAAGTTAAGAGATCTGTGTGTAAGAGCAAAAAACTGTTTGTGGGTAGAATCGTGTCAGGAGCAGGTGAGTCCTTAGGGTTATCATGCATGCGTGACAATGCGTCTGGTTTGACGTTCTTTGATCCTGGCCGATAAGTGATGTGGAAACAGAAGCGAGTGAAAAACAAGGCCCAACGAGCTTGTCGGGGTCTCAAACGTTTGGCAGATCTTAGATATTCTAAATTTTTATGGTCGGTATATATTAATACCGGGTGAGCCGCACCCTCTAACAGATACCTCCACTCCTCCAAGGCGGTCTTGATGGCAAGAAGCTCCCGATCCCCTACATCGTAATTTCTTTCAGCTGGCGATAACTTTCGGGAGAAGAATCCCACAGGGTGTATTAAATCCTCCTTACCCTGTCTTTGCGAAATGACCGCTCCCACCGCCACTTCGGATGCGTCAACTTCTAACAAAAAAGGTAAAGATGGGTTAGGGTGACTGAGAATTGGAGCTGATGTAAAAAGTCTTTTAAGTCTCTCAAATGCCTCTTGAGCCTCCGTACTCCAATGAAACCTGACATGTTGTTGTGTCAACCGTGTAATAGGGGCTATGATGGCAGAGAATCCCTTAATAAATTTCCTGTAAAAGTTTGCGAAACCAATGAAACGTTGAATACCTCTTTTATCGACGGGTGCAGGCCACTCCAGAACAGCAGATACTTTTTGGGGGTCCATCTTGATACCGGTCGCGGATATTATCAAACCCAAAAACTGGATCTCTTGTTGCTCGAACTCGCACTTCTCTGCTTTTGCGTATAGTCCATGTAGGCGAAGACGGTCCAAGACTCTGCAAACGTGTTCCCGGTGTTGGCTGAGGGATTCAGAAAAAACCAAAATATCATCCAAATAAACAATTACAAAAATATCTAAGAAGTCCTTGAATACATCGTTAATCAGATGTTGAAAAGTGGCAGGTGCATTACATAGACCAAAGGGCATGACCAGATATTCATAATGCCCGAACCTTGTTCGGAATGCCGTCTTCCATTCATGCCCAGCCCGGATGCGGACCAGATTATATGCCCCTCTTAGATCGAGTTTCGTAAAAATAGTAGCAGACCTTAATTTTTGGAATAATTCGGGTATTAAGGGCAACGGGTAACGGTTCTTAACCGTAATTTTATTCAACTCCCGGTAATCTACACACGGGCGGAGAGTCTGATCCTTCTTAGTCACAAAAAATATTCCAGCACCAGCTGGAGATGTAGATGGGCGGATGAATCCTTTTTCCAGGTTTTCGTTGATGTAAATTTTTAGTGCTTCCTGTTCTTTTTCTGACAGAGGGAAAATGCGCCCAAAGGGAATTTCGGCCCCAGGTAAGAGTTCAATTGGGCAGTCATATGCCCGATGGGGTGGAAGAGAGTCTGCTCCCTTTTTACTGAAAACATCGAGGAACCCATGATACGGTTCGGGTACTGATTGGCGTAGGTTCTGATCAATGTCCATGCAAAATAGGGTGACAGAGGATTGAGTAGACTCCTTTTGACAATGTTCTTGGCAGTAGGGGGACGAGAACCTGATTTCTCTGGTAGTCCAATTGATGGAGGGATTATGGGCCTGAAGCCAGGGAATGCCCAGGATGATTGGGAACAACGGGGAAGAGATCACATCAAGGATCAGAAGCTCCTTATGCTGGAAGGAGGTGATGGCAGGTACGGGAAAAGTCTCTTGGGTCACCTGTCCGGAGCTGATGCGGGAGCCGTCGGCCAAGAAGACTGAAAGTCGGTGGGTCTTATTCCGTAAGGGAATGTTGTGTTGGTTGGCGAAGGCAGAATCAATGAAGCAACTGCATGCTCCGGAATCAATAATTGCTTTAACTGGAATTGTCCTTCCTTGGAGCTGCAATGAGAGAGGGAGAGCAATGTGGGTTGTGTTAGCAGAAAGTGCTGAGAGACTGGCAGGAACAGAGGAAAAGCACTTACGCATCTTGACCGGACAGTTGCGCACGTAGTGTCCTGTTGTTCCACAGTACAGGCAGAGGTTAAGTTGATGGCGACGTGTGCGCTCTTCCGGGGTTAAGGTGGGTCGAATCAGTCCCAGCTGCATTGGCTCGGAGGCGTCCGGTGCAGGGCGGATCGGCTGGAAGTTGGGTGGTGGTAAGTAGCGGGCAGCCGGAATTGGAGCTTTAGCAGTCACCCAAGTAGGGCGATTATGTTGGTAGGCCCGTTCAGTGCGACGTTCCCGAAGGCGGCGATCAATCTGGATGGTTAGGGTGATTAAGGCCTCAAGAGTATCAGGTATGCCCACCCGGGCCAATTCATCTTTCAGTCCTTCTGATAGGCCCATGCGGAACTGATGCCGTAGAGCTGCATCATTCCATTGAGTGTCCGCACTCCAGCGTCTAAAATCCGAAATGTACTCCTCGGCCGCCCGGCGACCCTGCTGAAGTGTAGTTAAGGATGTCTCTGCTGTGGCGACCCGTTCAGGGTCTTCATAAAGTTGGGACATAGCTTCAAAGAAGGCCGTTAGTGATTGAATCAAAACAGAGTCCTCTTCGAGAAGTCGGTGTGCCCAGATCTGTGGTTCTCCTAACAGTAGGGAGACCACAAACCCCACTTTAGTGGCTTCAAGTGAAAAAGTCCGGGGTTGCAGGGCGAAGTAGAGTCGACAAGCACTGCGGAAGGCCCGGAATTTAGTTCGGTCCCCTGAAAACTTCTCAGGTATGGGGACCCTTGGCTCAGGTGGAAGCATAACGACAGAAGGAGGGGAAGCAGCCTGAGCAGGGGCGGAAACGGATCCAGGAACCACGTGTATGGGGTTGATGATGTTCTGGACTTGCCCCTCCAATCTGGTGTAACCGTCTTGTAAGGATTTTACGGCTTGAGTGAGGGCTGACAGGTGTGAACAGATATCTGTCATGGGAGGGGTCTCTCCTGCAGGCTCAGTCATGGCTGTGTTGTACTGTTACGTACCTGGACGTAGAGCCTGACTTGTAGGAGGAGACCTCTCATACAGCGCTGGTTCACGTGCCACTGGAGATGGGGACAGTGGTGACGTGAGCACAGTGGGGTAGGAGTGCCTGGTTTGTAGAGGAAGGTGTTGGAACCAACAGGAAGGTCCTCCAGTAATGTCCGTATGCGGATGGCAGGATGTAGGACTGCAGCTGTAGGTGGTTGAAGCAGGATACAACAGAACCAGGCAACAGGTGGATCAAACAAGTGGGAATCAGCAGAGGCAAGGTCAGACAGTCCAGTTGGCAACAGCAGATCAATCAGATGATAGGAGCAGGCAATAGCAGAGTCGGTAGGCAGGCTGGAGTCGGTAACCAAAGACAGATGTAACAAGGTCAGGCAAGCCGGGTCGGGTAGGAGAAGGTAGAGTAGTCCAAACAGAGCCGGGTCGGTAACGGGAGATCACAGGTTCAGGTTTCGGATCAGGTTTTCGGGTGGCTGACAAGCAGGAAGCTTAAAGACAACACAGCACTGGCTGAGTGTCACTGCTGGGCTTTTAAAGCCCGTTTTGGCGCCAATTGCGCTCCCGCGCATGCGCACATGCACGCGCGCGCCGCCGCGCGCGCGCCCGCCGCGCACCTATGTGCGCACGGAAGGACCGGAAATGCCTGGAAAGTCCTTGACAGTATGTCTCATGGTCTTGTAGTTGCCTCGCCAATTCTTGTGTGTACTGTTCCTTTGACTGTACAACTACTGCTCCACCTTTGTCAGCAGGTCTGACTACTATATCTTGGCTCTGCTGCAAGGATTTAATGCCTTTACGAATGTGTATGGGATCTGATAGTTTCTTGATCTCCATTGTTTGTAAGTCCTCCACTACTAGTCTTCTGAACACCTCTACGTACTGGTTGTTCGAGACTTGTGGGTTATAGACTGAATTATTCCGTAAAGTGCTATGTGCTAAAAGTGATTCGTGCAGAGTGTTAGTTTGTGTGGGTTTAAAAGGATTACCCAAAATATATTTTTTGATATTTAATTTTCTCACGTATTTCTGTATGCCTATATATGTATCAAATTTGCTCAGATTTTTAATCGGGGCATGTTTAAGGCCTTTGTCTAATACAGAAAGTTCTTCAATGGATAATGGTTTGCCGCTCAGGTTGACTACCCCTTCCCCAATTAGTGTCTTTTTCTTTTGTAATCTCTTTTCCGCTCTACAGCCTCTTTGTCTTCGGGGCTTTCCTCTATTCTTGATGGTCCTGTTCTCGTGTTGGGTGAGCGGTGGGGTTCTCTAGGTGATCTCCTTGGGGAGAGTTCTCTCCGGTCTCTGTCTAAAAAAGAGCCCTGAGCGGGTCTCTCATAGTGAGTTTTCTCATAAGGGTATTGTTGTCTAGATTGATCATAGTAGAGAGCACCATTGATGAGCAGGCCCTCACTACCCAGCACCCCTCACGTTTGGAGAAAGGAAGAACCTGTACATATCTGTGTTATAGAGATTAATAGAGCTTTTCTTATGGGTGTCACTTCTATCACATTATCTCTTGTATGAACTACTTTATGGACTCGTTTTATACTCACTGATTGATTTATTTATTGATTCATGCATCCCTCCTATGGTTTTTATATGTGATTGAAGATCCAGTGTTTTTTATCACATCTACTCACTTTTATGATATTCAATATTGACTGTATATATATGAAGTGTTTATTTATTTATATTTTTTTACTGTATGCATATTGATGATTGATTCACTTCACTTAGTGTAATATCAATCTCTGAGTCACGACGCAGTGACCACCTGATTGGTTTTATCACACATTCATATAGCACTTTAATATTTGATGTATTTATAGAGCACTTTAATATTTGATGCACTTTAGCGCAAAAACATTGTCTATTTATATTAATATTATATTATATTATATTTATGTGATAAATGCAATTTCCATTTTTTGTCAGAATTTATGCTATTTATTCTTAATTTTATATTAGTCTGTTGTAGTTTGGTAGACAGGTTCTTTTTCACTCTTCTTCTTCATAGCAGGATTTAAAGCAGCCATGAGGTTGTTTCTGAATTGCTCCACTGTCTTTTTGTAAATGTGTTCTGGGTGGCTCTACGGCTGCCTGATCACTTTTTTATTGTGCAGAATGTGTGCCTCCCTGTGTAGAACATATGCACAACTCTGAGTACTATCTTGATATGCCTCAATGCTGGCCTGAATAAACCAACCAAGATGCATGCATGGGGTACATATCATCCCAGGCCAGTCAACCAAATGGCCAAAGATGATGAATCCAAAAGACTGGTGAAGATATCAATGGTGACAAGGGAGCAGTTTTTTTATTTTTGTTGTTTTTCATTTTCTACCATTTTTTATTTATTTTCTTACAATTGTTTTTTTTTATTATTATTTGTTTAAAAAAATTTAGGACTCCCAATGGGGAACTTTGGTGAAATATCAGGGGTCTAAACAGAGAAAGGGACTGAGGACAGATTTATCAGTCCCTGTCTCTGCAGACTCAGCTGCACAGAATTAATGAACAGGAATAGCTCTGTGCAGAGTTTCCTGTTCATTCATAAACTGGGGCATAGTAAACACAGTTTGCTATGCCCCAGCTATAAATGAATTTGAAAAAAAAAAACTCAGTCAGTGATCGGTACTGATCACTGACTCTATTCATTAAGACAAGGAAGGGGCCAGTAAATTACACATTTACCGTCTCCTTTCTCACTCTCCATCCTGACAGATCCTCCACAGCAGCTGGCAGGAGGTGGTAGGTGGAACCCTGGCAGTGCTGCAGGGGGGCAGGGGGCCAGGGAAGCACACGGGAGCCCAGGAAAGAAGGACAGTGATAGAGGGGCAGCAGGGCAGCGGGAGCGGCATGTGGAGGAACCAATGCCCTCCATTTCCCTCCTGCAGCCACTAAATTTCTGCAGGAGGGAGAAAAGGATAAGCGGGCATTCAGTGGCTACATGGCGGGATCGGTTCCCCTCCTATCCAAGTGTACAGGGGGGCTGCACAGGCCCCCCGGTGCATAGGGCCGGGCACAATGGCAAGCCTTGTACGTACACCCCTAACTGAAGCGGCAGACTTTATTTCTGCTTTAGAGTGTATTTTCACTTTAGCAGTCAGTATAGCCCCACTATATGTTTGTTACCTGTTCCCATTCACACTGCATACCTAAAAGTATTTTTTTTTCTTATTGTCCTAGTTGTTTGTTTGAAGAAAGCCTCTCAACAAGTTGAAAGCTACTGCATAATTTCACACTGAGTTTTCCCTTATTAAAGAGGAAGTAAACCCCATGGGTTTTACTTCCTTTTTTGTTCCTGCATGCTAGTACATTATGTAACACTTACCTGAAAAGGAAGCCCACGCTGTCCCCGCTGGAGGCCACATCCATGTTCACCCGTCTTCCTTCTGGGGCCGTGGACTCTGGCTCTGTGACTGGCCGGAGTTGCGTTATGTGATTCCCGCACATGCGTGGCAGTCACGACACTCACTAGTGAAGAAACGGCACGGAGGGCTGTTTCTTCACAGCGCATGCGCCAATGACATCCTAAACGCAGTACAAAGTAAATATCTCCCAAACGGAGCATGTTTAGGAGATATTTACTGTACCTATAGGTAAGCCTTATTATAGGCTTACCTATAGGTACAACTTGAAAATGGAGGTTTACAACCTCTTTAACCTTCAATGCAGAAGGCCAGCTTCTAGGTCTTTAATCCTTCATTGGGACAAATCTGGCAGCACAGTACAGACTGACCTAATTATTGTTGACCCTAATGTAGAACTATAGGCAAAACTTTTTTTCTCATTTTGGCAGAGTAAGGGAGGGTTATAACCACTGTTAGATTATTATTATAATTTTTTTGCCATGTGTGTCCCATTGAGGAGATTTCTCTTCACTTCCTGTCCCAAAGCCAAAAGAGGAAGTGAGAGGAAATCCCCACAAATCAAGGTAATCTCTTGCGGCCCTCCAGGTCACCAGAACAAGTGTCCCCAATGGAAGATCTCCCCTCTATTACTTTTCTAGGAACAACCCATAATTTAGGATTTTCTTTTACTTTCACTTTAAATGACAATGATAAACAGGACAAATTGAGATAGTGACTCTCCTTAATGGGGGCACAGATAGCAATAAAAACCTTATAGGTGTTTTAATTAATGTCCACTCTGTCCAAAAAAATAAATAAAAAAAATGCCTTTAGTTATAGTTTAATCCCGCAGCGCTATTAAAAGCATGACTAGTGTAGCCTAGATAATACACCCCATCTGTTGTAACCCCTTACTCACCACTATTTCTTACCCCTCTCTAAAATAATAGACCACACCGTACTTATGGAGTAAATGGCCACAACAGCCTTTATTAAATATAAAACTCCAATTTATTCAAAATATAAATAACCAATTAAATACCATATAAATAACCATAACATAAACACATAACATCAGTAACCCCTGGTTACACCCCACTATTGTTGGTCAGTGACGGGGCAGGGAAATTGTACCATAAACCAACATAACACCGTATATATATATAAATATATATATAAAACACCAGGGGGCACTGCGGGATTTAACCGAAACCAAACTAGGCCTCCACTTAAACCGCCCGGAGACAAATACCTATCCCGCAGTGCAACAAAGAGTACATCAAATTACTTTGATGTACTACAACCGGAGGGGCCATCTACTGACGAGCCCCCCACAGGAGGGGCCATCTACTGACGAGCCCCCCACACACTTACCAACTACCAAACTGCCACCGTCACTGACCCACAATAAAACACCGCCACCCCTCCTTGAAGAGCCGTCACTCTGCTGCTGTTTCTGAAATGACAACAAAACATTAAAACCTCCAAAACAAACCTAAAACCATAGGGAGGGTGGGTGGGAAAAACTGCCTCCTCTCGTGTTTCCTCCTGACTGCGTGACTCCGTTAAGCCACGCCCACCTTTTATATTTGCCGCTCCCCCTTTTCTGATTGGCCTAGCCCCGCTAAGCCACGCCCACCTATACCCCTTGGTGTGTACTCGACACACAGTCATGCCCGGCCCTCCCCTACATTGCCCTGCGGTCCATTCGGTCCGTCCCTCTCTAGAGAAAAGGAAGCTAAGAAATAAAAGTCCTGGAGTTTTCAGAAAATAGTATTTGAAAAGATACGCAGCAATTTTTTAATATTTTTTTTTTTTTTAAAGCTGTTAGAATTTGTTTAAATACTGTAGGTGTTATCCCAATTTAGCTGCAAAAGTGGAAATACACTTTAAATAACATTAACCACTCCCGTCATACACCAGGATGATATAACTACTGTTCAATGTCAAGAGTGTCCAAAGGTGACCCAGTGTTCAATGATGCATGGACAACAAAACAAAATAGTCCACCTGGAAATCTAATCTGACCTTTTTACTTACTGTGTACTACATCAATACGTCAACTTGTTCTAACGCTGCTCAACAGTTCTCCCAACAGAATATGTTTTGCTTTGTTATTCTGTGCACTTGTCTATTTTTTTTATGTCCCTTTATTATTTACCTTTGTTTGTCTAGAGAATTCTTATAACTAGAGCCCAATATTTCCTGGCCTAAGCTGGCCATAGATGGGTCAGTTTTTTTCACTAAACAAAAAAAACTGACCGGATTCCCCCATCAACACATTTTATCTGGATGGGTAAATCATTTTTCGCTGTGTCATTGTATTCTGACAATGGGGAGACTTCCCTGCAGTCAGAATACAGAGATCAGCACCGCAGTCTACTGCCTGCAGCACTAATCGAGCAGCTAAAATCAATCAGTCGATCAACTTATGTTCAACCGCAGTGGCCACACATGAATCAAAATTTATCTGGGCCCTGATGAAATGGCCCAATTTTGATCCATGTATAATCAGCTTTATAAAACAAAAAAGATGCGGAAAATTGCCAATGAATAATCAAGTGATTGAACACTGACTAAAAATCAGTATAACAACTAATTCAAAATTTATTTAAAAACGTGACCCTTTGTATTTATCTCTTTATCTGATCTTATTAACTCGCCTTGTGCCTTGTGCCAAGAGAGAAAAACGGCTTCAGATGTTCATACCTCTTTTTGTTTCAACATTGCATTTTCTACCTAATGAACTTCCTTGAGTTGAATGCTCACAGATTGGCAACATTCAATTATCCGTACGGAGGGATTAGAGCAGCTGATTATAGGTGAACAACCAGATACCCGCCCAAAGGCTACACCATACGAGTGATCCCTGCATGGAGGTGTCTGTGTAACAGACTGGCTGTCGGTATGAACATCTGAAGACGTTTTTCTCTCTTGGCACAAGGCGAGTTTGACTCCCGTGATAGGAGTCCACCATTCTTGGTAAGGGGCCATCCTGCTGTCTATATCACTCTTTCTCTAGAATGGGGTATACCATTGGAAGTGTTGAAACTGATCTATGGTCAAATGCATGATATCTGATATGTATGGATTGTCCTACATAAGCAGGCTGTCTGACAAGTGAATAGCGCTGCACTCTGGGGACTGCTACACCTTTGATAGTTGTCAGAATTACAACAGCACCTTTGGATGTTTTTTATCCTCTCAATGATTTGTGTTTCTAACACTGTTTTTGCGGGACTATATATACACATTTTTTCTTTTTACTTATTTTTTGTGTCTCTTTTTTTTTTTAATTTTTTTTTGTGTTTTATCCCCCCCCCCCATTTTTTTAGTTTTATGTTTGGAGATAAATACAAAGGGTCACGTTTTTCACTAAATTTAGAATTAGTTGTTATACTGTTTTTTGAGTCAGTGTTCAATCACTTGATTATTCATTTGCAATTTGCGCATCTTTTTTGGTTTATATGTACTGTTTATGGATTAAGTATTAATTCTTTTAGATTGCTGCACGACTGTTGGTATACTCACATTAGGTCTGAGTACATACTGTCACATCATATTTATTAAATACTCACAATTTGTTTTTTGAGCACATCACAGCTATATCACCTGAAATTCATCAGGTGAGCGCAGAATTTTTACCTGTTACACCATAATCAGCTTTAGACTATTCTTTTATGTATGCATTGTGGTGTCTTTGGTTGCTAGGTCATCAACTAGCCAGGATAATGGCAGTGAAATAGAGGGAGAATTATCAATGCCTATGCACCTGCATGTTCACCCAGCATGTCTAGACACCTCCTTCTGTAACATCTCCACTCATTTGACGTGATTGGCCTACTGTGACGGGCACAGTGAGGCTGCAATTGATGGGCACAGTGAGGCTGCAATTGATGGGCACAGTGAGGCTAAAATTGATTGGCACATTGAGGCTGCAATTGATGGGCACAGTGAGGCTGTATTTGATGGGCACAGTGAGGCTGCATATGATGGGCACGGTTTTATCTAGCAACAAAGATACATAATCATCTGATAAATGGGTATTTACAGTCTGGCATTACTAACAGTTTAAAGGGGTTGTAAACCTAAGTGTTTTTTACCTTAATGCATTAATTTGAAAAAAAACCTGGCAGTGATCGCCCCCCCTCCCCTCCCCTTTTACTTACCTGAGCCCTGGAACTTGACCCACGGGAAAGCGCTGTCTTACTGCCCAAGGTTCTCTTGTTTGGATAGATTGATAGCAGCGCAGCCATTGGCTCCCGCTGCTGTCAATCAAATCCAATGATGCGGGCGCCGGGCGGGCGGGGCCGTGTCCTGCATTTGGCCTACATGGACGCCAAATGCTGGACTCATGAACGCACCTGCAAGGGTTATCTGATGTGGGGAGGAGCCGCAAGAGCCACCGGGGGGACCCCAGAAGAGCAGGTTCGGGGCCACTCTGTGCAAAACAAGCTGTACAGTGGAGGTAAGTATGATGTTTGTTATTTAAAAAAAAAAAACTAACCCTTACAATCACTTTAATTTTTCAGTTTGTTTGAGCACCAGCCGCCCCTGGTAGTGTGGAAAGTAATAGTTTCATACGTCAATTACTTTTTTGTCCAGTAATCTCAGAGAAGAAAATGAAACCAAATAAATGCCTTAAGACACAGCAGCTAATACGGAACAATTTTCTGTATAGCAAAATTAAACAAATATCTCAATTTCTGTTTCAGATGTGTGAACTTTACCTAGCTGTCAATGTGATTAATGGGTCTTTCACATGAGCTAATTTTTTTTAGCTTGTTCATTTCAAGATTAGTGGTGCCTTTACCGCTTAGAGCTTGAAAATCTCTGTGACTGGCAGTGCAGAGTTTTATCAGTTATGAACACTTGTTACTGCTCATTGCAGATGAACAGATCTTGTCAATGCTCCTGATGCTTCTTAAGGCCCATACACACGATCTGACTTTTTGACAACAAACATGCAAATTAGCTGTTTTGAGGCAACATCCGACCGTGTGTACGCTCCATCGGACAAACTTTTTTGGTTTTCATCAGACTTTTGTTGGCTGTGCGAACGGACAAACTTTTCGGCACCAAAAGTCTGATGGAGCAAAGTCCGATTGTGTGTACAGAAAACCATAGGTCTTTTGTACAAACATGCATGCTCAGAAGAACCAATGCAAAAGATCAGACAACAATACAGAAGTTGACCAAAGGTGGCGGTAAAGAGCAGAAAAAACACGTGATTTGGTGAAAGTCCTGCCGTGTGTATGCAATACAAGTTCAGGGCCGACGCCCTTTGCACAAAAATCCACGGGAACGTTTGTACAAAGTCCGATCGTGTGTATGGGGCTTTAGTAAGACACTTCTGTGTCTAATTTAGATTCTGCTGCAACCTAGCCTGGCATTCACATGGGCGATCAGATAAGGTCCACTTGTCAGTTTTTCAGGCAGGCCTGATCAGAAGGTATATGGATTCCTATGGACCGATGGGCCTGCTAAAAAAATGGAGACGAACCCTTCCGTTTGGGCGGACCTGATCGGATGTAAACGAACAGCGGACCATAGAGAAGAGCAGGCTCTGCATAAACTGAGCAGACATGGACCTGTCACCTGCCCTGCTCTAATCAGCAGGGAATCCGTTCACAGATCCCCTGCTGATCGGAACCGAAGACGCCCGTGTAAAAGGGCCCTAAAAGTTCCATACAGTATATATGTCCCATAGTTGTCTTGGGTATAATTATCTGATGGGAAATTCGCAGTCACGCCTGTAGCTAACCTTCTAAACCTAATAATTACCTTAAGTGCTGTATAAGGAACTGCTTAGCTCCAGCAAGATGCCTGAGTTAAAACCTCCAAGGGCTTGCTCACGCTTTCTTTACTCTCTGAAGCGTGATCCATGTTCAGATTACTCTTCAGAGAGCATTTGACAGGTGGCAAGGAGACTTCGCATTGACTCCTCACCACTTGCTTTAACCTTTTGATCCCCACACTAGCATGCTGCAACTGTGGGGGGGTTGCAGAGCAGCTCTATTCACTTGAATAGGTCACGAGTGGTAGCTCCTGATAGAAGCTACAGAGGTATAATTCCTGCCACTGCCGCAATGCAAAGCATCACAGCCACGGCATGTGTACACACCCAGGCGCTGTCCCCAGTGACCACAGGGTTTTACCCCCAGGACTATAGTTCCTGTGACCTACCTACCTGATTTTCTCTTTTGTTTAAAATTACAATTTTCTCTTTTGTATCTTTTGAAGAGCGATTCATAGTTGATCACTTTTCAGAGGGCATTTGACAGGCAGTAAGGGGGTGTTATGTTGCCTTCTCTCCCCCAGTTTTAACCACTTGTTTTAGCCCTTAAGATCCTTAATCACCAGTTGAATAAGTACAGTGGGTAGTACTGGCCGCCAAACACAACAGGGGATCATTTTTGTACACCCCCATATGCTTCCTTTGCTGATCAAGAGGGAACATTTGGGGGTTGGTAAAAACATAGCTCAACCATGTTTTATTACGTCCCTACAACTGCAAGTGTAAACATAGCCTTACAGTTTCTGAAACCTGTTAATGACCTCTAACCACTTCTCCTGTTTGCTGCCAGCCCAACCTTTGTCTATTTTTTGGATGGTCCATGTTTGCCACCAACCTTGATCTTTTTTCTTGTCTAGCCCACAATCTGAGCTCTTGATTTGTATCCCGTTGATGTCAGCTGTTGCCAGTCTGGGTGTATCTGAGGGATGCAGCCTGGAAGCCATTCTGAAAAAAGTCCTCCATGGCTCATTAGGCTTTGTACTTCATGTTTAATTTTTTTTTATTAATTTTAGCTAAAGATAACAACAGAATTTATCACCATAAAAAAGCTAAGTCAGTATACATTCAATGAACTAACAATGAACTAACAAAACAGAAATACAATACAAAAAACATTCATGTCTCATACACCACTTCAACCGTAAATATTATTACAACAAACATATATAAAAGGTGTATCTCCTAGAACCTTGTCATAATAGTCATATATACCATAATGATAATTCTTCCCCAAAGAGAAGGCAAGAGGCAACACGTGAGAGGTGGAGGTATCCAACACCTAATACAAAAAACTCTGACCAGTCTTTCCCCGGATTTTCGGCAGGGAATTGTTTGCTTAAAATACGCTCCATCAGACAATTGTTGTCCAACTTTTGTCCAACAAATGTTGGATGGCAGGCTTATAAAGCGGTCCAAATTACAAACACGCATGCTCGGAATCAATCCTTACCAAACACGACATTAGCAGAAGGTGCCCAAAGTGTGGCGCTCAAGAGCTGAAATTCCACGTAGTACGTCTAGTACGTCACTACGTTTGCGTTTGTTGGCCGACAATTGTGTGCTGTTAGCATGCAAGACAAGATCCAGGCACACGCCCTTTGGACAAGGCTTAAGATTGCTTCTCACTGATCAGCAAAAAACTCCTATGATGAGCAATAACTAACTTTGCACTCAGTGCCCCTGTGCATTGGTGAGCGCTCCACATCCTATTTTTCTAGCTGGTTCATTCTCCCAAACAGAACTTAAATGTCCAGTGCCTAGGCAACCTCCTAATTTTACTTTTAGGCCCCTTTCACACGGACGCAGTCAGTTTAGGCACGTCAAAAACGTATCAGTTCTTATCCGTTGTCTCATCCGTTTTCATCCGTCATCCGTTCCATTAATGTCCGTTTTCATCCGTCTTATGTTCCGTTAACATCCGCTTACATCCGTAAATGCATACGTCCGTTTGTTCATCCGTTTTTGTATACGTTTTGTTCCGTTTATATGTGTGCCTGTGTCTTTAAGAGGTTGAGTTCACAGATAAACACAAAACGGATCTTAACGGATCGGACGTTGATGGGCAATGTCCGTCAACGTCAGTTAATATCTGTTTTGACGGATCTGGACGTAGCCTTGTACGTTTAAAAAAACGGATAAAAACGGAAGCGGAGGTTAACTGATGGTGATGGATGTTCATCCGTCTGCCCATAGGAATGCATTGTTGTCCGTCGACGGATGGAAGAAAACCGGATAGACGGTCCGTCCGTGTGAAAGGGGCCTTAGACACACGTTGGCATGATTTATGCAAACATTAAAGTTTCTCCCAAGTACCGTATTTATCGGCGTATAACACGCACCGGCGTATAACACGCACCCCAAGTTTAGGAGGGAATTTTAAGGAAAAAAAGTTTTAGGAGAGAAGTTTAGGGAAAAAAAAAACGTACATTTAAGCGTCATTTGCAGCTTGCCCAGCGTCATTTGCAGCTTGCCCAGCGTCATTTGCAGCTTGCCCAGCATCATTTGCAGCTTTCCCAGCGTCATTTGCAGCCTTTCCCAGCGTCATTTGCAACCTGCCCAGCGTCATTTGCAACCTGCCCAGCGTCATTTGTAGCTTGCCCAGCGTCATTTGTAGCTTGCCCAGCGTCATTTGTAGGTTGCCCAGCATCATTTGTAGCTTGCCCAGTGTCATTTGCAGCTTGCTAGTGTCATTTGCAGTTTGCCCGCGTTTAAATTTCCCGCCGCGTGACAAACCGCGCATGCGCGCCCGAAAAAGACCGAACCGCGGCCGAAAAAGGCCGAAAAAGGCCGAAAAAGACCGAGCCGACTGTTCAGCTGCGCTCGGAGTCCCGCCTCCCTGCTGTTTCGGGAGCGAGCGCAGGGAGGCGGGACTACGAGCGGAGCTGAACAGCCGGCTTCGGTCTTTTTCGGCCGCGCTTCGGCTTTTTCCGCCCGCGGTTCGGCCGTTGTTCGGCCTTTTTCCGCCCGCGGTTCGGCCTTTTTTTCGGCCACGGTCGCCATTTTTCGGCGCCGCAACCGATTTTTTGTCATTTTTTTTGGGGTATCGGCGTATAACACGCACCCACGACTTTCCCCCGATTTTAAGGGGGAAAAAGTGCGTGTTATACGCCGATAAATACGGTAGTTCCTTGTCACCCAGATTGTATTTTAAAAAAGAAGTCATCACTAACAACCAATGGGCACATCGAACTGTTAAGGAGACATTTCGCTCCTTAACATTACTGTTGTATTTTATTTTTCAATATAGTAAGCAGCAAGCTAAGAGCGACAACATTTTGACTTTTCTATAAATTCTTCTTCTTTTTCTGGAAAGTGCGTAGGACATGCAAAGTCGAACAATTTAGTGTCAATAAAAGAATGGGATCAAAGGGTACTTTTTATGTTGAAGCTTCTTTGAATGAAGTACCTTCATAAACTTCAAAGACTAAGAAGAGTGCATTAAGGAAAAAGGTTTTACATTATGGCTGATAATAACAGGAATATAATACTGTATATGTGACTAATGACAAAATATCACCTTTAATCAATGAGCTGTAGCAGCAATACCAGCTGTTGTCACCATTGACCAGCATAATCAGGTAACATTTGTAAACCTATACCTCTTCTTTTCCCTTTGAGTTTCATGGATGTAACATATTTTGGTGCGTCTTCCTGGATGATGTAGGAAAGTCAGTTTTCTTTTAACTGAAATTCACTGCATGAAAATTCCTGACTGACGATCACTGTATCATCACAGCACAAAAGTCACTCCTATCAAGCATACATATTTTTTTGGAGATTCTTTTATTTAATTACATTGGGCTCAAAGGACAAGGAACATGCTTAAAGGAGAAGAGTATTTTGTGAGCAGAGAGATGGACGCCTGCTGCTCTTTACAATCCGGCCGCAGGCTAGGAGCTGGAAGCTGTATTGCCTAAAATGGAACTACTCCATCTGAGCACCACAAACCAAAAACGGTATTTGATTCATTTTTAACCACATAACGACTGGCGCATGCCGATGTAGGTCGGCAGAATGGCACGGACAGGCAAATGGGCGTACCTGTGCATGCCCGTCGCGAGCTCCATGAGTAGGATCGCGGGTCCCGCAGGCTCGATGTCCGCGGGGATACCCGCGATCGTCTCACGGAGAGGAAGAATGGGAAGATGCTTAGGTAAAACAGGCATCTGCCTATTGACAGTGTCACTGATCATAGCTCCCTGTACTTGGGAGCTATGATCAGTGATGTGTCACACACAGCCCCCCCCCCCACAGTTAGAATCACTCCCCAGGACACACTTAACCCTTCCCTAGCCCCATAGTGGTTAACCCCTTCACTGCCAGTGTCATTTTTACAGTAATCAGTGCAATTTAATAGCACTGATCGCTGTAAAAATGACAATGGTCCCAAAAATGTGTCAAAATTGTCCGATGTGTCTGCCATAATGTCGCAGTCATGATAAAAATCGCAGATCGTCGCCATTACTAGCAAAAAAAAAAAAATTTATAAAAATGCCGTAAAACTATCCCTTATTTTGTTGACACTATAACTTTTGTGCAAACCAAACAATAAACGCTTATTGCAATATTTTTTTTACCAAAAATATGTAGAAAAATACGTATTAGCCTAAACTGGGGAAAAAAAAGTTTTTTTAATATTCTTTGGGGATATTTATTATAGCAAAAAGTAAAAAATATTGCTTTTTTTTCAAAATTGTCACCCTTTTTTTTTTTATAGCACAAAAAATAAAAACTGCAGAGGTGATCAAATACCACCAAAAGAAAGCTCTATTTGTGTAAAAAAAAGGACGTCAATTTTGTTTGGGAGCCACATCGCACGACGCAATTGTCAGTTAAAGAGACGCAGTGCCGAATCGCAAAAAGTGCTCTGGTCTTTTGCCAGCCAAATGGTCCGGTGTGTAAGTGGTTAATGTGGAAAGCAAACTCCCCCCTCCATCCATGTCTCCATGCTTTATTTTGTTGAGAAATCACTTTGCCAAAACACCCCCTAGCATTTCTGTCCGTGGCCATCTTGTGTAAGGGCAGATGATTCATGTAGCATTTACTTCCTAGAATCAATCTGCCCTTAGCTCAAACATGCAGTCAGGAGGGTGGGCTTAGCTGGGAAAACCCCTCCTCCCCTCCTGAAAAATCCTGAGATGTATGACATCATTCACCTAGGCCTGGAAAAACGTAGCTAACTAAAGAAATGTAAAAAAAATAAAAATAATGTTTAAACAAGTAAATATGATATAGTTTTCTATTTACTAATGCTAGTAGTGCTTGTCTGGAAGGGCTAATGTGCGATGTACATAAAAACAAATCCTTTGGGAGGTAAAAGAACTTCCACACATGAAAGTCAATCGTGTATTAAGCGTGAAATTCAATTATTTAAGGGTAACACCGAGGATGGGGGGGGTCTGCAGATAGGATTTTGCCTGTTATTAAACATATAGCCTTTCATGGGACAAGATTATGATAGACATTAGTAGGTCAGTGAAGGAATAGTTGGGAGACGATTGAGGGATTATTTTAAATTATAGTCAATGTCTGAAATGAAGAATGACATGAAGACTAATCATAATTATTGGACTTTTCGGTCAGTTGTAAGATGAAAAGTGATCTATATTTTTTATAAGTATTATGAGTCATGCATTATCATCTGTGTAAGTGTAATTCAAACATACATATGTCTTGACATAAAGAGTATTTTGGAGATAGGCAATCAGAAAGTAAGGCAGATGAGAGAAATAAACACTTTTTCCTTGTATATGGTGATATTCTTCAGTCAAATCAACTTTATTGGTGGATACTAACAAAAAAAAAGATGCATGTGAAAATAAAATGCCTTGAAAATGCCCAATTAAGGAATAACTAGATACAATAATATTTTAGGCAAGCACATAATGAGAGCCAGTTACAACCTGAAACACAAAAAGAAAAAAACAAGTCAAGTACATAGCAGGCGTATGATGTTTCTATAGCAACAAAATAAAAATAGAGCACCGGTAACATTCTTTTCAAATAAGTGTTTTCATTAAAAAAGGATAGTAGCACAAATATATGTAGTGCCTCTTGAGCTTTGCACATGGATTCCATTGGAAATTTTGTTTGGTGGAGTTGAATTAAACAAGCTCATACCATTCTTGCTTTCGAAGAATGTACCAACAGTGCATTCTTTTTGTGCCCAAGATCTGTAAAGTTCCTACTTGATTCCCTGCCAATTAGGTGAATGTAGTAACAGATGGCAGATTTATACATGAGCTGCAAAGTAGGCATGGGCTTTAAAGTGTTATAAACCCAGGACCCTGCATTCACTATATCCGGTCTCCCACAGTACACAGAACATGGAAATGCAATTATTTTGGTAAATATAAACTGCTAAATACCCCATTTCATCAGAAGTTAGAGCAGTCTTGTGACTTCTATCAGTGTCTGGTTAAGGCCCCTTTCACACTTGTGCGACTTCAAAGTCGCGCGATTTTACCGCGATTTTGCCGCGATTCACGGCCGTGATTTTGCCGCGATTTCAAGGAATGCCTGTGTAAGTGGCATCAAAATCGGACCAAAGTAGTGCAGGGACTACTTTGAAGTCGGAACGACTTGAAGTCGTACTAATAAGAATGGCTGTCATTGGAAATCATGGGGAACGACTTGTCATGCTACTTTGCAGTCCCAAATCACAGGACAAGTCGTATAAGCGTGAAAGGGGCCTAAAGCTTGTGGGAGGAGTTTTCATTTTCCCACAATTGTCATATGAGAATGCAGGACTCCTGGCCCTCTATCTGGACAGTGCCGATTGGCCCTGTGCTGATCACATGCACTCTCCCAAGAAAAAAATAAAACCTTTCCTAACAATATACACCAAACTGAGCATGTGCAGCTTGTGCCCTGTCTCTGTAAATATCAGGAAACTATTGGGAGTCAACGGAGAAGGAGATGATCAGAGGAGACAGGATCGAGCACCCTTTTTACACAATGCAGAGGATTAACCCCTTAGTTTCCACAGTGAATATAACAAGCACTCTTTACTGCATATACAGACTGATTTTACTGTTATGGGTTTAGTAACACATTAAGTTCCAATCAAGCATGTGTTTGCATTGAACGCAATCCATTTACAGTTTGTGTACACGGTAAACTGATGTGTTTTTTCTCAGCCATAGCAGCCAACTACCAATAAAGCACTTCCTAGTCTCTTTATATAGGTCAGTTGGCTTAGGATGACCAATAATGGGGCTCTGTTATGTGCCAGCCCCGCACTATAAAAAGGCAGGATTTCAGTAGCCATACTGACAATGTGCTTAACCATGATAGCTATGATAATGTAATTTTTCCTATTTATTTACTGGCTCTTATTTATTTTTTTCACAGCCACATTGACTTCACTGATAACCATCTACATGTGTTTTTTCACAGGGCATCTTTTGTTTTAACAGATTTTAATAAAATGTATACATTTGATGCCTGCATTCTTTCTTCTATGGCGATTGACCAGGGTATGTGGAAACATTTACTAAAGCAGCCTTGGAAGGGTCAAGCTCAGAATGGATGGTTTTCAGCCTGCTACATTGGGTCCCCCTGTATGTTAGGGGATAAATATAGAGAGGAGAGTAGCCATTACAAGGGGAGTAATCAGGTGGAAGTCAAGGTGTGGACAATTACACCAATTTTTGAAGTTATTTTTTTTTTTTTTTACACTGTCATTATTTGCACTTTATTTTTATATGTTATAAAAGATATATTAATCAATGTATTCCTGGCCCCTCCCTTCTTCTAAGTGCCCCCAAAGCAAGTAGCTTGCATCCGGGGCACCCAAACAGGCTCGCACTAGAGCCACGGCTCTGCATGTTCACTCACACATAGAGCCATAGGAGGGAGAGTCCCCGGAGACCTGGGGGTCTTGTGCACATCGCTGGATGGGGCTCAGGTAAATACTAAGGAGGGGGGTTGAGGGGGCTGCTGCACAGAAAAGGTTTTTTACCTTCATGCATAGAATGCATGAAGTTAAACAACCTTGAGACTTTAGAACCACTTTAAACAGAGTCGCTGAACTCACTATTTTGCACTACCATTGAGCTAAGAGTTCCCCCCAGTTCATAATATACAGTATCTCACAAAAGTGAGTACACCCCTCACATTTTTGTAAATATTTTACTATATCTTTTCATGTGACAACACTGAAGAAATTACACTTTGCTACAATGAAAAGTAGTGACTTTACGGCTTGTGTAACAGTAAATTAGCTGTCCCCTCAAAATAATTCAAAACACAAAAAGTGAGTACACCCCTAAGTGAAAATGTCCTAATTGGGCCCAATATTTTGCATGGCCACAATTATTTTCCAGCACTGCCTTAACCCTCTTGGGCATGGAGTTTACCAGAGCTTCACAGGTTGCCACTGGAGTCCTCTTCCACTCCTCGATTAAGGACATAATTTTTTCATCTATTAAATCCTCTGTGCTTGTTTTAACTTTGGATAGTAAAACATTTTTTTTTCTGCCAGTAAATACCTTATACAGCACACTTCCTCTTTCTTGTCTGGTCATTAGCCTAGGCTTTTGACATCATGCACATCTCTCTCTCTCTCACTCTCATATGAGTTTACCAGCAAGAGAAGGGGGTGAGTTATAAGAGAGCCATTGAGAGCTACAGAGCTAGAGGCATGCCTCTGTGTGTCTGTGTAAATCCAGGAAGTGAACAAGCAACAGCTTCAGCTGCCCACAGTTAAAATGGCTGCAGCCAGACTTAGTGGAGGGAGATTTCTGCAGCATATTTGGCAACTACAAAATCACAGCATATAAAAAAATTATATGCAAAGTGGTTGGAGGGAAGCTTCAGAATGGCAAAGATGTTTTTATTACAAATTATTTGAACAGACTGCAGTTCCTCTTTAAGCTTGGAGTTTTATAGTCCAATATGCAGTTATTGCTCTATTGTTCTAAAACTTTTTTGCATCTTTTGAAGGAAAAGAAAAAAAAAAGCAAGAATGGTGTGCTCCTAAACCATTTCACATTACATCACTTTCACAAAACCCCCTCGTAGATACAATAAAAGTTAGGCATACACCTGTTAGTCCTATTATCTATGCTGCTGGCCAATTTTACACTGCTGTAACCTCTGATTAACCTATTCTTTTTTGATAACTGAAAATATTCTGTATGATTTAACCAAACAAGATGGAAAATTATTCAACTATTTATAAATTGTTTACCGAACAGTATGTTATTCAGTAGCTGCCTAAGCAAATTTAGGTCATACCCATTGAACTGCATAAATAGATAAAAACATGTTGTTTTTCTTCCTTTTCCACAACAAAAAATGGGATTTTGTAACAAGCATTGAATTGTTTAAACTGGATGTAAACCCCAAAACATCACAATTGAAATAACCAGTCTACCTCAAACAGCAAAATAATATAAGCCATCTGCCCCCAGTCTGGTGAGGAAAGGAACAGCCAGTCATCTACAATTCTCTCCGATTTCCTAGAGTGAAGGAAACCGACACACAAAAATAATTTGGGTCGCCACCTCCCCTCTCCTGTGACTGACAGATTAATTAGGAGACTTATGCATGGGCATTAGAGAAGGGGCGTGCGTCCCACAGCCAATCACAGATCGCTCCCAAAAGAGCTCCAGCCCAGAGAGAGACACTGTCGAGACGTATCTGTGCTTCGTTTTGCTAAGGCTACTTTTACACTGGGGCTTTGCGCGTGCTGGCGGTAAATCGACGCTATATTTAGCGGCGCTTTAACGTAGTTTTAGCGGTGCAATTTGGACAATGCAGCGCTGCTTTGCAGGCGGGTTTGCAGTGCTGCCCCATTGTTTTCTATGGGAAGGGGCACTTTAGGAGCGGTAAATACACCGCTCCTACAGCGCTCCAAAGATGCGGCTTGCAGGACTTTTTTGACCGTCCTGCAAGCGCACCGCTCCTGTGTGAAAGCCCTCCAGCTGTGGGTGTGTCCTGTAGACACACCCACAGACTGACATTTTTCAGAGGGCTGTGATAAGAAAATGGATAAAAAGATACAGGTACAACCAATATACTCTTGATTTTTAACCACTTCAGCCCCGGAAGGATTTACCCCCTTAATGATCAGCCCTTTTTTGGGATACAGCCGCTTTAACTGACAATTGCACGTGCGACATTGTACTAAACAAAATTGATGCTCTTTTTTTCCCAGAAATAGAGCTTTTTTTTGGTGGTATTTGATTACCTCTGAAATTTATATTTTTTGCTCTATAAACAAAAAGAGGCTGAAAATTTTGAAGAAAAAAAACAATATTTTTTACCTTCTGCTATAATATATATCCAAAAAAAAAAAAATCAAAAAAAAAATAAGTTAGTTTAGGCCAATATGTATTCTGCTACATATTTTTGGTAAATTCAATAAGCGTATATTGATTGGTATTGATTGGTTTGCGCAAAAGTTATAGTGTCTACAAAATAGGGGAAAGATTTAGGGACTTTATTTTTTTAATGGTTTTTACTAGTAATGACGGGGATCAGCAATTTTTTGTGGAACTGCGACATCGTGGCGGACAACTCTGACCCTAAGTGACACTTTTTGGTGACCAGTGACACCAGTACAGTGATCAATGCTATAAAAATGCACTGATCACTGTATAAATGGCACTGGCAGGGAAGGGGTTGACACTAGGGGTGATCAAAGGGTTAAGTGTTCCCTAGGGAGGTGCTTTCTAACTGTCAGGGGGACGGACTGACTGGGAGTACAGAGAGATCGCTGTTCCTGATCACTAGGAACAGCGGATCTCTCTCTCCTCCCCTGTCAGAACGGGGATCCGCCTAGTTTACATAGGCAGATCCCCGTTCTGCCTCTCTTTACCGCGATCACGAGTGGCCGGTGGACATCGAGTCCACCGGACCCACAGGCAAGCTCCCACGGTGTGCAACGGGTGTGCATGCACCCGCAGTACCACATGCACAGACCGAAGTACAGGTATGTTAGTTTTCGCAGCCGAGCCACCTTGCCGCAGTATATATGCGGAAGGCGGTCGGAAAGTGGTTAAAGAAAGGGCTAAAACATTGTGTATATATCTCTAATTGTTGAACATGGGGATTACATCCATTTTAGGTCATCTGGTGACTCTCATCAAACTCTTCATCTTTCAGGGAAGGAAGAATGCCTGTTTTGGCAATCAGAAAATGTTAATGAGCTTTTATCTGCTTGGCCTCCATGCAAACACCACTACAAAAAAGTAAGCTGTATAGAAGACTTTTTACATTGGCATCCAAATCAATTCTCCGTAGATCAGGAGTTCCACTTTGTTTGAGTAGAATATCTTTGTTAAAAATGTAGAGCCAAAGAAAGATCAATGCATAGGTATACACGTCTGTGGTGGCAGAACTAGGCTACCCTGTCTTTAATTCAGGAAATATGAAGTATTTTAATTACAGCCTTGCTTTCCCTACCCTCTGTGTTTCTATGACCCATGTTGCCTCACTGTCTTCACCAGGGCAGGAATGGCCTTAAAGTAAAAAATAAAAAGTAAAAAAGAATGATAATTATAAAAAAATTGGGTACATTCCAAACTTGGAAGTGCAGGGAACTATCAGACTCTCATATGCTGTGTTGATCATCTTTTAATAATAGAAAACTGTACAAAACCGAGGTAGTCACATTATCAATCAAATCACCAAAAAGAAAAAAGAAAAAAACTAACATAAGAAAATATACATTTTATGTATACAAATTGTAGATGAAAACTGGGAGCTACTAAATTCATACAGTCAAAAAAACTTGGCACGTGTATGTAACATAATATGCCTCAGGGTGAGGCTATGACAACCCCCCCTCCCTAGGCCAAACTACTGACAAATATAAAGATCCAAAAAGGAAAATTTGAATTGTTGTAAGCAAGATAAATGTTCTAACATACAGTACATAAAACCAAAGTTTCGTCTGTCGATGCATTTCCTGGTTTCCTGGGTGAACTCCGCTTTTCAGGCTGAGGAAACTTGGGTAGTTAGATATAGTTATTACACATCATCTGTCAGGAGCGTGTGCGCTCTCGCTCCATCATAGCTTCTGGTTCCAGCATCCTGAGTTAGGCTATGATGCATTTTCCCTGTCTGTTCACTTGCAAGGTGATTGATGTGGCCAGTCTCTGGGTGGGGATCAAATCTTATTTAGGCCAGCCAAGCCTGCAGTCTCCTGCTTGTGATATTGCAAGCACTATGTGTTCAAGCTCTGTCCGTCTGTCCTGCTCTGCTGTTTGGATCCCCCTGTTTATGACTTTGGATCATATATTGACTATTCTCTGAATTCTGCCTGTCTTTTGTCTATGGATTGGACCCTGACTACTCTGAACCTTGCCTGCTTTGTACCTGAACCGTTATTAAACCACTTTGCCTGTCTGCCAACTGTAAGTACCTGTTTGCATTGCTACATTCACGCCTGCCCCAGCGTGGTGGCAACCAAGTACCGGTAGGCCTGCTTGCCTTTTAGGAAAGGGGCCTGCTATAGGTGTAGAACACAGAAGCTATCTAAAGGGGGGCTGGGGTTCCCTGATCTTTGGACTTATTATAATTGTTGTCAGTTTACTCACGCCTGCCCCAGCGTGGTGGCCAGACAACATAGCATTGTGTATAAGACCTGGGGGCAACCAAGTACCGGTAGGCCTGCTTGCCTTTTAGGAAAGGGGCCTGCTATAGGTGTAGAACACAGAAGCTATCTAAAGGGGGGCTGGGGTTCCCTGATCTTTGGACTTATTATAATTGTTGTCAGTTTACTCACAGTGCGAACGCCCAGACTGGGTGTCCATGGAATGGCAGGCAATCCCATACCCCAGGATTAACTTTTTACCGCGATGCCTTCCCAGGGACAGACCCCCTGTGTTAGCACCTATGCTATCTCACTCTTTTGCACTTTCGGACCGCTTACATATTCTCCCTACGCTGGTATCCAACTTTGCCCCCTTAGATCACCTCTTCCATAATCCTAAGTTCACTCCAGGTCAGGATATCAAAGCTTTCAAATGGGGGACTGATAAAGGCTTGTATTGTATAGGCCACTTTTTCACGAATAGAGGCCCGTTTACACTTTCTCATTGTACTACCAATCTAGACATGTCCTCTGTTGAGTGTTTTTGTTTTACGCAAATAGCTAATTTTTTGAGCACTATACGTTCCTCTTCATACCCGCCCTCTTTGATGGTCTATGAGAAGTGATGTACTCAAGATCATGGCTCTAGGGGTGGTATCTCCATGGCATATGCATCCTTGCTGGCCTCGCCTAAGGAAACACCCTTACACGCTGGCCTGGGAGAGGGACCTTGCATATGAAATTGAGCTGGACTCCAGGTTTGCTACAAGGGGATTTTAAATGTGTCTCTGATAGAAGTGAGCATTAAAGTCCTCACTAGATGGAATTTTGTTCCTGCTCGTCTGGCCAGAATAAACCCAACAGCATCGACAGAGTGTTTTAGGGGATGTTTCCTGCGTGGCACAATGCTTCACATGTGGTGGGAATGCCCCAGGATCCGCAATCATTGGAACAAGGTCTGTATACTCCACAAATTGAGGAGTACTCTGATTACTCAGTAGGTCCATATTGCCCTGGGAACCATGGGCAACCTATATGAAGGTACTCCTAACCCCCTCCCAATTGTAATTGCTAGTCGCTGACTGTGACTGTGTGCTGACTGTGGTCCCTAGGTCTCCTTATCTCTGCCCTTCTTCTCTTTCCCCTCTCTTTTGGCCACCTTCTATGGCAATTTCTTATCCTCCTTTCTCAATTATCTCCTTTTTTTGTTATTATTAGACTTCCTTGCAATTGTTTTATCTATTGAAAGGAGACCTCTGATAGATTATAGTACAAAGTATCAGTACAGGCATACCCCACTTTTAAGTACTCAATGGAGTTTATTTACTAAAGCTAGAAAGTGCAAAATCAGGCTCATTTCTGCTTAGAAAACAATGAGCTTCCATGTTTTATTACCAAAGCTTAATTAAACAAGCTGGGGTTAGAAGCTCATTGGTTTCTATGCAGAAGTGAGCCTGATTTTGCACTTTTTAGCTTTAGTAAATAAACCCCATTGTGTACTTAATAGTGGGGTATGTCTGTATTGTAATTGCCATTGCTTAAGGCTGTGCTTGTGTTATATTCTCTATTTTTCTAATTTTGTAAAACTCTAATAAAATCTTTTTTAATATAAAGAACACAGAGGATAGCCATAGTGTTTGACCACCTGCATTAGGGCTAAGCGTGACATCATCATACTAT
Organism: Lithobates sylvaticus; assembly: GCA_028564925.1. Taxonomy (NCBI): domain Eukaryota; kingdom Metazoa; phylum Chordata; class Amphibia; order Anura; family Ranidae; genus Lithobates; species Lithobates sylvaticus. Next base: position 135,954,961 of record CM053027.1, read on the forward strand.
TACGTCAGCAATAGCATACAAAAAAATAGAAAAGTACAAAATATATGCACGTAGACATCAATCTATCGTCATATCCCGTCAATCAATCTGCTACACCAAAGTGCAAGATATCAAGGGAAAGGATCTCCACATACGGTACATAAAGCACCACATGAGGGGAAGCCTTCTCTTGACCTGTCCTTCAACATCCTTAAGAAGCAGGAGATGTGACAATATGTGGAAAATTTTTATTTTTATTTTATATTAGACCATATTTCTTGTTTGCAAAAATTCTAATTTTCCTTTATGGATCTCTATATTTGTCAGCAATTTGGTGTGGGGATGAGGTTTGTCTTGGCCTCACCCTGAGCTGTAATTTGTTACATACACATACCAAGTTTTTTATGGCTGTATAAAAAATAAATCTATACATACTGTAAAAAAATTAAAAAATAGCATTTAGAACCTATGCCTCTAATTTTAGGCATGCCTGTTCCTTTTTTAATAAAGTAGATTTCTTAAATTTATGGCAATAGGTTCATAAATATATGAATATTTACTGCACACAATTTTACCATAAAGTGTGCAGTGATGTGCTACAAACACGGGATAGCTTTGTTTGTGTCAGCTACAAGTGTGTGCTGCCAAAACACTGTTGTGGAATGATGGCAACATTTTTTATTTTTGCCACATTCTTCCTCAGTTAAAGCACCATAAACCTCTTCGCTGCCAGCACCTCACTCCTACTAATAAAAACAAACTTATAGTTAATTAAAATAGTGCATTATGACAATAACGTTGGTGCAATAAATGTATATGCAAAGTCTGCAAACAGTGTTTGCAGCTTTCATTGATACAGGAGCTTCTGTTGCAGTAGACCAAGACCTGGCTGCCAAAATGACAGCTGGATCCTGATATGTGCCGTAGGAGGGCTCACAGTGGCACTATTGCAGAGGGAAAAGTTTATGTAATGGGGTTATATATTTGAATGGGCTTAAAAATAGTGCTGTTTGCACACTCACCCAATGTGAGTTTTAGTGACTATTGCATTTTAACATTTGTTTTACTCCAAAACGACTTGATCCAGTCATTTTAAATGTGTTTGTGTTTATGTATTGTCTTTGTTATGGTTATATATCTTTTTTAAAGTTCAATTAGTAAAAGATTTAAGAATTGTAATACCTTTTTTAATACCTGTTTGTGAAATTGGGTTACTGGCACCTTAAAAATGCCAGCTCCTGATGTGAGAATTTTTTCTTGTGTCCTAATCTAATTCATGGGATTTGAGCTTGAGCACCTTTGAGCTTTCCTCTGTTAACTCCTTCCTGAATATGTTAATAGAATATTAAGCCTTAGCAAAACAATTCATCTCACTAATTCTAGCTTATTATCCTATCTGATGATGACAGTCTTCTTCACAATCTGACTGGAATACAGTAGACGCAGTGCATCACTGTCATTCTGGGGATAGATATCTGGTCTAGAAAAAGTGATGCTTCCATGTTTTCCCATTACGGAACCAGTATCTATAAATAAAATCGGCACTTATAACACAGAGCTGCAGAACATGTTAGATTTATCTGTGGTGACTTGTCACACAGGGGAGGATTTATTTTCAGGTGCAATGTTTTAGGATTACATCTGGCCCTGCACTATCCATTATGTAATAAACCAATACAATAGTTAAATCAGCCTCCACAGATATAAATCAGAAAAGAAGGTGTGATTCACATTGAGTACAAATTAAAGGGTCTACTTTTAATGCCTTCATCCCGAACACTTATTTTTCTCCTACAGTTGAATCACTGATGCTGTGTATCATAATGTCACAATATACGTCACACTGCCATAGCCTTGCCGTTTTGTCTCACTTTTCTATGGTCCCATATAATAAGACCTTCAGTCACACTGATTTGTAATTTGCAGCTGGCAAGATCAGTTGACTCATCCAGAGTAACATATCTTTCAGTTCTATGTGAAAAAAGCATATGTGATACATTTTCTGCATGTCATTATATACAGTATATATCAAAATTAGTGCAGCGCTAAAATAAATCATAATAGTATCCACTGAGGATATACTGTAAGGTGCAATGGTATATTCAATTATAAATTAGTACTTTAAAGTGCAATGTACAAAAAGTTCTCCACACAATGTCCTTGCGCAGTGGGTGCCCAGCTGTGAAGCCACAGCCGGGTGCCCACAGAAAGAATGCCGGCGCTGCGAGCGGAGCAGGGAACGAGGGGGGGCTTCGTTCCCCCACATCGCTGGACCCTGGGACAGGTAAGTGCCCGATTATTAAAAGTCAGCAGCTGCAGTATTTGTAGCTGCTGACTTTTAAATTTTTTTTTTTTAAGGGGCACCCCACTTTAAATAAATCAAATTGTCTGATGTGCAATAAAGGGCAAAGAAAGTGCAGATTATTCAACAGTTAAATGAAATGGTCTCTCCACATTCATCCACCTCTGTGTATATACTCAAAATCCTCAGGTTCCCTCCGCCGGTTGTGCCCTCACCTTATAGGCTATATAAATGTGCCCTTGTGAATAAACAATCCTCTGAGGTGCTCCTTCTTATATTCCTCCTTCTTATAAACTGCCCATAAGCTCAGGTCACATTGATCATCTTTTAGTATAATACCACCTTATTGCTGCCTGTGAACTCCAGTCTCATCAGCCACATGCAAAGAAATCAGATCTTGCAATAGTGCTTTACCGTTTTAAAATGTATTCCAAATCATCATACAACAAATATACACTCACATTTAAAATGACTAAATCAGGCCTTTGTGTAGGTGCCAACGGTGCTAGGGCGAATGTATCATCTCTCAACCGGCTCTGCAGCCCTGGCCATCAGTGCTCCCTCCATCCGTTACACACCGAGTATCCCTACCTGGTTCCACATTCGTCAGCCTCTTAGGTCCCTCCTACTAGTTTTGTTACTCCTTGTGACTTCCTCGATGCATGATAGGCCAGTGACGTGACAAGAGAGCGAAGCCTCCAGATGATGTCACCGGGTGGCCCCGCCCCATGTCTTTATAAGTAATGGCACACGGTGGACCTAGCATTACACTGGGAGAGAGCATAAAGAGAACATCGAAGGAAGAACAGAGGGAGAAGACAGCGCAGAGAGGAGACCCAGCACAAGCAGAAGACCACAGAGAGAGGAGAAGAAACGGAGAGGAGGAGAAGACATCCGAAGAGGAGGGAGAAGAACCGGAGGATGAAGACATCGTCAGAGGGAGAAGAAATCGGAAGAGACGATGGAGCTGCCTTAAAAAAAAAATACTTTAAAAACCTGTGTACTGTTTTCATTCTTGACACTTTTTTTGGGTGAACGGGTAGGGGTACAATGTACCCCATACTCGTTTACATAATGAGGGGGGCTGGTATCTGGGGGCCCCCTTGTTAAAGGTGGCTTCCAGATTCAGATAAGTCCCCCTCCCACAGCCCTAGACAAGTACCTGCCAGGGTTGTTGCAAAGAGACCCTTGTCCCCATCAACATGGGGCAAGGTGCTTTGGTAGGGCGCCCCAAAGCTCCCACCCCCCCATGTTGAGGGCATGTGGCCTGGTATGGTCCAGGGGGGTGCTCACTCGTCCCTCCCTTTCCTGACCTGTCTGGCTGCATGCTCGGATAAGGGTCTGGTGTGGATCTTGGGGGGGACCCCACGGCATTTGCTTTGACGTGGGGGTTCCCCTTAAAATCCATACCAAACCAAAGGGTCTGTTATCATCTTGGGGGGAACCCCCACGCAAGTTTTTTTTCATTTTGGCGAGGGGTTCGCTTTTAAGATCCTCAGCATACAAGCGGCGCTGCAAGTCGGATCATTATGATCCGACTTCTGATGCAACTTCTATTCAAATTAATTGGCTCCCATAGGGAACGTTTGATTTTGAATGGAGGCACGAGAAATGCCTGACGAGGCATAATGGGTTGTATTCAGCGTTAAGCCGCGTTTAGCAGCTTTTACCAGTGTCAGGCGTTTTTACAGCTCTAACGCCGGGCCTCAGAACGTACTGGTCCTGTTTTTTTTTGCAGCTTGAAAACGCATATGCCACATACAGCTCCTTAAAGTCTGTGTGTGCATGAAGCCATAGAATAACATAAAGAGGCGTTTTTAAGCTGCAAAAAAAAAAAAATGTCTGTCGCTTCTAAAAGCAGCTGTAAAAACGCCCGTGTGCATGAGGTCTTCAAGTTATTCCTACACCCCTTTCTATTCCTCTCCTCTTTTAAAGCTCACTGCTTTAATCTTTTTTCTCCAGATTATCTGAAATTACTGTATTTTCCGCACCATAAGATGCACTTTTTCCCCCCAGAAATATGGGGGAAAATGTCTCTGCGTCTTATGGTGCCAATATACGACAGGCTCCGCCCCCGCCAATGGCATAACCCCCCGTCGTCAATGGCACCACCCCCCGTCGTCAATGGCACCGCCCCCCACCGTCAATGGCACCGCCCCCCAATGCCAACGGCAACGTTCACTGCCGTCACCGCCGGAAGAGATACAGGAGAGATGGGGGGAGACATTCCATACCCCCCGTGGGCGCCAGGCAATCTCCCGGATGGGCCTGACACTGTTCCTGAAACATAAAACAGAGCATTCGGCTGCTCTGTCTTCTGTCAGGCAGATGAGATAACATCAGGTCAGCCTGCATTCATGTCAATGGTCACTGCGTTTATGGCAATGGTCACTCTGCATGTATGGCAATGGTCACTGCGTTTATGGCAATGGTCACTCTGCATGTATGGCAATGGTCACTGCGTTTATGGCAATGGTCACTCTGCATGTATGACAATGGTCACTCTGCATTCATGGCAATGGTCACTGCATGTATGGCAATGGTCACTGCGTTTATGGCAATGGTCACTCTGCATGTATGGCAATGGTCACTGCGTTTATGGCAATGGTCACTCTGCATGTATGACAATGGTCACTCTGCATGTATGACAATGGTCACTCTGCATGTATGCCAATGGTCACTCTGCATGTATGCCAATGGTCACTCTGCGTGTATGCCAATGGTCACTCTGCATGTATGGCAATGGTCACTCTGCATGTATGGCAATGGTCACTGCGTTTATGGCAATGGTCACTCTGCATGTATGGCAATGGTCACTGCGTTTATGGCAATGGTCACTCTGCAAGTATGGCAATGGTCACTCTGCAAGTATGGCAATGGTCACTCTGCAAGTATGGCAATGGTCACTGCGTTTATGGCAATGGTTACTCTGCATTTCATGGCCACTGGAAAATATTTTAGTACACCATTTGGTTCAGAATATTATTTTTTCTTGTTTTCCTCCTCTAAAACCTAGGTGCGTCTTATGGTCAGGTGCATCTTATGGAGCAAAAAATACGGTAGCTATTGGCCTCCTAGATCAGCATTATGCTTGCTTGACAACTTCTCTGCCTGAATTTGCAAATTCTACATAAGAAGAAATGGTAACCGCTCACTGTATTAAAAGTCTTGGGTCTGTTTATGTCTCAATCCAACAACCAGACCAATCTATCTGAGCTACAAAACACCCTAACATGTTTCTCTTGGAAGGGAGCTTAATAATAGGGTAACTGTATGATTAAATTCCCTACCAAGTAAAACAAACTAGTGTAGCACCCTCTACCTTAGGTAGGTGCAAAGTGTAAAGCCCCATACACACGGTCGGATTTTCTCATGGATTCTGTCCTATCGGACAATGTTGTCGGAAAATCCGACCGTGTGTAGGCACCATCGGACAGTGTACGTCGGATTGTCCGACGGACAAAGTCATATCTCCTGCTGGAAAGATTTTTTGACAACAAAGTCCGATCACACCAAATCCGATCGTGTGTAGCGAATTCCGACGGACAAAGTGCTACGCATGCTCAGATCACATTACAAGACCAAAGCTATTGGCTACTAGCCTCTACGTAGTCCCGTCTTAGGCAACAAACGTCACCACGTTCAGAGTGATCGGATTTTCCGACAACGTTGTCCGACCGTGTGTACGCAAAACCAACATCGGACAAAGTATGACGGACATGACCCGACGGACCTGGTCCTCGGATAATCCGCGCGTGTGTATGGGGCTTAAGGGGTTTTTGTGTAAGTAAATTTGTAAATTTAAGCAGGCCTATGCTGCGAGCTAGGCTTGTTTGTTTTGATCTGGGGGCAGTGGAGTGGTTTAGTGTAGTAGTAGGTGACTGACATTTACTTCGGCTCTTGGGTGCCTCTTTTGTTTCCAGGGAGAATGTTCTGGAAAAGGGGCAGGGCTGAGAGCTGGAGTGACATGGGGTACATATGAGGAGCTCTGATCAATCCCCAACTAGGATTGGCAGGGGGCAGGCCTCCTACATATACCCATGGTCAGCCTGCTGGGGGAGGAGTTGTTGGCTGGGTGAACTGGATGATGGAGTGTTAGACTGTCGTGCCTTTCTGGGGGGTTGTACCTCAAGCGGGGAGCTCGGGAGCTGGGAGGGGGCCTCTCCTTACACGTTAATGGAGAGGTGTCCTGGAACAGGAGCTGGAGAAGACAGTTGGTACGCACGTCCGGAGTAAAGTCATTCAGGAAGGATCCAGGGCAGGTGTCGGTGAGTGCAAAGCACAGTGGAAAGCTCTGGAAGGGGTATGCCAGGGGAGCTGGATGTAGAGCCAGAGGAAGAGACTGTGGGAGTTTGTGTTAAATCGATGCAGCCATGAGAGCCGGCAGGATTTTCAAGTCGGACTTTCTGGGATCAGTAGTCCATCATCTACAATAATTTTTCTCAAGTAAATCGGTTGCTACCACAAAGGGGTACTGCAGGCCCTGGCCTACAAAGGGCCATCAAGTAAAGACACTGAGACTTATTCAGAGTGAGGCCTAGTCATGTTCTGATGGCGTGACAGGATCACTAGACTTGGTCAGTGAAGTAGTGTGCTGCAGGAAGAAGTGTTCTGAGGTAACAGACTGTCGAAGTATGTGCTGAGGAAGAAGTGTTCTGAGGTAAAAGTCTGTCAAGTTTACGGTCAGCCATCTTGTTCTTCTGAGAAGTGTGATGCAGTTACCATATTTATTGGCGTATACCACGCACAGGCATATAACACGCACCCCAAGTTTAGAAGGGCATTTTAAGGAAAAAAAGTTTTAGGAGGGAAGTTTAGGGAAAAAAAAAAAAAACTTACATTTAAGCGTCATTTGCAGCTTGCCCAGCGCCATTTGCAGCCTTGCCCAGCGCCATTTGCAGCCTTGCCCAGCGCCATTTGCAGCCTTGCCCAGCGCCATTTGCAGCCTTGCCCAGCGCCATTTGCAGCCTTGCCCAGCATCATTTGCAGCTTGCCCAGCGTCATTTGCAGCTTGCCCAGTGTCATTTGCAGCTTGCCAGCGTCATTTGCAGCTTGCCCAGTGTCATTTGCAGCTTGCCAGCATCATTTGCAGCTTGCCAGCGTCATTTGCAGCTTGCCCACGTTTAAATTTGCCGCCGGAAAAGACCGAGCGAGCGCCGCCGGAAAAGACCGAGCGAGCGCCGCCGGAAAAGACCGAGCGAGCGCCGCAGGAAAAGACCGAGCGAGCGCCGCAGGAAAAGACCGAGCGAGCGCCACCGGAAAAGACCGAGCCGACTGTTCGTCTCCGCTCGCAGTCCCGCCTCCCTGCTGTTTCGGGAAGAGAGCGCAGGGAGGCGGGACTGCGAGCGGAGACGAGCAGTCAGATCGGTCTTTTTCGTCGGCGCTCTGTCTTTTTTGTCGGCGCTCGTTTTTTTTTGACGACAGTCGCTATTTTTCGGCGCCGTTTCATTTTTTTTGGCACATTTTTTTGGGGGATTGGCGTATAACACGCACCCACGACTTTCCCCCGATTTTAAGGGGGAAAAGTGCGTGTTATACGCCGATAAATACGGTACTTTATTCTACAAGTACAATTTATCCTATGGGCATCCCATTTCCCTTTCCCCAACCAAGTTAATACCCTAATAAAAACAACAAAAACAAGCAAAAGACTGTTCATTGACTGAAAAGTATGTCTAATGGAGGTAGCAGGGTGAAATGTGTGGATGCTGTAACACGTAGTAACCCCGCGGGGCCATCACAACGCTAGTTTGTTGGGTTTATGCACTGTGAACTCAGAGATAGGTACACAACAATATAAAGCCCTAACACACTGCAGTTTACGGTCATATCACAATAAATAACAGTGAACACTGCCAACAACTTAACAGTTACCTGTAATAATGTAGTACAGTACAGCATTTTATAGCACTGTATACAGCATTTTATAATAGCAACTTACTCTGCCTGCAAACATTGCACCTAGATTAGATAGTTGTCCTAATCTCTGTAGGTCTTCACACACACACACACTGACAAAAGACCACTGGGATCCCTAACTTTTGTAGGAAGGGGGCTGGAGCATAATAAAACTCCCATTACTGGCCATTCCTAGCCATCTGAACACAGTTCTATGGCTAGAAAGCACATTATTGCTATAGCAGAAAACATTAGTTTGTTGTTTTCCTCCTCCTCTGAATGACCTAAAGTATATGTGAACCTATACCTTGTAAAACAACCCTTTCAGTTCAAAGTAGAAATGCAAGGGAACATGTTGTTTTTGTATTTATATATAAAAAAAAAAAACAATATATATATATATATATATATATATATATATATATATATATATATATACCTTTCTTCTATTTTATAAGTGATCACATTACCTCTGTTTTCAACTGCATAAGGGGGGCTTAGAGAGGTGGGGCTGGAGACTGCAGAGGGCATGTCAACAGGAGGCAGAGAGACAGCAGGACACTGATCTCCCCAGTGATTAGATGTGCAGGAGGACACGTCAGAAAAAGTCTGACAACTGGAGTACAGGCAGTATGTGCTCCTAAATAGAATGCAAAGAAGTCAACTGTTCATGCAGGGATACATGTGTTTCCGAGTTTGATGTGGTCAGTTTGAAATAGGAAAGCAGGGGGACTGGCAGGATCACCAGGTATTTCACACAACGGAAGCAATTCAAAGGCAACAGGATATTTTTTTCATACAAGTACATATTACAAGACACATATTAATAATATGAAATGTTGGGGTAACATGCACTTTAAGTTCAGGTTGAAGCTGAAGCTCACCCCAGGCTGGCTGTATGCTTTTCTATGTATTACATATTCCAGACTGATGCACTCTGTAAACAGAAGTTTTTTTAATGAATTTACAATTAGACACGTGCACTGCCGAAAAATTTGTTCTTTTTCGTTTCATTCGTTTTTTTGTTTGTTTTTTTCATTTTTTGGGCCATTCGTTATGATTGCAATTCGTAAATTTGAAAATTCGAAAGTAAGAAAAAAAATCCGAAAATTCGAAAGAATAACTAACTAATATTAACTACAGTGCCTTGCAAAAATATTTACTGCCCTTGGCATTTTTCGTGTTTTGTTGCCTCACAACCTGGAATTAACATGGATTGTTTAAGGATTTGCATCATTTAATTTACAGAGCATGCCCACAACTTTTTTTTTATTGTGAAGCACACAACAAATAGGACAAAAAAACAGAAAAAGTAAATGTGCATAACTATTCACCCCCCTAAAGTCAATACTTTGTAGAGCCACCTTTTTGCCCATTCCTCCTTGCAAAACTGCTCCAGCTCCTTCAATTTGGATGGTTTGCGCTCTTTAAGCAATCTTTAAGTCTGACCACAGATGTTCTATTGGATTGAGGTCTGGGCTTTAACTAGGCCCTTTCAACACATTTACATGTTTCCCCTTAAACCACTCAAGCGTTGCTTTAGCAGTGTGTTTAAGGTCATTGTCCTGCTGGAAGGTGAACCTCCGTCCTAGCCTCAAATCCCACACAGAGTGGTACAAGTTTTGCTCAAGAATATCTCTGTATTTAGCACCATCCATCTTTCCCTCAACTCTGACCAGTTTCCCAGTCCTGACTGCTGATGGTGTTCTTTGTGTGATGTGATGTGTTAGGTTTACACCAGACATAGCGTTTTCTTTGATGGCCGAAAAGTTAAATTTTAGTTTCATCAGACCAGAGCACCTTCCTCCATACATTTTGGGAGTCTCTCATATGCCTTTTTGCAAACTAAAAACGTGACATTTAGTTTTTTGCTGAAAATAATGGCTTTCTTCTGGCCACTCTGCCATAAAGCCCAACTCTATGGAGCGTATGGCTTATTGTCATCCTATGTACAGATACTCCAGTCTCTGCTGTGGAACTCTGCAGCTCCTCCAGGGTTACCTTAGGTCTCGGTGCTGCCTCTCTAATTATGCCCTCCTTGCCCGGTTTGTGAGTTTTGGTGTGCGGCCGTTTCTTGACAGGTTTGCTATTGTGCCATGTTCTTTCCATTTGGTTATGATAGATTTGATGGTGCTCCTATGGATCATCAAAGATTTGGATATTTTTTTATAACCTAACCCTGACTTGTACTTCTCAACAACATTGTCCCTTACTTGTTTGGAGAGTTCCTTGGTCTTCATGACAGTGTATGGTTAGTGATGCCTCTTGCTTAGGTGTAGCAGCCTCTGGGGCCTTTCGAAAAGGTGTGTATATGTAATGACAGGTCATGTGACACTTGGTTTGTACACAGGTGGACATCATTTCACTAATTATGTGACTTCTAAAGGTAATTGGTTGCACCAGAGCTTTTTATGGGCTTCATAACAAAGGGGGTGAATACATACACACATGCCAACTATCAGTTTTTTAATTTCTGAAAATTAGTTTTATGTATATATTTTTCTAATTTTACTTCACCAACTTAGATCCCATTCACACTGAGGGTGGTTTTATCAGGCGCTATAGCGTTAAAAAAAGTGCCTGCAAAATGCCCTAAAACAGCTGCTGCATGCACTCCAGTGTGAAAGCCCAAGGCAGTCCTGTCAGCAGCTTCTGAACTCACCACTCCTCAACCGCTGCTCCCCATTGAAATCAATGGGGCAGCGCTGCGATACTGCCGGCAAAATGCCGATCCGGCAGATTTAACCCCTTTTCGGCCGCTAGTGGGGCGGTTTACCGAATAGCGCCGCTAAAACTACAGTAAAGTGGGGCTAAAAATAGCGCCGCTTTACCACTGACACCTGGGGTGGCTCGTGTGAAAGGGGTCTTAGACTATTGTGTTCTGAGACATCACATATAATTCAGATTAAAAAAACATTGAACTAAAGGCTGTAACAAAACACGAAAAATGGCAAGGGGGGTGAATACTTTTGCAAGGCACTGTAACTATTAAATTATAGGTATTGGAATTTCCTTTCAAAATTGGGTGTTAGTGAACGTAATCAATACGAATTTATCCAAAGTTACGAATTATCCGAAATAACGAATGCCACATCTAAACTAATGGAATGGAACGAATTAATAATAAATAATAATAATTATAAAAAGCTTTTATTATTATTATTTTTATTTATTATTATTATTACTATTATTATTATTATTCTTAATTTGTTGCAATCCATTCATTTAGATACAGCATTTGTTATTTCGGATAAATAGTAACTTCAGATAAATTTGTATTTGTTACGTTCACTAACAGCCAAATTTGAAAGGAAATTCCAATACCTATAATTTAATGGTTAGTAATAGCTAAGTTATTATTAGTTAGTTATTATTTCCGATTTTGGAATTTCGAATTTACAAATTTACGAATTTTCAAATTTATGAATTTTCTAGGGCTGTGGAAACTAAAGATTAATTCCTCGATTAATCATTAATTTTTTTGATCAATCAAAATTCTTTTGATCGGTACTCACCTCTCCACCGGTCTTCAGGGAGTTCCGTCGGAAGATCCGGTGACGTCACAGACATCTACGTCACCGGACTCCTCCTCCAAGTGCCTCCGTCTGCTAACGAAGGGAAGGGGGAGGAGTCCAGTGATGTTGAAGTTCTGATTGAACGTAACGCGTACGGGGGAGGAGCTATGCATGGCGTCACCCGCTACTGCCCTACGGAACTAACACGATTGTCGGCTTTACATGCTGTGTTTTTATCATCTTTACGTGGGTAGTTTGTGTTTGAACACAAAGATTAAATCTAAGCGGTGAGCACTTAGATCTTTTCTTTCTACCCATGACCTGGCATCGTTGCTGAGATCTAAGGAGACGTGAGAGAAGTTTATGGTCTGTGTTAACCCTTTTGATACCCGCTTGCATGACCACCTGTTTGCACAGGGGTCCATGCCATAAGGTGAGAGTGATTAGTTAGACCGGAGGTGGAGGGATTGTCACGCTACTGTGGAAAAAAAATTACTTACTTCAGTGCTACAGTTTGAATTTAAAAGTTTTTGTGTCAACTGTGAAGTTAAGTCATGGATTGTGGAAACTAACTATTGTCGTGTGATTGTATATAGTGTATACCACATTTACCACTGACTAATGCAGAGTTGCAATGCAAGGAGATCAGCTAAAAGCAGTTGGATCTGTGTGCATTATAATTAATCAAAATTAGTCGATTAATCGATTTTAAAAAAACGATTAATCGAACACAAAAATTTTAATCAGTAACAGCCCTAGAATTTTATAAAATTCTGAAAAATTTGTTAAATACAGATAAACAAATTGACGAAATCAATAAAAAACGAATTCCAAATGAAACTAATTGTGCGTGCCTATTTATAATTTCATCCCATTTAATTAACAAATATGGTATTTCCAGTTTGACATTTATTTTAAAATGGACTTTTAATGGCATTATAGGAATTTTTTTGAAAAGCAGTGAATGTTACATACACCAAATAGTCACGTAAGATGTGTAAGACACATTCATCAAAAAGATTTACCCACAGTGATTGTGACCTTCTGCTTTATAAATATACATTTTGAATTATTTGTAAAATAAATTTGAAAGATTTACACAGACACACAGAAGCACACCTCCAGCTCTGCAACCATGCAGCTCTCATTGGCCCTCTTATGACCCATCCCCCTTTCCTTCCTGACAAACTCTTACAACGATGAGAGAGAGAGAGCTGTGCATGATCTCATAAGCCTAGGCTTTTTACCACACAAGAGGAAGTGGGCAATATAAGGTATTTACTGGCAGAAAAAAATGTTTTCTATCCAAAGTTAAAACAACTTCCCCTTCCCAGCCCTCCAGGGAGCGCGCACGCTGTGTCACTGGGCACCCGACGCGTGTGCCCGGCGCCGCGATGTCCGCCGGGCACCCGCGATTGCCCGGTAACACAGCAGGACCGTGGATCTGTGTATGTAAACACACAGATCCACGGTCCTGTCAGAGGAGAGGAGACCGATGGTGTGTTCTCAGTACAGAGAAACACCAATCGGTCTCCTACCCTTGTGAGTCCCCTCCCCCTACAGTTAGAATCACTCCCAGGGAACATATGAACCCCTTCAGCGCCCCTATTGTTAACCCCTTCCCTGCCAGTCACATTTATACAGTAATCAATGCATTTTTATAGCACCGATCGCTGTATAAATGTAAATGGTCCCAAAAATGTGTCAAAAGTGTCCGATATGTCCGCCGTAATATCGCAGTCATGATAAAAATTGCAGATCGCCGCCATTACTAGTTAAAAAAAAAAAATGCTATAAATCTATCCTCTATCTTGTAGACGCTATAACTTTTGTGCAAACCAATCAATATACACTTATTGCGATTTTTTTTTACCAAAAATATGTAGAAGAATACGTATCGGTCTAAACTGAGGAAAAAAAATGTTTTTTTATATATTTTTTGGGGATATTTAGTATAGCAAAAAAGTAAAAAATATAGTTTTTTTTTTAAACTTGCCACTCTTCTTTTGTTTATAGCGCAAAAAATAAAAACCGCAGAGGTGAACAATTTCATCTGGGTACAGTGTTGTATGACCGCGCAATTGTCATTCAAATGTGACAGCGCTGAAAGCTGAAAAATGGCTTGGTCAGGGGTGAAAATGCACTGTATTGAGATGGTTAAAGAGGGTGATTCTTTTTTATACCCACTGTGTGTATATATATATATAAACTACAACCTATACACAGAAACAAGAATTTAAAAGTAAGTAACACACTTTGTTAACATTGTTTACATTAACTGATCTTTTTTTTTTTTTACATATATAGTTAACACGAAAACATTCTGCAGTTGTCTTTGTAACAGTGTCATTTTATGGGGCACATGGGACTTTAAAAGTTAAACAACACCATAACAAACAGTAACTATATTGTTGAGCTCTTCCTGAATTAGTAGCAGTGCTGCCAAGATGTGCTTTGTCCAGAAGTCACTGTAAGCAAGTAACACGCATTTATGATAGTTAGAACATTAGCAGCACTGTTCCATGTGACATTTCCTATTACCCTAGCCAAGAAAATGGTATGATTACACCCACTCATATTAATATATGCAAATGAAATAGGATATAAATTCCCTATGTAGAATAAATTATTTCCTTGTGGCTTATTAAGTATCTAACAAAACTTAGTAAGCTTTGAAAAATTATAAGAATCTTGTCTGATCTATTGCAAACATCTGCGAATGACTGAAATTTAAACTTTTGCTAAACAGGCTATATGCATGTTTGATTTTTTTGTTTAAAACAGCAGGGATTAAAAACAGACATAATGGGAAGAAAAACAAATATATTACACAGCTACATTGCAACATAGTGGTGTTGCAATCGGGGTGAATTTTATTTAGCCATGCATTCCAAATCATTATATAATATATGATATATAATGATAAAAAGCATTTGTAAATACAATGTTCCATCAAATACATTTACCCAAGCTTGTGTAGAATGGGATCAGTGGAAATCAAGTTTTAGAGATTTCCTTTCTAGCTACAACAATTTCCCCCCACCAGTCCCCCCCCCCCCCCCACACCCCCCCCCCCCCACCCCCCCCCCCCCCCCCTAATACTCACCTGAGCTTCCTGTCGATTCAGCAACAGCAGTCCCATAGAGTGAAGGAAACTCTGTCAATTTGGAAAAGGAACACAAGGGTGGCGCCAACTAAGTGTAGTATTAAAACACAAGTTTTTTTTTTTAAAAAGCCAATAGGCAACTCACACGTAAAAGGAATGCAACCGGAAGTGATGTCATTAAGGAGCCACAGAAAGGGGTGTGGTTACGCGTTCAGTCTAGTCAGAGAACCTGAATTATGACCACCACCAGACCGCAGATAAATCAGATATGCCTGCCTTTCTCCTTTTACATATGAGTTGACTATTGGCTTCTAAATAAATGTGTGCTTTAAATTATTACTGCATGTTATTACCCCCTTGGCACCCAAGGGCACCCCTTGTGTTCCTTTTTTTAAAGTGGTGTTATTTCAGCATGTCTCTACCACAGGGCATTGCTGTATAATATAGAAGCGGCATACACATTTGGATAGACTTTTGCTCCTTATATGGTACTATTAGAAGCAGTGTGTGTGGCAATCTGTATGTGTCCATACAGTTTAGTGTGGTGAACCCACAGTACTGGGTGAGCAGGGGTGCCTGGGAAGAAATGCAGACAAGAGGGAAGGCTCCCTAGACACTGCAAGGAGTGTGGATTATTTGACTGCTGACT
Source organism: Lithobates sylvaticus (assembly GCA_028564925.1). Lineage (NCBI taxonomy): Eukaryota > Metazoa > Chordata > Amphibia > Anura > Ranidae > Lithobates > Lithobates sylvaticus. The sequence continues at coordinate 135,970,410 of CM053027.1, forward strand.
AGGGATGGGCCAACCCCCCCCCCCCCCCCTCGGTTCGGTGTGCACCAGAACACTTCTAACAGGCAAAAAGTTCTAGCGAACATGCAAACCATATTAAAGTCTATGGGACACGAACATGAAAAAGTCCTCATTTTAAAAGCTTATATGCAAGTTATTGCCATAGAAAGTGTATGGGGACCCGGGTACTGCCCCAGGGGACATGTATCAATGCAAAACAACATTTTTTAAAAAGATAGTTTTTCCCGGAGCAGTGATTTTAATGATGCTTAACCACTTCAATACCAGGCACTTACACCCCCTTCCTACCCAGGCAAATTTTCAGCTTTCAGCACTGCCGCATTTTGAACGACAATTGCGTGGTCATGCTACATAGTACCCAAACAAATTTTTTTATTATTTTGTTCCCACAAATAGAGCTTTCTTTTGGTGGTATTTGATCACTGCTGTGGTATTTATTTTTTGCGCAACAACTAAAAAAAAACTGAAAATTTTGAAAAAAATAATGTTTTTCTTTGTTTCTGTTATAACATTTTGTAAATAAGTATGTTTTCTCCTTCATCGACTGGCTCTGATGAGGCTGCACTAATGGGCACTAGGGATGAGCCGAACACCCCCGGGTTCGGTTCGAACCAGAACCTTCGAACGGACCGAAAGTTCGCGCGAATTTTCGAACCCTATACGTTATAATGGACGCGAACGTTCGAAATCAAAAGTGCTAATTACAACGGCCAATATGCATGTTAATGTCATAAAACAGGTTTGGGGACCCGGGTCCTGCCCCAGGGGACATATATCAATGCAAAAAGAACTTTTAAAAACTAACGTTTTTTCGGGAGCAGTCATTTTAATGATGCATAAAGTGAAAAAAAAAAAGTGAAATTTTCCTTTAAATATGGTACCTGGGGGGTGTCTAAAGTATGCCTGTGAAGTGGCATGTGTTTCCCGTGTTTAGAACTGTCCTTGCACAAAATGACATTTGTAAAGGAAAAAAAGAAGCCATTTAAAACCACTTGCGGCTTTAGGTTTGATCTTAAGTAGAATCTGAACAGGTACATTATGAAGTGTAGCTCCATCCCAAAAAAATCTATTTTTAAGCTTTTTGGAGAACATAGGGAGGGGTTATCACCCCTGTAACATTTGCTGTCTTTGCACATCTGTTCAGAACATGTCACCTCACTTTCCGTCCCAATGACAAATGTTTTTGGAAAAGTGGGGTTTTAATTGAAACAAGGATTGGTGATAAAGTATCAGTAGAGAGGAGATACCTTTTTCCCAAATTAAATCTAACAGGATAGAATTTCCCTTCCTAGGGGTAGATTTCCTCTCACTTCCTGTTTTCTCTTTCCATTTGCAAGTAGGAGTCGTTTGTAAGTTGGATGTTTGAAAGTAGGGGCCTGGCGTATATACTCTGCAGAAATTTGCCCTATTAGATGTTGGTGTAGCCACAAGACTGGTGGGCACAGGAATGGGCCCTGCTGTGAGTTAATAGATCAAGATTTGTAATTGCATGCACCTGTTGAACAGGGCAGAAAAATTGGGGGTGGTGGTGGTGGTGGTGGACGGTTTTGCCACAAGACTGTAAGCTCTCACAGTTACTCTTGGTGGGCGCAGGAATGGGCCCTGCTGTGAGTTATTAGATCAAGATTTGTAATTGCAAGCACCTGATGAACAGGGCAGAAAAATTGGGCCTTTGGCGGTGGTGGTGGACGGTGTTGCCACAAGACTGTAGGCCCTCATAGTTACTCTTGGTGGGCGCAGGAATGGGCCCTGCTGTGAGTTATTAGATCAAGATTTGTAATTGCATGCACCTGTTGAACAGGGCAGAAAAATTGGGGGTGGTGGTGGTGGTGGTGGACGGTTTTGCCACAAGACTGTAAGCTCTCACAGTTACTCTTGGTGGGCGCAGGAATGGGCCCTGCTGTGAGTTATTAGATCAAGATTTGTAATTGCAAGCACCTGATGAACAGGGCAGAAAAATTGGGCCTTTGGCGGTGGTGGTGGACGGTGTTGCCACAAGACTGTAGGCCCTCATAGTTACTCTGGTGGGCGCAGGAATGGGCCCTGCTGTGAGTTATTAGATCAAGATTTGTAATTGCAAGCACCTGATGAACAGGGCAGAAAAATTGGGCCTTTGGCGGTGGTGGTGGACGGTGTTGCCACAAGACTGCAGGCCCTCATAGTTACTCTTGGTGGGCGCAGGAATGGGCCCTGCTGTGAACTATTAGATCAAGATTTGTAATTACCCGCCCCTGTTAAACAGGGGCTTAAAAATTGTGCCTTAGGCACTGGTGCTGGTGCCACAACACTGCAACCCCTCACAGAGACTGTACTTGGAGCACAGCAGTCACACGTGTTGCGAAGCATTTTTTTAAAAAATTGTAAGTACACGCCCCTGTTAAACAGGGGCTGAAAAATTGTGCCTTAGGCACTGGTGCTGGTGCCACAACACTGCAACCCGGCCCTCACAGATACTGTACTTGGAGCACAGCAGTCACACGTGTTGCGAAGCATTTTTTTAAAAAATTGTAAGTACACGCCCCTGTTAAACAGGGGCTGAAAAATTGTGCCTTAGGCACTGGTGCTGGTGCCACAACACTGCAACCCGGCCCTCACAGATACTGTACTTGGAGCACAGCAGTCACACGTGTTGCGAAGCATTTTTTTTAAAAAATTGTAAGTACACGCCCCTGTTAAACAGGGGCTGAAAAATTGTGCCTTAGGCACTGGTGCTGGTGCCACAACACTGCAACCCGGCCCTCACAGATACTGTACTTGGAGCACAGCAGTCACACGTGTTGCGAAGCATTTTTTTTTAAAAATTGTAAGTACACGCCCCTGTTAAACAGGGGCTGAAAAATTGTGCCTTAGGCACTGGTGCTGGTGCCACAACACTGCAACCCGGCCCTCACAGATACTGTACTTGGAGCACAGCAGTCACACGTGTTGCGAAGCATTTTTTTAAAAAATTGTAAGTACCCGCCCCTGTTAAACAGGGGCTGAAAAATTGTGCCTTAGGCACTGGTGCTGGTGCCACAACACTGCAACACGGCCCTCACAGAGACTGTACTTGGAGCACAGCAGTCACACGTGTTGCGAAGCATTTTTTTAAAAAATTGTAAGTACACGCCCCTGTTAAACAGGGGCTGAAAAATTGTGCCTTAGGCACTGGTGCTGGTGCCACAACACTGCAACACGGCCCTCACAGAGACTGTACTTGGAGCACAGCAGTCACACGTGTTGCGAAGCATTTTTTTAAAAAATTGTAAGTACACGCCCCTGTTAAACAGGGGCTGAAAAATTGTGCCTTAGGCACTGGTGTGGTGGCATGGATCATTGAGGAGGAGGAAGAGGATAGTCAGTGAACATAAGAGGACAGTCACTCAGCATCAGCATAGGCAGTCTTGAAGGGATGTGACATTAAAAATTATTCGGTTATATCCGCCTCAGGTGCCTGGTAGCTGGTGGTGATCCAAGACTGATTCATTTTGATGAATGTCAGTCGATCAACCGAGGCGGTGGACAGGCGCACCCTATGATCAGTCACAAATCCTCCAGCAGCACTGAATGTGCGTTCGGAAAGAACGCTGGAGGCAGGACAGGCCAGTAGCTCAATTGCATACTGTGCAAGCTCTGGCCAGTGATCCATCCTCAGGACCCAGTAAGCCAGAGGATTTTCGGTGGGAAAGGTGTCCAAGTCTGACCTTGCCCCAAGGTATTCCTGCACCATGTATATCAGACGCTGGCGATGGTTGCTGGAACCGATCATACCTTGGGGCTGCGGACTAAAAAATTGTCTGAACGCATCGGTCAGACGTCCACCTTCCCCACCGCTCCTTCTGCCACTGACCGAAGCCTCAGCAACTCGTCGCCCAGGACCAGGAGTTTGTAGCCTCCCAGTTTCTGGGAACGCGTTGCACAGACCTTTCTGCAAGGCCTCCCTGAGATGTCTCATCCTCTGCTCCCTCTGCGACGGCAAGATAAGGTCCGCAACCTTACCCTTGTACCGCGGATCAAGGAGAGTGGCCAGCCAGTAATGGTCCCTCTCCTTGATCCGAAGAACACGAGGATCCTTCCGCAGGCTTTGCAGGATCAGGGAGGCCATGCAGCGTAGGTTAGCTGAGGCATTCGGTCCGGAGTCTTCTGGGTCACTGAGGATGACATGATCGCCAGCCACCTCCTCCCAGCCACGTACAAGTCCACTGGCTTGTTGGGACTGTACATCATCCCTAAAAGACTGCTGCTGCTGATGCTGAGTGCCAGGCTCCACCTCCATGCTCACACAATCCTCCTCCTCCTCCTCCTCCTCCTCATCCTCTTCCTGTGTGATGGGTGGGACAGAAGGAACACTGTCCGGATAAAGGGGGCCTTGAGAGGCAAGGAAGTCCTCCTCTTCCTGCCTCTGTTCTGCCTCAAGTGCCCTGTCCATTATCCCACGCAGCGTATGCTCCAACAGGTGGACAAGAGGGACAGTGTCACTGATGCATGCACTGTCACTGCTCACCATCCTCGTGGCCTCCTCAAATGGTGAGAGGACAGTGCATGCATCCCTGATCATGCTCCACTGACGTGGGGAAAAAAAACCAAGCTCCCCTGACCCTGTCCTGGTGCCGTAGTCGCAAAGGTACTCATTGATGGCCCTCTGCTGCGTGTGCAGTCGCTGCAGCATGGCCAACGTTGAGTTCCACCTGGTGGGCATGTCAGATATTAGGCGGTTCTTGGGCAGGTTCAGCTCCTTTTGCAGCTCAGTCAGCCGAGCACTGGCATTATAAGATCGGCGGAAATGCACACAGACTTTCCTGGCCTGCCTCAGGACATCCTGTAAGCCTGGGAACCTGCCCAAGAACCGCTGCACCACCAGGTTGAGGACGTGAGCCATGCAGGGCACATGGGTGAGCTGCCCCTGTCGCAGGGCGGAGAGGAGGTTGGTGCCATTGTCAGAAACGACCATTCCTGGCTTAAGCTGACGTGGCGTCAACCACCTCTCGGCCTGCCCCTGCAGAGCTGCCAGAACCTCTGGCCCAGTGTGGCTCCTGTCCCCCAAACACACCAGCGCAAGCACGGCATGGCATCTTTTTGCCTGCGTACTTGCGTAGCCCCTTGTACGCCTACGGAGCACCGCTGGTTCCAAGGACAGAGCACTGGAGGAAGAAGAAGAGGAGGGGGTGGAGGAGAGAGGTGTGTCACAACCAGTAGCAGTAGTCGCGTTTTGGAGGCGTGGTGGCGGAACAACCTCCAACACTACTGCACCTTGTCCTGCATCCCTCCCAGCTGCCAATAGAGTGACCCAATGGGCCGTGAAAGAAAGGTACCGTCCCTGTCCATGCCTGCTGGACCATGAGTCAGCGGTAATATGCACCTTACCGCTGACCGCCCTGTCCAGCGAGGCATGGACATTGCCCTCCACATGCCGGTAGAGAGACGGAATCGCCTTCCGCGAGAAAAAGTGGCGTTTGGGAACCTGCCACTGAGGAACCGCACATTGAACAAACTCACGGAAGGGGGCCGAGTCTACCAACTGAAAAGGCAGCAGTTGAAGTGCTAGCAATTTAGCAAGGCTAGCATTCAACCGCTGGGCATGTGGATGGCTGGGAGTGTACTTCTTTCTACGGTCCAGCAGCTGGGGCAGGGAAATTTGCCTGCTGCAATCGGACGTCGGTGTACTGCAAGTACTTGGTTGTGACACACCGAATTCTACACCTTCAGTCCTCTCAGAGCAGCTTTCAGAGAGGACTGAAGGTGTAGTGGGGATGGAGATCCCAGCTGAGGAGGAGCAAGGAGAGGTCCGCTTAGTTCTTTGGTGTGGGTCTTTTATGTGTGCCTGCCAACGAGCTGCATGGCAGGTCGCCATATGTCTGGTCATGCTTGTCATGCCCAAGCGGCTGATGTTTTGGCCACGCGAGATACGCTTGAGACAAATATTGCAAATAGCAGTGGTGCGATCTGCTGCACTCGTCTCAAAAAAGGCCCACACCAAAGAACTTTTCTGATAACGTGCAGAGGCAGCGCCCTGCACAGGCGGAGCTCTGCGGTGTTGTACAGTTGCTGTGCTGGCCTCTACCTGGCCTCCAGGGGGCATCCTGCCTCGTTGGACATGTGACGCCGCATCCTCCTCCTCCTCGTCCTCCTCCTCATCCTCTCTCCCTTGAGGCACCCACGTGGAGTCAGTGACCTCATCATCCCCTCCCTCTTCACCACTAGAGCAAACCTGGCAGTAAGCTGCAGCTGGTGGAACTGTACTGCCAGATTCCTCAAGCTGGGTATCGTCATCCGAGCCTTCGAATCGTTGGGCATCCTCCTGGAGCATGTACCCAACACTGTGCTCAAAGAGTTCGGGGGACTCCTCAGGAGGACATGGTGGGTCTAGGGAAGGGGTGGCTGATGATGCTCTGTCAGTACCCTGAGCCTGGGTGAGAGAGGATGAGGAGGATGAGGAGGGCTTGGTCATCCATTCTACCAAGCCTTCAGCATGATGCGGCTCCACATGTCCAGCTGCCGAAAACAAAGACGCGCGTGTCCCATGGCCACGTGCTGATGACGATGCACGACCACGTCCACGTCCACGGCCACGTCCACTAGAAACAGAGCCTGCCTGCCCTGTGTTCTTGGCTCTGCACGCTCTGCCTCCCCTTGGCGGTCTTCCAGCCATTGTAGTCGGTAGTCCTGTGGGTGCTGCTGAGAAGAAAATATAGGAGCTCTGTGTGATGCCACTAACACACTAGAAGTCCTATGGGTGCTTCTGCAAAGAAAATAGAGGAGCTCTGTGTGATGCCACTAACACACTAGAAGTCCTGTGGGTGCTTATGCAAAGAAAATAGAGGAGCTCTGTGTGATGCCACTAACACACTAGAAGTCCTGTGGGTGCTTATGCAAAGAAAATAGAGGAGCTCTGTGTGATGCCACTAACACACTAGAAGTCCTGTGGGTGCTGCTGAGAAGAATATATAGGAGCTCTGTGTGATGCCACTAACACACTAGAAGTCCTGTGGGTGCTTATGCAAAGAAAATAGAGGAGCTCTGTGTGATGCCACTAACACACTAGAAGTCCTGTGGGTGCTTATGCAAAGAAAATAGAGGAGCTCTGTGTGATGCCACTAACACACTAGAAGTCCTGTGGGTGCTTATGCAAAGAAAATAGAGGAGCTCTGTGTGATGCCACTAACACACTAGAAGTCCTGTGGGTGCTGCTGAGAAGAATATATAGGAGCTCTGTGTGATGCCACTAACACACTAGAAGTCCTATGGGTGCTTCTGCAAAGAAAATAGAGGAGCTCTGTGTGATGCGACTAACACACTTCAAGTCCTATAGGTGCTTCTGGAAGAAAATAAAGGTCTGTGTGATGGGACTAACACACTTCAAGTCCTATAGTTGCTTCTGGGAACAAAATATAGGATCTCTGTGTGATGGGACTAACACACTTCAAGTCCTATAGGTGCTTCTGGGAAGAAAATATAGCTCTGTGTGTGTAATGGGACTAACACACTTCAAGTCCTATAGGTGCTTCTGGGAAGAAAATATAGCTCTGTGTGTGTAATGGGACTAACACACTTCAAGTCCTATAGGTGCCTCTGGGAACAAAATATAGCTCTGTGTGTGTGATGGGACTAACACACTTCAAGTCCTATAGGTGCATCTGGGAAGAAAATATAGCTCTGTATGTGTGATGGGACTAACACACTTCAAGTCCTATAGGTGCTTCTGGGAAGAAAATATAGCTCTGTGTGTGTAATGGGACTAACACACTTCAAGTCCTATAGGTGCCTCTGGGAACAAAATATAGCTCTGTGTGTGTGATGGGACTAACACACTTCAAGTCCTATAGGTGCTTCTGGGAAGAAAATATAGCTCTGTGTGTGTAATGGGACTAACACACTTCAAGTCCTATAGGTGCCTCTGGGAACAAAATATAGCTCTGTGTGTGTAATGGGACTAACACACTTCAAGTCCTATAGGTGCCTCTGGGAACAAAATATAGCTCTGTGTGTGTAATGGGACTAACACACTTCAAGTCCTATAGGTGCCTCTGGGAACAAAATATAGCTCTGTGTGTGTGATGGGACTAACACACTTCAAGTCCTATAGGTGCTTCTGGGAAGAAAATATAGCTCTGTGTGTGTAATGGGACTAACACACTTCAAGTCCTATAGGTGCCTCTGGGAACAAAATATAGCTCTGTGTGTGTGATGGGACTAACACACTTCAAGTCCTATAGGTGCTTCTGGGAAGAAAATATAGCTCTGTATGTGTGATGGGACTAACACACTTCAAGTCCTATAGGTGCTTCTGGGAAGAAAATATAGCTCTGTGTGTGTAATGGGACTAACACACTTCAAGTCCTATAGGTGCCTCTGGGAACAAAATATAGCTCTGTGTGTGTGATGGGACTAACACACTTCAAGTCCTATAGGTGCTTCTGGGAAGAAAATATAGCTCTGTGTGTGTAATGGGACTAACACACTTCAAGTCCTATAGGTGCCTCTGGGAACAAAATATAGCTCTGTGTGTGTAATGGGACTAACACACTTCAAGTCCTATAGGTGCCTCTGGGAACAAAATATAGCTCTGTGTGTGTAATGGGACTAACACACTTCAAGTCCTATAGGTGCCTCTGGGAACAAAATATAGCTCTGTGTGTGTGATGGGACTAACACACTTCAAGTCCTATAGGTGCCTCTGGGAACAAAATATAGCTCTGTGTGTGTGATGGGACTAACACACTTCAAGTCCTATAGGTGGTTCTGGGAAGAAAATATAGCTCTGTGTGTGTGATGGGACTAACACACTTCAAGTCCTATAGGTGCTTCTGGGAACAAAATATAGCTCTGTGTGTGTGATGGGACTAACACACTTCAAGTCCTATAGGTTCTTCTGGGAACAAAATATAGCTCTGTGTGTGTGATGGGACTAACACACTTCAAGTCCTATAGGTTCTTCTGGGAAGAAAATATAGCTCTGTGTGTGTGATGGGACTAACACACTTCAAGTCCTATAGGTGCTTTTGGGAAGAAAATATAGCTCTGTGTGTGTAATGGGACTAACACACTTCAAGTCCTATAGGTGCTTCTGGGAAGAAAATATAGCTCTGTGTGTGTAATGGGACTAACACACTTCAAGTCCTATAGGTGCCCCTGGGAACAAAATATAGCTCTGTGTGTGTGATGGGACTAACACACTTCAAGTCCTATAGGTGCTTCTGGGAAGAAAATATAGCTCTGTGTGTGTAATGGGACTAACACACTTCAAGTCCTATAGGTGCCTCTGGGAACAAAATATAGCTCTGTGTGTGTAATGGGACTAACACACTTCAAGTCCTATAGGTGCCTCTGGGAAGAAAATATAGCTCTGTGTGTGTAATGGGACTAACACACTTCAAGTCCTATAGGTGCCTCTGGGAACAAAATATAGCTCTGTGTGTGTGATGGGACTAACACACTTCAAGTCCTATAGGTGCTTCTGGGAACAAAATATAGCTCTGTGTGTGTGATGGGACTAACACACTTCAAGTCCTATAGGTTCTTCTGGGAACAAAATATAGCTCTGTGTGTGTGATGGGACTAACACACTTCAAGTCCTATAGGTGCTTCTGGGAAGAAAATATAGCTCTGTGTGTGTAATGGGACTAACACACTTCAAGTCCTATAGGTGCTTCTGGGAAGAAAATATAGCTCTGTGTGTGTAATGGGACTAACACACTTCAAGTCCTATAGGTGCCTCTGGGAACAAAATATAGCTCTGTGTGTGTGATGGGACTAACACACTTCAAGTCCTATAGGTGCTTCTGGGAAGAAAATATAGCTCTGTATGTGTGATGGGACTAACACACTTCAAGTCCTATAGGTGCTTCTGGGAAGAAAATATAGCTCTGTGTGTGTAATGGGACTAACACACTTCAAGTCCTATAGGTGCCTCTGGGAACAAAATATAGCTCTGTGTGTGTGATGGGACTAACACACTTCAAGTCCTATAGGTGCTTCTGGGAAGAAAATATAGCTCTGTGTGTGTAATGGGACTAACACACTTCAAGTCCTATAGGTGCCTCTGGGAACAAAATATAGCTCTGTGTGTGTAATGGGACTAACACACTTCAAGTCCTATAGGTGCCTCTGGGAACAAAATATAGCTCTGTGTGTGTGATGGGACTAACACACTTCAAGTCCTATAGGTGCTTCTGGGAAGAAAATATAGCTCTGTGTGTGTGATGGGACTAACACACTTCAAGTCCTATAGGTGCTTCTGGGAACAAAATATAGCTCTGTGTGTGTGATGGGACTAACACACTTCAAGTCCTATAGGTTCTTCTGGGAAGAAAATATAGCTCTGTGTGTGTGATGGGACTAACACACTTCAAGTCCTATAGGTGCTTCTGGGAAGAAAATATAGCTCTGTGTGTGTAATGGGACTAACACACTTCAAGTCCTATAGGTGCTTCTGGGAAGAAAATATAGCTCTGTGTGTGTAATGGGACTAACACACTTCAAGTCCTATAGGTGCTTCTGGGAAGAAAATATAGCTCTGTGTGTGTATGGGACTAACACACTTCAAGTCCTATAGGTGCTTCTGGGAAGAAAATATAGCTCTGTGTGTGTAATGGGACTAACACACTTCAAGTCCTATAGGTGCCTCTGGGAACAAAATATAGGAGCTCTGCCTGCCTGCCACGAACACACTACAAGTCCTATAGGTGCTTCTGGTAACAAAATATAGGAGCTCTGCCTGCCTGCCACGAACACACTACAAGTCCTATAGGTGCTTCTGGTAACAAAATATAGGAGCTCTGCCTGCCTGCCACGAACACACTACAAGTCCTATAGGTGCTACTGGTAACAAAATATAGGAGCTCTGCCTGCCTGCCACGAACACACTACAAGTCCTATAGGTGCTTCTGGTAACAAAATATAGTAGCTCTGCCTGCCTGCCACGAACACACTACAAGCCCCTCTTTCTCAATCAATCTTTGTAACTGAATCTATCTAACTCAATTTCTGTAAGTGAATCTCTCTACCTAACTAAATCGAGCAGAGTGTCACAGAATCAGCCTGCTCAATCTGCGCCGGAACAGCATGTGACCGGCGCAGACGGCGTGGCGGCGTTTTATAGGGGGGGGCGTGTACTACAGCCCCTGAGCTGTAATTGGCTACAGGCGTCCTGCCTGTAGCCAATTATGGCTCTTCGAGTTTCCGGGGCTGTGATTGGCCAAGCATGCGGGGTCACAGTGCATGCTTGGCCAATCATCAGCCAGCAATGCACTGCGTCGGCCGCGCCGGCCGCAATGCATTGCGGGGCCGCGCGCATCACACGAACGTGATGCGAGCGGCCAAAATAGTTCTGGGCTCGCCGAGCGAGCGAACGCCCGGTGCTCGATGCGAACGTGGGTTCGCATCGAGCACCGGGCCCATCCCTAATGGGCACTGATAAGGCAGCACTGATGAAGTGGCACCAATGAGGTGGCACTGATGAGGTGGCACAAATTGGCACTGATGATAGGCACTGATATGTGGCACTGGTATGCAGCACTGATTGGCATTGATAGGTGGCACTCATAGGCACTCATAGGCAGAACTGATGGGCACTAAAAGGCTGCACTGATGGGTGCTTATGGGTGGCTCTGATAGGTGGGCACAGATGGGCACTGGTAGGTGGCACTGATGGACACTGATGGGTGGCACTGATGGACACTGATAGATGGCACTGCTGGGCATCACTGATGAGGAGACATCTGGCAGGCATTAGTAGTGGGCACTCACTGGCACCATTTGTGGGCACAGATTGGCCATAGGGGGCATACCTGGTCACCCATGTGTGGTGGGCATCCCTGGTGGTCCTGGAGGCATCCCTGGTGGTCCAGTGTGCTCTGATAAACAATCAGCACAGACCCCCCCTGCTACTCGCGTCTGTCAGACGTGAGTGAGGAAAAGACGATAAATGTCTCTTCCTGTTTACACTGTGATGAGCCGTGATTGGACATGGCTGATCACGTGGTAAAGAGCCTCCGTCAGAGGTTCTTTACCAAGATCGGTGTAGTGGTGTGTCAGACTAACACGACTTTGGGGGAAGGGGGTCGGGGTCCACCCTGGCCGGTGGTTGTCACACAGATTTCGCCCCTCCTATGTAAATGGGTATCCGGTACATTATACCCCTACCCATTCACCAAAAAAGTGTCAAAAAGTAAAGAGACAGTGTAATTTAAATCCATCGTCAATCATGCTGCCTCGACGGACCCGAAAAAAATAAAAAAGGTAAAAAACTCAGCTTCCATGGAAGGCCCCCCCAGTGACAGCTGTCTATTCAATTTAACAGCTCTTTTATAGGCAAGGGCGGGGCCACCCGCTGACGTATCTAGATGACCCCGCCCCCTCTGACATCTCATGACGCCAGAATGGGCGGGGCCACTCGGTTACATCACCAGGTGGCCCTGCCCTTGCCTATATAACAGCTGTCAATGCGAGGATACAACCGTCGCTGGGAGGCCTCCCATGGAGGTGGAGCTTTTTTCTATTTTTCGGGTCCGTTGGGTGGCGTGATTGAAAATGGATGTACATCGTGGGACACTTTGTTTCCTTTTCTTTTTTAATAAGGGAATTGTCAAAAACTGTCTATTGTGGTTTTTACTTTTTGACACTTTTTTTTACAATGTACCCCTACCCATTCACATAGGGGGCTGGGATCTGGGGGCCCCCCTTGTTAAATGGGGCTTCCAGATTCCGATAAGCCTCCCGCCCTCAGATACTGACAACCACCGGACAGAGTTGTCGGGAAAAGGCCCTTGTCTCCAACAACATGGGGACAAGGTGCTTTGAGGGGCACCCTCCCCATGTTGAGGGCAAGCTGCCTGGTATGGTTGAGGAGGGGGGTGCTCTCTCCTCCCCTCCCTTTCCTGGCCTGCCAGGCTGCATGCTCGGATAAGGGTGTGGTATGGGGGGGTCCCCGCGCAATTCTTTTTTTACATTTTGTCGTGGAATTTACCTTAAAATCTATGCCAGACCCAAAGAGCCAGATATGGATTTTGGGGGGACCCCGCGCCATTTGTTTAAAAATATTTGGTGTGGAGTTCCCCTTAAAATCTATACCAGACCCAAAGGGCCTGGTATGGATTTGGGGGGGGGGGGGGGAGCACGCTGTTTTTTTTCTTAATTATGTCATAGGGTTCCCCTTAACCACTTCAATACACTGTATTATATACGCTGCACTGCACTATATACTCTGCAGTGTATTATGTATATATATATATATATATATATATATATATATATAAAGGTAGTATAGGATCAAACAGTGAAAGCGGTGAAATAAAATACTAAAACAGCGCTAAACAGTAAGATAATAAAATCTTTCCGTGCAAGGTCCGTGGACCTGTGTCATAAACAATAATGTATCAATAGGTAGTCCTTAAGTATTTCTGAGAGACCAGTGAACAGTTCAATCAATAGTGACTTTTCTTGTATTTTGTAGTATTTTTAGGTGTCTATCCAAGCACCGTTATAGTCCTATTAGACAACTTCACCACGTGAGGCACACTCCCCTCAGGGGGTTAAACTCACCAGAATGAAAAATTAAACAGGCCTTAAGATATAGATCATCACCATGGCAACCACTGTACAGGACACGTCACACATCCTCCGTTCAAAAAACAGGTCTGGTCACTTCCTCAGATTAAATACCAGCAGCAAGGAATCGGGGGTTCAGGGGTGCAACAGCTCGCAATAGTAGTCATAAAAAACGGAGAGAATAGCATTCATTGCGTAATCCCGTTTTATTGAAAAACATTAAAAGCAATGAACCCTACAAATTCCCCTTTAAGAAAAAAGCGTACATTATACATTCTTTGTAAACAGCATATAAGAGTAATCACTTGCGTGTGGGGAATGAGATGATAGCAATCCTCCACTTGGCCATAGCAGCAGTAACGTTCCCCCAGGATCAGCGTGTGTGTCTCTGCTGACACTCGCGTCACTTCCGGGTAGGTGGTTAGCGGCGGTGGAGCGCAAACGAAACTTCCGGTCGAACGTCGTGTAGGCCACGCCCTTACGCGTTTCGTCACTTCCTGACTTCAACAGAGGGCGTGGCTACACAGCGTTTCGGCTGGCTTAAGTAATCCCATTGATCGGCAATGTAGCCAATCAGGAAGCACAAAAACCGGACACAATCACCATGGCAATCAAACACCATGGCTCTATACACAGCAGTTACGGGAAATAGAAACATACAACGGCCTCCATCATAGTAGACCTATACCAGCATATGTTCGCATAGTAGGTCTGTTACCATTGGGGGATAGCCGAAGCATCATCTAATCTGCTAGAATAGCTAAAATAAGGTGGACATCTGCACATTGAAAACAAGGGCTGACATAACAGGTGCAGCAATAACCCAATGTGATATTATCTAAAATCATTATTATATGGTAACATTAGTGATAATAGAGTACATATGACGTTCTGTACATACAACATAATAAGTGCATAAATAGAACAATAATTAAATAAATAAAATAAAATAGAGGGACATAGTGTAACGGGGAAACGTAACCCGAGGAGTATTGGAGGAATTAGGAGCTATTAAAAAGGCCGTATATTACAAGAATTAATATATAATAAAATATATTAAAATCCACAAAATATATGTTAAAGAATCAGTGTATGTTAAAACCTTTTATCTCAAACATGATATATATAAAAAATGAATCAATATATATATTAAAAATATTAAAAATATATATGAAAAAATATATATTTTAAAATATTAAAGAGACATATATTAAAAAGGTTTTATATTAAAAATGGAGGAGATGTAATCAGGTGCGGGAATTATCAAAGAGAGAAACAGAATGGATTTTTCTGGTTGACACTCTCTCGCCCAAAGGGTTGAATGTAGATATTAATTGTTTTATCAGTGATTATTAATTAAGACATGTCTTTTGCAGTCTCTATAATATCTATACACTGTTCTATTCTTGAATTTCTCCCAATGTTTGTATCTTTATACTGACCTATAGAAATTAATTTACACTAGATCACCTTGGGTCCCCAGTCACACTAGGATGAGGGATATGCCTCCCTTTTCGAGTGATTGTATAAACACATCAGGGCATGTATCCATATACAATTAATACCCTTGATGGATTTTTATCCATATACGTGAGGGGATGCCACCCCACATCATCATTATACCTTTATCCCTTATTAAATACCGGGATGAGACTGATTCCTGATGCAGTGATCTACATAATACAACACCATTAATCGACAGTCCTTGATGCATTTCTCCTAGACATTTATATATATTTATTATTTATTTAATTTATATACAATATAGAGGCTTGCCTTCATCTTGTTATCCAGATGATGGAGCCATTTATAATCACAAGATGCTATTTATTTATTTATTTGTATATTATCTTCGCACTTTATGTATATTTATACACTATTCTATCAATGAGTTTATAACTACATTTTTAATATAAAACCTTTTTAATATATGTCTTTTTAATATTTTAAAATATATATTTTTTTATATATATTTTTAATATTTTTAATATATATATTGATTCATTTTTTTATATATATCATGTTTGAGATAAAAGGTTTTAACATACACTGATTCTTTAACATATATTTTGTGGATTTTAATATATTTTATTATATATTAATTCTTGTAATATAAGGCCTTTTTAATAGCTCCTAATTCCTCCAATACTCCTCGGGTTACGTTTCCCCGTTACACTATGTCCCTCTATTTTATTTTATTTTATTTATTTAATTATTGTTCTATTTATGCACTTATTATGTTGTATGTACAGAACGTCATATGTACTCTATTATGACTAATGTTACCATATAATAATGATTTTAGATAATATCACATTGGGTTATTGCTGCACCTGTTATGTCAGCCCTTGTTTTCAATGTCTGATATATTGGATAATCCTATCTGATCCATTGGACAACCCTGCCTTGTGTCTTGATTGCTGTTGAACCTTGAACTCCTTGCTCCTCCCATGAACTACCTATATAACCCTTATCTCAGCACTTCCTCTTTGCCAGGTTGTTATGCCTTCTCAGCCAGTGCCTTGCTCTTGTCTTCCCTGCTGCCTTCTGTATTTTGCCACCACTTGTGATCGACCCATGGCTTGTTCCTTGACTACTCGACTGCCTAATCCCAACCTGCAACTACTCGTTACTGACCTTTTGGCTTGTTTACGGACCACTCTGTTGTTTGATCCTTATCTGCTTCTGGACCCCGGCTTGCTCAAACCCTTGTGGGACAAACCTGAGGACCGCGACCTGGTACTAGCACGCAGCTGAATCCATCTCCACCATCAGGAGCTCTTGCGAACACCAGTTAGTACTTAGACTCCGCACCTCAGGTGAGCCTGTGTTATCTGCCAGGGTGACTACCTGTGTACCTATCCTGCTGGTCGGTGGTAGTCCTGCAACTGCTATAGCAACTATATATAGCAACATTATACAGCAAAAGGTCTTCAAGCCGGACGCCTGATCGTGACATGAACACAGCTTTGGCAGCATGGTATATCATGTTTTTACAGATTGTTATCCTCATATTGGTTGATATAATTGTAATTGTATGAGTATAAATATATTTCTTTACTGTGGAAGGTTTTGAAAGAATTTATTGAGAACCATTAATCTAGATTCACCTTTCTCAACCTTCTTAAAATGGAGAAACCTTTGAAATAGCTGGCCAAAGGGAAAACCTGTTATCATTTGCTATATCTATAGCTGATTATACATTGATGGTCAATGAGGGTAATGCTGCTTACCTCCCTCGAGTCAATACTTTTAGAAATAACTTTCGCTACAATTACAGCTGCAAGTCCTTTTGAGGATGTCTCTATCAGCTTTGCACATCTAGAGAGTAACATTTTTGCCCATTCTTCTTTGCAAAATAGCTCAAGCTCTGTCAGATTGGATGGAGAGCATCCGTGAACAGCAATTTCCAAGTCTTGCCACGGATTCTCAATTGGATTTAGGTCTGGACTTTGACTGGGCCATTCTAACACATGAATATGCTTTGAGCTAAACCATTCCATTGTAGATCTGGCTGTATGTTTAGGGTTGTTGTCCTGCTGGAAGGTAAACCTCCACCCCAGTCTCAAGTCTTTTGAGGACTCTAACAGGTTTTCTTCTAAGATTGCCCTGTATTTGGCTCCATCCATCTTCCCATCAACTCTGACCAGCTTCCCTGTCCCTGCTGAAGAAAAGCCTCCCCACAATATGATGCTGCTACCACCATGTTTCACAGTGGGGATGGCGTGTTTAGTGTCATGTGCAGTGTTCGTTTTCCACCACACAGGCCAAAAAATTTTGTTCTCATCTGACCAGAGCACCTTCTTCCACGTTTGCTGTGTCCCCCACATGGCTTCTTGCAAACTGCACACGGGACTTCATATGGCTTTCTTTCAACAATGGCTTTCTTCTTGCCACTCTTCCATAAAGGCCAGATTTGTGGAGTGCATGACTAATAGTTGTCCTGTGGACAGATTCTCTCACCTGAGCTGTGGATCTCTGCAGCTCCTCCAGAGTTACCATGGGCCTCTTGGCTGCTTCTTTGATTAATGCTCTCCTTGTCCGGCTTGTCAGTTTAGGTGGACGGCCTTGTCTTGGACCCTTAGGCTCCATGTACACGTGACGCTTTTTTTTTTTCTTTTGACACCTTGAAACCGGTGTTTAAAACGTTCGTTTAGCCGCGTTTGCATGCCGCGTTTTGCAGCGTTTTACCGCCTTTGCATCTAAAAGCATTTAGTTAAGCTCAAAAAACAGTATTATTTAACTATTTCAGCCATTTTGTGAGACCAGAGTGAGTAGCAGCAGCAGTGACACGCTATATACAAGTACACTGCTGCTCTCTCAGAGCAGCAGTGTACTTGTATTTAGCGTTTCACTTGCCACGTCGCTTGCCACAAGTTACGGATTGTCACTTGACACAAGTTGCGGATTGTCCACTTGCCACGTCACCTGCCACAAGTTGTGGATTGTCCACTTGCCACGTCACCTGCCACAAGTTGCTTGTTCAAATCTAACAACATATGGGTCAAATTCCAATTATACTTCGGATAACAGCAATGCTAGTGGTGTATTGGATTGGATCAAGGGCTCATTAGGGTATATAAATAGTCTATATAAATAATCATTGCAAGCAATTACAATTTTTTAAAATATTTTTTTCATCATTTGCCATAATTTTTGAGATTTTTACTGTCAAAAAAATAGGGCACCTTTTAAAAACACTTATAAACGAAAACACGGCTAAAGGTTGATACCGCGTTTAGCCGCATTTAGCAGTGTTTTGCATCTGAAACTTTGGCGTCTGAACTCATTTTTTTGCCTTTAAAGAAAGGCTGTTAAACGCAATTGCCTAAAAAGGACTGTAAACGAAACTGTGTACATGGTCACATAGGATAACATTGAATGAGTTCAGGGGCAGTTAAAAAAAATGTCTCTGAACGTCCGTTTACCAGCATCAGTGTACATGGGGCCTTAGACTCAAACTGCAGTCTAAATATGTGTCAGATTTACACAGCTGCTTTCTCCTTTTACACCACATAATTTGGGTAG
Source organism: Lithobates sylvaticus (assembly GCA_028564925.1). Taxonomy (NCBI): domain Eukaryota; kingdom Metazoa; phylum Chordata; class Amphibia; order Anura; family Ranidae; genus Lithobates; species Lithobates sylvaticus. Next base: position 135,988,980 of record CM053027.1, read on the forward strand.
AACGTTGCAATTCTCAAATAAATTAAATGCACTAGTTAATATATTCAAAACAAATCGGAGTACTTTGAAAGATCACAGCTATTATCATCTCAAAGTTACCGTACTTATTTATGGAAACAGCCTTGTCATTCTTTAGACATCAAAAGTCCACACTTTGACATAGATACTGACGATATCTCTTATTATCCAAGAATCAAAAATAGCGATGTTAATTAACAGAGGAACATGTAAATATGTTACCACAAATCTAATACATGTCTTTGAAATTACGCGATAATGATCTTTGAATAATCTTTTTTTCTTTAGCTGTCTTAAAAGTCATTCCCATTTCAGGGGATATAATTACATATTTATCTTTACTGCTGAAGTACTATAAAGTCACTTATTATCCTTTAGTTTTTACAGAATCTTCAATCAGTTCCTTTATAACTAAAAGCAATTTATTCTTCATTGCCTTTCTTATTAGCCTATTCATAGCTATTTTACAGCTAACTTAGAAATGGAGACGTGTCATCAATGATGCTGATGACCAGTCATGAATCATTAAAACAGAAATAACCCAAAAATCCTGACATTAACTGAGTCCAGGTACTCAGAAATAAAGAAGCAATTATACAGATTTAAACCACTGTTCAGAACAGGTCTTTGAAAAATATAGGGGCGTTGAACTTTTCATGCACTGTGCTGAAGTAAGCTAATTTTTTTTTTTATTGTAAGGCAAAGTGCAGCCTTCGTTTTCATTTTCTGTGGTCTGTGGATATAAAGGCTACAGAAAAGAGAACACTGAAAAAAATATAAAAGCCAAAAAAAACATAATACCTTTTTTTTCTTTGTTTAAAAAAAATCTAACATTATCTTGTATTAACATTTTAATTTTCTCAGCCTGGCGATTATTCTTTTAAATTTTTCTTTCCTATATCTAGACACAGTGAAATCTAGAGACTAAATTGAGAAACAAATAAGCAGCAGGAATAGAAACTTAAAGTGGAAGTCTCTAACAGTGGCGGCTGGTGTTTTTTTTATTTTGGTGGATCGGTTAGTTGGGTCACCCACATCCTTCCGGGGGGGTTTCTCGATCGGCAGGTTGGTCGGTCATCCAGCCCTGCACTTACCCCATCTAGGTTGCAGGTGGGCAGCGCTCCTACAGGTGAAGGGTGGTGTCTTCTATCACATCACCTCCTCATTTGCATCACGGCAGCTTTCACTGTACGTCTCCTCTCTTCTCCTCCTAGGCATCCAAAAGGATCACCTGTCCTTTCAGCCAATCTGGTGACCGGCTTCCTGATTGGCCAGAAGAAGGATCAGTGTGGCAATAGAGAATATTCATTTGCTATTGTCACACAACAGTTCTCTGCGGCCCGAGCCCACTCTTTTATTGAAGCCCAATAGAGCCTCTGGCTCCAATCACATGCTTCAACCCCCCCCCATTGGAATCCATGTGTCCGGCACCCTGCATGTAGATTAGGGGGCCAGACGCATGGATAGGGGGGCGGCCACTGCTCTCTAAGCTTAAACCCACTCCCACCATCATTGTAAGCCCTATGTTAACTATCCTGTAAAGGAAAGATGTCTATACCTACCTATTCTAAAGGCGCTCATATCCAGTCATGTGATCTCCCCAGCGGCAGGCTTCACAGGAGAAGAGAGAGCACAGACAGTGACATCACCTATAGAGTTACTAAGGGGCATCCATTGTTTCGCATTTTCCTCTTCTCCCTTGAAGCTCACGCTGGTAGTCAATCACATAACTGGACCAAGTGCCCTCGGAATAGGTAAATATAAGCATCTTTCCTTTACAGAAAAGTTAGTATAGGTCTTAGAATGGGAATAGGAGCAGATTTAAGCTTAGATAGTATTAATCTCGGTCTTCAACTTTAAAGGGTTAATAAACCCTTGTTTTTTTGTTAAATAGCAAACATGTCATACTTACCTCCACTGTGCAGTTCGTTTTGGACAGAGTGGTCCCGATCCTCCTCTTCTGGAGTCCCTCAGCGGTGCTAGTAGCCCCTCCACCCAGCGCTCTCCTATGGGACACCCGTGCAGGCGTGCTCCTGAGTCCTGCTTCTGCGTCTATTGACACAGAAAGCCGGACTTGGCCCCGCCCCCCTGGCGCCCGCATCATTGGATTAGATTGACAGCAGTGGGAGACAATGGCTGCGCTGCTATCAATCTATCCAATCAGGACACAAGACACCAGCTAGAGCTAGTGTGCTCGCCCCCAGGGAGAAGAAAATAAGATTCAGGTAAGTAAAACGGGGGCACTGTGGGGCTGCAGCACTACTGAAGGTTTTTCACCATAATGCATAGAATGCATTAAGGTGAAAAAACATGAGGGTTTACCACACCTTTAATTAAATTTTTTATCAATGCATTGCTTGGCAGAAAAAAAAGGTTCACATCAAATGTATCCTATAGCCTGCTTACAACATACAGCATTCTTAAAGAGGTGTATCCCTTAAAAAAATAAAATTTAAAGTCAGCAGCTACAAATACTGCAGCTGCTGACTTTTAATAATCGGACACTTACCTGTTCCAGGGTCCAGCGATGCGGGGGGTCGAAGCTCCGCTAGCCCCCCGATCCGCTCGGCGGCGGCATTGCAACTGTGGGCACCTGGCTGTGGCTTCACAGCCGGGCACCCACTGCACGCCGTGATTGGCCGCACAGTCATCTGGGACACGTGACAGGTCCCAGATGACTGATGAGCCCTTCCTGCGCCGAGGGGAAGTGATGTCACCAGCCGAGGCTATGCAGGAGGCAGACTACGAGGGACCCCATAGTAACAGCCATTTAGAGGTATGTAAAAAAAGGGGGAAACACCACTTTAAGATGTTCAGGGCCACACTATTGTATTCCTGTCCTGGACATGCAATGATGGCATAATTATGGAATATGACATTTTTTTTTTTTTTTTTTTTTTTTAGGATTTGTAAGCCTTTATTTTATTTTTTTTAAGGGGGAAACACCACTTTAAGATGTTCAGGGCCATACTATTGTATTCCTGTCCTGGACATGCACTGATGGCATAATTAAAGCAAAAAAGTACCAACTAAAACTGCAAAATAAATGCTCAAATATATAAGTTGGGCTAAGCCATTAACGTATTGCAGTTGATTTGTCAGTTATTTTTAGGTGTTAAAGTGAGTATTTAAAGTGGAACTGAAATCAAAAAGGCAATATTTGCTATAGGATAGGGAACATCGAGGAAAGTTAATTGTGCCTAAGCACTACTCTACCCTTTCTCTAGACTTTCTCCTGAAAAAATAAAATTTCACATTCTAGTAGGTATAAACTTGGGTTTGACCTGAACTGGATTCTCACCCCAAGCTTGCTAAGACTAGCAGCCAGACGCCAGAGTGCCTGAGATCTCACACCATACAGCTTTGAGAGTGTCAGTACAAGAGTGTCCTTGGAATTTTGGGTAGATGAGGATGCCTAGGCACTCCTGTGCCAACATTCTCATAGTTTTATATTTTAGTGATTTCACCATTGTGTCGCGCACTGTTGTTCTTGCTGGAGGCTCTGTCATGGGGTAGCAAAGACATGTGCTCCTACTAATATGGCTGCCTCAACACAGAGTAACAGTGCAGATGATCAAGGCATGGTATGTCAGTAATGGAGATAGATCAACTGCAGGGAACTATGGCAATACTGCTGACTAGTACTTTGTCCTCTGCCTAGCTTTTTTTGAGGTGCATCTTCCGAAATTGACTTCCTTTTTAGGCACTCCCCCCCCCACACACACACACACATACACAAATCCTCTCCCTCCTTTCTACTACAAATCTTCTTCATCCTAGTCACCCTACCCAGCATAAAATCCCCCTTCTCTCCCAAAACAAATACCCATCCCCAAATACTCTTCCCCCTCCAAACCCCCCAGAACACATTCTGCCCCCCCAATCCACCCTCCCAGCATAAATTCAGATCCACCCCCCCCCCCCCAAAATCTCCCCTCCTGACACAAATCGCCCTCCTAGCACAAATAGTCTACCCCTTCTACCACAAATCCCTCCTCCCCTTTTTCCCAGCACAAATCATCTTCCCCCTCTCAGCACGAATCCTACCCCCCCCCCCCCCCCCCAAATACCCCTTCTAGTACAAAACCTTCTGCTCCAAATTCCCCCAGTACAAACCTTCCACTCTTCCAGCACAAATCCTCTCCCCCCCCCCCCAAATTCTCCTGCTTGTACAAATTATCCCGTACTCCCCAAATCCTTCCTTCTAGCACAAATCCTCTTATTCCCCCAAATCCCCCTTTCTAACCCAAACCACCCCCCCCCCCATTCCCTCTTTAAAGCATAAATCCCCCCTCAACCCCCTCTTCTAGCCAAAATCCTCTTATCCCCCAAACCCCACCTGCAGCACAAATCTTTCTGCTGATACAAATCCTCCCACAGTCATCTCCTCCCAATCCCTCCTTCTAGCACAAATCTTCTTATCCCCCCCAATCCCCCTTCCTAACACACATCCCCCATATCCCTATTCATAGCATAAATAAATCAATTCCCCCTCAACCCCTTCTGCTAGCACAAAACCAATTTTACCCTCCAAACACAAACCCTCCTTTCCTAGTACAATTGCTCTACCCCCCAAACCCCCCCCGCACAAATCCTCTTATAACCCCCTAAATTCACCTTCTTATCACAGACCTCAGATAAAGCGCAGCTCAGTGCCAGGAGATGGCCCTCTTCTTGTTCTGTCATAAAACACATCAGAGCTGTGTTCTGACAATAAAGCTTGGTTCTCTGTTCTGACAATAGAGCTTGGCATACACTATGAGTTTGTTCCGTTCAACCAGCGGGTTAAACATAAAAAACCTCAGATTCCTGCATCCACACAAACAATATGGGTGCAGGGATCTCCCCTGCAGCTCCTTTCTGACAGTGGGGACTCCCAACATTTCCCAGGGTCCTGCCCACTGGCCGTCCCACCAAGTCCTTTAGTGCCTTAGCCCCCCTGACACCTGTACGCTCTCAGCCCCCCTGACACCTGTACGCTCTCAGCCCCCCTGACACCTGTACGCTCTCAGCCCCCCTGACACCTGTACGCTCTCAGCCCCCCTGACACCTGTACGCTCCCAGCACCACTCGCATGTGTATATATGACATGCACGTACATGTACACACATAGAGACATGTGCACACATAAAGACATGTACACACACCCCCCTCCCCCTGCACAACAGCCCTTAAGGTGTAAGGTGTTCCTAGTCCCAGCTCTTGTTTCCACAAGCAGAGGGGTGCACATGCAGGAAATGGCCAGAGGTGGCAGCAAAGAGCCCGATGTCAGCTCATTGAGCTTGCCCACTCACACACATACAGGAGCATCCACTGAGCTCCTCTGCACCCGCCCCTGCCTTCCCACATCCCTGCCAGTTGACTGGGTCCGTCCAGACTCTGGGGCCCCGTACAGGTGTATGGGCTGTACCACCCTGATGGCGGCCCTGCCTCCTGGGTATATCATTTCATACCTTAGATCACAATAAAATAAACCTTTGAAAGCCTGGCCACCCAGTCAATACAGCCTTTGCTCCTCCAGCATTAAATTTTCCACATACAGCTTACTACATACAGTATGCCTGGCTGAGGATGGAGAACTGCCATATATAAGAAAGGCGGTATCTGTTTTCGATTTGGCAAATTCTAAAGATAGACTGCTATTATTACCTATGGCCATTTCCTGTCCTGGTCTGCATAAAGCAATAGCAACACTGAATAAGGAAAGCCCCAGGCAGACTATGCAATTACATTTAGTGATCTGTGGTATGAAATGATATACTTTTTATTGATGCAGAGGTCATGCAGTGAGTATTTTAGGGCTGCCTGGTTTCTTGTTAAAATTCCAGATACCATTGAAAGTTACCATTTCATCCCTCCAGCTCACACTGACATGTCTAACATTTAAATTATCAATATGACATGTTTACTGTATATACTCTATCCCTGGGATGTATTTTAAATTAGAGCTCTATGACTTAATCTCATTTCAATAAATGCAAACTTTACCATATTGATATGGAATGAATATGCCCAAATGAATATAGATCCCCTTTAGTCAGTCCAAAGTGTGTATCCCCTTTAGGCTCGGTTCACATTGCTGCAACAGTAAAGTTGTATGACTTTGCCTGCAACTTTGCCCTGCAACTGCCTTCTGACTTGATCCGAATTGGATGCTATTACAAGGGCTGAAATCGCACCTAAATATTCAGACCAAAGTAGTACAGGAACCTTTTGCGACTTGTGTAGTGTCAGTTAAGATGTCTTCCATAGGGAAACATTGAATTTGACATGTCATGTGACTTGGGGTCTCACAAGTTGGATCCCATGTTGCAGCAATGTGAACTGAGCCTAATGCCGCGTACAAACGATCTGATTTTCCGATGGGAAATGCTGGATGTGAGCTTGTTGGCGATAAGTCCGACCGTGTGTATGCCCCATCGGACATTTATTGGCAGACTTTCTGCCAACAAATGTTGGTTAGCATGTTCTCAAATTTTCCGCCAACAAATATTTGTTGTCGGACTTTCCGATCGTGTGTACACAAGTCCGTTGGACAAAAGTCCAAAGTACAAACACACATGCTCAGAATCAAGGACGAGCCGGAAGCGCTCGGTCTTGTAAAACTTGCACTCGTAATGGAGATATCACGTACGTCTTGTATGTCACTACGTTCATAATTGTTGGCCGACATTTGTGTGACCATATGTATGCAAGACAAGTTGGAGCCAACACACTTCGAACAAAATTCCATGGTTTTGTTGTCGGAAAGTCCGATCGTGTGTACGAGACTTAAGTCCGTCAAATGTGTGCATTCACAAGGCAATAAAGAATTCTTTATCAAACTTGTTTCATAAAGGAAAGAGTATTGTATATAATACAGTAACCCAAAACGACCAATCAAAATGCATCTGCCACTGATCTGATCTGAATAAACTCAAGGAAAGTTGGTCAGCTTTTTACAAACTTGGTACTGCCAAAGAGCAACTTTGTGATAGTTGCAACTATTTTCACAAGACTTTACTTCTTTATAAATCAGAAGCGTCTTTTACTCTGTCAACAAGAGGCTTGAACAAATCTCCTACAGGTAAGTGTCACCCAGGCACCCCACTATCCACATAAAGCATTCAGTGGCCACTAATAAAATAAATGCCTCTCTTTTTTTTAATGTCAGCATTATGATGTAATAAACATAATTGACATTTTTACCGGAAGCACAAACATCGTTCTTTTACATTTCTTTTCATAAAAATACATTTTGTTCTGTGTGGAGTTCTGTTTTTATAAAGTTAAAGTTTAGGCAAAACTTTTCAAGTTTTATATATACACCCTGTTCCAAATTATTATGCAAATTCTATTTCAGTGTCACAAAGATTAAATATTTTGTTTTTCAGTTTAGCTCATGGATGGCATTGTGTCTCACTGCTCTTTTGATCACTAACAACAATCTCGGACACCACTAAAGGAGGGTGTTTCACATTATTAAGCAGAGCACCATTTTCAAGCAATATGGGGAAGAAAAAATTATCTCTTTGTTGCCGAAAAGAGTGAAATAGTTCAATGCCTTGGATGAGGTATGAAAACATTAGGTATTTCAGGAAAACTTAAGGGTGATCATCGCACTATTAAGAGATTTGTGGCTGATTCAGAGCACAGACGGGTTTCGTGCAGATAAAGGCACATTGAGGAAGATTTCTGCCAGATCCATGCATTGGATCAAGAGAGCAGCTGCTAAAACACTATTGCATAGCAGCAAACAGATATTTGAAGCTGCTGGTGCCTCTGGAGTCCCACAGACATCAAGGTGTAAAGTCCTCCAGAGTTTTTCAACTGTGCATAAACTTTCCATTCAGCCACCACTAACCAATGCTCACAAGCATAAATGGCTGCATTGGGCAGAAAAATACATGAAGACTATTTGTCAAACAGTCCTGTTCACTGATGAGTGCCGTGCAACCCTGGATGGTCCAGATGGATGGAGTAGTGGATGGTTGGTGGACAGCCACCCTGTTCCAACAAGGCTGCGACGTCAGCAAGGCGGTGGTGGAGTCATGTTTTGGGCCGGAATCAGGGGAAGAGAGCTGGTCGGCCCCTTTAGGGTCCCTGAAGGTGTAAAGATGACCTCTGCAAAGTATGTGGAGTTCCTGACTGACCACTTCCTTCCCTGGTACAGAAGGAAGAACTATGCTTTCTGTAATAAAATCATCTTCATGCATGAAAATTTACCATCTCATGCTGCAAAGAATACCTCTGCATCAATGGCTGCTATGGGGATAAAAGGAGAAAAAGTCATAGTGTGGCCTCCATCCTACTCTGACCTCAATCCTATTAAGAACCTTTGGAGCATCCTCAAGCAAAAGATTCATGAGGGTGGGAGGCAGTTTACATTCAAACAGCAGCTCTGGGAGGCTATTCTGACATCTTGCAAACAATTTCAAGCAGAAACTGTCCAAAAACTCACTTTCAAGTTCAATGGATGCAAGACTTGTGAAGCTGCTATCAAATACGGTGTCCTATGTTAAAATGTAACGTGACCTGTTAAAATGTTTAAAAAAAAATGTAAATGTTGTTCAAAGTTTGATTGAAATAGCTTTTGATTTCAGTAAATATGCTGCAAACAATGACAATTTTGAGTTCTTTACATCCTATAAAGTTAAAAGTTTTGAAACTTACTGTGCGTATTAATTTGGAACAGTGCATTGTAAGTTTTTTATTTTGAAAACATTTTTTTTTATCATTAGGAGGTTTGTTCAATAAAATTTGAATTGTATGCTTAATAGTTAATAACATGAGAATTATGCTGACTGTTGTTTACATCAATTATTTAGGCAAATGAGAAAAATATCATTGGCATAATAATTTGGAATAGGGTGTAATATGAATGTTTTTTATTACTCCTAGCATTCCCGCTGGGGAGATTAAACCTCACTATTGGTCCTGGTTTTTGGATTTCCCATCACTTTCTGTACCAGAGACAATGGTCTCTGGTACAGAAAGTGATGGGAAATCCAAAAATTTTGAGTTGTCATAGAAATAGGAAAGTAAGTTTCCAAAAAGGACACCTGTTACTGTGACAGCTTGATATCCCCTTACTTTTTAGAGATCACTTCTTACATTCTGCTCTGGGCAGGAAATAAAGTGAAATCTTGACAGAAAAAAATCTGATAGGAGTCTTATCTGTTCCCCACTCTATCCAAGATTTAAAAAAAATTACTTACCTACTCTGCTCTATGCAACAATATTGCACAAAGCGGTGCTCTCCGCTCCTCCTTCCTGCAGTACACCCCCGCCCCCAGGAAGCCAGCTGCTAAGGTGGCACCTGTGCACATGCTCCTGGGCCTGGCTGTGTTCATCCATAGGCACAGCGCAGGTCAGCCTTGCCCCCCCAATCCCTCACAGGATTTGACTGGCAGCAGCCTTATGCCCCGTACACACGGTCGGATATTCCGATGGAAAAAGTCAGATCGGATTATGTTGTCGGAAAATCCGATCGTGTGTGGACTCTAGCTGGCTTTTTCCGTCGGAGCAGGATCTCAAATTTTCCGACAACAAAATCCGATCAGACTTTTTCCGAACGTGTGTTGAAAATTCCGACAGACCAAGTGCCACGCATGCTCAGATCAAATTACGAGACCAAAGCTATTGGCTACTAGCCTCTACGTAGTTCCGTCGTACGCAATGAACATCACCACATTCGGAATGATCAGAATTTCCCGACAACTTTGTCCGACCGTGTGTATGCAACACCAGTGTCGGACAAAATCAGACGGATTTTGTGGTCAGAATTTACGACTGGGTGTACGGGGGCTTAGGCTCTCAGTTTCTCATGTGAGACCAGGAAGGGGAACAGCGGTACTGCAGACAGGACAGCACTGGATCAGTGGAGGAGTCAGTGTCTGGGGGGGCATAACAAATAGTGGGACATTTTTACCGTAATGCAGGTAATGTAAAGTCTTGTTTAACAAAAAAAATAACAAACATGTCATACTTACCTGTGGATTTGCACAGGGCAACCTGGATCCTCCTCTTCTCAGGTCCCTCTTCGCTGCTCCTGCCCCCTCCCTCCTGTCAAGTGCCCCCACAGCAAGAAGCTGGCTATGGGGGCACCCGAGCCGAGCTGCAGCTCTGTGTGTCCATTCAGACACAGAGCTGTGATTTGGTCCTGCCCCCTCCCTCTCCTGATAGTCTAACTGACTTTGACAGCAGCCACTTGGCACCGCTGCTGTGTCTCAGCCAATCATGAGGTATGGCCAAAGGACTTCCCTTGACAGAGATAGGGCTCAGGTAAGTATTAGGGGGCTGAGGGGGGTTGCTGCACACAGAAGGCTTTTTATCTTAATACATAGAATGCATTAAGATAAAAAACCTTCTGTCTTTAAAATGGATATAAACCCCCAAAAAATGTTTTTTAATTAAGGCTTGAACCTTATACAGTATTGGATTTCATGTCATCTGTGCCCAGTCTTGCTCCATACTCCTCCTGTACATTGCTTCTTCTCTTCTGAGTATCGCTCCATGCTTTTCCTGTACATCGCTTTATCTCTTTCGTTCTTCAGACTAACTAGCACTGTAGGCCTGACACTGACTCAGCCAGGCCTAAAGCAAATGCCCTACACAGGCAGGGACTGCTGGCCCCTATGGTGTAGCAAAAAGAAAATAGTAAATTCTGGTACTAGCTGTTCCGCATGCGGCTACTGATCCCAGTCAGTCCTCTTCAGGCCCTGCCAGCCCTCCTGGCTGCAGCTGCCTGACTCCACTGCCCACAACACCACAGTCCTCTCCTCTGGTTCTGCACCCATCTCTGACTGCACTCTCCCAGTCCTTTCAGGTGTGCCTCTCCAGTCCTCCCGACTGTGCATGCCACTCACCAGCCCTCTTGGCTGCATCCAATGGTTCCTCTCCCTGAAGACTTGCCCGGCAGTACTCTCTCCTGCTGTCCTCTCTTGCTCCCCCTGTGTCTCCTGTCCAGGACACCTCCACGTTTTCAAGGAGTGCCCTGTCCGCACCCTAGCCCAGGCCCAAGGTCACCCCCCCCAGACTGGAGAGCTCTCTCCAAGGCCCCGACCGCCTCAGTACACCATCTCCAACTCCTCCACCTGACAACTTCTCCCAAACTGGGCTCACCTGGGTATTTGAGGAGGCCTGCCCCCTGCCAATTCCAAGTTGAAGATTGGTCAGGGCTCCTCAGAATACCACAGGCAGCTCTGCATCCCCTCTCCTCCTCTCTTTCTAGAACCTAATGGAGAGCTATGGAAAGAAGAGGGAGGTCTTGGTGATGCTGCCTGTGAGTCACTCAGCTTCTACCCTGAGCCACTCCCAGCCCAGATCAAACAAAAACAAACAGGCCTGGCTGCTAGCCAGGCTGGCCAAAATGTACCTACACTAACAGCTCTCACTCTAGAACCTACACTACTAGAGGGTGCTACAATTTGCATAAAATATTGAGCGTTGACTTAAAGGGGTGTGGTTTAATACAATTTGAGATGACTAGTGCAGAATGTGGTAATGTTAAATAGGGAATGTACAGTGCAGAGTGGGCGGCAGTGGGTAGTATATGCAGGAGAGGGGTGTGGAGTGTATGGAGGTGAAGAGTATGTGCAGGAGAGGATTGTGGAGTGTATGGAGGTGTGTAGTATGTGCAGGAGAGGAGTGCGGAGTGTACAGTGGTTGGTATTATGTGCAGGATGGTGTCAGTAGGACAGTGTCAGTAGTTTATTATTTTATTTTATAATTCATTTTTCTTTTGTAAATTTTTTTTTTCAAAATGCTTTTTTGGGACCTGTGGGTGGTGTTAGTAAAGCAATGGACAGTGTTTTTTTTTTTTTATTATTTTTTCAAATTTTTATACAATTTTTTACAATGATGGGGGGTGGGGTTTTATTTTTAAATATATTTTTGTCACAGTGCTTTTGGATAGGTGGTGGGGGGATGGGGCAGTGGACGGTGTCCACTGCCCCATTAACAGCCAAATTTGAAAGGGAATTCCAATACCTATAATTTAATAGTTGGTTATTATGTTAGTTAGTTATTATTTCGAATTTTTGGATTTTTGTTCTTTCAAATTTTCTAAATTTCGAATTTACGAATTAAAAATTTAGAATTTTCGCATTTCTGAATTTTTACGAATTTTAGAATTTACAAAAAAAAACAAAAAATGAATTAAGCGAACAAACACATTTTTCGGCAGTGCACATGTCTACTGGACATCCATGTGTGCAGAAGTGGCAGAGGGCCGTGGGTGCACTCTGCTTTTACCCAGAACACGCTCTGCCTCTCCTGTGCACGCTCTGGCCAAGCGGAGTGTAGAGGTGGGTGGGAAGTCTGCTGGCGTCACTACACTGCCCACCGAGCGCCAGATAACAGATCTGCCCACTGAATCCGGAGTTTTTGGGGGCTCTAAATAGAGAAAGGGGAGATATTTCAAATGCTCTTACAGTTATAACAAACAATGTAACTGGGATCTTTACAAAATAGTTAATACAAAAATAGGTTTGTGGTCTACTTCAAGCAGTTATATGTTCAATTTACAAATTACAAATATAATAATTATTAGTAAGGTCTCGTTCACAATTTTATAGTAATGTTACAGGACAATCAAAGGAAATGACAGCAATCAGAAAGCATTATTCTATCTGAAGGCTGATTAATCACCTAGTTAATTTTACAATAGTTGGATTGAATATAGCAAATACATTTTTGCAAGTAAAATTTGTGTATCTTTATATTCTAAGCAGAAATGCAAACAGTTGCAAGGGTACAGCTGACTATGTTCCTGGAGTTTTCAGAGATGCGGTCAAGACTCAAAAACGTTATGGATATTAAAACTTATATTCATATTTATTGGTAATATAGGTGGCAAGTAGGCTAAAAAAGACACATTGGATCAACATCAACCTCCTGAAGATTCTTTTAATGTGAATGAAGAGAAAAACAAAACTAAAAATCTTATGCATCTATCCGGTTGCAAAACAAAGATAGAGCAGCGCCATCTAAGTGCAGCAATGTGATGACATTTATTCCAAAGATGCCAATTAATTAAAAACTCACATGATAAACAAGGTAACAGCGCATGTGGAAATATATGGTGGTTCATCCACTCCAGGGGAGGACAAGCTGCAATCAGGAGGAAAGAAAGCAACTAGTTTTGGCTATGCTGGTGGCTCCCAGCTCTTCCAGGGACTCAGATAAGCTCAAATGCAGTCACTGACATCACATCCGGATGGAGAGTGGGGAGGTGCACGCGTTCGGAGCATGCGTGCTCCTTCATCGGGCAATAGATGCAGCCATATTGGGAGAGGTATAAATAGAGAGTCTAATTGGCCGGACGTATCGGTGCAGTACCATGGTAACTGCACAAAGTTAATCAATGCTAAAATTGTATGCACTGAAGTGAAGAATAGTACAAAAATTGCACAGAGTGAACTAGTATCTAAAAACTACATTAAAACACTTTATAAAGTTTAAAACTTCTAAGGGCATCTAAGAGCATATTAAGACAGATACAATTTAAATAACACAATGGAAATACTAGTGGTAACGGGGACAATGAAAGATAGATATATTGCTTAAGAAAATATATTAAGAAAATGAAAGTAAAGATAAAAATAAAAGATAAAAATAAGAATAAAATAAAATACAATTTAAATAAAAAAATTAAAAATAAAGGAAATCAGTTGATTCATGGGGGGTACATAAAGTACTTACTATTGCAGGGTGTCTGGGAAAGAAATAGGACCGTAAGGGTCCTTAACCTAAAATAATTAATATTGACAGGTATTAGCTGAGTAGTTGGTGTGAAATACGTATGATACACATGATAGCACAATAGGGTAAATAGTGGATGGTAAAGTAGGTAATGATGGTGAATATTGGCTGGTGAAATGGAGGCTAAAATAGTTATGGAGCTCTGGATGGTGATGATTAAAGTAGGGGTTGAATTCCAGCTCCTCGTTCAGCCCACCAGGCACCAAGGTGTCCAGCCGGTATATCAGTAGTACTCCCGGGTAGGGATGGGCCCGGTGCTCGATGCGAACCCACGTTCGCATCGAGCACCGGGCGTTCGCTCGCTCGGCGAGCCCAGAACTATTTTGGCCGCTCGCATTACGTTCGTGTGATGCGAGCGGCCCCGCAATGCATTGCGGCCGGCGCGGCCGGCGCAGTGCATTGCTGGCTGATGATTGGCCAAGCATGCACTGTGACCCCGCATGCTTGGCCAATCACAGCCCCGGAAACTCGAAGAGCCATAATTGGCTACAGGCAGGATGCCTGTAGCCAATTACAGCTCAGGGGCTGTAGTACACGCCCCCCCCTATAAAAGGCCGCCACGCCGTCTGCGCCGGTCACATGCTGTTCCGGCGCAGATAGAGCAGGCTAGATCTGTGACACTCTGCTGGATTTAGTTAGTTAGAGAGATTTACTTAGAGAGATTGAGTTAGATAGATTCATTCATTTAGATTGATTTAGAAAGAGGGGCTTGTAGTGTGTTCGTGGCAGGCAGGCAGAGCTCCTATATTTTGTTCCCAGAAGCACCTATAGGACTTGTAGTGTGTTCGTGGCAGGCAGGCAGAGCTCCTATATTTTGTTCCCAGAAGCACCTATAGGACTTGTAGTGTGTTCCTGGCAGGCAGGCAGAGCTCCTATATTTTGTTCCCAGAAGCACCTATAGGACTTGTAGTGTGTTCGTGGCAGGCAGGCAGAGCTCCTATATTTTGTTCCCAGAAGCACCTATAGGACTTGTAGTGTGTTCCTGGCAGGCAGGCAGAGCTCCTATATTTTGTTCCCAGAAGCACCTATAGGACTTGTAGTGTGTTCGTGGCAGGCAGGCAGAGCTCCTATATTTTGTTCCCAGAAGCACCTATAGGACTTGTAGTGTGTTCCTGGCAGGCAGGCAGAGCTCCTATATTTTGTTCCCAGAAGCACCTATAGGACTTGTAGTGTGTTCCTGGCAGGCAGGCAGAGCTCCTATATTTTGTTCCCAGAAGCACCTATAGGACTTGTAGTGTGTTCGTGGCAGGCAGGCAGAGCTCCTATATTTTGTTCCCAGAAGCACCTATAGGACTTGTAGTGTGTTCCTGGCAGGCAGGCAGAGCTCCTATATTTTGTTCCCGGAAGCACCTATAGGACTTGTAGTGTGTTCCTGGCAGGCAGGCAGAGCTCCTATATTTTGTTCCCAGAAGCACCTATAGGACTTGTAGTGTGTTCCTGGCAGGCAGGCAGAGCTCCTATATTTTGTTCCCAGAAGCACCTATAGGACTTGAAGTGTGTTAGTCCAATCACACAGAGATCATATATTTTGTTCCCAGAAGCACCTATAGGACTTAAAGTGTGTTAGTCCAATCACACAGAGATCATATATTTTGTTCCCAGAAGCACCTATAGGACTTGAAGTGTGTTAGTCCAATCACACAGAGATCATATATTTTGTTCCCAGAAGCACCTATAGGACTTGAAGTGTGTTAGTCCCATCACACAGACCTATATTTTCTTCCCAGAAGCACCTATAGGACTTGAAGTGTGTTAGTCCCATCACACAGAGATCATATATTTTCTTCCCAGAAGCACCTATAGGACTTGAAGTGTGTTAGTCCAATCACACAGAGATCATATATTTTGTTCCCAGAAGCACCTATAGGACTTGAAGTGTGTTAGTCCCATCACACAGAGATCATATATTTTCTTCCCAGAAGCACCTATAGGACTTGAAGTGTGTTAGTCCAATCACACAGAGATCATATATTTTGTTCCCAGAAGCACCTATAGGACTTGAAGTGTGTTAGTCCCATCACACAGACCTATATTTTCTTCCCAGAAGCACCTATAGGACTTGAAGTGTGTTAGTCCAATCACACAGAGATCTTATATTTTGTTCCCAGAAGCACCTATAGGACTTGAAGTGTGTTAGTCCCATCACACAGAGATCATATATTTTCTTCCCAGAAGCACCTATAGGACTTGAAGTGTGTTAGTCCCATCACACAGAGATCATATATTTTCTTCCCAGAAGCACCTATAGGACTTGAAGTGTGTTAGTCCCATCACACAGAGATCATATATTTTCTTCCCAGAAGCACCTATAGGACTTGAAGTGTGTTAGTCCAATCACACAGAGATCATATATTTTGTTCCCAGAAGCACCTATAGGACTTGAAGTGTGTTAGTCCCATCACACAGAGATCATATATTTTCTTCCCAGAAGCACCTATAGGACTTGAAGTGTGTTAGTCCCATCACACAGAGATCATATATTTTCTTCCCAGAAGCACCTATAGGACTTGAAGTGTGTTAGTCCAATCACACAGAGATCATATATTTTGTTCCCAGAAGCACCTATAGGACTTGAAGTGTGTTAGTCCCATCACACAGACCTATATTTTCTTCCCAGAGGCACCTATAGGACTTGAAGTGTGTTAGTCCCATCACACAGAGATCATATATTTTCTTCCCAGAGGCACCTATAGGACTTGAAGTGTGTTAGTCCAATCACACAGAGATCTTATATTTTGTTCCCAGAAGCACCTATAGGACTTGAAGTGTGTTAGTCCCATCACACAGAGATCATATATTTTCTTCCCAGAAGCACCTATAGGACTTGAAGTGTGTTAGTCCCATCACACAGAGATCATATATTTTCTTCCCAGAAGCACCTATAGGACTTGAAGTGTGTTAGTCCAATCACACAGAGATCATATATTTTGTTCCCAGAAGCACCTATAGGACTTGAAGTGTGTTAGTCCCATCACACAGAGATCATATATTTTCTTCCCAGAAGCACCTATAGGACTTGAAGTGTGTTAGTCCCATCACACAGAGATCATATATTTTCTTCCCAGAAGCACCTATAGGACTTGAAGTGTGTTAGTCCCATCACACAGAGATCATATATTTTTCTTCCCAGAAGCACCTATAGGACTTGAAGTGTGTTAGTCCAATCACACAGAGATCATATATTTTGTTCCCAGAAGCACCTATAGGACTTGAAGTGTGTTAGTCCCATCACACAGACCTATATTTTCTTCCCAGAGGCACCTATAGGACTTGAAGTGTGTTAGTCCCATCACACAGAGATCATATATTTTGTTCCCAGAAGCACCTATAGGACTTGAAGTGTGTTAGTCCCATCACACAGAGATCATATATTTTGATCCCAGAAGCACCTATAGGACTTGAAGTGTGTTAGTCCAATCACACAGAGATCATATATTTTGTTCCCAGAAGCACCTATAGGACTTGAAGTGTGTTAGTCCCATCACACAGACCTATATTTTCTTCCCAGAGGCACCTATATGACTTGAAGTGTGTTAGTCCATCACACAGAGATCATATATTTTGTTCCCAGAAGCACCTATAGGACTTGAAGTGTGTTAGTCCCATCACACAGAGCTCCTCTATTTTCTTTGCAGAAGCACCCATAGGACTTCTAGTGTGTTAGTGGCATCACACAGAGCTCCTCTATTTTCTTTGCAGAAGCACCCATAGGACTTCTAGTGTGTTAGTGGCATCACACAGAGCTCCTATATTTTCTTCTCAGCAGCACCCACAGGACTTCTAGTGTGTTAGTGGCATCACACAGAGCTCCTCTATTTTCTTTGCAGAAGCACCCATAGGACATCTAGTGTGTTAGTGGCATCACACAGAGCTCCTATATTTTCTTCTCAGCAGCACCCACAGGACTTCTAGTGTGTTAGTGGCATCACACAGAGCTCCTCTATTTTCTTTGCAGAAGCACCCATAGGACTTCTAGTGTGTTAGTGGCATCACACAGAGCTCCTCTATTTTCTTTGCAGAAGCACCCATAGGACTTCTAGTGTGTTAGTGGCATCACACAGAGCTCCTATATTTTCTTCTCAGCAGCACCCACAGGACTTCTAGTGTGTTAGTGGCATCACACAGAGCTCCTCTATTTTCTTTGCAGAAGCACCCATAGGACTTCTAGTGTGTTAGTGGCATCACACAGAGCTCCTCTATTTTCTTTGCAGAAGCACCCATAGGACTTCTAGTGTGTTAGTGGCATCACACAGAGCTCCTATATTTTCTTCTCAGCAGCACCCACAGGACTTCTAGTGTGTTAGTGGCATCACACAGAGCTCCTCTATTTTCTTTGCAGAAGCACCCATAGGACTTCTAGTGTGTTAGTGGCATCACACAGAGCTCCTCTATTTTCTTTGCAGAAGCACCCATAGGACTTCTAGTGTGTTAGTGGCATCACACAGAGCTCCTATATTTTCTTCTCAGCAGCACCCACAGGACTTCTAGTGTGTTAGTGGCATCACACAGAGCTCCTCTATTTTCTTTGCAGAAGCACCCATAGGACTTCTAGTGTGTTAGTGGCATCACACAGAGCTCCTCTATTTTCTTTGCAGAAGCACCCATAGGACTTCTAGTGTGTTAGTGGCATCACACAGAGCTCCTATATTTTCTTCTCAGCAGCACCCACAGGACTTCTAGTGTGTTAGTGGCATCACACAGAGCTCCTATATATTCTTCTCAGCAGCACCCACAGGACTACCGACTACAATGGCTGGAAGACCGCCAAGGGGAGGCAGAGCGTGCAGAGCCAAGAACACAGGGCAGGCAGGCTCTGTTTCTAGTGGACGTGGCCGTGGACGTGGATGTGGTCGTGCATCGTCATCAGCACTTGGCCATGGGACACGCGCGTCTTTGTTTTCGGCAGCTGGACATGTGGAGCCGCATCATGCTGAAGGCTTGGTAGAATGGATGACCAAGCCCTCCTCATCCTCCTCATCCTCTCTCACCCAGGCTCAGGGTACTGGCAGAGCATCATCAGCCACCCCTTCCCTAGACCCACCATGTCCTCCTGAGGAGTCCCCCGAACTCTTTGAGCACAGTGTTGGGTACATGCTCCAGGAGGATGCCCAACGATTCGAAGGCTCGGATGATGATACCCAGCTTGAGGAATCTGGCAGTACTGTTCCACCAGCTGCAGCTTACTGCCAGGTTTGCTCTAGTGGTGAAGAGGGAGGGGATGATGAGGTCACTGACTCCACGTGGGTGCCTGAAGGGAGAGAGGATGAGGAGGAGGACGAGGAGGAGGAGGATGCGGCGTCACATGTCCAACGAGGCAGGGTGCCCCCTGGAGGCCAGGTAGAGGCCAGCACAGCAACTGTACAACACCGCAGAGCTCCGCCTGTGCAGGGCGCTGCCTCTGCACGTTATCAGAAAAGTTCTTTGGTGTGGGCCTTTTTTGAGACGAGTGCAGCAGATCGCACCACTGCTATTTGCAATATTTGTCTCAAGCGTATCTCGCGTGGCCAAAACATCAGCCGCTTGGGCACCACAAGCATGACCAGACATATGGCGACCTGCCATGCAGCTCGTTGGCAGGCACACATAAAAGACCCACACCAAAGAACTAAGCGGACTCCTTGCTCCTCCTCAGCTGGGATCTCCATCCCCACTACACCTTCAGTCCTCTCTGAAAGCTGCTCTGAGAGGACTGAAGGTGTAGAATTAGGTGTGTCACAACCAAGTACTTGCAGTACACCGACGTCCGATTGCAGCAGGCAAATTTCCCTGCCCCAGCTGCTGGACCGTAGAAAGAAGTACACTCCCAGCCATCCACATGCCCAGCGGTTGAATGCTAGCCTGGCTAAATTGCTAGCACTTCAACTGCTGCCTTTTCAGTTGGTAGACTCGGCCCCCTTCCGTGAGTTTGTTCAATGTGCGGTTCCTCAGTGGCAGGTTCCCAAACGCCACTTTTTCTCACGGAAGGCGATTCCGTCTCTCTACCGGCATGTGGAGGGCAATGTCCATGCCTCGCTGGACAGGGCGGTCAGCGGTAAGGTGCATATTACCGCTGACTCATGGTCCAGCAGGCATGGACAGGGACGGTACCTTTCTTTCACGGCCCATTGGGTCACTCTATTGGCAGCTGGGAGGGATGCAGGACAAGGTGCAGTAGTGTTGGAGGTTGTTCCGCCACAACGCCTCCAAAACGCTACTACTGCTACTGGTTGTGACACACCTCTCTCCTCCACCCCCTCCTCTTCTTCTTCCTCCAGTGCTCTGTCCTTGGAACCAGCGGTGCTCCGTAGGCGTACAAGGGGCTACGCAAGTACGCAGGCAAAAAGATGCCATGCCGTGCTTGCGCTGGTGTGTTTGGGGGACAGGAGCCACACTGGGCCAGAGGTTCTGGCAGCTCTGCAGGGGCAGGCCGAGAGGTGGTTGACGCCACGTCAGCTTAAGCCAGGAATGGTCGTTTCTGACAATGGCACCAACCTCCTCTCCGCCCTGCGACAGGGGCAGCTCACCCATGTGCCCTGCATGGCTCACGTCCTCAACCTGGTGGTGCAGCGGTTCTTGGGCAGGTTCCCAGGCTTACAGGATGTCCTGAGGCAGGCCAGGAAAGTCTGTGTGCATTTCCGCCGATCTTATAATGCCAGTGCTCGGCTGACTGAGCTGCAAAAGGAGCTGAACCTGCCCAAGAACCGCCTAATATGTGACATGCCCACCAGGTGGAACTCAACGTTGGCCATGCTGCAGCGACTGCACACGCAGCAGAGGGCCATCAATGAGTACCTTTGCGACTACGGCACCAGGACAGGGTCAGGGGAGCTTGGTTTTTTTTCCCCACGTCAGTGGAGCATGATCAGGGATGCATGCACTGTCCTCTCACCATTTGAGGAGGCCACGAGGATGGTGAGCAGTGACAGTGCATGCATCAGTGACACTGTCCCTCTTGTCCACCTGTTGGAGCATACGCTGCGTGGGATAATGGACAGGGCACTTGAGGCAGAACAGAGGCAGGAAGAGGAGGACTTCCTTGCCTCTCAAGGCCCCCTTTATCCGGACAGTGTTCCTCCTGTCCCACCCATCACACAGGAAGAGGATGAGGAGGAGGAGGAGGAGGAGGAGGAGGAGGAGGAGGAGGAGGATTGTGTGAGCATGGAGGTGGAGCCTGGCACTCAGCATCAGCAGCAGCAGTCTTTTAGGGATGATGTACAGTCCCAACAAACCAGTGGACTTGTACGTGGCTGGGAGGAGGTGGCTGGCGATCATGTCATCCTCAGTGACCCAGAAGACTCCGGACCGAATGCCTCAGCTAACCTACGCTGCATGGCCTCCCTGATCCTGCAAAGCCTGCGGAAGGATCCTCGTGTTCTTCGGATCAAGGAGAGGGACCATTACTGGCTGGCCACTCTCCTTGATCCGCGGTACAAGGGTAAGGTTGCGGACCTTATCTTGCCGTCGCAGAGGGAGCAGAGGATGAGACATCTCAGGGAGGCCTTGCAGAAAGGTCTGTGCAACGCGTTCCCAGAAACTGGGAGGCTACAAACTCCTGGTCCTGGGCGACGAGTAGCTGAGGCTTCGGTCAGTAGCCGAAGGAGCGGTGGGGAAGGTGGACGTCTGACCGATGCGTTCAGACAATTTTTTAGTCCGCAGCCCCAAGGTATGATCGGTTCCAGCAACCATCGCCAGCGTCTGATATACATGGTGCAGGAATACCTTGGGGCAAGGTCAGACTTGGACACCTTTCCCACCGAAAATCCTCTGGCTTACTGGGTCCTGAGGATGGATCACTGGCCAGAGCTTGCACAGTATGCAATTGAGCTACTGGCCTGTCCTGCCTCCAGCGTTCTGTCCGAACGCACATTCAGTGCTGCTGGAGGATTTGTGACTGATCATAGGGTGCGCCTGTCCACCGCCTCGGTTGATCGACTGACCTTCATCAAAATGAATCAGTCTTGGATCACCACCAGCTACCAGGCACCTGAGGCGGATATAACCGAATAATTTTTAATGTCACATCACATCCCTTCAAGACTGCCTATGCTGATGCTGAGTGACTGTCCTCTTATGTTCACTGACTATCCTCTTCCTCCTCCTCAATGATCCATGCCACCACACCAGTGCCTAAGGCACAATTTTTCAGCCCCTGTTTAACAGGGGCGTGTACATACAATTTTTATAAAAAAATGCTTCGCAACACTGTGCTCCAAGTACAGTATCTGTGAGGGGTTGCAGTGTTGTGGCACCAGCACCAGTGCCTAAGGCACAATTTTTCAGCCCCTGTTTAACAGGGGCGTGTACATACAATTTTTATAAAAAAATGCTTCGCAACACTGTGCTCCAAGTACAGTATCTGTGAGGGGTTGCAGTGTTGTGGCACCAGCACCAGTGCCTAAGGCACAATTTTTCAGCCCCTGTTTAACAGGGGCGTGTACTTACAATTTTTTTAAAAAAATGCTTCGCAACACGTGTGACTGCTGTGCTCCAAGTACAGTATCTGTGAGGGGTTGCAGTGTTGTGGCACCAGCACCAGTGCCTAAGGCACAATTTTTCAGCCCCTGTTTAACAGGGGCGTGTACATACAATTTTTATAAAAAAATGCTTCGCAACAATGTGCTCCAAGTACAGTATCTGTGAGGGGTTGCAGTGTTGTGGCACCAGCACCAGTGCCTAAGGCACAATTTTTCAGCCCCTGTTTAACAGGGGCGTGTACTTACAATTTTTTTAAAAAAAATGCTTCGCAACACGTGTGACTGCTGTGCTCCAAGTACAGTATCTGTGAGGGGTTGCAGTGTTGTGGCACCAGCACCAGTGCCTAAGGCACAATTTTTCAGCCCCTGTTTAACAGGGGCGGGTAATTACAAATCTTGATCTAATAGTTCACAGCAGGGCCCATTCCTGCGCCCACCAAGAGTAACTATGAGGGCCTACAGTCTTGTGGCAACACCGTCCACCACCACCGCCAAAGGCCCAATTTTTCTGCCCTGTTCATCAGGTGCTTGCAATTACAAATCTTGATCTAATAACTCACAGCAGGGCCCATTCCTGCGCCCACCAAGAGTAACTGTGAGAGCTTACAGTCTTGTGGCAACACCGTCCACCACCACCCCCAATTTTTCTGCCCTGTTCAACAGGTGCATGCAATTACAAATCTTGATCTATTAACTCACAGCAGGGCCCATTCCTGTGCCCACCAGTCTTGTGGCTACACCAACATCTAATAGGGCAAATTTCTGCAGAGTATATACGCCAGGCCCCTACTTTCATACATCCAACTTACAAACGACTCCTACTTGCAAATGGAAAGAGAAAACAGGAAGTGAGAGGAAATCTACCCCTAGGAAGGGAAATTCTATGCTGTTAGATTTAATTTGGGAAAAAGGTATCTCCTCTCTACTGATACTTTATCACCAATCCTTGTTTCAATTAAAACCCCACTTTTCCAAAAACATTTGTCATTGGGACGGAAAGTGAGGTGACATGTTCTGAACAGATGTGCAAAGACAGCAAATGTTACAGGGGTGATAACCCCTCCCTATGTTCTCCAAAAAGCTTAAAAATAGATTTTTTTGGGATGGAGCTACACTTCATAATGTACCTGTTCAGATTCTACTTAAGAACAAACCTAAAGCCGCAAGTGGTTTTAAATGGCTTCTTTTTTTCCTTTAAAAATGTCATTTTGTGCAAGGACAGTTCTAAACACGGGAAACACATGCCACTTCACAGGCATACTTTAGACACCCCCCAGGTACCATATTTAAAGGAAAATTTCACTTTTTTTTTTCACTTTATGCATCATTAAAATGACTGCTCCCGAAAAAACGTTAGTTTTAAAAGTTCTTTTTGCATTGATATATGTCCCCTGGGGCAGGACCCGGGTCCCCAAACCTGTTTTATGACATTAACATGCATATTGGCCGTTGTAATTAGCACTTTTGATTTCGAACGTTCGCGTCCATTATAACGTATAGGGTTCGAAAATTCGCGCGAACTTTCGGTCGGTTCGAAGGTTCTGGTGCGAACCGAACCCGGGGTGTGTTCGGCTCATCCCTACTCCCGGGCAAACAGGCGCCTGAAAAAATGATTGGGTATGGCTTCAATCACCCAAACTCTAAGTTCCAAAGAGGATGGTGGCAGCTTTTGTAGTGCAGGTAAGAGTTACCTGCAGTGCGTTTATTATAGTTTTGGGCATATATGATCCCATTGTCATGGCTCAATGACAGATCGAGGAAGGCTAATGAGTTGTCATCACATACTGAGGTGAATGATAAACCCATATAATTAGCATTACAATGTGACATGAATTGTTGGACTAGCGATTTTGGGCCATCCTAAATGATAACTAAATCATCGATGTATCCCCCGCAAAATACCAGGAGAAAGAGGAGAAAGGGTTATTGTGCGAGACATAGCATTTTTCCCACAGATCCATGGTGGGATTGGCATAGCTGGGGGCAAAATTAGATGGGAAAGATTAGAAGATGAAATATGGGGATTTTGCTGACATAAACGAAGTATAGACAACCTGGTAAAAAGTTTGGATATATGGTCCTTTATCGAAAGTGGGGTTGAAGACTGACTTGGGACAAAAGAAGGTGTGTTAAATAGGTGGGGAAGTAGGTGCATGTTGGGTTAAGAGATTGAAAAATATTGATCTTTGTCTTCAGTATATAACTGTTCTAGTAAGGCCAGATCTGTCAAATCGGAGGATGTGGGTTCTGGAGCTGTGTCAAGGGGTGGATCTGGCTCCAGGGTGACCCCCTAGGTGGTTCTCCTGTTTAAGAGCTTTCATGGTAAAGTAACGTTTAAATGTGAGGTTTCTAGTAAACCTGTTAAGGTCCATGAAAAGCTGAAATGGATTAGGTACTGCTGAAGGAGCAAAAGTTAAACCTCGACTCAATAAGGAAATTTACAGTAGGAAGATCAAGAGGATCCACATTGGATAACAGTGCTGTCCCCAACTGGAGCAGCTCTATGGGAGACAATGTGGATGGGGGAATGGAAGGGGAAATGTCAGCAACCATATGCAATATGGTGACGGTGAAGAGTGATGGATACTAGAGAGCCAGAGTGGCTTAGGTTCAATAGTAGTGAAAACAGGAGAAAGAGGATCTGGGTTATTCTTGTTATGAGAGCAAGACTCAATAGCCGAGTAAGTGAAGTGTAGGCACTAGGGACCTTCGGGGGTCTATATATGGATGGACCTTTTACTTATAGATGGACCCTGCATTTTTAGAGGAAAGGTGATTAGGCTGAGGCTTGGAGAATGAACTGTGAACAGAATGTGACTGGGGTGGAGGATGTCTGATGTGGGACCTGGATGGACCACAGTGGGGTGGCAGGGGTTGGTCTCTAGTGCGTCGGAGGTCAGGACGCAAAGAAAGAAGTGGCATGGGTTTGGAAGAATGGTGCGGAGGATCTCCAAATGCAGGGATAAGTGCTGAGGATTTGGGAGCATGTGTGGGATCTCGAAGTGGGGAAGGGGTCATTTTCCAGCAAAAATGTGGTTGGTGTTATAGTCATCGAGATCCCTACGAAATGTGCTTAATTTGACTCTGATGATATTATCTTCCTCACGTTTGATGTTAAGTTTGAATTTATCATACCAGGCGACCGGTAGATGCAATGTATTTTTTATAAGGGAACCAAGTAGGGACCGTGTTTTATACAATAACTTGTGTATTTATTGTCTCTTTGTTGGATGATAATCTCTATCCATTTCTTAGTACAAAGCTCTGAAATGTTGGACCATTCATGAGTGAGGGAGGGTGAAAGGAACGCACACGTTTTGGTGTTTCTCAGACTCCTAGGGCTGATTCTTTCTGAAGAAAGTTAACTGCGTTGAACAAATCCTCTATTTTCAGAAAATGTGCACAGAGGTGTTTGTAAACTAAGCAGGGTACTGAGTGAGAGGATAAAAAGAAATCAGTAGGAAACAGTATATAATTCATCTAAGATGCCAAACTTGACTAATTCAATATCATGAATGATATCCATATTAAAGACATACAAAAAAGATGAGTTAAGAAATGAATAAAAAATACTGGTGAGAAAGATGTCTAAACATCTGGGACTAGAGTCACTAATAAAATAAAATTAAATAAGGAGGGATGCAATATGGGGGGGGGGGGGATGGGGGGGGTGTGCAGTAATAAAGTAGTATAAACAAATATGATAACAGCTGAATACACAATTAGATATAAAATGGAAAAAAAAGTGTATGTATATGTAAGTATACACATACATCTATCCGGTTGCAGTTGGTGGACTTACATCTCCCATGTTGTCCTTAAAACTGTGAATAACAGAAGTTGTTAGTAGAAATGAAGTAAACTTGGTAGGGTATACAATCAAACTAATCCCTTTTACTCAAAATGGGTAAATCTATCCAATGAATTATGTGCAAGTGTAATTTGCTTAGGGGTGCGTAGGGTTCAATTATGCTAAAAATAGTGAAAAAGAAAAGAAGAAAGGAAACGATGTATGCCCTAGAATGGAAAGTGCCAAGTTTTGTGAGGTGGCAGAGGAGCCAATTTTTACATGGCTTTTTGCTGTTTAGTAGTAATAAAAACATTACATTTTTATTTTAATTGAGTTAGTCATTGTTGCATTATGTAGTAGGACATTCCACAACTGTCCAAGTAAAGTTAAGCCGACCATAGATGCCTCTGCTGAGCAATCAGCTTGGGTACAACCAGCCTGTCGGATTTTACAAGCGATTGTTGCTAGAGGCTACTATAGCTGCTAGCAGTAATCACGATGTTCTCCCTTTGGAAGAACACAATGACTCCACAGGAGGGATTCCCCAATCAATACGGATTGTGTTGATGGGGTAATCAAGCGATTTTTCTTTCCTGCAACCAGTGCAGTCCTTCTTACCACATGAGTGCAACACAAAAAGTGTATTAAGTAACAGAAGAAGTCCAATACACTCACCTTTAGCAGCCTTTTCCAAAAATCCCCCTACTCAATTCTATATCTTCTGAATAGTACATACCAGTGTCCCTCGTGTTTCAGTGCTGCACCTCCTCCCATTACACATGCAGCTGTTAAAGGGGCCTCTCTACTAAAAACTGCTGGCGCCTCAATCACCCTCCTTCCTGCCATTTGCAGGACAGGCTAGACATTACATTTGTGCATCATCTGGACCATCTGGACCACTCTGGACCATTCAAAGTGCCCACACAGCCACGTCATTCATTCAGAGAGATTTGTGAATTAATAAACTACAATTCCCACCTTCCACCGGAGGGACGGACTTGTAGTTCTCATTGAAACACGATTGCGGTGATGACCTTGTTACAGACATAGGACTGGTGTAGGAGTCTGCAGAAGCCTAGCATCGCTCTCATGATCCACTATATGTGGTTTCAATGCTTTGCAAAAAAATTATAAACGCAATTGTTTTACTTATACCGTATATACTCGAGTATAAGTCGACCCGAATATAAGCCGAGGTACCTAATTTTACCACAAAAAAAATGGGAAAACTTATTGACTCGAGTATAAGCCTAAGGTGTGAAATGTGCAGCTACTGTAAGTGGAAAAGAGGGTCAACAATGCCCATTTGCAGCCTCACTGTGCCCATTTGCAGCCATGGGTCCCCCAAACTTCAAACTTGGTAGTTAAGGGTTCCTAGGTGCCCCCTAGCTGCAGCCAAAACCCAAAGGGTCCCAAAATGACATTGCTGCAGATGGACACAGTTGACCGAATTTGGGGCCCTGTATCTCGGTGCCACTTGGTGCTAGGAACCCTATATGTGCATTATTTAATAAATACATAAATAAATACGTGCATTCTTTTTTTTTTTTGGAAAAGGTGGACTTTAAGATGATCTACTTCATGTTCTTGTGACAAGTGAAAGTAACTGCATTGTGATTATAGTACAAGCTGCATGGTTTTCAGTGTGGTTTTGTCAGACGATGTTTCTGACACACAGAGCACATGTGAGTTTTACATTTGTCATGTAAATGTTATTCAGAATCATTCTGTAAAGCACATGCACAGTTTGTATGTATACTTGAGATTCTGTATTTTTGTTTGTCAGTTATACCCCTGTTCCCTTATTGTAATAAAACTGCTATAGGGCGGTCAGCAAATGGTTAAAGTGTATCTAAACCCAAAGCAAAAAAAAAAGAAATAGTGTACTCTACCAGTCCTTTGATGAAGTGGCTACAAGACAGGAATAAAATAAAGCTGATCATTGTAAGCACCTCGTCAATGTTAAATGGTTTGTCTCATATACACTCATTTTCCATGGCAACCAGATTAATTGCCAAATCATCCTAGGAAACATTACAATAAGAAAATAGGAACCTAACTGGTCAGTGCTATATTTTCATTACTAAGATTAGGTTATTCAGCCCCATTCTGTTACAAGGAGAGCTGAACTGCAGAAGCACGTTAGCTATCTTAAAACACTATCGATTTTAGGCTTTCAAAATATAATTTTCACTTTGCCAGGTCGAACTAAAACATTAGCAATCTAGATTACAATAGTTTGTTTAAAATAGGATCGAAATAAAGCATAGGATTTAGGGGGATGCTCCTTTTCTATTTATTTTTTATTTTCAATGTTTATTGAGTTTTTAACAGAAAAATACATTGTAAAACGGTATAATTTCTATCGTCAGACCGCAAGGCCTATAAACAAAGAAACAAAGCAGAAACATAAGGAACAAAAGAATAACAGTTTCTCATCTTAAGGTGTTTGATATCTAACACTAGTCATTTGTGTTAGGCTAGGAGATAACTTAGGAATGAGAGTCCAGTCCTTATGGCTCTGCGGGAATAGGACCCTCATGTCTGGGGAGCCGTCTAATGGTTCCCAACTGCCCAGTACCGAGTCTCAAACTGAAGTATTACCTTGGGATCATGATAGGGGGTCAGCCACCCAACCCGGGAGTTACCCAACACTCCACCCCTTTGGGAGCTCATTGTGGAAATGCCCAGTCCTCCCCAGGTACCGTGCCCACCCCCCTCCCCAGTCCTGTGGCAGGCTGTTACAAAGCCTGTTCTTCACAGTATCTTATTTTAATGTGTTAAGAACCGAGAACGTGGTCTGGAAATACTTCTGCTGCAATAATCTTAACATGCTAGCCTGCTTAGATCCTTTTACAATTCACCAATGGGGGGTGTAATTATTACCCCTGCTCATAGAAACAGGAGAATGTGAACAGGGTGTCCCCTCACAGTGAAAGTAAAGGGAGAGAGAGAGGAAAGAGAAGGGGGTAGAATTCCAGGTGCGTCCAGAGTTCAGGTTGGCATACGAGGACAGAGATAGGAGGCCCAGGATTCCCAGATAGCTTCGAACTTTCCTATTCTATCTTGTAGTTTTGCAACTGTGTTTTCTTGCGCCATTATTCAGGATATTTTTCTCTTAGCCCCTCTAAAGGGTACAGTTGGAGTTTTTTTCAGGCCCTTGCGAGCATTGTTGTTTGGGTATCCCGGGACTTTTGCGGTTCAAGAGGGTAATGTTGGGGTCTGCAGCGATAGTGATGCCTGTTATCCTCATAGTGTGAAAAACCTTTTTCCAATAGGACCTAATGTGGGGACATGACCCCCAGATGTGGAACATTGTGCCCTCCAGATCACACCCTCTAAAACATAAGGGCGATACCCCTGGGTAGATCATCGGCAGCCTAGAAGTACCACCTAGTGAGGATTTTGAGATTAGCTTCTATAAGGGAGACATTAAGAATACCTTTTCTAGGATCATTGAAATGCTTGATACCAGACTGCTGGTTTCTAGGAGCACCCTGTGTCCGTCTCCCAGGCCCGGGCATAAGCTGGAATGACGACCTTACCCACCAGGGAGGAATATATCAACGAGATTCCCTCCTCTGATCCATGGTGTTCGAGCACCAATGCTCGTATGGGGTGATTTTAGGTGGTTCATTCCTGTCAGTCCAAATTGAGTTAAGGAAGTGGGCAATCTGGGAGAAGCAGAACATTTCCGAATTGGGCATTTCCAATGTCTTTCTACAGTGTTTCAAAGTGAGGGGGCCTGCTGGGGTAAGAAAGTGGCCAATGCGCTACAGGCCTTTGTTAGTCCACTAGCAGAAAGCTTTGATATTTAGGCCTGGGGGGGAACTTTGGATTGTGGAAGATATGCGGCAGTGGCGTTAGGGGGGAGATCAGAGAGTGGTGTTTATGTAGTGTGTTGCACAGTGCCACCGAGTGAGAGTAGGGGACAATATCGCCGGTCTGGATTTTGTATCACTCCATAGTAGGTAGTCTATGGTATTTAAGGGGATAGCTTGCCTTTCCATGGAGAGCCATTCGGGCTTAGGACCCCTAGAGTAGGCTGTTGAAATTTGGGTGAGTTGGGCAGCTTGATAGTACCACCACAGGTTCAGAAGGCCTACACCCCCCATGATTTTATCCGGAATAGGACCTCTTTGGGACATCTGTAGCCTTTGTTTCCCCAGACAAACCGTACTATTTGTAAAAGAAATTTAAAAATGAATTGTTTCTTTACAGGGATCAGGAGAGAGTGAAACAAGTATAGCATGCACGGGAGAAGGGTCATTTTTACTGTGTTAACTCTGCCCAGCCAGGATAGACCACACTTTGACCACCTCTCCAGGTCCTCCCCACAATTATGTACCATAGGGGGGTAGTTTGCTTAAAAGAGCTTGCTTATGTCATGGGTGAGTCTAATGCCCAGATATGGGATCACATCTGTTGCCCAAGTGAAGGTGAAGTTATGTTTTTTAACTGGGTGAGCAAATCAGGGGGGACAGAGACGTTCAGGGCTATGGATTTAGACAGGTTAACCTGTAGTCCCGAAACTTGACTAAATTCCTTTAGGATTTTGTATACAGTAGGGGTGGATGTAAGGGGGAGGTAATGAATAGGAGTAAGTCATCCTCATATAATGCACACTTGTGTTTCTGGTCCCCACAAGTAACCCCCTTGATGTCGGCATAGGTCTGGAAAAGGAGGGGGAAAGCGGGCAGCCCTGTCTAGTACCCCTGCCAATGGTCAAGGTGTCTGAGTATCTGCCCATTAAGCGTACTTGTGCATTCGGTGATGGGTACAGTGAGTGAATTATGCCTAGGAAGTTTGGCCTGAAACCCCATCTTTCCATTCCCCATCAAATGTAAGGCCAGGCTACCGAATCAAAGGCCTTATGAAAGTCGAGAGGAGGAAACCCTTCTGAGGGGGACCACTATCCCATTGGGAGTTGAGTAGGGATGAGCCGAACACCCCCCCGTTCGGCTCGCACCAGAACCCGCGAACGGACCTAAAGTCCGTGCGAGCTTTAGAACCCTATTAGTTATAATGGATGCGAACGTTCGAAATTAAAAGTGCTAATTTTAAAGGCTAATATGCATGTTAATGTCATAAAAAGTGTTTGGGGACCTGGGTCCTGCCCCAGGGGACATGTATCAATGCAAATTTTTTTTTTTAAAACGGCCGTTTTTTTTCAGGAGCAGTGATTTTAATAATGCTTAAATTGAAACAATAAAAGTGTAATATTCCTTTAAATTTCGTACCTGGGGGGTGTCTATAGTATGCCTGTGAAGGGGCGCATGTTTCCCGTGTTTAGAACTGTCTCTGCGCAAAGTGTCATTTTTGAAAGTAAAAAAGCTATTTAAAATCACTCGCGGCTAATGTGTATTGACGGCTCCCGTAATACAGAGAACAGTCATTCATTGAAACTCATTCATAAAAAAAAAGTAAAAAAAAAAAGCGTAGGGGTCCCCCCAAATTCAATAACCAGGCCCTTCAGGTCTGGGATGGATATTAAGGGGAACCCCAGCCAAAAAAAATAAAAAAAATGGCGTAGGGCCCCCCCTCAAAATCCATACCAGACCCTTGAGGTCTGGTATGGATTTTAAGGGGAACCCTAGCCAAAAAAATGGCATGGGGTCCCCCTCAAAATCCATACCAGACCCTTATCCGAGCACGCAACCTGGCAGGCCGCAGGAAAAGAGGGGGGACGAGAGCGGCCCCCCCTCCCGCCTGAACCTTACCAGGCCACATGCCCTCAACATTGGGAGGATGCTTTGGGGGGTCTAAGACCCCCAAAGCACCTTGTCCCCATGTTGATGAGGACAAGGGCCTCTTCCCCACAACCGTGCCCGGTGGTTGTGGGGGTCTGCGGGCGGGGGGCTTATCGGAATCTGGAAGCCCCCTTTAACAAGGGGACCCCCAGATCCCGGCCCCCCCCTGTGTGAAATGGTAAGGGGGTACAAAAGTACCCCTACCATTTCACCAAAAAAGTGGCAAAAATGGTAAAAATGACAGGAGACAGTCTTTGACAATTCCTTTATTAAAATCTTCTTTCTTCTTTCTTCATCCTTCGGTTTCTTCATCTTCTCCTTCCGTCATCTTCTTCCATCTTCTTCTTCCATTTTCTTCTTCCTCCGATCCGCTTCTTCTTGCGCTGGTCTTCTCGTCCTTCTCGTCCGGCATCTTCTTCCGTCGGCGTCGGCGTCTGTGTCGGTGTCTCTGTCTCTTCTTGGGCCGCTCCGCGCAATGGGAGGCTCCCGCTGTGTGAGGCTCCGGTCCGTCTGACAGGTCTTTTATAAGGAGGGCACCTGACGTCATGGGGAAAGCCATAGGGAATTCCCCATGACGTCCCCGTGAGTCAGAGGGGGCGGGGTCACCAGGTGCCCTCCATTATAAAAGACCTGTCAGACGGAGCGGAGCCTCATTTTTACCATTTTTGCCACTTTTTTGGTGAAATGGTAGGGGTACTTTTGTACCCCCTTACCATTTCACACAGGGGGGGGCCGGGATCTGGGGGTCCCCTTGTTAAAGGGGGCTTCCAGATTCCGATGAGGCCCTTGTCCTCATCAACATGGGGACAAGGTGCTTTGGGGTCTTAGACCCCCAAAGCATCCTCCCAATGTTGAGGGCATGTGGCCTGGTACGGTTCAGGCGGGAGGGGGGGGCGCTCTCGTCCCCCCTCTTTTCCTGCGGCCTGCCAGGTTGTGTGCTCGGATAAGGGTCTGGTATGGATTTTGAGGGGGGACCCCATGCCATTTTTTTTGGCTAGGGTTCCCCTTAAAATCCATACCAGACCTCAAGGGTCTGGTATGGATTTTAAGGGGGACCCTACGCCATTTTTTTTTTTTTTTTTTTTGGCTGGGGTTCCCCTTAATATCCATCCCAGACCTGAAGGGCCTGGTTATTGAATTTGGGGGGACCCCCACGCTTTTTTTTTTATTTTTTATTAATGAATGACAGCTCTCTGTGTTACAGGAGCCATCAATTCATTAGCCGCGAGTGCTTTTAAATAGCTTTTTTCCTGCAAAAATGACACTTTTTAGCAGGGAAAGTTCTAAGCACAGGAAACCTGCCCCCCTTCACAGGCCACCTATAGACACCCCCCAGATGTGATACTGCAATGCTGTTCTAACAGCACGCACACACATATCCCCAGAAATAGAGCACATATTGTCAGCAGCACACTGACACGCTGACACGCTGACACTGACTGAAACAGAATATGCGAGGCCGCCGCCGCGGCGGCCTCTTATACCGTGGGGCGTGTACTAAAGCCCCTGAGCTATAATTGGCTACAGGCATCCTGCCTGTAGCCAATTATGGCTCTCCTCGCTGCCGGCGCTGTGATTGGCCAAGCATGCGGGGTCACAGTGCATGCTTGGCCAATCATCAGCCAGCATTGCACTGCGCGGGCCGCAATGCATTGCGGGGCCACTCGCATCACACGAATTTGATGCGAGCGGCCCCAATAGTTCTGGGCTCACCGAGCGAGCGAACGCCCGGTGCTCGATTCGAACATGGGTTCGAATCGAACACCGGGCCCATCCTTAGAGTTGAGCAATGATATAATATCTACTGCTCTCCTAATCTGATCTGGTCCCTGTCTCCCAGGGATGAAGCCCACTTGATTGCTGTGTATATATGTAGCTATGAAACTCGCTACCCTGTTAGCAAGTATTTTAGTCATTACCTTTATATCAATATTGATAAGTGAGATTGGACGGTAGTTACTAACCTCGCTCGTATCTTTCCCTGGAATGACAGAGATGTATGCGGATTTAATATCTTTTCCTAGGGGAGCTCCATCCCTGAGAGAGTTGAAGAACAGCGTCAGATATGGAGCTAGGCAGGGGCCAATTTTTTTGTAATATCCTGTTGGGAAGTCATCAAGCCCAGGAAAGGATCCTAGTTTGAGGAAAATGATGGTGTCTAAAACCTCTTTGGAGGTAAAGGGGTTCTCTAAAAGTTTCTTGTGGTCTCTGGTTATTGAGGGTATAGGGAGGTTGTCAAGGAAGGTATTCTTGAGTGCTTGAGAAGGCGGGGAGTTGGTTTTGTAAAGGTCTGAGTAAAACTGCAAGAAAGTATCCATTATTTTGGTTGGATTCTGGGTCAGGTCCCGGGATGAGGACTTGGTGGCAAGTCTGGAGCCAATTCTGTCTTTGTAGGATTTTTTTTTAGCCCCGGTCCATCTGAGGTGTTTCTTTTCTGCCGTTGTGTGGGATAGGTTGAGGTGTGTTCGGGCTATGTCAAGCTGAGTTAACGTTTCAGGTGTAGGGTTGCGCTTGTGGGCTTTAGCTAGTGATTGATATTCTTCTGTTCGTTTCTGTATGTCTGCCCTGTGCTCCTTCTTAATTTTAGAGGAGAGCTGGATGAGCTTTCCCCTGAGGACCGTTTTGTCATTTTCAAGGAAGTACGCTTTAATGGCTTGTTCTAGAAGTTTACACTGCATTGCGTCGCTCAAGAGAGCATCATTGAGATGCCATCTGAAAGGGCCCGTGGTTCCCGATGACCGCTGTGTGACTAGAGTAACAATGGAGTGATCTGAGAGAGGGGTATCAACAATTTTAGGATCAATGGGATCGTTGTGGAGTGTGTGAAGATGTGGTCTCTCCTGGCATAGGAATCGTGGGGTGCTGCAAAATGGCTGTAGTCTTTTGCGTGGGGGTGGACCTCTCTCCAAATGTTCACTAGCCCTGCCGAATGTAGCAGGTGAGCAGTTTTCGCGCTCTGTTTGGAGGGGCATTTTGGGTTTTGGTTTCCCTCCAGCCGTTGTCCAGGGAGAAGTCAAAAGTGGTATTTGAGTCTCCTCCAATGAAAACCGTTCCCTTGAAATGTTTTTGTAGTTTGTGCAGCGTTGAGTCAAAAATTTCCCTTGGCCCTTATTGGGGCGTAGTACGAAATGTATAAGTCTCTCCATTGATGGTGCTTGATACTAAGATGTAGCGACCTAGAGGGTTTGAGACTATCTCCAGCTGGGAAAAGTTGATATGTTTGGCAAAGAAAATGGTCACTCCTTTTGTTTTTTGTTCTCAGTGGATGCGATGTAGAATTGTGGGTAGCGCTGGTGTAAAAAAGTGGGTTTATAGGTAGCAGGAATATGTATTTCTTGTAGTAGTAGGATGTCAGAGTTCATGGTATGGTATATTTGGATTCGTTTTTGGTGTTTAATAGGGGAGTTGAGTCCCTAAGTGTTGTGTGTGATCATTTTGAAAGTAGGGGTTGGGGGGTTTGTGTAGCCAAGGATCAGAGGGGAAGACATCACAGAGATGGTGGGGAGTATGAATGGTGTGAACAGTAGAACCAAAGCCCGGGGCCCAGAGTGGAGAAAGCAGAGAAGTAGGAAGGGAGGGAAGCGGAAAAAGAGAAGAAGATTAGGCAAGTAAAATCAAACAACTTATGATATTGGCTTGAAAAATAAAGAAATAGGGGGCCCCCTGGCCCCCTCCCGCCCCAGGGTAGGAGTAGACCTGCCAGTGCCCACCCCTTTACCTGAGAGATCTGGAGTACCTTGAATCAGGGTCTCCGAATCGTCCCTTGGAAACTAGTTGCCTTCGGAGGCTGATGGAGGTGCACCACGGTCCTACTGCTAAAAAAAAGAAACAATAACATTATAGGATGAACAGAACACCCTTGAGATGGGTAATATTGGAATCGTATTCACACACCGGGGTCCCCCCTCCAGACCCACCTCCCCCGAGCATCCTCCATAGGTATACGGAGGATCCCGGGTGAGACCGGGCCCGGGAAGGGGAAGTAAATAACCTCAAAGCCCATTTTGGTATGTGCCCCCCTCAACTGTGTGGTTGAGATCACGTTTACCCAAGTGGCATGAGGGCCATGAAAAAGAACTTTGGACTTTGAGGTGGGTGATAATGTAATGGGAGCTTTAACATACAATGAAAGCTTTATGAGTGAGAGAAACTTGTATAACAGGAGAGTCACATATGCTGTTGCTGGATATAAGGACTAATGACCCACCGGGTCATACATTGGGGCCAAGTGACTGGTCTCTTCCTCCCCGTCCTTCTCCCAGAAATGGGGGGCCCTACATCCCTATCCTATCCTTAACTGTGAGGGAGGAGAGATTTTCAACTGTTAGGGCCAACAATATGGGGAGGTAAGTCCTGGAGGTCAAACCTCAGAAGGAGAGATTTGGGTTAACGCCCAGATCACATGGGCAGGTGAAGTTGCAAACCAGAGCCCTGGTTTACTAGGATGGGCAGTCCAATCATGTCAGTAGTGTCTCTTTGGACCTCTTGGAGTGTTGCGTCAACCAGGTAAAATTATATTTTGTGCCCGGATCTACCTAGTTTAATTTAGCTTTGTATAGAGAATTAAATCTGCAACTAAATTCTAGACTGATGTCAGTCAGAAACCATGACTCTCCCGGTCTTAAAGCATATCAGGAAAAACAGGGAGAAATTAACAAGAAAAATTTCACCCAAGAAGAGCGGCGGGAGACCTGTTGCTGAATTAACATGATCAATTTTAATAATTGAAAAAAAAACAAATAATATGAAAAACCACTTCAAAATTCCTACGAAGAGAGATCACATAGGCAAAACACAAATAATTAAAAGGAGACAACGTTGTCTGTTTAAAAGGGGGAGCCTAATGCAGCCGCACACACACTAGCACACACCTAATCACAGTCTATTCACAGGCATTTCGATGATTCTAGTTTTTATCAAGCAGTATAGACAGAAGAACCTGTGACTGTAGTCCATAGATGGGTGGTTTATGCGTGTAATCAAACAAAGCTATGTAGGTATATTATACTTCATACTACAACAGCATGGAGAAAGATGATGATGCATTAACATAGCAGTTTTCAGAGCAGCTCCATAACAGGCAGTTTGTAGGAACAGGGGGTTATTGAGCTACAAACGCAGGTGCTGAGTCTGCGTCCAAAGAGCCAATCGCCCACAAGACTTTTGGGGAAAAGAAATTGGACTATCTCGGTACTTGTAATATATAAAAGAAAGTAGGGATAGGGATATTAATTAACAAAAACAAATTTTAATAGAAAAGACAATTACATGAATAAAAAATGTACAATGTACAATTCAATTCAATAAAATCAAATAGTAACCACTCCTGAACGAATGTAGAACAAGACAGATGAATGCTGGACTTAGCCTGCAAACTTTGCGTTTGTTTAAACGTAAGGAGGTGGTCTCTCGACCGGTTTCGCGGACTGGCCGCTTCTTCAGGAGAAAGATCTAAAATAGATTGTATATTTAGATATATAGTATGAATACAGCCATATAATTTCATTGGGTATACAAGTTAATACAACTTTACACAGTAAGGTGGATCAACTCACCAATGCATGTAGAGACACCAGCCCACTGAATCCAATAAATGCCTCCCCCGGCGGATATGTTTTTTTTTTAAAGGAATAGGCTATGACAATAAAAGGAGTTTGGTTACTGTAATTCTCTTAATTGGTAATTACCTCACACCACCGGGTGTGAAGGGTTAGAGTAATGGTGTAAAGGAGAGTATCCCAAGATGATAGAGTATAAGAGGAGGGAGGGGAAAGGGAAAGAGGGGAAAGAGAGGGGAAGAGGGGAGGGGGGGGGGAGAGGGGGAGAAGGAGAGAAGGACGAGGAATGAATGGGAAAGGAATAATGAAAGGAAGGAGGGGGGGAAGGGGGAAGGTTGGGTATGGGAATGGGGGCTGTGGGAAAGGAGGAAGAGGGGAGAAGCAATAGGGAGAAAAAAGGAGTGCTTGAGAGTCATCTACTAGGTGGTGTGAGGTTATCACCAATTAAGAGAATTATAGTAATAAAACTCCCTTTATTGTCATAGCCTATTCCATAAAAAAAAAAACATATCCGCCAAAAAAAGAGCTAGTAGATGACTCTCAAGCACTCCTTTTTTCTCCCTATTGCTTCTCCCCTCTTCCTCCTTTCCCACAGCCCCCATTCCCATACCCAACCTTCCCCCCCCCCTCTTTCCCCCCCCTCTTTCCCCCCCTCCTTCCTTTCATTATTCCTTTCCCATTCATCCCTCATCCTTCTCTCCTTCTCCCCCTTTCCCCCCCCCCTCCCCTCTTCCCCTCTCTTTCCCTTTCCCCTCCCTCCTCTTATACTCTATCATCTTGGGATACTCTCCTTCACACCATTACTCTAACCCTTCACACCCGGTGGTGTGAGGTTATCACCAATTAAGAGAATTATAGTAATAAAACTCCCTTTATTGTCATAGCCTATTCCATAAAAAAAAAAAAACATATCCACCGGGGGAGGCAGTTATTGGATTCAGTTGGGAAGTGTCTCTACATGCATTGGTGAGTTGATCCACTTTATTGTGTAAAGATGTATTAACCTGCATACCTAATGAATTTATTCGGCTGTATTCATACTATATACCGTATATACTCGAGTATAGGCCATCCCGAGTATAAGCCGAGGCCCCTAATTCACCACAAAAAATGGGAAAAATGCATTGACCCGTGTATAAGCCGAGGGTACAAAATGCAGCAGCTACTGTAAGTGGAAAAGAGGGTCAGCAATGCCCATCTGCAGCTGCCTGTCCCCTGTACAGACCCCCCCGTGTCCCCATTGCAGCCTACCTGTGCCGATCTGCGGGTCCTGTGCCATCCGTCCTGTGCAATCTGTCCTTGTGCCCTCCGTCCTGTGCCCTCCGTCCTGTGCCCTCTGCCATCTGTCATCGGTCTTCGCTCTGTCCCCCCACAGCGTGTACGGCGCCATTGTAAAAATTAAAAAGCCGCGCCTCCTCCTCCTCGTCCGTGATAGGAGGAACGCTGTTTTCCCAGCAGTCAGTGTGCAGTGTTCCGCCTATCACGGACATTCTCTCATCCTCGTCCATGAGATGAGAATGACAGAACATCCGTGATAGGCGGAACACTGTACTGCTGGGAAAATTAGTGTCCGCCTATCACGGACGGGCGGGAGGAGGCGGCGCGGCTTTTGAACACTGCCGTCTGTCTACATGAAAAGCTGTTCATGTAGGCAGACGGCGGTGACTCGAATATAAGCCGAGGGGGGGACTTTCAGCCCTAAAAAATGGGCTGAAAATCTCGGCTTATATTCGAGTATATACGGTATTTAAATATACAATCTATTTTAGATCTTTCTCCTGAAGAAGCGTCTAGTCCGCGAAACCGGTCGAGAAACCACCTCCTCACGTTTAAACAAACGCAAAGTTTGCAGGCCAAGTCCAGCATTCGTCTGTCTTGTTTTACATTCGTTCAGGAGTGGTTACTATTTGATTTTATTGAATTGAATTGTACAATGTACATTTTTTATTCATGCAATTGTCTTTTCTATTATTTCTATTGTTTTGTTAATATCATTCCTATCCCTATTTTCTTCTACTCATTACAAGTACCGAGATAGTCCAATTTCTTTTCCCCAAAAGTCTTGTGGGCAATTGGCTCGTTGGACGCAGACTCAGCACCTGCGTTTGTAGCTCAATAACCCCCTGTTCCTACAACATTAATGGATGATGGTACATGTTAACTAAGTTATGGTTATTATCAAAGACTATACTCACGATCTTATATAACAGGCAGTTTGTAGGTTTACTTTGTTTCATAGAGCAGTCCGGCAGCACCGTGTAGTCATGGAGCACATAAGCACACAGCAATCAGGTAGTATTAGGCATATGAGATTGCAACCAAGTGCAGTACCATCATTTATCCACACGTTGTCAGCCATTCACTCTTCCACTCATGTTTAACAATGACAATCAGCTAGACTATTGAGTGCACATAGTGTCCATCTTTAACAATGATAATCAATGACAGAGACAGGAAACTTGGGAAACACAGAGTACACCATGCAAACTACATTTTCTTGAGGTGCATAGATATACTTTATCTGAGGAACCCCAGAAAAAATATATAAATATATCTCTATTCTTTAGAGGGGAACTATTGAAAAAATTCCAGCGAATATCATTACACAGTTATATATATATCTCTCTCTCATAGAGCAGATATATAGTATTAAAAGAGACCGTGTTTACTTTAGTTAGTAGATAGGGATTTGATGTATCAAAAGCATATAGATGGCCTTACCCATTTCCTTAATAGATTTAGAGGAGAAGAAAATCAGATGGTGGTCAGAAGTAAACAGATACATAGTAGATGATAGATGAACTTAGGTATCGTAATAACCATGTAGTGTTTAGTCTTTTATTTCTCATGACATTATTACCTCTTTAAAAAGGGATGCATTGTACATTCTGTGTTTAAACCAAATGGAACCATAGAATTTAAACATTTGTCAACATTTAGTAAGTAAGAGTAAGATGCAGTAAGATGTTATCAAAATCACCCCTCCTAGATGGTAAATCGAGTGCATATATACCTTTTACTGTCAGTCCTTTTGGGTTGCCATTATGGAATTGGGCAAAATGTACTGGTATGGGACGGTCGTCATATTTTTTCCTAATGCTGCTGATATGCTCACTGATTCATTCAGAGCATAGATTACACGGGTAGAAGAGCAATTAATGAAGCTTTTGATCTTGAATTCCTTA
Source organism: Lithobates sylvaticus (assembly GCA_028564925.1). NCBI lineage: Eukaryota > Metazoa > Chordata > Amphibia > Anura > Ranidae > Lithobates > Lithobates sylvaticus. The sequence continues at coordinate 136,029,477 of CM053027.1, forward strand.
CAACCCCTAGGGTTAGCAAATACATTTGTTTTGTGTACATAACTGCAGATACTGCAGTGTCCACAAGGGAACATTCCCATTAGTGGCCTAGAGGTTGACAGACAATTTTTAGTTTTGGTCTTCTGTATTCCGATTGTACCAGGATATCATTTAAATTGCGTGCTCTTCTAGCCGTGACCAAGGGTCTAGGACCAACTATGTCTGAAATCAAGGGGGTGGATTTTAGAATATGCCAATGTTCCTCAAGGATCTCTTTCACCTGGGTCCACTGATAACCAAACTTAGTGATGATTCTGGGGTGACTCTCAGAGGTACCTGAGGAAGATTTTTTATTATTTTTACCCAGGAGTGATTCCCGTTTACCCTTTAGTGCCCGAGATTTAGCTTTCTTCTTGATTGATGAGAATAGCCTCTCTCTCTAAATCTTTTGTATAGATCATCAGCCTCTTCAAGAAAGTGCTCACTCTGGGAACAGTTTCTTTTAATCCTCAAGAACTGGCCTATAGGTATGCCATTAATTAAGGATTTAGGGTGATGGCTTTGGGCCTGGAGAAGGGTATTGGCGGCCGTATCTTTTCTAAAGGTCCTGGTGACCACTTTATGGTCATCTATAATTAACTGTAAGTCTAGGAAGGGAAGAGTATTAGCATGATAGGAGTAAGTTAGTCTGATATTTCTATCATTGGTATTGAGCTCAGAAATTAACTCCAGAAGTTCCGCTACAGTCCTCCGCCATACCATCAAAACATCATCTATGTACCTCAGCCACAAGAGGCAGTGGCTGAGGTACATAGAGGATCGGTAAACCAAGTCATGCTCCCACAGGCCCAAATGAAGACATGCGTATGATGGTGCCCATGGGGCGCCCATACAGGTGCCCCTTTGCTGCTGGTAGTGCACTCCGAGGAATTGGAAACAATTGTTGTTTAGCATAAATTCCAAGAGTTCCACTATGAACTCATTGTGTGCTCCCATTAAGGGATAGTTTTGCTCCAAGAGGCGCACCACAGCAGTTATTCCCCATTCATGGGGTATAGATGTATAGAGGCTTTCGACATCAATGCCTACCAGTAGGCAACCATCGGGAAAGACAAGGTCCACTAAGTTACGGAGGACATCCCCCGTATCCTTGACATAGGATGGAAGTTTACAGACCATTTCCTTGATTAGAGAATCCACATATTTCCCAACCTCCACCAGAGGTCCATTTATAGCAGATACTATCGGCCTTCCAGGTGGATTGCTAAGTGACTTATGTAGTTTCGGAATAATGTAGAAGGTTGGGATAGTGGGATTCTCAATCTTAAGGAAGTCAAATTCCTTTTTGGATAGAAGGCCAGTTTCAAGGCCCAGTTTGAGTTTAGCATTCAGAGTCTCTACAAGGGTTCGGAAAGGAGAGGATGTAAGTATCCTATAGGTACATATATCATTTAAGAGTCTTAGTGCCTCATCCTCATAGATTTTTTCACTCATTAACACTACATTTCCCCCTTTTTCGCTTTTTTTTACAACTAGGTCAGGGGCCTCCTCCAGTTCATTCAGAGCTCTTCTCTCTTCACTTGATAAGTTTTTTGGGCCAAGCCAGTTCCAGTTAATCTTGCCCAGGTCCCTAGGAACCAGATCAAGGAATACCCTCAGCCATCTGTGTTTAGCCAAAACCAGCATCTTGATAGAATGAATCGCCAAATTGGCCGTTCGTCTCAACGGCTGATAGTAGTCCTCATTTAGGTCAATATCATTATTTTCATCAAGTAGAGAGAGGAGATTATCTAAGGCTTCCTTTTCTTCCTTTTCCAGAGGCCCACCAGTGGTTTCCTGACTGTTCGGCTGTTTTGAACTATGCCAGGCTTTGTATAGCACCTTTCTCAAAAAGAGACTGATGTCCTTAAACACTTTGAATTCTGTCATAGAGGATGTGGGAGAGAAAGAAAGCCCTCTTTGGAGAAGTTTGATATGATGTTCATTTAATTGGTATGAAGATAAATTGACCACTGTGAGATCAGTGGTGTATTTAGTAATTTCACCTGTTAACGTCTCCTCTGGCTTCTCTGTCTCCCACTCCTCTGGTTTTTGGTCATGGCTTCTTTTTCCTTTCCTTTTACGTCTATAGTGTTTTTTCCTCCTTCCCTTGTTTTTCTACTGGTTATCATTTGCTTGGGGTCCTGTTCTGGGGTCTTCCCCTCTAGTTCCTCTAAAAAGTGACCGATTTTAAAGAATTTTCATTTTCTCGGTCACTCTCAGAGGAAGAACCAGTTCTTGTATTTTGGCTACATTGTCTAAAGTTCTTCCCTCTGGATTGACTCCTATTCCTATTCCTAGTCTGTTTAGTTATATCAAACATATCTCCATTTTCTTAGTCTAAAAGGTTTTGTCTAAATTTCTCCTGTTTGGTGTATTTAATGTTTTTTTTGTATTCTTTCAATCTTTTTTTTAATGTATTCATTGTTGTTTTCTTTTTTTTCAAAATCTTCCCTATGGGGTTCCAAAAGTCGAGCACTTTGTGGGGTAGGTTGTGGGGGCTTGCTGGCGGTGGTTGCTTTGATGACGAGGAGGGTCCCTTGTTGGTTTGGATGTGGAGATGCTCCTGGGAGAGTAGGCCTAGATGTTGTAGTAGACCTTCCCCCTCCGCAAAAGAAGAGGAGCCATATCCTTTGTTGCGGTAGGAAAAGTTCAGGCAGAGAGGGAAAAAACATCTATATGATATCTCCTTCAGTATTAGGATTTGAAGTAGTGGTTTAAGTGATCTTCATTTTTGCACCGTGTAAGGTGAGAGGTCGGCAAATATCTGAACTGTGTGTCCTTGTATATTGAGAGCTTAGGCTCCTCTTAATTTCCTTAACACCTCCTCCTTCACTGAATAAAAATGGTGTTTCACTATAATGTCCTTGGGGAGCCCGTCAGAGCAAGGGGGCTGTAAAGCTCTGAGCTCTGTCGAGTTCCAGGTGGTGTTCGGTAATGTCAGGGATAAGTCCTTTAATAAGTGCCTTAACAGCTGGGTGGACCTCTTTCATCGATTCGGGGAGCCTCCTCATCCTAAACTTGTATCGTCTTGACCTGTTCTCAAGGTCGTCGATCTTTGAAAGTGCAGTCTCTAGTTGGTCCTGCATGTCTTGGAGTCTGGCTGAATTTTAATTTATTCTGGCCACAGATTGGTCTGCTTTCTTTTCTATCACTTCAATCCTCATCCCCAATTACTGCAAGTCTGCATGAATGGATGAAGTGATTTGGGCAGCATTCAGTGCAAGGCTTCTGGATAACATCTGTGAAAAAGCATGCATCATTGAAGGAAAGTCAGTGGGTGCAGGGGTGATGTCACAGGCTTCTCCCTCACAGAAGAGCAGGACTGTATTGGGATCCTGCACAGGGGTTATGGGGAGTCCCGTCACCGTTCCCAGCAGGGATTCGGTAGAAGTTGGGGAGGGTGCCATAAACAGTGGGGAGTGTGCGGTACCTGGGGAGGATCTAGGGGCTGTGTCTTGGTCTGCGATGGAGCCCTCTGCCTCAGCTTCTGTGTTTCTTCCTCATGGTGTGGCCGCCATTTTGGCGTAGCTGAGCAGGCCGGCGGCGGTGGTCATCTGGCGGGAGAGGCTTCTTCTGGCCTATGCTGAGGACATCCACGCATTCCCGGAGGGCTCCCCAGCTGGTTCGTCCTGGTGTGGTGGTCAGGGGGGTTTTCTGGAGGCTGTAGTAGTGAGTTATGGGACCGTGGTGGCGTGGAGCTCTAGAGGGTTGCGGCCATGTTGGGAGCTTCCACGCATGCGCCTTTGTCCTTTTCTATTTATAAACCTATCAATTGTATGATTTAGAAGAATATTTGCCTGCTACTCTGCTGGAAACAATTTATCATTTGATAATATTGTTTTACACAGTTTCACAGCATATACAGCTTTAGGCCAAATGTTTCTAGCTGTTAAAAAATATGCTGAATATATCAGAGGTGAACATTTCTAAGCTTGAAAAATTGCAGTAGAAGAAGCTAAACCCTGGAGCTTTGAAGTGTAGGAAAACGTTAGTGGTAGAAAGCAAAGAAATGATGTTAAGTAACACCAAATTACATTGAGCGACTGCTTGAAGCAAACTTATAACTTCTCACCCATTAGTTCATAGCAAAGTGCACTGCTAAACCATAGGGAAAAGTTTCAAGTGATTTCAGAATGAGAGTGGTAATTGGAATCTTATCTGTTCAAACTCCAACTACTTTATAGAATCTGGTTTATAAGTGTCAATGGGAAAACATTGATTGCAGGAAAAACCTGACAGAGGTTCTAATCCTTCCCTAATCTATCCATAATTTAAAAAACAAGTTTGGGCTTGACATTCATTTTAACAAAATTAATGGTGTCACCCTGGTGGTGTAACCTGTTTGACAGAAATACAGTATATAAATCCAAAAAGTTTACATATGTGTGTTTCAACTGTGTATGTTTGCCTGAAGTTCATCTTTACCATCCTTCTGCTGCCTGCAGTTAGGATGGCAGGGTGCAAGCCAAATGCACATCTCTGAGAATAACGTTAATGCATTGCGGTTTCCAAAGAATATTTTTATATTTTGACATAAGCCCTATACAAAATGTTTTCTACATTTAGTGCTTTATAGATTGCTGAACTCATCAGTACAATTTTCCTTATCTACTAAAAGGCACCATAGCCAAGTTGCACAGATTCACATTTCAAGCCCTTCCCTATAGCATCTGCTTTGAAAGAAAAGACCACCAGTATGACCCACACTCTTGGAAATACCATTCTATTCTAATAAGTATATTCTTTTTTTAGGACTTCAAGCTTTTAATAATACATATAGGGTTACACTTTGTAGTACTGTTTAGAAACAGAAACAGACTCTTTTATTTCACTTTAAACTTTATTTTACCTGGTCTGCTCATGCCACAGGTCCTTTCCTAGTTTTTTGTAGGTTGGACTTGATGGACTCATTTCTCATGCTCATTTCTTCTGGACTGAATGATTAGTGTGAAAAGCGGTGCTTAATTCAGGAATACTATGTGTAGGTCTACTTCCCCTCACTGCTGTGCCACTGAAGCTGTGGCATGTGTTCATCTGTCTGCCATTTATTGTCAGTAAAGACTGCCCATTACTTAGTAGCCCAAAAGTCATTCACTGCATGCAGTTTAGAGAGACATTAACAAATGCACAACCACACTAATCAGGCCTCACAGTTAGCTGGCTGAAGATTAATTAGGCGCCAGGTACTTTATAACTATCCCCAGGGGTACCCCTCTCAGTAATGCCCTGTACACACGGTCGGACATTCCGACCACAAAATCTGATCATTACGAACGAGGTGAAGTACAAAGCATACGTGGGACTACGTAGAGGCCAGTAGCCAATAGCTTTCGTCTCCAAATTTCTTCTGAGCATGCGTGGCACTTTGTGTGTCTGAATTCTCTACACACGATCGGAAAAAGTCCAATCGGATTTTGTTGTCGGAAAATTTTAGATCCTGCTCTCAAATTTTTTACTGCGGAGATTCCGATGTAAAAAGCCCGCTAGAGCTCACACACGATTGGATTTTCCGACAACAAAATCCGATCAGACTTTTTCTTTAGAATATCTGACCGTGTGTACAGAGCATAAGGTGTACACCCACCCACTCTTAGGAGTGCATATGAAGAATGCACTGGCGGACACTTCGTTTTTTTTATAGTTTGTGCAGGGAGTGATTGTGAGACCTCTTTTACTTCCATTTATATTTCTCACTGTTTATATTGTTGTCCATTAATGCTGTTTATTTCAGATTAACTTGGTTTAGTATTATTATAGCCTAGGTTAACTGCCACATCATAGCCTAATACTCACATCAGTTACTTTACTACAAGTTACCAGATTCTTTACCTATTATTGTTGGTGCATTTTTATTTACGTTGCCCTTTTTATTTTACCATATACTTATTTAATTCACAATTAGAGTTGAGCGGACACCTGGATGTTCGGGTTCGGCGGGTTTGGCTGAACTTCGGAAAAAAGTTTGGGTTTGGGACCGAACTTGACACCAAACCCCGAACCCCATTGAAGTCAATGGAGACCCGAACTTTTGAAGACTAAAATGGCTCTAAAAAAAAAGTAATGGAAAGGGCTAGAGGGCAGCAAATGGCAACAAAATTTTGTTAAGAGCATGGCAAGTGCTCCGCAAACAAATGTGGATAGGGAAATAACTTAAAATAACTTAAAAAAAATAAAAAATAAAAATAATATGCTGGAGGCCCCCTTCTCAGCAGAAGAGGTACAGGAAGTCATTAAGAACCTCAGAAACTCAACGGCACGATGCCACACATATGGTGGGAATGCCCCAGAATACGCCCTTTCTGGAAAAAAATATTAAATTTAATGGATAAGCTAGTCGGAAAATAAAATACTTGAAGATTAAAAAAATAAAAAATTATAATCTTTACCTAGGAGGACGAGGTCCAATGGAGTAGGAGGTTGAGGTAGCGGTGGATGTGGCGGTGTAGGTGGAATCGGCGGTGGAGGAGGACGAGGTAGCCACCGCTGGTTCAAAACTACAACAATGGCTGGGTAAGGCTGGTGATGTGTTGAATTCTGTCCCCCGTCGGATAGTGTCCGCCCTGTACTGCGCTTGCTCAGTACGTAGGACAAGGGGATTTAAAAACTCTCCGAAGATGATGCGCGGTGAGTCCAGGTTCAAGCCACATCATCCGAGGTTGAAGCCGAGCCAAGCGAGGCTGTGCCGGAAGCGCGGCGAGCCAAGCGAGCCCGTGAGGGGCCCTGTTACTATGTGCTACCGTATGTCCACTTGGATGGTGGGGCTTGAACCTGCACGCACTCTTCGGAGATTTTGTGAATCTCCTTGTCCTCTGTACTGCGCAAGCGCTGCGCCTGCGCAGTAAGTGGCCGGACACTATCCGATGGCCGGACAGTTTTTGTCAGAACACAGGTATACATGTCTATTCTGCACAAAGTACGGACAAGTCCTGTGGGATCCATGCCTGGTTCATTTTAATGAACGTGAGCTTGTCCACATTGGCTCTGGACTGTCTGTGACAACGCCCCCTGCCGTGCTAAATACACGTTCAGATAATACACTGGCTGCAGGGCAGGCCAGCACCTCCAAGGCGTAAAGGGCAAGCTCAGGCCATGTGCCCAATTTGGAGACCCAGAAGTTGAAGGGGGCAGACCCGTCATTCAGTACATGTAGGCGTGTGCACACATACTGCTCCACCATGTTGGTGAAATGCTGCCTCCTGCTAAGACGTTCCATCTCAGCTGGTGGTGCTGATTGTTGTGGCGTGCTTACAAAGCTTTTCCACATTTCGGCCATGCTAACCCTGCCTTCTGAGGTGCTAACGGTGCCCCGGCTGTGTTGGCGACCTCTTCCTCCTCCTCTGCCTTCGCATTGTGCTTCCACCGTACCCCCGCTGTCAGGTGGGAATGCCACCAGCAGCGCGTCTACCAGCGTGCGCTTGTACTCGCGCATCTTACGATCACGCTCCAGTGAGGTAATTAAGGACGTCACGTTATCCTTGTAACGGGGATCCAGCAGGGTGGCCACACAGTAATCAGCACCAGTTAAAATGTGGACACTGCAGCATGTAATCGCTCATGTGTATAAAAGAACTAAGCTAGCTAAAAGTTAGTGATAAGTGAGTCAACCAAAGTGTTGCTACTAATGGTGGACAAAGCAGCCCTGATGTGAACATCAAACCATATATTCGTAGTGATAACCAAAAGGTTAGTGTGAATCTATTGGTCACAACAGGCTTGGCAGTGAGCCAATGAAGGCTCAATGTATATCAATATACAATATGTATCAAATGTGATAGGCTTGATGTACAAAATAAAACACAAAAAAAGTCCAAGTGACAAAAATGGTGTAGGCTAAATAATCAAACATAAAACAAAAAAGGTGTCCCATGACTACGTCACTCTCTGACGAAACGCGTAGGGAGGAGCGACGTGCTGACGTCACCGCGTTCTACGTCCTAGCACGGGCGTGTATTGCAGCCGGCCGGCCGCGAAATTTTAAAATCCCCTTTTTATATCTGTTTTATACTTGCGCTCTATGGCGCTTTTGGATTAAATAAACCCGTTGGATCCCGCCCATGGTGTGTTTTCTTCTCTTTTTCCCGTCCCTCCGTTCGGGTGAACCGCTCTTGAGACCATAGAGACACTCCCCCACTGCTGGAGATCCCCTGATCCATCACCATCTGAGGTATATCACCATCCATTCCTGAGACAGAGGTGGAACCACGACACCCCAGAGGAAAAGGCCTGGGCTGGGCTATAGCCACATGCGTTTGTCCCATCTCGATCTGGTAAGCCTGCATTTCACCTGGTGGTGGGAACACTGTGCACTGGTCACTTTATCTGTTGGATACCACTTTGGAAAGTCACCATTTTCACGGTTGAAGTCAGACGCAGTCGCCTCTGGACTGGACCTTTTTGTCACTTGGACAATTTGTTTTTTGTTTTATGTTTGATTATTTAGCCTACACCATTTTTGTCACTTGGACTTTTTTTGTGTTTTATTTTGTACATCAAGCCTATCACATTTGATACATATTGTATATTGATATACATTGAGCCTTCATTGGCTCACTGCCAAGCCTGTTGTGACCAATAGATTCACACTAACCTTTTGGTTATCACTACGAATATATGGTTTGATGTTCACATCAGGGCTGCTTTGTCCACCATTAGTAGCAACACTTTGGTTGACTCACTTATCACTAACTTTTAGCTAGCTTAGTTCTTTTATATCCATTTGTTTTTTGTCATTATTTGCACGTACTTTTTTATGTTTAACATTTAGCGCAACCCTTCCCGGTTCAACTTTTTTATTTGCTTATCACAATTTGGTTGCTGCTTTTCTGTAGGTATATTTTTTTGTCCAGCGCAATTTTCTTTTTGTATTACTAATCGCTCATGTGTGCCAGGCTGCCCAGAGGCAACGAAAAGCTGTCCTCTGTGCAAGGTGTATCGTCTGTGTCCTCTGTATCCCCCTAGCCACGCACCAGTGATGGCCATGAGCTGGTCTGGATGCCACCCTGCTGTGAACATGGTTCCTTCTCCTTTTTACAGAATCGTGTCAAAACAGAGAACTCCATCATACCAAATAGCTCCTGCGGGGGTAAGCGCTACATATGCACCAGTGGGCATGATGATGCATTCCCAAGGGGCTTTACACACATGTATTTGTATTTTCGTTCAGAATGTTTTTAGTTTTGCTTATCAAGATAAGGGGAGAGCTGATCACACCATCCTACACCTGTGTGGGGTGGAAGTGTTCTCTACTTAAAGGTTCACTAAGTCAGTCTTCCTTTTGGGTTTTGAAGAAGCACGATGTATGTGTGAAATGTTGTCACCCCCTGGTCCATTGTTATAGTCCTGGTGGCAGTCTTTCAATAAACCTGTTGGACGGGTGTGGGTGTACAGCAAATTTTTCTCACTTGGTCTACATGTTCATGGTTGTAAGCCAGAGCTAGCACCCTGCCCTTTCTTTTTGGTGGATTAATATACCCACCTGGAGCAGCGATCTGTCTCATTTCTCCTGTCTATATATTGCAACCTACACAAGCTGCTTGCATACTATTATTGTATACCATTATTGTACGATTTAATATTGTACAATATTTGTGGTTATTTTCTCTGAAATAACGCATTCTAAGAGCCCTTTCACACTGAGCCGCACTGGGCATTAGCGTTAAAGGGCCGCTAGTTTTAGCGGCTCTTTACCCATTGTCTTAGCAGTGCTTTTAATCCCCGATAGTGGCCAAAGAAAGGGTTAAATTGCTTTTCAGGCGCTTTGGCAGCGCTGCCCATTCATTTCAATGGGTAGGGGCGGTAGAGGAGCGGTGTATACACTGCTCCTTCACTTCCCCAAAGACGCTGCTTGCAGGATTTTTTCTAATGTCCTGCAAGTGCACCTCCCCAGTGTGAAAGCACTCGGGCTCTCACACTGGGGATGCAGGGGAGACGTTTTTCAGGTGCTTTACAGGTGCTATTTTTTGCCCAAAAGCACCTGAAAAATGCTCCAGTGTGAAAGGGGTCTAAATTCAAGATTAAACCTGTCTCTTCCTCTTACATTGTGGCCCAATCAAGCATCTTACATATTGTTTAGTGACTGTACTGGACACTGTATGTGGGTGGCTTTTGTCTCAGAAATAAAACACAACATTTTTTATTTTCTGGATAAGGACTGCCTTGTCTCCCCCTCTTACATCGTGGCCTAATAAAGTAGCTTTCTTACTGTGTAGCCACTATACAATATTTGTGGCTATTGTCTCTAAAATAACACATCACAATTTTCATTTTTGGATAAAAACTGCCTTGTTGTTCCCTCTTACATGCTGACCTATTAAAGCTGCCTATATAGAGTTCGGTGACTGTACAATACTTGTGGCTATTATCTCTGAAATAATACCCTTTTATTTTATTTATTTTTATTTCAGGATAGAAACTGCCGCACCGCTCAATCTTATATTGGTACCTAAGCAAACTGCTTACATGCTGGCCAGTGACTGTACATGTCTCTGAAGTAATACACTCAAATTTTCATTCTGGATAAAACATGGATAAAAACTGCCTCGTCTCTCTCTCTCAAACATTGCACCCTACTGAAAGCTTCTTACATACTCTCCGGCATCTGTACAAAATTTTGAGGCTATTGTCTTCTGAAAAAATGCACTGTTTCTCTTAGATTGTAGCCTAACCAAACTGCTCACATACTGACCAACAACTGTGTAATACTTGTGGCTATTGTTTCTGACATAATAAACTCTAATGTGTATTTCAAGACAAAACTGACCATGTCTCTACCCTTGTATATTGCGGCCTACCCAAGCTGTTTACATTCTGTTCATCCACTGAACAATAACCATGACTATTGCCTTCACATATTACACTCTAATATTTTATGCAAAATAAAACCTACCTTTTATTTTTCATTTGCTGCCTATTCAAGTGTTTGTGCACTGCCCCCATACTAGCTAATTTCTACCAAACGCATACCTGAAGTCTAGTTTTTTAACTTCAAGGGAATATTTTCGGATGGGAGGGGGTTTGGGGAATGTGGAGTCTTTTTGTGTATTTGTTTTGACATTTATTACACTTTTAAGACAGAGTAGAATGGTAATGCAAAAAAACAAAAACAAAAAAAACTTCTTTCAAGCTATAATGAATAAGATTGGCGTGCTGCTGCTGTATTTAACCACTTGCCCACTGGGCACTTTAACCCCCCTTCCTAAACAGGCCAATTTTCAGTTTTCAGTATTTTCACAATTTGAATGACAAATGCTCAGTCATGCAACACTGTACCTATATGAAATTTTTGTCATTTTTTTCACACAAATAGAGCTTTCTTTTGGTGGTATTTAAACACCACTGGGTTTTTTATTTTTTGCGCTATAAATGAAAAAATACCAAACATTTTGTAAAAAAAAAAAAAAAAAAAAAAATGCATTTTCTTTGTTTCTGTTATAAAATTTAGCAAATTAGTAATTCTTCTCCATACATTTTGGCCAAAAGTTCTACTGCTACGTATCTTTCCTAAAATAACCCAAATAAGTGTATATTATTTGGTCATTGTGAAGGTTATAGAGTCTACAAGCTATGGTGGCAATTATTGCAAATTTATTACACCTGATCACATCTGATGTACTGATGACCTTGAGACACCAACAAGCCAGGAAAGTACAAATACCCCCCCCCCCCCAAATGACACCATTTTGGAAAGTAGACACTCCAAGGTATTTTACAATATAGAAGAAAATCTTGCGCTAAATACTGATAAAAGACTGCTGCACTTTTACTACTCCTTGAATATGAGGAGATGAAAACTGTGCTCAATATATAAAATATATGCGCTGCCTTGTGTATAAAAGGATTATATCTGTATATGTATTTGTGACCCAACACTAAATATATCCACTTGTGATTTTACCATCATAATAAAACAAATTCACAATTCAAGTGTCCGTGTGTAATCATTCAAAATAAAATGTTCAAATCTTGTTCCAGAGAATACTGTGCACCACTTCCAGTGACAAAGTAATAAATCAATTCGTGTTCCAAATGTGAAAGATTAAATGTGCCTCTTAACAGATCCCCATGATCGCTAAATTATAGGAGATCGTGATACGCATGAGGTGAACAGATGTATGGACTCATCCAGTGTATAATCCGACCTCCACGATGGATGGATCAAAGAGCCTGCTGATCAGCTTTCCAGCCCAGCACACTTCAATCTGGACGCACTCTGTGCTCCCCACTGGATATATGTGTAGGATTAAAAACAGAGGGAAGGCTCATCGGGTATTATATAAACAAAAGGGATTTATTGGACTAAACATATGCACTTACAGCATCGTAAATGAAAACAAGCAGTAGAGAGAGGATAATCCAACCCAGGGATCACCAACAGGTCTGGATCATATTCACGTCACAACTCCCGTCTCCTTCCAACGCGTTTTCTCATAACAGGCTACGTCTGGGAATGGAGGAGGTCACAAATACATATAATCCTTTTATACACAAGACAGTGCATATCTTTTATATTCCAATGTATTTAGTAAGAGGCATGGTGAGTTTTTTTAAGTTGTCATTTTTTCCCACAATTCTTTGCAAAATAAAGATTTTTTTTCCACAAAATTGTCATATTAGCAGTTTATTACTCTCTGCTACTCCTCCTGTGTATGGTGATATGACATGTGTGAGACCTTTACACAGCCTGGTCACATACAGAGGCCCAACATACAAGTAGCACCTCCAGGCATTCTAGGAGCATTAATTACACATATCTTTTCCTGACAATCTTTCACACTTTTGAAGGCCCTGGAGCACCAGTACAATGGAAATGCCCACAAATTGACCCCATTTTGGAAAGCAAACACCCCAATGTATATTATATTAGGAACAATGAGTCTTTTGAACATTTTTTTTCCACGGGTTTTTGGAAATGTGGAAAGAAAATTAAAACGCGTTTTATTTTTTACACAGTTGTCCATTTATAAGATATTTTGTAGCGTATATTGTAGGGATGGGCTCCGCAAGTTCCTTCTATAATAGGGCTGATAGGAATAGTGACAGCAACATCACTATTTCTGTCAGCCCAGCAGTAGAACCAGCAATGAGAGGAGGAGAGGTCCGGGAGGAGGCGTGGGCTGTGCTCTCTCTCTGCCTCCTCCTCATAAGTTTGCACATAATGAAGGGGGGGCTCAATTTGCCATCTTTGCCCTGGGCACTGGATGATCTTGTCCCAGCACTCATTGGCCAGAATTGATTTTCAATATTTGCAATATTTATGATTTTTATCATGCCCAACGGGTATGATAAACGCCCATAAAACATAGCACAGATACATTCACTTATCCCTATTAACTGTATAATTTTACAGATAATTCATGTTTCCTGACCAAACATATTGGCCACAAACTGTCTACTATTTTCATAAAGGCAATGAGAGAGAATGTATAATGTGTAATGGAATAATTTGTAAAACAGACATTAGGGCACTTAGGTTTATCTATTCCAATGTGCAGTACCACCAATGGGTTACTTTGATTTAGTAGCAATATGGTTTTCAAGTCATTTCATGTACTACACAATGCAGTCATTACATATTTTGAAATTGTATTTAAATTATATTTAAGAATATTTTCTGCATATTCTGCGGTAGAGAAAATAACATCTGCATTGATTTGTCCCAGCATGTATAACAATGCATAAATAAAAGTGAATAATAACAGTCACCGCGTTTTGTAATATTTCATTATTAATTTACTTTTGTGAACCGCAAAACAGAGATTGCTTGAAGCAAAAAAAGTCTCAGTATGTAATGTAATATAAAGCATTGCCACCAAAAAACTGACAAAAGATGAATGTTTAGACAGTCTTGACATATGTAGCAAAATATAGAAGTGATTTAATATGATTGGGTTAATAAAACTTGCTTCTGCTGTTTTTAGAGTTTTGTTTTTGAATATTATTAAATCAGTGTATGCAGTAAGCTTTACTGTATTTGGTCTCTGTGAGTAAGGTTGTATTATGAGTGCTACATTAAACAATACGGTTTAGGTGGGTGCTAGATTGGTAAGTGTTAGGTAAATTTTCCGGGGCCTTACATTCTTTAGGCCTGTTTGTTGTTTGGGAGAGGTGAGTGGCAGAGTAGAGGGGGGTGTGGCCACCTGCATTCTGATCCTAAAAGATCTCCCTTACCTTCCATTGGAAATTTTCTGGAAGGAAGGCGGACTGGGGACTGGGGTGCAGGCTGTTTGTATGGAGAGCCCTGGACCAATCACTAACTTATTTTGGCAGGGGCAGGGCTTGCATATAAGCTGGGGCTCACATGCTTCCTGGAGGAGATGGGAGGAACCTGGAGCAGAGAAGGAGCAGAAATGTAACCGACAAGGAGCAGGCTTGAAGGCCTGGGGGTTCAGAGACCCCAGCCCTGGATTGGGTTGGATGTCTACCGGAGCCACCTTTTAACTTTTTTGCGCAAATGTTATTTTAAAACTTTTTATCCAATAAATACCAATTGGGAAATTGGTTTCACACTATGAGGAGTTGCCTCTGTCTCTCTGCTTTTCTCTCCACCTGAGTTGCTGTGGATAAGGATCCCCCTTGGAAGTTTTACCACTACCTACCCTGTAAACTGGGCACTTCCATCGAATCGCAGGTAAGCGACTGCATCGGCACCTGGAGGAACGGCCCAGTGGGACACAATATACCGCAACATATCCGCTATCTGTCCGGTGTACCCGATACAAGCTCTGCTGACTCACTCCGAGAGGAGTGAGTCCATCAACTCTGGTAAGAGTACCCACCTTTATCGTTTACCGTTTGCACTTAGAGCTTGTCAGACCAACTGCACATCTTGAATATCTCCAGTGATGTACCATATCTAGCGAAGACACTGCAGACTGAACTTTTGTGTTATTGTGCCCCCACTAATCAGGACTTCTTGCATATTGCCTTTTGTTTGTATGGATGGCTGATGTAGGCATGTACTGAAGGGGGCCACTACCCAAGTCAGCTTTAGGGGCTACCCCCCATACTTTGTGTTCTTGCTGGATGTAAGGTTAGACCAGATACATATTACATATCTGGTTCAACCAAAGTTGGCTATAGATTAGCAGTATATGCCCTTAAGTAAGGAAGTACATGTGATGCTGGCTTAAAGTGTCAGCACTACATAAACTTTATTTTCATCCCCCAGAAAAACCTGCTGTTCACACACCATTAGCTGGGGTGACACAAGACCATTGACCCCTGACGGAGACCAAATAGGGGACCTTCCCCTGATCCGGGGGTGATTCGCACCTTGTTCATACCAGACCGGGGTTTTAACACCCTTTCCACCTCTATTATTGAGATTTTATTTACACTTTTACCATTTAATGACACTTTCAATCCCTTGAATTTGTGTTTATACCAGCAGAGTAATCCAGCTGGCACCATTCACCTGTAAGGTTTATTTAATTATTATACTCCTGGCTCACATTGAGTTCCCACAGGCTGCTCTACTCCAGTGGGACCTCATGTGAAAATCAGGGACACTTGATTATTTATCTCAGCGCTGCACTTTTGTATACCTGGATAGAAGGAAGGGACTTGAAGGCCTGAGGGTTCAGAGACCTCAATGCTGGATAGTCCAACAAAAACTAAGCCACCATGTAACTCCGGGAGAAGTGGACCAGGCATCCCAGCCTGGGATAAATCCGACAATGCGGAACGGGAAGTAGCTGCAAAAAGGACGGAGTAGACTGGGATCGACCTTCTGTGGCAATCATGGACCGTCGATAGGAAAGAGCAAAGGGGGTGCAACCCAGCGGTGCTTATTCGTCCAGGACTTTCCTGAACTGACGTGGGAGGACTGCAGGAGTCAAGATAGGCAGGTGAGGCCTGGGACTTCCAGCATCCGCATACCACAGATGTCTTTCAGAGGGGCATTGGTCAGCTCACTACAGGAAAGGACATTTAATATAATCTGGAACCAGAAAGTAAGAGGCAGCTCATATTTCCATGACCAACATGTAACATACTGCAAGCAAGTGAATAAAAGTTTATTTTAAAAGTTCTTGGACTGACTGCTGATTGTAATTCGTGCAGGGGTGGAAGAACGGAAGCAGTTAACAGAAAGGTATGAACACACCCAGCAGCTCCCAAGGGAGTAGTGCGCTACATATAATTTATAAGCTCTCCTTTAAGGTTTAAATACATATTTAGTTGGGAGAGGGTGTAAAGCATATAATTATTTACCCTATTTCCCTCTATCTTGCACCCACAGGCTTCCTTCCCCAACCCCAAGGATGTCATCAATGCAGGACCAGTCATATGGGTTGAATGACCATGCAATACTGCTTTGTCCAGATGTAGAAAACACAGGGAAACCTGAAGGCAACTACATTCTTCCTCCATTCTATTTTAGAACATTGACCTACACACAAATTGGACCACATATCCTAAATGCACTCGGTCTATCATCTGCTGAATATCATTTCTCTAGGCCTGCATCCTAATAGTGACATGGTGGGCATGTCTGTACAGTGTGTGGCATGGCCCCTTATAGTCTCCACCAAAGGTGCATGGGATGGTAGGGTGGCAGTGGTGGGATAGGATGGTAAGGTGGCAATGCAGGAGTACAAATGGAAGACAGCTGCCACCCTGTAACAGGTAGTCCCTGAACAAGGGTCTTATAACTGGATCCCTAGGTACTTTTTTTTTGTGAAAGCTTAAGATTTAAACCTCTTGAAATCAACTTTTTTAATTACATTTACAAGGTGAAACTTATAAGAGATTTTAATGCTGGAGATCTTTAGATCTATAAAAAAAAATGTCATTCTTTTACAATAATACAGCTAAGCCTTGAACTATGCATGCTGACTAAAGAAACATTCTCACAATTCTATAAACTTCGTCAAAGTCATTTAAATGGACATAGACAATGTCTTACAGCTAAGATTCTATTGTAAATATGATTATATATTATATTATACTGTCTGTTTCTTGTCTATCTTGACAATAAATTAAATAATTACCTTGTAAGAAATGCATAAAAGCCAGACAGAATTTAAATCACTGAACAGAATGCTGCATTAGTCATACAAATCATGTGCCTCCAAATGTGTTATTCTGTCATTTTACAACACTGTCTTCCAGTTATCTTGTTACCATGTATGTATTACTTTTCTATTATAGTCATGATGTTCACCATGTTTTTCTCTTGTAGCAATAATTGTTTTTCATTTGCTTCTGTTATTTGTTAGCTCCTACCATAAGACAAAGTTTGCCTGCCATCTTACTAAACACTGTTCACCTACTTAACATTACATTTAAATCATGATCCAGCCTGGGATCATGCAAATGCTAATGAAAAAATGAAGATCATGTGACAATGCTGTGTCCTGTGACAATGTCAGAAGGGGTAAATGTCACTCAGGATTCTTACCCAGACAGATTGAGGGGCTCTAGGTTGCGTGCTTGGTACAGAGGAAAAAGTTCAGTCTCAGCTAAGCTCAGTATATCCTGGAGTTGGAGGCTTTGTAGAGACTTGGGAGGAATGAAGCCTCCAGATCTGGTTCCACAATTTGCAAGCAACCAGAACCATGATTGGAAAGGTGTGCAAAGCTCTTATGAGTTGGGCACTGACAAAAGTTTGGGCTCCACCCAGGAGAGAGTGGGAGCCAAACTAGGCAGAGACAATGCATGTGTGCACAGAGCTGTTTTTGAGTACTGTCTGGAGGAGAAGTAGACAAGGGCCTAAAGGCTGGTACACGGCTTCTGTTGAAGGGCATCCTGGAAAACCAGCAGCCGACTAGCATCCGATCAGCACTCACTGCCAATAGTTGCGAGCTGCGTCCTGGTGTGGGGGAGGGGCAAGTCCACCTGTCAGAACAGAATAGCACAGCAGGGGAGATCATTGTACTAACATTGATTGTGTTAGCACAGTGATCTGCAAGTTTTTTTTTTTTTTTTTAAGCTCGCTGGGCTGACCAAAAAAAAAAAGTATTAGGTGTACCCTGCATAAAGAATGAGGCCAGAGAAGTGGTGCATAAGAAAATACAGGAAGCTGGAATTCACATTGAGAGCTGCTGGGCTATGAAATAGAGAGGCTTATCTTACCTGGGTGTGTCCAGGAACCTAGTTGTGGGAAAAGGAGTTAAGGGGGTCTTTATTTCATTAATCCTCACACTCAAAGGAGGAACACTTTTGAAAGTATATGTGAGCAGGTCCAGAGTTTTGAGGCATGTTGACTAGGCAAGGGGAAGCATTGTTAAGATGTCCACACAAATAAAAAATCTCTGGACAATCAAATTAAAATGTATCAAAAGGATTGTATCGCTACCGTAACAATCCTTACAATTTATATTTACCAACTAAGCCACCAATCTATGAATGAAAGAAAACAATAATACAGATCTGACACCTTCTTTAACCGCTTCCTGATCGGCTCCTGTGTATATAAGGGGGCAGAATGGCTCTGCTTCGCGAATCGGGGTATATATACTGCGGCTCCATTAAGAGCCATAGCAGGCGCGCGCGCCGGCTGCATGGTGGGAGACCCGATGCGCGTCATTGCGGGCATGAGAGCAGGAACAGGGATATTTGTGTGTAAACATATAAATGTCAATGGTCCCAAAAAAGTCCCGATAAAAATCCCTGATTACTGTCATTACTAGTAAAAAAATAAAAATGCCACAAATCCATCCCCTGTTTTGTAGACACTATAACTTTTGTGCAAACCAATCAATATACGCTTATTGCGATTTAATTAATTAATTTTTTTACCAAAAATTTGTAGAAGAATACATATCGGCCTAAACTGAGGAAAAAATGTGTTTTTTTTTTTTTTAAATGTGGGATATTTATTATTGCAAAAAATAAAAGATATTGTGTTTTTTTTTTTCAAAATTGTCGCTCTTCTTTTGTTTATAGTGCAAAAAATAAAGACCGCAGAGGTGATCAAAAGAAAGCTCTGTTTGTGGGAAAAAAAGGACATTTTTACTTGGGTACAGCGTCGCACGACTACATGTCAGTTAAAGTGACATGGTGCCGTATCTCAAAAAATGGCCTGGTTATTGAGCAGCCAAATCTTCCGGGGCTGAAGTGGTTAAAGGGTAACTCCACTTTCGTGGGGAAAAAAAATAGCAAACAAAGAAAAAAAATACATAGCTCATATAATTGCGACACTAATCATATTGTAATTGAATCTTATTAAAAATTACATTTCCTTTTCAATCTGCAGTAACTGTAATTTTCTGAGAATGCATTGCAACATGGATACCTGGAGTTGATGTGTACTGAACACTCCCCAGAAACATAATTTCCTGCTTGTGTGATTGGCTCACCAATTTTCCAAGAAGTCTGCCCTAAGATATAAGTCAGATTTCAGGTATCCCCTGCAGCAAAAATTTCATTTTTGGTGAGATACTTTTAATAAGAGCACGGGAAGCAGGACCAGCAAATTTCCTCATTAGAGCCCTGCATCTGCACATGTGACAGTTAATTATGAAACCACTCCCATTAGACCCACTCAGAACAGAGGCACAGACAAACACAGAGGGATAACAAACGGTAGGACTCTGCAATAAAGTTTGTTATAATGCTTGCAATGTACATAGATCAACCAGAGGGGAATATTATTTTCGCAACAAAAGTGGAGTTACACTTTAAGCACAAAATCTGTAGGAACACCTCTGCCCCCAGTTATTCATAACGTGGAGAATTTGTATGAAAAATTATGTCCGAATAACCCACAAGTGATTTTATTGACATTACCTTACCTTTTTCAAAAAAACAAATGCTATCATTTAGAGTTTAGATAAAGGGTTTAGCGGTAGTTAAGTATAACAATTTCTGCTTTTAAATAATGCAACTTTTATAGAAGTGTATACATCAGACCAAAAAACAAAAACAACTGAGCAGGGAAGAGGGACAGAGGAAATTGGCTCCAAAGAGGGGCAGTTCCTCCAAATGAAGAAAAGGTGAGGGCTACAATAAAGTTTGTGGGGAAAATCTTTACCCCTTGGCTCAGAGTGTATGCAAATACGCAGCCCCACTGGACTGGGCTTTTTTTTCTGTGGGGCCCCACTGGACTGGACTTTTTTTCTGTGGGGCCGCATATTTGTGTATCTGTCTTTGTGCTTGGCGCACGGAGCACTCCCAACACAGAGCCCTGGGCTCCATACTAACAATCGGGACCCGAAACTCCCGATTCCAGGTCACCTGATCACTGATACCCTCTGATTGGCTAGGTGATCAGTCACTGTGGAGCCCACCCCGTGTTTATGATAAAAAATACCTACATCAAGGTTTGGTCTAGGTCAGTGCCAGGGTTAGTGTTTGGGTCAAGATCAGGGTTAAAGGTCAAATGGTCAGTATTTTTTTTTTGGGCAGGAATTTTTTTTTATTTTTATTTTTTAGTATCAGTGTCAGTTAGTGTCAGTGTGTTTTAGGTAGATTATAAAAAGCAAAATGCACACTATTGTTTCTGGGCTGTGCTACGGGTACAAACAACAACTAACATACACATATGTGGTATCGCTGCGATCATCAGGAGAATTTATTTTGGGATGTTCTTTGGTGGAAGGTTATGTTAGTCGCAAGAAATATACAGCTACATTTTAATTAAAAACATGTTTCATTACTATTTTGGGCCAGTTTTCCTTGTATAATAAAAAAAATCAGGAGGTATCCATTACTATATAGTATACGACCAACTGAAAGCCCAGTTTGTCCTGAAAAATGTGTTATAATCCACTTGGATGCACAAAGTAGCTGTGATAAAATGTATTGTTTTAATAACACATATTAAAGCTGCAAAATTGTGCTTAGGCATTAACATTTGTTTTACCCTTAGGTGCCAAGGGGTTACCAGGCCTGCTTCACTTTTAGCCCAACCAAATATGGAATGAGGTAGACCTAATAAAGAAGGGAAAATGCTTAAAAGGACAACCCTATTAAAAGTAAAACCCTTTTAGCCGAATTAGATATGGAATGAGGTAGACAAAAACACATTTGAATCTTACCGATCTACTGGGGATGGAAATAACTGAAAAAGCATTTGCATTTATGGTAATATTAAAAAAAATATATTTTTTAGTGTATAAAATACATTTTTCTTCTTAAAACCATGTTCTTTACAAGCTAATGTGTTCAGCTGCAGTTTTAACACATGAAAAATGAATACTTGCATAGGCAAAAGGGGAAATATAATTTTCAACTTTCTGAATTAAACAGCCTAAGAGACAGCAATATTTTTCATTGCAGTGTTTCTTGTAGTAATATAATCATTCATGAAATGGGGGAAAAAAATATCATTATTTGTGTCGTGTTTCTGCTTTGTTTTTGCAATATTCTAGTGATCAAGTCTCAGTGAATGGTAGAATACTGAGCAACCAATCAGAGCTTATAACTCAAAACCCCCGATAAGCTATACAGTTTAGCTTCTTTTTATTTTTATTATTATATTGTATATATATATATCTATATATACATATATATATATATATATATATATATATATATATATATATATATATATATATATATATATATATATATATATATATTATTTATTTTTTTTATTTTTTTTTTACAACATGAGTTAGGTATAATAAATTAGTTCTCACAACTAAAAAGAATTTAGTGCATCTTTAGCAGGGCCCATTGCCAAAGTACATTTAACAAATGTACTAGTCTACATAAAAATACAGTAGTACAATATAAACCATAGAAGTATTAAAATACAAATTGGACTTAGATATATATCCCCAAGAGGATAACATAATGTATGAAAAAACTAAGCACGAAGAGCGCATGCGTGGCTGACTGAGCAGTACATGGCTGCTTAGAGCTCTGCGGATACCGGGACCTGACAGCTGTATAACGGCAAGCCACAACTACACACCTATCCCCAGAAGTGACATACTGTATATACTACAGAGACTTCAGGGCACATTTTTAACAAAAACTTGACAATTACAAACCCTATTACTAAACATAGCCTTTCAATTTGGGACAGACTAAAAGCTTGTTTCGGTCTCCAATCTAAACATAATGCCCTTCTTTTTTTTTTTTTTTCACAATCAAAGTATTTTATTCGTTAAATGTTGCAAACAATACAATAAATGGTAAATCCAATATAGGCATAAGAAGATTCTTAATAACATTTTGTCATAGAAAAAAGTATAATTGACATATCAACAACAAAGTAGAACAAAGTCGATCGAACATACACCTAATAAATGCATTTTGATGTAATGAGAGTGTGTGGTAGTATGGAAAGGGGGAAAGAAAAGGGGAAAAGAAGAGAAAGAGGAAGGAAAAAAAAAAAAAAAAAAAAAAAGGGAGGGGGGGGAAGGGGACGGGGTAGGAGGGGTGGGGGGTTTGGTGGTCTGTGTTGTAAGCAAAGCAAAATTCCCTAGGTATTATACACGTATGAATATACTGAGAAGTGGTCGTGGTCCCCAGATTCAAATCACAGGACTGTTTTAGTCATGGCGTAATAGTTTGTATTCTTCTGAAAGTGTGAAAAGTAGCCATGGTTGCCATAATTCGTTAAAACTGGTACAGTTTTCTTTTTTCATTGCCAACAGTTCTTCCGTTTTATATATATAATGGACCCTGTCTAACCAATCCTTGACTGTAGTAGTGTGAGTGGACTTCCAATGTAATGGTATCAGGCATTTGGCTGCTGTTAATAAGTGCCTAGATAGGGACTTTTTGTATTTGCTAATAGAGAAGCAGTTTATGTGTAATAAGCAAGCAGCTGCGTCTAATACAATTTTAGTTTCCGTGATATGCTTGATCCAAGATATAGCCCTTCTTTCCTTCCTCAACAACCCTTCCTTCTATCCAGCCTGGACTTCTCCATCCTCTTTCACCGCATGGTTAAATGCAGAACTAATACGTTCTCATCATTTTTATAAATCCACTACTATCACACCTTTTGCAACATTACAAGAAACACATGCATTACCTCAGAAAGAAACCTTCAAATACTTACAAATAAAACAAGCTCTAATCCAAAACGCTCCCCTAGATTCATCTACCCCAAGCTTTACGATCTTTGAACAAGCTTGCAAATCTGACCCTCATAGGCGTAGACTCATTTCAGATTTTTACACCCAACTACTTTCACACACAACCTCTCCCCACCTATCCTATACAACCAAATGGGAAACTGATCTAAACCTCCAACCAGACACACTAAACTGGGCTCATATCTTGCAGGCTACTAAATCTGCTACACCAAATATAATAGCCCTAGAGACTAACTACAAGGTACTTACCCTATGGTACCTAGTACCTGCTAGGATATAAAAATTCCTCCCCCAATACCCTGCTAACTGCTTCCGAGGCTGTACCGACCTGGGTACACATTTACACATATGGGGGGATTGTCCCATAGTCAGTGTTTTTTGGTCCGAAATATTCAACATTCTCACTACCATGTTCAAAACCACAATACTACCGGCCCAATGGTAGCGATCCTGAATAACAAGCCGCAAACCATAACTCACCGCCAATTCAAACTTCTATTCTTCTTAACCACAGCTGCAAAACAAACTATTGCAAAAGCCTGGAAAACATCCACATTATGCATGGTATCAGTCAAACACCCTGTTACACAAATGTATATAAGTGAATCCCTCGCGCTACTGTAAGTAATGTATAGGTCAAAATTGGGGTGTTGGCTGGAAATGTTTGCAGCAAAATGAATAGTGATCACAAATGCACATACATGAAATAAATATAGTAAAAAATTTCGCGCAACCGGAATAAGTAATACAAATAAAATATTTGTAAAATAATAGGTAAAGTGCAATAATAACTAGCTCCCAACAGGGGGCGCTAGACAGAATGGTCAGAAAGGGTATAGAAAGCACAATAATGGCAGTTGTCTAGTAAAGATGAAAAGAGCAAAAAATATATAATGACAGTTGTCTAGTATATATGTGTCCTGTGCAGAAGGATTATCCTGTGCAGAAAAATGCCAGAGTAAAGTGCATGAAAGATATATAAAAATAGTGACTTCAGGTGTGTAATAACTCAAATAAAAATATCCCAATGATTTGTAAAAAATTCATAAAGGTATAAGCATACGTAAAAAATCAATGAAGTGGTAAACCATCAATGAAGTAATAAACAAAGTAATAAAAAATCAATGAAGTGATAAAAGTCCAATATATCCGTGATAAAAAAAAATAGAGTGGTAAAAATCCAATATATCCGTGCTTCAGGTGAAATAAATATGGGGTGGTAAAAATCCAATATATATGGGGTGATAGCAAAAATAAATAGATGAATAAGTAAATGTGAATAGAAATAGTCCAGATATAAATCAATGTCCAAATCAATGGATAAGTAAAAAATCAGATGAAAATTGTCATCATATCATAAAACACATAAATGGCCAATCCCCTATGGGTGAGTGGTAATGGAATAATGGTTCTCTGATGGGTACTCCTGAATGCTTCCAGAATTATTCCAACAAATGTTCTATGCGTTTAGTATGCGTTTCTCTATATTGCTGAGTCAGGACTGAATTCACGCTGCTATTCATCTATTTCTGAGTGAATCCTTTTCTGGTCTCCCAGAACTCTCACCTTAAGGTTGAGTAAAATAAGCCTTTCGGGGGTATCCAAATATGCCCAAGGGTACAGGTAACAGAGGTCAAAGTGTCCTAGTGGGGGGTCCAGCCTGGTCCTTCTCCTTTAAGATCCCTTAGAACCTGGACCTAAAGTGCTTAGTGTCTCCAAGTCACAATTGCACCATGCCAAGGGGAGGAAGGGGGCCGACGAACTCAGGGGAGGACGCGAGAAGGCGCTGAGAACGCCTGATGACATTTTAACCCTTACTTTGCTTGATTTTAATGTTTCAAATGTACGAGTCCTACTTTTATTTATTGAATAAACGGTTTACATTTTAAACATACTACACTAGTGGAGGCTTCCCTTTCTCTTCCCTTCCTCCCCTTGGCATGGTGCAATTGTGACTTGGAGACACCATCCGGTGGTTGTGGGGGTCTGCAGGTGGGGGGCTTATCGGAATCTGGAAGCCCCCCCCAGATCCCGGCCTCCCCCCGTACCATTTCACAAAAAAGGTGTCAAAATGGTAAAAATGACAAGACACGGCTTGGGACAAGTCCTTTATTACAAATAAAAAAATGTCCCACAAAGTCTTCTACTTTTTCTCTTTCTCTGCCGACAGACCGAAAAAGAAAACAAAACGCGACCAACCCGCCTCCATGTCATCGCTTTGACAGTTCTTTTATAGCTGAGGGTGGGGCCACACCGTGATGTTCCCGGGTGACCCCGCCCCCTCTGACGCACAGGGACTTCCCTATGGCTTTCCCAGGGGGTCAGAGGGGGGCAGGGCCACCCGGTTACGTAAACCCCCACGCCATTTTCTTTTTTATGATGACAGGGGGCAGAGGATCAGTGTGCTGTCACTAGGCAGAATGAGGAGATGCTGCTTACATCGGCATCTCCCCGTTCTGCAGATCTGTGGCACGATCGCGGGTATCCCCGTGGCGATCGAGTCTGCGGGACCCGCAGGCACGGTCACGGAGCTTGCGGCAGGTGTGCAAGCGTGCCGCCGGCGGCGCGCACTCATGCGTGCATGGCGAGAAATACAAAGTAAAGTACGGGTACGTTACTTTGCCCAGCCGTGCCATTCTGCCGACGTATATGTGCTGACAGCGGTCGGCAAGTGGTTAAATTACTTTTTTTCCTTTAGAAATTTAATTTTGTGCAGGGACTGTTCTAAACACGGAAAACATGCGCCACTTTACAGGCATACTATAGACACCCCCCAGGTAGGAAATTTAAAGGAATATTTTAGTTTTATTGTTTCACTTTAAGCACTATTAAAATTACTGCTCCCGAAAATTTGCCTTTTCTTTCACTCATGGTTAGTGTTTGGCTGAAGCCATTTATTATCAATCAACTGTGTACTTTTTTTAAATCATAATCACAACAGAAACTACCCAAATTACCCTGATCAAAAGTTTACATACCCCAGTTCTTAATACCGTGTTTTGTCCTCTTTAACATCAGTGACAGCTTGAAGTCTTTTGTGGTATTTGTGGATGAGGCTCTTTATCTTCTCAGATGGTAAAGCTGCCCATTCCTCTTGGCAAAAAGCCTCCAGTTCCTGTAATTTCTTGGGCTGTCTTGCATGAACTGCAGGTTTGAGATCTCCCCAGAGTGGCTCAATGATATTGAGGTCAGGAGTCTGAGATGGCCACTCTAGAACCTTCACTTTATTCTGCTGTAGCTAATGACAGGTCGACTTGGCCTTATGTTTTGGATCATTGTGTTGTGTTTGATATAAAATATAATTTTTCTATAACTCATAGCATTCTGATTTCACAGACACAGAAGATTTTTCAAACAAAATTGTCTCAAAGCCAGTCAATTCAGAGTCAGCTTGTGATAAAAAAATGTCAAATGTATTTTAGTTTTCTAAATGACTTTGTGTTTTCCTCCACATGCAGCTGGGAATCTCCGCCTCTCTTGTGCACACTGGCCAATCAGGCATGACGTTAACGGGGCCCCTCCCTGGGAATGGGAGTATATAGCAGCCTTGAGGCAGCTGGTGGTTCATTTGCTTGATTCAATCATAAGGAAGCACATCTTGATCCCACACACAGGCATCTTCTTTGCTGGGAGATCAGCTATCCTCTTTTGGTATGTTGTGTTTGTTATTTCTCCCCTTACAGTACTTGGTTTTGATTTTTGATTTCACATACACCCTTTCATGTAGCCCCCCTGTGGGAACACATAGATATATTTGTCCCCTTACCTTCACATTTCTACACACTTAACTAATCCCTTTATTGACACATTTTTTTCTAGGAATACCATGCACTTCTGGTGTACACATAGTCTATTGGATCATGCTGTGACCACTATGCTGGGCTCTGGGCACTGTTCTCCACCCTTGGAGGGTTCCCCCGTTTCAACCCAGGGGGAGACATCATGCCTCCTACCCCCGTCTTCCTTGGTGGATACCGGACTGGGCTTAGGGGCTGTTAGTAAGTATCCCAATTTATCTCCTTATCTCCACCATGTTGGGACATTAATCCCCTGTCCTCCCTTATTTTAAGGGTATTAATCATTAACCCCTGTTCTCTCATAGTTTCATAGTTTATTACTTCATAACACTCCTGATGAATGGCTGAAATGCCAGGAAACGTGTAGAGTGCCACTAGATGCCAACAGTTACTTTTCTTTATTATATTGGTCTTTCAATCAATTTACTATACCATGTATATTTGCCATGTCTATCTTTACTTGTATTGCATGCTATGTAGCAGCATATTTAGTGTAAGTCTGGTGACTACCTATGTATTTGATACAAAACATTTGATATGTATTTTAGACTGTAATAAATCATGTACTGTAAGTTTATTTTATGTTGTCATTTTCTCCTATACATGGCGTACCCTCATTTAAAGTCCCACAAAATCACTCCCTTCTATCTACTAAATTAGGAATGGAGGCCACCATGTCTTTCATATTGTGTGTCAGGTCACGTCCATTTACTATTGTGTTTTCTTTTATTTTTAGGAGGGTCTTTGCATTTCTCAAGGGAAAATTGAATGATGCAATTATTGTAATTTTTGTTTTGTAAAAATAAGCTTATTCCATACTGGAACAGCTGCATCTGTAGTCAATTGCTCATTTTGGGGGTGGACAGTGGACACTGAATTTTCTCTATCTCCGTTTATTGTCTGCTTATCACATAAAATATCCTAATCATAATCATGAAACCACCTAAGATCCACACAGGTGTCTTCTCTTCAACTGCTTGCAGTAAATGTGGCATACAATTACAAATTATTTTAATCAGAATTAAAGCTAATTATCATTAAGCTGTCATGAAAAAGCTACAAAATCCTTCCTCTGAATTTATATAACAAGTGAATGGGCTAATTGCCACGTGCAATTGATTTGTTTTTGAAAGATACTAACTTGCATGTTAGAAAAATATTTTATTAAAATATATATATATGTGCTTTGTAAAATGCAATAAATATTTTGAGAGTGAGAACCAAGTGTGAGTTAAGCTGCTTCTAGATTCTGGTAATTGCAGGTATTTAAGAAAATAATATAGGTTTTAAAGGCACGTTAAATGTAAAATGAAAACAAGAATAAAAAGCAATGGTTTAAAAAAGTATTCGTTTATTCCTACTGTTCATAATCTATTTTATATCCACAGATGACCTGATATTGCAGGTAAGATTGTGTGCCCTAGCCCAAGGTAAGTATCCTGAAAAATACTGAAAGCAATGTAAAGGCTGATCTGACCTCGAACATATATTTGCAGCAATTGAAGTCCAGACCTACATACCATTCTAAATTAGTGACTCATATAGTATAAAAGCCATTAGAGATGTGAATAATTAAAACAATTGTTTTAGAGGCACATGTGCAGCAGCTCCCAAGATGGCCGCTTAAGCCAGGAGCTCTGCACTGTCCTGGCCATACGCGCACCTCACAGCAGACTACAACCCGCGGGCCAAATCACTGACAGCGGCAGCAGATAGCGGACACTTCCTGGCATCAGCACATGTCTGCAGGCTCAGCCCACCACAATCTACTGCCACAGTTCTCTTCTAGCTCCATCCCAGCCGATTCCAAGATGGCGACCGCGGCCCAGCCAGGTGTCCCGATGGAGGACGGCCATGCAGAACAGGAACATGCTATGATGCCATCTCCACTGCAGCTTACTCCCCTGGCGCATGTAGGTATCCATCAGATCGGGGCTCCATCCCCAGCATCCACAAAGTCGCTCATTGGGCATACCTTGAAGGACTGCATGCTGTCCCCACTGGGGGTCATTCCCAATCACCCTGACAATGCTATTGTCCCAGGGGGCCTAGGGCAGGATCTTCACCTATACACAGCAGATCTTTTTCTCAAACTGTC
The DNA here is from genome assembly GCA_028564925.1 of Lithobates sylvaticus. Taxonomy (NCBI): domain Eukaryota; kingdom Metazoa; phylum Chordata; class Amphibia; order Anura; family Ranidae; genus Lithobates; species Lithobates sylvaticus. The sequence goes on from CM053027.1 coordinate 136,058,387, forward strand.
AGAATTTCTGGACAGGGGCCTGGCCCAAACGGCTGCTAAAATCACGGGGGACATGAGGGCAGATTTCCAGAACTTAGGAGCTAGAATGGAAGCCATAGAGCACAAACTGGATGCGACAGTCTCAAAAGCTAACCAGAACACAGATCACATTCACGTACTACAAGAACAGATTGACACTGCACTCTCCAGGATCGATGACCTGGAGAATAGGTCGAGGAGATACAATTTCAGAATTAGAGGCTGACTTGAGTCAATTGCTGACATCCCAGCAACAGTCCAAGCCTTCATTAAGGACCTTATTCCTAACATCCCTCCGCATAGGCTGGAGCTGGACAGGGCGCACAGGGCCAACCAAGAGATGTGGTGGTCAAACCCCCTTTTTATGCAGCCAAGGAGGAAATTATGAAAAATTCTTGCTCACAATCCCCACTGATCTGTCAAGGACACACAATTCAAAATATTTGCTGATCTTTCACCATCTAGGATTCAAAGGCGAGATCCCTGAAACCACTCCTGGCAGTCCTGACACAGAGAGACATCAAATGGTGGATCTTCCCATTCCAACTTAAATTCACCTTTAAGAGCAAGACCTACTCTTTCTCAAGTTTTCCAGAACGAGAACGCTTGCTTCTGAATCTGAAGCTGATCTCACAAGATTCCGCCTCGTCCTCCATAAGTTCCCAATTTTCAATTCCATGCTGTTCTATCCGGTGTCCCCTGTTGTGGTATCCATTCACCGTGTCCCCTCAGCTCCCGAGCTGGACATCTACTGCTGCCATCGGGACATTAACGGTTGGTGACCCTAGCCCAGTGATTTGGTGAGTATGGGGTCTCCTTCTTGCTGACCCCTTCTGCCACACACTACTTTCCTTCTTGCCCCTACGATTCCCAACATTAACATATACCCACTTATCTACTATTTTCTGTTTCAGATATAATTACGCATCTGCCCCTGAAGAGCGATCATAGACTCGTGAAATGCGTAGGGCACCATCGATGCTTTTTATATATGCACATGGCTGGGAATTTCCCGCTGGGGCAGTACAAATGCTCCTTACATGTTAATAATTGCTGGGTATTTCTGTTGTGTTGGATTTGGCTCACATATTGTTTTCACTATGTATGTACAACATTCTACCTCATATTATGCATATGTATCAACTGACTCAGCTATTTGTGATGAATTTTACTACTCTATGGATGTATATGAAATGTAATGTATTGTTATTTTTTACTTGTATTTCTGCTGCCGACTCGGCTATTATGCCTGGTAACGCACATTCATTGCTGTTCCCATTTGTTCATACAGCGGTATGTAATTAATAAATTGACTTTATCACATTTCCTTTTGAACTGGTGCCTAAATCTCTCCCACCTCACTCAAAGTCCCATGGCTAATTCTTTTCTTTCTATATATTTTAGGGATGGAGTTGGTAGAGTGGTTATGACAGTCCTTATTCCCCTCTTTCTTTGTATAACCCGGGTGGAAGACACCCAATCTAGCCTTTATTTGGCCTGTCATGACCGTTGGTCAGTTCTCATTATAACATCCATATCCCTCACCCTTTGTTATTCAGCTGTCTTTGACTTATGCCCCGTTTTTGGGGGTCCACCCCAGGCTGTATGTTCCCTGCCGCTCTGTGCTCTGGTGGTGGCTCTTTTTGCCCAGCTCGGGGGCTGCGTTATGCACCAGGGAGGTTTCCTTGACCTCCTGCTGTCTCCGCCCGTCTCTCAGAATGGGCGGTGCCATCTGCATTTCGGCGTCATGTTTTCCACGCCCACATTGTGGCGTCGATTCACCCGCGCCTTTGTGGGCTGTGTGGAACATCCCGGAGTGGGTTTAGTGTGTGTTGTGTATACACACCTCCCCTCTGACGGCTGACGTTTGACGTCAGCTCGTCACCCTCCGTACATGACGCTGGGGGCCGGGCGTCTGGAGCCGCTGCGGGTATATCCGGTGGATTGGCGTGGTTGCAGCTGGCATTCGGCTTTTTCTGGTCTGCACTGTGGTCACAGGTAGGGGAGCTCATTTATCATGCTTGGGGATGCTTAGTACTATTTTAAACAATATACCAACTGATCTACACCCATTGTGTGAATGCTGCTATTCGTGCACACACAACAGAGTCTTACGCAAACTCACTATTACTGTTTTCTTTCCCCCTCTGTAGCCCCCGAGCGCATATTAATCATCCTTCCTGGTTATATTATTTGTTCGTTGTATATGGTATACACTTGTTATTTACTTATACACAGATGAACATGGAACACAATAGGTTCACATCTTATATGCCAAGCTATACCTTTATATACATCTACCATCTATGCTTCCCAGGTGTTTTTCCACTCCATTGTGAAGCCCTATGCTTTGTATGGGATCCCATTTATCATGCTTGGGGGTGCTTGACGACTATGACTTTAGATAATACACTGATTTATCTACATTTAGTGTGTGGGTGCTATTATTCACGCACACACATTGAAGTTAAGTTTTGTTTATTCAAACTTATTATTATTATATATTTTTTCTTCCACCCGCTAGTCCCCCAGCATATATCAATTACTCTCTCCGGATACATTCTTTGCATATGATAACCACCTGCCATTTCTCTATATACGGATGGACACTGAACACAATGGTAACCACCTGCCATTTCTCTATATATGGATGGACACTGAACACAATGGGTTGCTATTTCAACACTCCAACTAGAATTGCTATATATATATTTACCATCTCTGGCCCCTAGGTGTTTCCATTTTCCTTGCTAAGCCCTGTGTTTCTTTATATAAATTTTCTCAGACATTCCAGACCTCTAGCCGAATGCTTGCTCCAATCCATGCCGTTCTATCCGGTGTCCCCTGTTGTGGTATCCATTCACCGTGTCCCCTCAGCTCCCGAGCTGGACATCTACTGCTGCCATCGGGACATTAACGGTTGGTGACCCTAGCCCAGTGATTTGGTGAGTATGGGGTCTCCTTCTTGCTGACCCCTTCTGCCACACACTACTTTCCTTCTTGCCCCTATGATTCCCAACATTAACATATACCCACTTATCTACTATTTTCTGTTTCAGATATAATTACGCATCTGCCCCTGAAGAGCGAGCATAGACTCGTGAAACGCGTAGGGCACCATCGATGCTTTTTATATATGCACATGGCTGGGAATTTCCCGCTGGGGCAGTACAAATGCTCCTTACATGTTAATAATTGCTGGGTATTTCTGTTGTGTTGGATTTGGCTCACATATTGTTTTCACTATGTATGTACAACATTCTACCTCATATTATGCATATGTATCAACTGACTCAGCTATTTGTGATGAATTTTACTACTCTATGGATGTATATGAAATGTAATGTATTGTTATTTTTTACTTGTATTTCTGCTGCCGACTCGGCTATTATGCCTGGTAACGCACATTCATTGCTGTTCCCATTTGTTCATACAGCGGTATGTAATTAATAAATTGACTTTATCACATTTCCTTTTGAACTGGTGCCTAAATCTCTCCCACCTCACTCAAAGTCCCATGGCTAATTCTTTTCTTTCTATATATTTTAGGGATGGAGTTGGTAGAGTGGTTATGACAGTCCTTATTCCCCTCTTTCTAAGTTCCCAATTTAGGGGCCACTAAACATCTGACTCCCACAAGCCCCATAACCCCAGTATGGAACAAGTCCAAGTTCAAGCACTCCAAGGATGGTAGACCTTGATTCTGTCATGACTCTTCAACGTATTCAAATCCTGGTTACTCCAGATTTTTGTGCAGGGGACACTCTACCCCTATGACTAATGTTTGATTTTGATCTCAGTTTCCCCTTTATTCTTTCTGAATTGTTTTTGAATTGATTTTGAATTGTTTTTGACTCCATGTGGACAGAAAACAACATGTCAGTTTAACTTGATCACTTTTTTCTAGGGAGACTCTGTGCCAGGTGTTGGTCGCCTGCTGGGTTTCCCGAGAGGACTTCATGGGTTTTGAGAGTCTATCCCGGGTGCTCCGGTAGGTGACCTGCATGGTGACCTGCAATGCCTACATGCAACCTACATGCAACCCACAGCCTTGTTCCCTTTTAATACTTAGGCTGAATTTCACCATACATTACTGAACTCTACATCACCTATCCCATCCCTCCCCTTCCCAAGTTCTCATATTCCCTATTCCCAACTTCCCTTACCACTTCCCTTTTCCCTCCCCTACCTGCTCCAAGGAACGGAGCATATATTTGTTAAACTGTGAGCTGCAGTCTATTCAAGTTACAATTGTTTTTATGGTTTTAGTTAAAGGTGCACTGGGACCGGGGAAGCCACCCTGCGCCTCTACTTACCCTGTGGATATGGCTCTACTATGTCTACATGGTGGGATATCCTCCTCTTTTGAGAAGGATGAAACAAATTGTTATTTTGTCAACAGGGAGAAATGTCTGCCCTCCTGCTTCTCCAGGTCCTTACTGGGCTACTACTTGTACCCTCTCCTTTTCTCTTCCTTTTCTAGTTCTAACTTTGTTTCTCTTTCAGCCAACTCTAAGACGCCACCTTCCCTGCATGCCCTTTCGGGGGTCCAGCCAATCATCTGGTCTGGTTCTCCACACTGGATTCTGCAGAAACAGTAGATTGGATGGTTTCCCATCCCTCATGCTCCATTCCCTGTGAATCAGTTCCTTCTCCACCCCTGCAGGTTGCCCCCCACAATACCCAGGGGTTGAATTTCCCAGTGAAACGCCAAAAAGTCTTCCAATCCTACCACTTGAAAAAAATATATATAGTCCTGCTACAAGAAACACACTTCCCAAGGCGGTACAGTCCCTTCCTTCTTGCAGGCTCCCCTTCCTTCTTCTTGGCAAATGCGCAAGACAAAACTAGGGGGTGGCTATCCTATTCTCCAAGAATTGCAAATTTACACCACAGTTGGAGCACAGAGACCCAGAGGGCAGATTCATACTAGTGAAAGGGGTCCTTGATGACCGCTTATACTCATGTGTCTCCTATTACGCACCGAATTGGGACCAAACTACATTTTTCCCGAATTTGTTCCAGATTCTAGGTCCACTGGTAGGAGGCACAGTAATTTATGGAGGTGACTCTAATATCGCCTTTTAAAAGGGATTCGATAAAACCAGACCCCCAAGTTCCCAACTCACCCGCCCTGCTAAAAGTAGTTCTAAAATCACTAAGTTAGTCTTTCAGCAGGGCCTTGCCGACATTTGGAGAGAAATGAATCCCACCAAGACAGACTATACTCATTTCTCGAGTCCACATGAATCATATGCCAGATTTGATCACATCTTTACCTCTACCACCCACATCCCACTGGCAATCAAATCCTACATTAAAGACACCGTGTGGTCGGATCACTCCATGGTAGTCTTCTCATTTCGCAGAAGCCTTTCTACACTGAGAGAATCAACAAACTGATTCTGAGTGACCCCAGCAGAGTAACGGAGTTAGAGAAGGCCATAAAATAATACTTTCTCCTTAATAAAGTAGAAGGGGTTTCTGCAGAGACCCTCTGGGCTGCACATAAACTGACAATTAGGGGAAAGCTCAATCAGATTGCCTTACAAACTAAAAAGGAAAGACTCGTCGACATTGAGAGACTTGAGAAAGAATTCCTGTCCTTACGCACCCAACATAAACAAGATGCAGCTAAGGTCCCTATATCCTGGCTAGAAGAGGCTCGTCTCTCTTTAATGATGGCTCTTAAGACCAAAGTGGAAAAGAGCATTTGCTGGAGTGGGGTGAAGTTCTAGCAACAACGGGACAAAATTGGTCCCATGCTAGCCTCTAAGCTTTCTCCCAAGCCACGTACATATTCACTACCAAAAATCCGGGTGGCGGGTGGAACTTCGACACTGAGTCCTCTCCGTATAATGTAACCTTTCAATGGGTTTTTACAAAAATTATACAGTGCAGGATCAGAAGGGGACCCATACCATTCACAATCATTTTTAGAAAATCTACTGCTTACAGTTATAAAGGAGCATCACAGGGATAGCTTAGATGCCCCCATTGGTGAAAAAGAAGTGTTCCAAGTCAAATCAAGACCTTAAACGGGGCACAGCACCAGGTGCGGATGGGTTCTCTGTACCATACTATAAAAACTTTGCACCTCTTCTGGCCCCCCACCTAGCAAGCTTTTTAATCCTAAAAGGAACCGCGAGCTGTTTGATAGAGAAGTTGGGAATTACAGGCCTATATCATTAATAAATAATTTAGAAAATAGATAAAGGGGAAAGTGAGACCACAAGCCTCAGGGATTTTTTGTAAACGGTATCAAGGTTTTTAAATGGTAGATATAAACAGTGGCGATGTATGTAAAAAATTTATTTTTATTTCCACATGGGGACAAAATAAAGACAAAGGACACAGGTGATATATCCATACATTACAGACATATGCGTTAAATCAGACAAGATTTGTGTGGAGCTCTACCATACTCGACATGTTTCACTCTATGGAGTTTCTTCAGGAGATTCATAGGTGTAGCTCAGAAATATGCTGAAATAACAAAGTCGCATGAAAATGCATCCATTTCAAAAGTACAAAAGGAATGTACATAGTTGAAAAATTAATCAAATTGGCTCAGTATAAACATCAAACAAACCAAGCAGTGTACATATTGAGATAATTTACATATATATGATTACATAGGGCATAGAAAGCAGACGAAGGGATAGAACTAGATAGGCTGATCTTACCACATATACTTTAATGGATGTGAAGGAAATTAAACACATAGGTGTCAGTTTCTTGTTTAAAAGCAAATTTTTAGACATGAGATGATTCAATCCCAGGATGCCACAAAATGCATAGAGTCGCTTGCAGAGAGGAACACTATAATAATTAAAAGAATAAGGTTTAAACCGGATGGGGATGTAGGGCCTATAGGTTAATACTCAGTGTGCTAAACACAGTCATCAAAGAGTGCTAGTCAATGTTAAATAAATTACCTGAAAACAGGTTGGTATTGTAAAAATGAACGTGCTATACATTCAAATTGCTGAACTATAAGGTTTGAAGTTCAGATTTGGTGCACACTAAGGATTGGTGCTGCACCGGGTCCAAAAATTTATTGAGATATAGTTTATCTAAAGGAAGATAAAGATATAGAGGTAGGCTGTTAGTATGAGGCCATCAAAAGATGACTGAAATAGAGCGATAAAGAATTAAATTTTAAAAGAGTGTCTTACCCCTTGGTAGTGAAAAGGTAGCGGGCTCAGCACAGGAGGATGGGCGGTTGAACCGCCAAACTTCCTCGTTTCAAATGGCTCCTGACAGGGAGTAATGGCAGGGGGAGGCTGCCTTAAATAGAGGCTCTCCGACCCGGCGGCGCCTGACATCACCGCCGGGTCGCGGGCGCATAAACGGCGCCATTCAATGCAGGGTATCCTGAGGGAGGTGGTGCGCATGCGCAGATGGCGCGCCACGTCGCCAGCGCATGACGTCATCGGCGCGCCGCTGGCTAGCGGCATGACGGCGGCCATTTTGGAAGGCCCTTTTGCCCTTACTGTAACAACAGAAGGGGAATGGACATTTACCCACAACGGGGAGCGAGCGGACTGAAAGTTACCGCAGCTAATTAGTGTCCATTAAGAGGACCTATCTCTAGGTCGAGGATAAGCAGTGCATGAGCGGGCCTTAAAGTACGGGGAGGCTTGAGGGGCAAGGATAAAGGATCTGTAATCCTTGCACCTCCCAAACAACCCTGGGGCGCCCGTACAAACGACTTTCGCTGCAAAAAGGCATCAAACGATGAACATCTCAAAGTAAAAACATGGTAGGCATAAAAATGCATACTGTAAAGATTATCAGTATCAGATACAAGTTATTTATGTTAGCAGGTCAGCCTAGCCTTCCAGCCTCTCATCAACTTTTTGACATAGAAGCATCAAGAATTTAATAGATTAATGTCATATAAATTGACACATATAATGTTATATTAGAACGATTGGTCATGAAACAAAAAAAAGAAGAAGAAAAAGGAAAAGGAAAAAAGGGAAAAGTCATGTAGAAATCTAGTTAAACACTGACCTATAGAAATGATTTAAAACTGAGAGCATCATTCAACCCTGGGGGAGTAGTGGCTTTAAGGTCAAAGATCCAGCGAGCCTCGCGCTGAAGTAAAGTGCGATCATAATTTCCCCCCTTTCCCCTGGAGGTACATGTTCGAGTGCGTAAAAATGCATTTTGTGATCATCATGGCCGTGAAATAGTCCCATGTGACGGCTAATGGGCGTTTCCATCTTCTTTGCACGCACAAGGGATACATGGTCCCTGATACAGTGAAAGAATGGACGTTTAGTTTTTCCTATATAAAAGGCTGTGCATTCACATGTCATGATATATACCACGCCCACTGATTTGGTATCGCTTTAGTTCAACTACTTCATCTAGCATATTACATTAATAAATAATGACATGAAGATTCTGACCAAGATCCTAGCGAATCATGTAGCTTCCTTTATTAGCCTTTATCTCCACAAGGACCAAGTGGGTTGTGTCCCTGGCAGACAAGGCCCAGATCAAGTCAGGAGAGTGATCAATATTATTTCCCTTCTCAAAATCTGGTTGGGATGGGGGCCCTTGACAAGAGGGCATGCTTCTATCAATCGATCTGCAAAAGGCCTTCGACTCGTTCTCTTGGCCCTATCTTTTTGCTGTTTTGGTTAGAACTTTATGGAGTTATTTATGGGATTAGACTCCAGGGCTATTACTCAGATCCCATTAAGATAGCTAGGTGCACTCGACAAGGGTGCCCACTTTCTCCCTTAATTTTTGCTTTAGTAATAGACACACTAGCAGTAGCTATCCGAGAACACCCAGATATCAAAGTGGTTCAATGTTGCCCTCAGATGCAAAAATGTGCGCTATTTGCAGACGATCTGCTCCTCTTTGTTACCTCCCCAATCACTTCTCTTCCTAATATCTGCAAACTACTGGATGATTTTGCTAAGGTTTCGGGCCTACATGTGACCCTCTCTAAATCCCAGGCCTTAAATGTTTCTATTCCATCCACTGTGGTGGAGCAGATGAAAAATTTGTTCGACTTTGAATCCGTTACTTGATTAATCTCACCACCAAGATAGAGCGGTTATACTCGGCTAGGGATGAGCTTCGAGTTCGAGTCGAACTAATGCTCGACTCGAACATTGCCTGTTCGCTTGTTCACCGAACAACGAACAATTTGGGGTATTTGCGGCAAATTCGAAAAGCCACAAACACCCTGTAAAAGTCTATGGAGAAATCTAAAGTGCTAATTTTAAAAGCCTATATGCAAGTTATTGTCATAAAAAGTGTTTGGGGACCTGGGTCCTGCCCCAGGGGACATGTATCAATGCAAAAAAAAGTTTTAAAAACGGCCGTTTTTTTAGGAGCAGTGATTTTAATAATGCTTAAAGTGAAACAATAAAAGTGTAATATTCCTTTAAATTTCGTACCTGGAGGTTGTGTATAGTATGTCTGTAAAGGGGCGCATGTTTCCCGTGCTGTCCCTGCACAAAGTGTAAGTTTTGCAGGAAAAAAAGATATTTAAAATCGGCTCCCGTAATACAGGGAACAGTCATTGAAGTCATTGATAAAAAAAAAAAAAAGCGTGGGGTTCCCCCCAAATTTAATTACCAGGCCCTTCAGGTCTGGTATGGATTTTAAGGGGAACTCCACGCCAAATTAAAAAAAAAATGGTGTGGGGGTCCCCCTCAAAATCCATACCAGACCCATATCCGAGCGCGCAACCTGGCAGGCCGCAGGAAAAGAGGGGGGCTCCTTAACCGTACCAGGCCACATGCCCTCAACATTGGGAGGATGCTTTGGGGGTCTGTGACCCCTCAAAGCACCATGTCCCCATGTTGATGAGGATAAGGGTCTCATCCCCACAACCCTTTCCCGGTGGTTGTGGGGGTCTGCGGGCGGGGGGCTTATCAGAATCTGAAAGCCCCCTTTAACAAGGGGACCCCCAGATCCCCCCCCTGTTTAAAATGGTAAGGGGGTACAAAATTACCCCTACCATTTCACAAAGAAAGTGTACAAAATAGTTAAAAAACACACAGACACCGTTGGGAAAAGTCCTTTATTAAAAATATAAAAAATAAAAAAAAGATTCCAGCGGTGGTAATCCACTCTTGCTATCCAGCGATGGGTGATCTCTTCTCCGGGGTCCAGCGATGGGTGATCTCTTCCGACGACGTCCAGCGCAGCGCATCCTGTCTTCATGGAGACACTGAGGGAATCCCGTCTTAGCAGAGGAGGACCGGGCCACTCGTCACCTGACCCCGCCCCCCCTCTGACGCAACGCAAGGGGAAAGCTGGGCTTCCCCAGTGACGTACGGGTGACCCCGCTCCCTCTGATGTAACGGAAACCTGGCTTCCCCAGTGATGTAAGGTTGATGCCGCCCCCTCTGACGCAAGGGAAAAGCTGGGCTTCCCCAGTGATGTACGGGTGACCCCGCCCCCCTCTGATGTAATGCAGGTTTCCGTTACATCAGAGGGGGGCGGGGTCACCCGTACGTCACTTCCCCCTTGCGTTGAGTCAGAGGGGGCGGGGTCAGGTGACGAGTGCCCCGGTCCTCCTCTGCTAAGACGGGATTCCCTCAGTGTCTCCATGGAGACAGGATGTGCTGCGCTGGACGTCGGAGAAGAGATCAGCCATTGCTAGACCCCGGAGAAGAGAACACCCATCGCTGGATACCAAGAGTAGATTACCACCGCTGGAATCTCTTTTTAATTTCTTTTATTTTTAATAAAGGACTTTTCCCAACGGTGTTTGTGTGTTTTAAAAAATGTTTTACACTTTCTTTGTGAAATGGTAGGGGTACTTTTGTATCCCCTTACCATTTCAAACAGGGGGGGCGGGATCTGGGGGTCCCCTTGTTAAAGGGGTCTTCCATATTCTGATAGGCCCCCCGCAGACCCCCACAACCAACGGCCAGGGTTGTGGGGATGAGACCCTTCTCATCAACATGGGGACATGGTGCTTTGAGGGGTCACAGATCCCCAAAGCATCCTCCCAATGTTGAGGGCATGTGGCCTGGTACGGTTCAGGAGTTGCATGCTCGGATAACGGTCTGTTATGGATTTTGAGGGGGACACCCACACCATTTTTTTTTAAATTTGGCGTGGAGTTCCCCTTAAAATCCATACCAGACCTGAAGGGTCTGGTATTGATATTTAGGGGGAACCTAATGTCATTTTTTTTTAAATTTGACCCGGGGTTCCCCTTAATATCCATACCAGACCTGAAGGTCCTGGTAATTAAATTTGGGGGGAACCCCACGCTTTTTTTGATGTGATGTAAGGTTGACGCAGCCCCTTCTGACGCAAGGGAAAAGCTTGGCTTCCCCAGTGATTTACGGGTGACCCCGCCCCCTCTGATGTAACGCAGGTTTCCGTTACATCAGAGGGGGGTGGAGTCACCCGTACGTCACTGGGGAAGCCCAGCTTCCCCCTTGCGTTGCGTCAGAGGGGGGCGGGGTCAGTTGACGAGTGCCCCGGTCCTCCTCTGCTAAGACGGGATTCCCTCAGTGTCTCCATGGAGACGGGATGAGCTGCGCTGGACGTTGGAGAAGAGATCAGCCATCGCTAGACCCCGGAGAAGAGATCACCCATCGCTAGACCCCGGACAAGAGATCACCCATCGCTTGATACCAAGAGTAGATTACCACCGCTGGAATTTTTTTTAAATTTTTTTTATTTTTAATAAAGGACTTTTCCCAACGGTGTCTGTGTGTTTTTTAAAATTTTTTACACTTTCTTTGTGAAATGGTAGGGGTACTTTCGTACCCCCTTACCATTTCAAATGGGGGGGCAGGATCTGGGGGTCCCCTTGTTAAAGGGGGCTTCCATATTCTGATAAGCCCCCGCCCGCAGACCCCCACAACCACCGGCCAGGGTTGTGGGGATGAGACCCTTCTCCTCATCAACATGGGGACATGGTGCTTTGAGGGGTCACAGACCCCCAAAGCATCCTCACAATTTTGAGGGCATGTAGCCTGGTACGGTTCAGGAGGGGGGCGCTCTCTCGTCCCCCCCTCTTTTCCTGCGGCCTGCCAGGTTGCGTGCTCGGATAAGGGTCTGGTATGGATTTTGAGGGGGACCCCCACGCCATTTTTTTTTTAAATTTGGCGTAGAGTTCCCCATAAAATCCAGTCATCCAATGACTTTCAATGACTGTTCTCTGTATTACGGGAGCCGACAATTCATAATAGCCGCGAGTGATTTTAAATAGCTTTTTTTCCTGCAAAAATGACACTGTGCAGGGACAGTTCTAAGCATGGGAAACATGTGCCCCTTTACAGGCATACTATACACACCCCGCAGGTACAAAATTTAAAGGAATATTACACTTTTATTGTTTCACTTTAAGCATTATTAAAATCACTGCTCCTGAAAAAACGTCAGTTTTTAAAACTTATTTTTGCATTGATACATGTCCCCTGGGGCAGGACCCAGGTCCCCAAACACTTTTTATGACAATAACTTGCATATGAGCCTTTAAAATTAGCACTTTTGATTTTGAACGTTCAAGTCCCATAGACTTTAATAGGGTTCTAAAGTTCCCACGAACTTTAGGTCTGTTCGCAGGTTCTGGTGCGAACCGAACAAGGGGGTGTTCGGCTCATCCCTATACTCGGCCAACTATCACCCCATTTTTAAGAAATTGGATTCTGATCTCAGAACCTGGGCACCACACGAATTGTCTCGGGTGGGCAGGATCAAATTCGATCAAAATAAATCTCCTACCCCGATTACTTTCGATCCCTTCCAATTCCTATTAGAAGGGTTCACATTCGGAGCTTTCAAAGCAAGATAATTAATTATATCTGGGGCAAAACAGGGCACCGCCTCTCAAAACAAGTCCTCTTTAGCCTCAGGGCCCGGGGAGGTCTGGGGCTCCCAAACCTACTGTCAGTCGGCCCAATTAGCGCAAATATTAACTACATACTCTCGTTTAGAGAAACTGGATTGGGTACAGATAGAGAGACAAGCGGTTCCTACCTTCACGCTGGACTACTTACTTTTGTGCTCCCGAAGCACCGCCCCCCAGTCATGGCTCTGACCTTATCCCATTCGATATCCCTGTGGAATAAACTCTGTAATCTTCCTTCTCTAGTCTCTAAGATCCAACCACTGGCTCATATTTTCCACAACCCTCATTTTACCCAAGGCAACGATATCAGGGCCTTCAAATGGGGGATAGATAAAGGACTGTTCCGCACTGGCCACTTTTTCACCTCTCTAGGTCCAATCTCACTGAATCACTGCATTAGTAAACTCAAAATGCCAACCACTGAGAGGTTCAGATACTTTCAAATTTCACACTTCTTACATCTGGAAGAACAAATCTAATCCCCCAAACTTTACGGCATAATAGCAATGGTGCAGCCAGGCTGTTGAGCAGAGGCGGGGTATATCAATAATCTACTCGTCACTGGCAACGAACTCCAATAAACTTCCACATATGTTGGGGAGAGGGACCTTCAGAACCACTGGGAGTTGAAGGACTGGAACAGATTTTCCTCTAGATCATTTAAAGGTATCAGTAACATATCTCTGATCGAAGCGAATCTCAAAGTTCTCACAAGATGGTACCTGGTCCCAACAAGACTTGCTAACATGTTCCCCTCCTCCTCTCCCCAGTGCTTCAGGGGATGTCACCTGCTGGGCTCAATGTTACATGTATGGGTGGGAATGTCTGGAAATCAGGGGGTTTTGGAACAAGATTTTTACTTCATTCAAAAAGTAACTAGCCACCTACCGAAATCCCCATCCCTAGCCTTGCTCTTTCCCCATCTTTAAAATTCCCAAACACACTCAGCTGTTAACCTCATTCATCTTCCTGGGAGACAACATATCTATAGCTAAAGCATGGAAACAACCCAGGGTCTCCATTGTGGCTACAAAGAGGAAGCTCTCTTGGATAATGACTCAAGAAAAAATGGTTAGCAACTGTTTAGATTCTGTTAAAAAAGTTTGAAGCAATATGGGAACCCTGGGCCTGCCATATAGGTATATCTTTGATTCCAGGAAATACTGATTCTTAAGGAGATAGGTGGCCGATCTGGGGGGTTGGTGAGTCTGTATCTACTCTGTTCTCTTCTCTTTTTTCCTTTTTCTTCCCTCTTCTCATTCTTTCTTCTAAAGTGTGAGATCTGTTATATGACTGTAGTTCAACTATATTGTGAATAATTTCTGCAGAATGACTCAATGCCCATGTAGCACTGCATGTACAAAATTAGTTGTCATTCAAAATGCGACAACGCTGAAAGCTGAAAAATGGCTTGGGCAGGAAGGGGGTGTTCGTGCCTGGTAGGCAAGTGGTTAATGTATGCAACTCTAAAGCCTCGTACACACGATCAGATTTTCCGATGGGAAATGTGTGATGACAGGCTGTTGGCGGAAAATCCGACCGTTTGTATGCTCCATCGGACACTTGTTGTTGGATTTTTCGCAGATCACTTGTTGGATGGCAGGTTTTAAAATTTTCCACGGACAAATGTCCGTTGTCAGATTTTCCGAGCGTGTGTACTCAAGTCCGTCAGACAAAAGTCCAAAGTACAAACACACATGCTCGGAAGCAAGGACGAGCCAGAAGCGGTTGGTCTTGTAAACTAGCGCTCGCAATGGAGAATTAACATTTGTGTTGCGGCAAATTATGAAATCTCCAAATGCAGCGCACATTCTCTTCTTCTTTAATGGGATAATAATGAAGCTGCTTTGCTGGTGATACTGATGGAGTTATTGCAAACACATTTCCAAAGGCTTTTTTTTCTAGTGCTATCAAGAATAATATTATTATGCTTTTTTTTTTTTTGGGGCAAGTTAGCACAACACCATTATTCCGTAGTTTTCAAAGATACAACTATGTTGGTGTTGATTTTACATTGTATTTTTTTTTTAAATGTCACTGCCTACTCCCAAACTGTCATTTGAATTAAAACACATAGCCAAGTATTATTCTCCACAATTTTTTGTATTGTGCATTAAAAAAAGAAAACAAATAAAATTAGACAATAGAACTTAACTAAAAAGTGCATTCTATGCATCCAAAAATATAATATAGAAAATATAACATATCAAATCATTATTATTCAACCAAAAAATAAAATAAAAGGCTCATGCATGTGTCCTGCTTCTTAATATAGGGGGTCAACAATGCCAAGAGTTTTTGAAAGCAGTGGTCCGTCATCCCTATATAATTCCGAAAATCATCTGGATTATTCTCCTGGAGCTCCCGCAGCAAAGGCATATGTCATAATTGGTCATGATTAATAAAGCAACCAATTTTTGGTCCCAGAACTCCTCCTCCTCCTGTTCCTCGACTTGACTTGGGTCAAAGAAATAACTCCAAGGCCAATAATAAATAACACCTTATCTCCTCCGATTCCACAACATGTCGGGTTGACAAAAGGCCATTGAGAAACGAACTGAAAAGCATCAAATGAAAAGCGCAAACTGAAAGGCGCTAAATGAACAGCGCAAAATGAAAAGCGCAAATCAACTCTCACCAAATTTCTACTAACACAAAATTAGCAGAAGGAGCCCAAAGGGTGGCGCTAAAGAACTGAAAAAACACGTAGTACGTCACTACATTTGTGTTTGTTGGCCAACAATTCCTTGCCGTTTGTATGCAAGACAAAATCCAGGCACACGCCTTCGGACAAAAGTCTGAGGTTTTGTCTGTGGAAAATCTGATTGTGTGTATGAGGCTTAAGATCTGGACCTTCATCTCCAAATACGGAAAGGTTTCTTCACAGTAAGAGCTGTGAAAATATGGAATAGACTCCCTCCAGAGGTGGTTCTGGCTAACTCAGTAGATTGCTTTAATAAAGGCCTGGATACTTCCCTAAATGTACATAATATAACTGGGTACTGACATTTATAGGTAAAGTTGATCCAGGGAAAATCCGATTGCCTCTAGGGGGATCAGGAAGGGATTTTATTTCCCCTGCTGTAGCAGATTGGAGCATGCTCTTTTTTTTTTTTTTTTGCCTTCCTCTGGATCAACTGTGGGTATAATATGGGGTTTATTGGATTGTACGATATATTTTATTTTTATTTATTATTTCTTTTTTTTATGGTTGAACTGGAGGACTTGTGTCTTTTTTCGGCCTATGTTACTATGTAACTATGTAACTATGTAACCTCCCACTAGGTTCGTTGAGGCGTGCAAACCAAAGAAATCTACAGGGAATCCTTAACAACTTCTCTTCTTTGCTACCTTCTTGGTAGGTTGAATATACATTTGAAAGTTTGTTTTAAAAAGGGAAAAAAAATTACCTCCAAGAAACTTTGTCAGCTGTGCTCTCTGCCTGTGCTGCATTCCCATCAATTACATTGTTCCGAGAGCTACAGAAACCCACCTTTCTGCGTCACAGAAAAGACGAAGGAAGGTTTCATTAGCCTTGTCCTGTTTCTGTCTTATCTGCTGATATGGTAGGTTGAGTAATCGTTGTTATCACCATAGGACAGAAGTGTGTTGCTGGCAGATTCACCTGTTGGAAAGGGAAAAAAGCCCAAAAAATAAAATGAATGCAGCTGCCCTACCAAAAAGCTGGTAAACGGCAATACATATTTTTTGGGTTTTGGGTTTGGATACACTTTGGTTCCAAAAGCAGAAGGAGGCAGTCAGTACCGACACTACTGTTGACCACTAAGAATGTTCATTGCATAAAATCAAACATTGGATCCTAAATATACTCTAATAACACTATGAAGGTTAGTTTATCTAAAAGCAACAACTTGTGGCTTTAAAGCTTTTTTTTTTTTTGTATTAAAATAGCAAACCTGTGTATACTTACCAGCTCTGTGCAATGGTGTTGCACAGAACAGCCCAGATCCTCTTCTTCTTGGGTCCCCCACCGGCACTCCAGGCTCCACCTCTTCATCGGGTGCCCTCACATAAAGCCCCTTTCCATGGGGGCACTCATGCGAGCGTGCTCCCGAGTCCAGCTGCTGCTTCCATTGACACAAAAAGCAGGACTCAACCTTGCCCCCCTGCTCCCACGTCACAGGATTTGATTGACAGCAGCAGGAGCCAATAGTTATTGCTGCTATCAATCTGTCCAATGAGAAGAGAGACAGCCACTGGTGTCGTGCACATTGCTGAATCAGATCGGGCTCAGGTAATAAAAAGGGGCGGGGGGGTAGGTGCTGCAGCACAGAAGGTTTTTCAATTTAATAATGCATTAAGGTGAAAAACCTTAAGGCTACCACTTTAACACTGCATATATAAGGACTAAAGGCAATAACACTGAAAAGAGGAAATCTAAGAATCCCACAGGTTTTAAGGTGAATACAAATTCTAATGGGTCTATTCATAGGTTTTCGCATGCAAGATTCACACAACTTTCACACAAGGTTCGCACATCATTATAATCAGATCCAATTTGAAAAATGGAGACAGCTTATGGTAGAGAAATTAACATTCAATTTAAGGGCAACAGCTCTGGTGGACATTCCTGCAGTCATGCCAATTGCACGCTCCCTCAAAACTTGTGACATCTGTGGCATTGTGCTGTGTAATAAAACTGCACATTTTAGAGTGGCCTTTTATTGTGGACAGCCTAAGGCACACCTGTGCAATAATCATGCTGCCTAATCAGCATCTTGATATGCCACACCTGTGAAGTGGATTGAGTGGATTGATTATCTTGACAAAGGAGAAGTGCTCACTAACACAGATTTAGGCCGGGTTCAGACTGCTGCGATGCGGGAGAACGGATATGATTCGCACCGCACTGCAGTGCAAATCATATGCGATCTCTGTGCGATGCGATTTCAGCCATACAGATAGTATGGCTGAATTTGCATCGCATTCGGCCCAAACTCACACAGGACCCTTTTTTTGGTCCGCAGCAGAATCGGATCGCATGGGTGTTCTCACCATGCGATCCGATTCCTGTCCGAGTTTGCAGATTGCACTGCGATATGCGAACTGATATGGGGGTGTCATTAACATTTCACTGACACTCCCAGCAGCTCGCATAGGGCAGTGTGAACTGCCAGCGGGAGACATGCGATGCGGGAACCCGCAGTAGATTCGCAGTGTTCCCGCATCGCAGCAGTCTGAACCCGGCCTTAGACAGATTTGTGAACAATATTTGAAAGAAATAGGCTTTTTGTATACATAAAAGTTGTAGATCGTTCAGCTCATGATAAATAGGGGCAAACACAAAAGTGTTTATAATTTTGCTCAGTGTAGATTTGTGTTTTCTCTGGTCTCCTTTATTTCTATGTGCGATTATAATAAAAGTACATTTAAGTCATACAAATAAAATGAACTGTCTCTCCTGGTTGTTTTATTCTCTGTGATGATTCATAGACAAACATATTGGAATGTGAGAAATCTTTTTCAGCATACTTCCAGACTGTAACTAACACAACATTAAAGACAGTGAAATGAATTCATTTAATAGCTAATTTCAGCAAAAGTCTTTCCGTAGCCAATCACAGTTAAAATAATTAATAGGGTACATTAGGAAATAGTTCATTTAGAAGTCATAAAATAATTTTCTTATATAATCGCTACATAATAATTGAAGCATTTGAATGTATGTCTTACTTCCAGTTATTTTCTTCTTATTAATATACAGAAAATACAGTTATTATTAGCTCTAGAACTTTCAGCATCTTCGTATTTGTATCGGAGTGAGTAATACAATATGATCTTAGATTTTAGCAAGTAGCAATGAAAGTTATGAAAAGTGTCTGAATAATAACTAACTTTATTGGCTCAAAAAAAAAAAATCAGATCCCATATCTCAATTTCTTATTTTTCAAGTGCAAACTTAAATCCTTTGGGCCTCTTTGGGGCAATACATACAGTTTTAGCCTATAGCACTGTTCAGCAAACTGCATCAGATGATCTTAGATTTCCATTGAATTTCTCTTGGGTAGATGTCAGAGCAGAGTTTTATATGTACTAATCTTTACTATAATACTATAGCATGGGTAGGGGCATAGCTAGATTTGAGAGCCATGGCACTTGTCACAGGTCTTCTGCTTGGTGCCCCTGGTTTCCTTTGCAATAATGAATCATCGCAAGTTAAATCCCATAGACATACAGTATTCCAATATATTTAAATCTTGGTTATCCATTCTTGGCTACATGCTGCCATATTCCACACAATCATTTAAATTCATGTTAGGTAGATAATTAAAGAAGCTGGAATTTGAAATGAACTACTTGGTTTCTGCTGTTACCTATACTCTACAGTCGCATATTTCTTAAAATTAAAATACCCATTGATTAAGTAATAGTTTCAGAAACAAGCGGATCATGTTTGATACAGACAATAAAGGTGTTATGTACGCAATAAAATGCTTAACTTCCAAGTCTCAGTTGGTCATTGTTCTGCTGAGGCATTTAATCTTTAAATATTTAAGCCTCAACATTTGGATTAAAACAAGATATATTCATGGCAGAACAAATGACTTAGCAGATGTTCCATCTTGTTTTCAAACGTAAGGTTTCACCTCCCTGCTGCTAAACGCGGACCCGGTGGGTTTGACTTGCCCAAAGTATTTATAGAGAATCATTTAAATCAACTCTTAGCAAATTTGCAGCATTCTATCGCACCCCTCCACCATGACAGGATAGCAGTCAGCTTGGTGGTCATGGATTTCCTTCTTACAACAATATGGCATTGACAGCAACTTGGTCCCTGAGGTCTTGGTTCTGTTCTTTTTAAACATATTGCTCAGTAAAAACTACTCTTGGTCACATATTAATAAAGTTTTCTCTGGGGTTTCCTTTTTTCTTAAATTATACAATCTTCCATCGCTCTTCAGTTTTGTTACAGTAAGGCAAGCTTTGAAAGGCTATAGGAAGAGAAACAAGGTTGAGGATTCTAGGGAGCCAATCTCTTCTGTGGTTCTGGGGAGGCTCTGCATAGCCACAGAGACGGTTTGCTGGTCGAGTTTTGAAGCAACATTATTTAAAGCTGCCTTTTCTATTGCTTTCTTTGCTGCATTGAGGATTTTAGAATTGGTGCTGCTCGCTAAACACAAGCAAGGGGGCCTTTAAATAGATGATTTGTTTGGACACAAGGGTGAAAATTTGTATTAGGCGGTCAAAAACCTATCAAATAGGTAGAGGGCCTTGGGTAGTTTTGAATGTTTGTAATAATCCTTCCCTATGCCCAGTAACATTGTTAAAAACCTATATTAGACCAGAAATGATGGGGCAGTTGTTTGTGCATTTGGACGGCTCCCCATTAACCAATTCATGAGTGTGTTTGACTAATGTAAAAAGGTTTTGGGTTTGGAAAGTACACAACTAATGTTGCATTTTTTCAGGATAGGGGCAGCCACAGAGGCAGCCAGGTTAAGTCTAGGTGAAGGATTGATTAAGAAAATTGGTAGGTGGAAATCTGATTTTTATTATATGTTCATCCTTTATTTAATGATTTGCAGGTTCCCAGAAAATTGTTTGGATTGTTGGACATTCCTTTGTGGCTTGGGCAAGCCAGAGAGCTGCTGAGAAAGTCTATTTTAAAAACCTGGGTTTAGACCGGAAGGCGCTCAAAGTTATGTGGCATGGGAAGCACAGTATGATTTGGGCTGTTTTATTTGTAGAACTGGGAAAATTGTATCAAAAGTGGCCAGTGCCTGATATGTTAATCTTATATTTGGGAGGAAACGATTTAGGAAAAGTTAAAACCCTCAACCTGAATATTACAATTCAGGATGACCTAGTTAGGTTCCATTTCTCATCCCCTAATACAGTTTTGATTTTTTTGGAAATTATCCCCCGTTTAAAGTGGTTGGATTCCTTTTATCTGCGCCCACTGGAAAAAGTAAGAAAAAGGGTTAATAGAGCATTACAGAAGTTTTTAGGTTCCTTTGTTGGGTTTCCTTATAGACACACGGAATTAGAGGACGGTATCCCCGGGCTGTATAGGGGTGATGGAGTGCATTCAACAGAAATAGGTCTGGATATTTTCAGAGCTGCGGTTTGGGGGACTGGGTGACAAGTGTTTTTTTACCATCTGTCTTCTGGGTGATTTCCCTTCTTTTTGATGATACAGCTCGAGCCGCAGTGGCTGAGCTGTTTATGTGTTTTTAAATGTAAAACTCTATTTTATTTATTTCAAGCCAATAATAATAAAGGCCTTGGCCATAATTTTTTCCAAACAAAATTGTGTGTGTTTTTATTGGTTTTGAGAATCCTGCTGCCTGCTATCCCATTCATATTTGAACCAGATCATGACTGGTATGTGTAAGGATCGGGTCTCTCCACAGATCAGATTCTCACTACTGTGGTACTCTTTGTATATAGTAGACACCTATTTGAGCATGGTTTGTGGGCATGCACTGGTACTTGGGTGCCCTTAGGAAAAGAATTGCCAAAATAATTGGAGACTGACAATTGTTAGGCTAAAGTTTGTATTCAGCAAGTTGAAGTTAAGGTGCATCTATCGTCAAAATGTAAAATCATATATTCATTTCCACATTGTATTTCACTTATTTCTAGCCTACTACTATTATCTGGATGATCTTGAAGTTTGTAAACTTACTTTGTGAAGATCCCCACACATTTATTTCCTTAAATTCCGTGACACATATTCACTATGTCCTGTGTATAAGCACTGGTGTGTCACACATTTCATAGAGTCTGCGTTCTGAACTACAGGGGTGCTGAAAGGAGGAGTTCTATGAGGCAGGATCAGTACAGGAATCACTGAACGGAGCAAGGTACCATGGGATATATGGTCCTTAGGAATTGAAAGTAAACAGTGGAGGACAAATTGAAAAATGTGTACGGAATCCAGGAACTTGTGGAAAGAGATGGCCAGCAGAAGGACTGCAGTCACAACATGAAAGGAGATTTTTTCATGTGAGCTTATATTGGATTGTCAATCATAAATATAATTTGTATTGTTAATACAATGCTGATGTTATTAAATTAATAAATTAAAGTGTATGCTCTTCAATAAAACTCTAATACCAAAGGATAAAACAGTGGTATAGGCAGAAGGTCTTGCCATAGGTCATTATTAAGGATAACCAGAGCTGAACTTTAAAGCCAAAACAAGGGATAAGTAGTCAGAAAACACAGCCAAAGTTAAGACAGGTGAAGTACTAGTGAAGTAATAACAAGTAAGAGCAAGGGCCCTATTCACAGATGCTCATATGTTCAGTTTTTCAGACGGATTCAGAGTCACAATGGGGGTTATTTACGAAAGACAAATCCACTTTGCACTGCAAGTGCAGTTGAAAGAGCACTGAAAGTTCACTTGGAAGTGCAGTCGCTGTAAATCTAAAGGATAGATCTTAAATTTGTGGAAGCTCTGCTGATTTTATCATCCAATCATGTGCAAGCTAAAATGCTGTTTTTTATTTTACTTGCCTGTACCCCTCGGATCTACAGCAACTTTACTTCCAAGTGCACTTTCAAGTGCACTTGCAGTGCAAAGTGGATTTTCATTTAGTAAGTCCTTCAGTCCTTCAAAAATGAAAGTCTAAACTACTATAATTATAATGTTATATATTTTATCACATGTGTTATTTTCAAAATAAGTTGAATGCGTTGTGAATAATTATTTACTAGCAATGCTTTCCTATTCATATTCATGCTTTTCCTATTCATGTTACTTTATTTTGAATTATATTTCTATAGTGTTACATCTACGGTAATTAGCTGCAATATTAAATTCCAGTGATCACCTTCTGCATTCCAGCTGAACCTTTAAATGTAGTTGCACTTTCTTTTGTAGCATTCTTAAAGTAGTTTGCGTAATTTTTATTTTTTACTCATGCACAAACTTAGAATAAAAAAATCCTAAGCCTAGCTGGGACCTCATGTTTTCCTCACAGATTTTTCAAAAAAGCTACTCCAGGGGCAGAGCACAGGGGTCTCTGCCAGCAGAACTGAACCCAGGAACTCTGCTCCTGCTGCTCAGGCCTCAGAATATTTGTGAACTCTATCTCCATCTTCTGGGCACACCTGCCCAGAGATTGGCTGGAGTCTCCTAAATATTCAGGCTGCCTGTTCTGTCCTTCCTCCCACTATACTTCTAGAATCCTCTAGAAGACAGAGGGAAGCAACAGAATAGCAGCCTGTGATACACATAGCAGCCCTAATCAATCCACCCCCACCCCACCAATTACAGGGAGCTAAAATAATTTTACCTAGCAGCCTACTCTTCATTAGCAGGGTTCTATACAAGTATGCCTGCCAGGAAAGTCATACATTCTTAAGTGCATATTTGTTCTGGGTCCCTGTTTCAAACTTTTGGAACCAGAGGGTCAGCATAACAGTCATGTGGCTGGAATGTTCTGAAAAGAAGTTTAAAATGGCATCCTGTATATTTTTGTTACAACAAGTTTCCTTGAAGATAATGCAAGGAGCTATGAAAATATGGAGGCAGTTTATCACTTTTCAGAGTACTGGGACAACATGATGAAAAAATGGCTCTATCTTGCTTTGCTTATTATGGGTTACTGATTTTTAGAATATAAGCTTTAGGTCTTCTGAAAAAGCATACCGTTTACGGGAGTTTGCTTGAGTATATTATTATTTTAATAATCTCCTAGGTTCAAGAACTCTTTCTTTCTGGAATAATAATTTTATTCAATGTTGACGAAATTACACTTTGCTACAATGTAAAGAGTGTACAGCTTGTAGAACAATGTAAATTTGCTGTCCCCTTAAAATAACTCAACACACAGCCATTAATGTCTAAACCACTGGCAACAAAAGTGAGTACACCCCTAAATGAAAATGTCCAAATCGGGCCCAAAGTGTCAATATTTTGTATGGACACCATTATTTTCCAGCACTGCCTTAACCCTCTTGGGCATGGAGTTCACCAAAGCTTCACAGGTTGCCACTTGAGTCCTCTTCCACTGCTCCATGATCACATCACGAAGCTGGTGGATGTTAGAGACCTTGCTCTCCTCCACCTTCACCTCCACCTTCAATTTGAGGATGCCCCACAGATGCTCAATAGGGTTTAGTCTGGAGACATGCTTGGCCAGTCCATCACCTTTACCCTCAGCTTCTTTAGCAAGGCAGTGGTCATCTTGGAGGTGTGTTTGGGGTCGTTATCATGTTGGAATACTGCCCTGTGGCCCAGTCTCCGAAGGGAGGGGATCATGCTCTGCTTCAGTATGTCACAAGTACATGTTGGCATTCCTGGTTCCCCTAAATGAACTATAGCTCCCCAGTGCTGGCAGCATTCATGCAGCCCCAGACCATGACACTCCCACCAACATGCTTAACTGTAGGCAAGACACACTTGTCTTTCTACTCCCCATCTGGTTGCCGCCACACACGCTTGATACCATCTGAACCAAATAAGTTTATCTTGGTCTCATCAGTAGGGATGGGCCCGGTGCTCGATGCGAACCCATGTTCGCATCGAGCACCGGGCGTTCGCTCGCTCGGCGAGCCCAGAACTATTTTGGCCGCTCGCATCACATTCGTGTGATGCGAGCGGCCCCGCAATGCATTGCGCCCGGCGCGGCCGGCGCAGTGCATTGCTGGCTGATGATTGGCCAAGCATGCACTGTGACCCCGCATGCTTGGCCAATCACAGCGCCGGAAACTCGGAGAGCCATAATTGGCTACAGGCAGGACGCCTGTAGCCAATTACAGCTCAGGGGCTTTAGTACACGCCCCACCATTTAAAAGGCCGCCACGCCGTCGGCGCCGGTCACATGAGTTCCGGCTTTAGGAGAGATCAGGCTGATTCTGTGTCACTCTTTGCTAGATTCATTCATATAGAAAGATTTGCTCTACTTTGCTAAACCATTGGCTATTTGTTTGCTAAACCATTGCTACCTGTCATTGATCATCCATTGCTGCTGGTTAGTGTGTTTTTAGCTGCTGCTGGGGATTAGTCTGGTACGTGTCTTACTGTTAGTACAGTATTTCAGTAGTACCAACCGCAGTGCTGTTAGCACAGCACTGCACCCCAAAAGCACCCATAGGACTTCTAGTGTGTTAGTGGCAGCAAACAGAGCTCCTATATTTTCTTCCCAGAAGCACCCATAGGACTTCTAGTGTGTTAGTGGCATCACACAGAGCTCCCATATTTTCTTCCCAGAAGCACCCATAGGACTTCTAGTGTGTTAGTGGCATCACACAGATCTCCCATATTTTCTTCCCAGAAGCACCCATAGGACTTGTACTGTGTTAGTGGCATCACACAGAGTTCCTATATTTTCTTCCCAGAAGCACCCATAGGACTTGTACTGTGTTAGTGGCATCACACAGAGTTCCTATATTTTCTTCCCAGAAGCACCCATAGGACTTGTACTGTGTTAGTGGCATCACACAGAGTTCCTATATTTTCTTCCCAGAAGCACCCATAGGACTTGTACTGTGTTAGTGGCATCACACAGAGTTCCTATATTTTCTTCCCAGAAGCACCCATAGGACTTGTACTGTGTTAGTGGCATCACACAGAGTTCCTATATTGTCTTCCCAGAAGCACCCATAGGACTTGTACTGTGTTAGTGGCATCACACAGAGTTCCTATATTTTCTTCCCAGAAGCACCCATAGGACTTGTACTGTGTTGGTGGCATCACACAGAGTTCCTATATTGTCTTCCCAGAAGCACCCATAGGACTTGTACTGTGTTGGTGGCATCACACAGAGTTCCTATATTTTCTTCCCAGAAGCACCCATAGGACTTGTACTGTGTTAGTGGCATCACACAGAGTTCCTATATTGTCTTCCCAGAAGCACCCATAGGACTTGTACTGTGTTAGTGGCATCACACAGAGTTCATATATTGTCTTCCCAGAAGCACCCATAGGACTTGTACTGTGTTAGTGGCATCACACAGAGTTCCTATATTTTCTTCCCAGAAGCACCCATAGGACTTGTACTGTGTTAGTGGCATCACACAGAGTTCCTATATTTTCTTCCCAGAAGCACCCATAGGACTTGTACTGTGTTAGTGGCATCACACAGAGTTCCTATATTTTCTTCCCAGAAGCACCCATAGGACTTGTACTGTGTTAGTGGCATCACACAGAGTTCCTATATTTTCTTCCCAGAAGCACCCATAGGACTTGTACTGCGTTAGTGGCATCACACAGAGTTCCTATATTTTCTTCCCAGAAGCACCCATAGGACTTGTACTGTGTTAGTGGCATCACACAGAGTTCCTATATTTTCTTCCCAGAAGCACCCATAGGACTTGTACTGTGTTAGTGGCATCACACAGAGTTCCTATATTTTCTTCCCAGAAGCACCCATAGGACTTGTACTGTGTTGGTGGCATCACACAGAGTTCCTATATTGTCTTCCCAGAAGCACCCATAGGACTTGTACTGTGTTAGTGGCATCACACAGAGTTCCTATATTTTCTTCCCAGAAGCACCCATAGGACTTGTACTGTGTTGGTGGCATCACACAGAGTTCCTATATTGTCTTCCCAGAAGCACCCATAGGACTTGTACTGTGTTGGTGGCATCACACAGAGTTCCTATATTTTCTTCCCAGAAGCACCCATAGGACTTGTACTGTGTTAGTGGCATCACACAGAGTTCCTATATTGTCTTCCCAGAAGCACCCATAGGACTTGTACTGTGTTAGTGGCATCACACAGAGTTCCTATATTGTCTTCCCAGAAGCACCCATAGGACTTGTACTGTGTTAGTGGCATCACACAGAGTTCCTATATTTTCTTCCCAGAAGCACCCATAGGACTTGTACTGTGTTAGTGGCATCACACAGAGTTCCTATATTTTCTTCCCAGAAGCACCCATAGGACTTGTACTGTGTTAGTGGCATCACACAGAGTTCCTATATTTTCTTCCCAGAAGCACCCATAGGACTTGTACTGTGTTAGTGGCATCACACAGAGTTCCTATATTTTCTTCCCAGAAGCACCCATAGGACTTGTACTGTGTTAGTGGCATCACACAGAGTTCCTATATTTTCTTCCCAGAAGCACCCATAGGACTTGTACTGTGTTAGTGGCATCACACAGAGTTCCTATATTTTCTTCCCAGAAGCACCCATAGGACTTGTACTGTGTTAGTGGCATCACACAGAGTTCCTATATTTTTCTTCCCAGAAGCACCCATAGGACTTGTACTGTGTTAGTGGCATCACACAGAGTTCCTATATTTTCTTCCCAGAAGCACCCATAGGACTTGTACTGTGTTAGTGGCATCACACAGAGTTCCTATATTTTCTTCCCAGAAGCACCCATAGGACTTCTAGTGTGTTAGTGGCATCACACAGAGCTCCTATATTTTCTTCTCAGCAGCACCCACAGGACTTCTAGTGTGTTAGTGGCATCACACAGAGCTCCTATATTTTCTTCCCAGAAGCACCCATAGGACTTGTACTGTGTTAGTGGCATCACACAGAGTTCCTATATTTTCTTCCCAGAAGCACCCATAGGACTTGTACTGTGTTAGTGGCATCACACAGAGCTCCTATATTTTCTTTGCAGAAGCACCCATAGGACTTCTAGTGTGTTAGTGGCATCACACAGAGCTCCTATATTTTCTTCTCAGCAGCACCCACAGGACTTCTAGTGTGTTAGTGGCATCACACAGAGCTCCTATATTTTCTTTGCAGAAGCACCCATAGGACTTCTAGTGTGTTAGTGGCATCACACAGAGCTCCTATATTTTCTTCTCAGCAGCACCCACAGGACTTCTAGTGTGTTAGTGGCATCACACAGAGCTCCTATATTTTCTTTGCAGAAGCACCCATAGGACTTCTAGTGTGTTAGTGGCATCACACAGAGCTCCTATATTTTCTTCTCAGCAGCACCCACAGGACTTCTAGTGTGTTAGTGGCATCACACAGAGCTCCTATATTTTCTTTGCAGAAGCACCCATAGGACTTCTAGTGTGTTAGTGGCATCACACAGAGCTCCTATATTTTCTTCTCAGCAGCACCCACAGGACTTCTAGTGTGTTAGTGGCATCACACAGAGCTCCTATATTTTCTTCCCAGAAGCACCCATAGGACTTCTAGTGTGTTAGTGGCATCACACAGAGCTCCTATATTTTCTTCTCAGCAGCACCCACAGGACTTCTAGTGTGTTAGTGGCATCACACAGAGCTCCTATATTTTCTTTGCAGAAGCACCCATAGGACTTCAATTGTGTGTTAGTGGCATCACACAGAGCTCCTATATTTTCTTCTCAGGAGCACCCACAGGACTTCTAGTGTGTTAGTGGCATCACACAGAGCTCCTATATTTTCTTTGCAGAAGCACCCATAGGACTTCTAGTGTGTTAGTGGCATCACACAGAGCTCCTATATTTTTCTTCTCAGCAGCACCCACAGGACTACCGACTACAATGTCTGGAAGACCACCAAGGTGAGGCAGAGCGTGCAGAGCCAAGAACACAGGGCAGGCATGCTCTGTTTCTAGTGGACGTGGCCGTGGACGTGGACGTGGTCGTGCATCATCATCAGCACGTGACCATGGGACACGCGCGTCTTTGTTTTCGGCAGCTGGACATGTGGAGCCGCATCTTGCTGAAGGCTTGGTAGAATGGATGACCAAGCCCTCCTCATCCTCCTCATCCTCTCTCACCCAGGCTCAGGGTACTGGCAGAGCAGCTGCCAACGCGTACTCAATGGCATCATCAGCCACCCCTTCCCTAGACCCACCATGTCCTCCTGAGGAGTCCCCCGAACTCTTTGAGCACAGTGTTGGGTACATGCTCCAGGAGGATGCCCAACGATTCGAAGGCTCGGATGATGATACCCAGCTTGAGGAAGTCAGTAGTGTGCGCGCAGAGAGAGGGGATGCTGAAGGACAGCAATCTGGCAGTACTGTTCCACCAGCTGCAGCTTACTGCCAGGTTTGCTCTAGTGGTGAAGAGGGAGGGATGATGAGGTCACTGACGCCACGTGGGTGCCTGGAGGGAGAGAGGATGAGGAGGAGGACGAGGAGGAGGAGGATGCGGCGTCACATGTCCAACGAGGCAGGATGCCCCCTGGAGGCCAGCTAGAGGCCAGCACAGCAACTGTACAACACCGCAGAGCTCCGCCTGTGCAGGGCGCTGCCTCTGCACGTTATCAGAAAAGTTCTTTGGTGTGGGCCTTTTTTGAGACGAGTGCATCAGATCGCACCAATGCTATTTGCAATATTTGTCTCAAGCGTATCTCGCGTGGCCAAAACATCAGCCGCTTGGGCACCACAAGCATGAGCAGACATATGTCGACCTGCCATGCAGCTCGTTGGCAGGCACACATAAAAGACCCACACCAAAGAACTAAGCGGACCTCTCCTTGCTCCTCATCAGCTGGGATCTCCATCCCCACTACATCTTCAGTCCTCTCTGAAAGCTGCTCTGAGAGGACTGAAGGTGTAGAATTAGGTGTGTCACAACCAAGTACTTGCAGTACACCGACGTCCGATTGTAGCAGGCAAATTTCCCTGCCCCAGCTGCTGGACCATCAAAAGAAGTACACTCCCAGCCATCCACATGCCCAGCGGTTGAATGCTAGCTTGGCTAAATTGCTAGCACTTCAACTGCTGCCTTTTCAGTTGGTAGACTCGGCCCCCTTCCGTGAGTTTGTTCAATGTGCGGTTCCTTAGTGGCAGGTTCCCAAACGCCACTTTTTCTCACGGAAGGCGATTCCGTCTCTCTACCGGCATGTGGAAGGCAATGTCCATGCCTCGCTTGACAGGGCGGTCAGCGGTAAGGTGCATATTACCGCTGACTCATGGTCCAGCAGGCATGGACAGGGACGTTACCTTTCTTTCACGGCCCATTGGGTCACTCTATTGGCAGCTGGGAGGGATGCAGGACAAGGTGCAGTAGTGTTGGAGGTTGCACACGCAGCAGAGGGCCATCAATGAGTACCTTTGCGACTACGGCACCAGGACAGGGTCAGGGGAGCTTGTTTTTTTTTTCCCCACGTCAGTGGAGCATGATCAGGGATGCATGCACTGTCCTCTCACCATTTGAGGAGGCCACGAGGATGGTGAGCAGTGACAGTGCATGCATCAGTGACACTGTACCTCTTGTCCACCTGTTGGAGCATACGCTGCATGGGATAATGGACAGGGCACTTGAGGCAGAACAGAGGCAGGAAGAGGAGGACTTCCTTGCCTCTCAAGGCCCCCTTTATCCGGACAGTGTTCCTTCTGTCCCACCCATCACACAGGAAGAGGATGAGGATGAGGAGGAGGAGGAGGAGGAGGATTGTGTGAGCATGGAGGTGGAGCCTGGCACTCAGCATCAGCAGCAGCAGTCTTTTAGGGATGATGTACAGTCCCAACAAACCAGTGGACTTGTACGTGGCTGGGAGGAGGTGGCTGGCGATCATGTCATCCTCAGTGACCCAGAAGACTCCGGACCGAATGCCCCAGCTAACCTACGCTGCATGGCCTCCCTGATCCTGCAAAGCCTGCGGAAGGATCCTCGTGTTCTTCGGATCAAGGAGAGGGACCATTACTGGCTGGCCACTCTCCTTGATCCACGGTACAAGGGTAAGGTTGCGGACCTTATCTTGCCGTTGCAGAAGGAGCAGAGGATGAGACATCTCAGGGAGGCCTTGCAGAAAGGTCTGTGTAACGCGTTCCCAGAAACTGGGAGGTTACAAACTCCTGGTCCTGGACGACGAGTTGCTGAGGCTTCGGTCAGTAGCAGAAGGAGCGGTGGGGAAGGTGGACGTCTGACCGATGCGTTCAGACAATTTTTTAGTCCGCAGCCCCAAGGTATGATCGGTTCCAGCAACCATCGCCAGCGTCTGATATACATGGTGCAGGAATACCTTGGGGCAAGGTCAGACTTGGACACCTTTCCCACCGAAAATCATCTGGCTTACTGGGTCCTGAGGATGGATCACTGGCCAGAGCTTGCACAGTATGCAATTGAGCTACTGGCCTGTCCTGCCTCCAGCGTTCTTTCCGAACGCACATTCAGTGCTGCTGGAGGATTTGTCACCGATCATAGGGTGCGCCTGTCCACCGACTCGGTTGATCGACTGACCTTCATCAAAATGAATCAGTCTTGGATCACCACCAGCTACCAGGCACCTGAAGCGGATATAACGGAATAATTTATAATGTCACATCCCTTCAAGACTGCCTATGCTGATGCTGAGTGACTGTCCTGTTATGTTCACTGACTATCCTCTTCCTCCTCCTCAATGATCCATGCCACCACACCAGTGCCTAAGGCACAATTTTTCAGCCCCTGTTTAACAGGGGCGTGTAATTACAATTTTTTTAAAAAAATGCTTCGCAACACGTGTGACTGCTGTGCTCCAAGTACAGTATCTGTGAGGGGTTGCAGTGTTGTGGCACCAGCACCAGTGCCTAAGGCACAATTTTTCAGCCGCTGTTTAACAGGGGCGTGTAATTACAATTTTTTTAAAAAAATGCTTCGCAACACGTGTGACTGCTGTGCTCCAAGTACAGTATCTGCGAGGGGTTGCAGTGTTGTGGCACCAGTGCCTAAGGCACAATTTTTCAGCCCCTGTTGGGGCGTGTAATTACAATTTTTAGGCAATGCTTTGCAACAGGTCTCATTGCTGTGCTAAGAGTACAGTATCTGTGAGGGGTTGCAGTGTTGTGGCACCAGCACCAATGTCTAAGGCACAATTTTTCAGCCCCTGTTTAACAGGGGCGTGTAATTACAAATCTTGATCTAATAGTTCACAGCAGGGCCCATTCCTGCGCCCACCAAGAGTAACTATGAGGGCCTACAGTCTTGTGGCAACACCGTCCACCACCACCGCCAAAGGCCCAATTTTTCTGCCCTGTTCAACAGGTGCATGCAATTACAAATCTTGATCTAATAACTCACAGCAGGGCCCATTCCTGCGCCCACCAAGAGTAACTGTGAGGGCTTACAGTCTTGTGGCAACATTTTTTTGGGATGGAGCTACACTTCATAATGTACCTGTTCAGATTCTACTTAAGAACAAACCTACAGTCCGTGTCTTGTTTGCACCACCTATATACTGCTGTTCAGAGTATATAGGGTTGTAGGTATAGGGTTTTATTTTGGGTGCAGGGTCCCCCTTAATATCCATACAAGACCCAAAGGGGCTGGGGTGGGGGGGGGTGATGGGGTAGCCATGCCATTTTTCTCAAGGATTTTCAGCCATATGGCGGCCAGGACAAGACATGACATTAAAGCCGCAAGTGGTTTTAAATGGCTTCTTTTTTTCCTTTACAAATGTCATTTTGTGCAAGGACAGTTCTAAACACGGGAAACACATGCCACTTCACAGGCATACTTTAGACACCCCCCAGGTACCATATTTAAAGGAAAATTTGACTTTTTTTTTTTCACTTTATGCATCATAAAAATGACTGCTCCCGAAAAAACGTTAGTTTTTAAAAGTTCTTTTTGCATTGATATATGTCCCCTGGGGCAGGACCCGGGTCCCCAAACCTGTTTTATGACATTAACATGCATATTGGCCGTTGTAATTAGCACTTTTGATTTCGAACGTTCGCGTCCATTATAACGTATAGGGTTCGAAAATTTGCGCGAACTTTCGGTCCGTTCGAAGGTTCTGGTTCGAACCGAACCCGGGGGTGTTCGGCTCATCCCTACTCATCAGACCACATGACATGGTTCCAGGAATCCCATGTCCTTAGTCTGCTTTTCTTCAGCAAACTGTTTGCAGGCTTTCTTGTGTGTCATCTTTAGAAGAGGCCAACAACCATGCAGACCAATTTGATGCAGTGTGCAGAGTATGATCTGACCACTGACAGGCTGACCTCCCACTCCTTCAACCTCTTCAGCAATGCTGGCAGCACTCATAAATCTATTTCCCAAAGACAACCTCTACATATGACGCTGAGCACGTGCACTCATCTTCTTTGGTCGACCATAGCGAGGCCTGTTCTGAGTGGAACATGTCCTGTTAAACCGATGTATGGTCTTGGCCACTGTGCTGCAGCTCAGTTTCAGGGTCTTGGTAATAGTCTTATAGCCTAGGTCATCTTTATGTAGAGAAAAAAATATTTTTTTCAAATCCTCAGAGAGTTCTTTGCCATGAGGTGCCATGTTGAACTTCCAGTGACCAGTATGAGAGAGTGAGAGCGATAACACCAAATTTAACACACCTGCTCCCCATTCAGACCTGAGACCTTGTAACACTAACGAGTCACATGACACCGGGGAGGGAAAATAGCTAATTGGGCCCAATTTGGACATTTTCACTCAGGGGTATACTCACTTTTGTTGCCAGCGGTTTAGACATTAATGACTGTGTATTGAGTTATTTTGAGAGGACATCAAATTTACACTGTTATACAAGCTGTACACTCACTACTTTCCATTGTAGCAAAGTGTAATTTCTTCAGTGCTGTCACATGAAAATATATAATAAAATATTTACAAAAATGTGAGGGGTGTACTCCCTTTTGTGAGATACTGTATATATATATATATATATATATATATATATATATAGGGAGAGCGAGAGAGAGAGAGAGAGAGACATTATTATGTTTTATAATATGGCACTTGGGAATGTCCACATTGTTAACAGACATATAGACTACATTATTGTTTTTATACAATATGGCATTTGGGAATGTCCATGTTGTTTACGGACATATAGACAGAAAATGGATATACACAGAGGAAATGGAGAGAATGATTATAATCTCTGCCTGTTTATACTGATGTCCACAGTATAAAGAGGGATTCAGTTACAGTATGTGCCTTTGAAATTATAAAAAGCACTCATGTATCATGTTCTGATTTAAAAAATAATAATTCTAAAGATTTTGAATAGTTTCCTCTTGTAATAGTGTAACTGACAATAACACATAAGCAGGCATACTTTGTTATTTGCTTTTTTTTTTTATTATTTAATGTATTTTAGTTCTCGGAGGAAAAATAAGAAAGAAATTAAAGACTGCTATATATTTAGGAAAACATAAATGATGCCAGTTTGTGTAGCTTTTAGCCAAGGCCAGATCTGACTTTAGGCAAAGTAGGCCTGAGTCAAGAGGCAGCTTTTCTCCATAGTATGAAAAAAAGACTGCCCTATCTGTAAAGGAAAAAAGCTGCTGCTCAAGATGTTATACTACACCAAAACATATAAACATATATAAAAAGAAGGAGCTGGGCTGAATAGGTGACCACACAAAATAATACCAAACCTGGTATGAAGTGTTACTAATACAATTTGAACAAAGCAAATGATATATTGATAATGTAAAGTGATTTTAAATGAATAAAACAGTAGCGCTAATAATCACAGTGTCTGTGAATAAACTAAATATTTAACCTGTGTAAACAATACTGAAAAATATGTATAAACAGTGCTAAAAAAACAACAACACAATTAATCACCTATATACATAAAGTGAAAAATTCAAGTGAAGTGTGATTATATATTTTTTGCAGGTGTCCAAAAAAGGGAAACAAATCCAAACAAAAGTCCATAAACTGTTACTTGTAGTGATAATGTTTCAAAAAGTGACAGAAAAGTGAATGAAAAATCCTGAAGCAAATAAAGTTTTGAAGTGTCTTTAAACAAAGTTCTTGAAGTGACTTGAAAAAAATATCTTCCACCACACCACCTGTGTTCAGTGCTACCGCACCCTAAGGAATCGCACTCACCCGCAGTATATGCCTTGCACTCTCATGCTCGGCCAACTCGCTTAATAGCTCCACATGGGTCACAGATGGATCCAGACAGAATGTTAGATAATTGCACTCCACATATAAGGAAAAAAGAGATGCTTCCAATAGTGAAGTAGAGTAAACCATTTATTTCAACAGCACACAAAATTCCTCAACCATTGTACTCACATCCTTCATATAAAAATAAGGCACTTCAGCATAACTTTTCAACAGGAAACAAGGACCCAGCAGTGGTGACCCAATATATTATGGTCTCGGCGGACCCGGCGTTAATACCAATATGTCTCACCCTCCACGCTGTCTCCTTTCTCTTTCACTTCACACGGCACAGCACACCCAGTAACTGGAACGTTGAATGTTAAATGCTCCTCACAGTTGCCATGTAACCATACCCAGACATGTTTCACCGAAGTGGCTTAATCATTGGGGTTCAGTTTATTTTGATATATTGATAATGCTGAAATAAAGATGTATCAAAATAGTGCAAAGAGAAAAAAATATCATAAATTTAAATATAGTGACATTATTGGAAATAGTCCAAACTGGTAGTGATATCATATATTGAAAGTGATATACATCCGAATAAATGTCTTTAGATGTCCGTGATTCGTTTAAAGTTGGCTTCCACACAAACTGATAAGTGAAGAACCTCCACCACATAAACACACTGCCGCTTACCAGAACTCGGTGGTCCCTTATTACAGGGGACCACACTGTGCAGATGGCTGTAACCCTCCCAATGGCAATACTAAGGGAAAACTAAAACAGCTACAATTCCGTAAAGCTAAATCCATGGATATTCACAATACATGATAAATATATCAATTAAATATATATATACTGTGAATGGAATAATAAACCAATAAAACGAAGATATGAACATATCCGTTATTACTGGAAGTATGTATAGCATCAAATAACATTGTTAACATTTTTTTTGATAAATCGATGGATTACTAGACATATAGAACTGCATGCCAATTAACATACAGATATTAATTTTGCATATCTAATTGTATCTACTCTTTCCTTCAATTTATGAAAATAATCAGAAAAATTAGAATATAAAAAAGAGATATTATCTCATAACGATAAATGTATGCGCTAGCGCAGCAGCGCTGCATTTAAATCGGTATATTATAGTATTGTATAAATGAATGATTGTACCCATATATAATATGGGAAACTATATGCACCTAAAAAGGATTACCATGATGCGATTTGCGCACAACACATTGCATGTCGCATCGGATACCAATGGCCTTGGTATCTGATATAAGGAACGATGATAGTATTAAAAGCCATTGGTATCTGATGCGACATGCAATGTGTTGTGCGCAAATCGCATCATGGTAATCCTTTATATATGAAAATTGTCTATCATATTGTCCAGCGGTGTAGGTCAACCTGAATCGCGATAAACAATTGGCGCTAAACCACACGGAAGAAAAAATAAAAAAAAACACTGCACATGACCGCTCCTGTTTGCCAGTTCTGAATGACATTGCTGATTCTCACCACCACTAAATGTTGCTTGGTATGGCTCCGGGGGGAGGGGCCCTTATCTACATTCTCAGATAAGGGCCAAGTAGGGATTTGGAGGGGGGGGGCATGATTTTTTCTGTTTGTTTACATTCTGCTATCATCTCTGTTGCTGACAGGAGAGAGGCGTTACTGGTTGTTAGGACTCCGGCGGTTGCGTTTGTCCATTTATATCTGTTTAGGTCTGCTTCCGTTTTTTTTTTTTTTAGAGAAACCAAAATAGAAGCTTGTTCCATTTAAAAAAAGGACCTGACAGGATGCAGATGTAAACATATGTAAATGGATGATCATCTGTTTACATCTATTTGCCCACATGAATACCTTGCTAGAGAAAAAAACAACAAAAAGAGAATTGGCCATAGGGGGTTATTTACAAAATTATGTCCCCCTCGGATCTACAGCAACTTTACTTCCAAGTGCACTTGCAGTGCAAAGTGAATTTTCCTTTAGTAAATAACCCTCATAGTGTTGTACTACCATAAATCATTTTGTTAAAAAAAAAAACAATAAGTGCATATATACATACATACTGTATACATACATATGTGAGTAGGGTTGGGCTGAACGACTCCCTGTTCGGTTAGCACCAGAACTTTAGCACATCGCAAAAGTTCGGAACCGAATAAGAACCCCATTGAAGTTTGTGGGACCCGAACTGGAAAAATCAAAAGTGCCAAGTTTGAAGGCTTATATGCAAGTTATTGTGAAATGCATCGCTTAGGCGGCCCCCTTCTCCACCACTCCTCTCTTGACCAACAGAAGCCTCAAAACGACATTTTCCACGACACTGTAACCTACCAGGGTTGGAAAAAGTGTTAGGAAAACTCCTCTTAAAGGAGTCCTGAAGAGATTTCATCTTTTGCACCCTCTGTGGAGACAAGATGAGTTCTGAGACTTTCCCCTTGTAACGGTGGTCAAGGAGGGTTGCCAACCAATAGTGATCCTTCTCCTTTATGCCACATATTCTTGGGTCCTTTCACAGGCTTTGAAGCATGACGACCGCAAGTTTGAGGAGGCATAAGAAGCAGACTCCTCAGGGTCACTTAGGATTACAGTATCTGGAACTGCCTTCTCCCAGTAACGTACTACTCCCAAGGGTTCTAGGGATGCAAAACCATCTCTTAAGGTTTGACGTATGTCTTTCTCTGCTTCAATGCCTCCAAAACTGCCAGAATTCTCCTCCTCCCTCTCCTCGTGTGTTCTGTGGTGTAGGAAGAATGGCAACTGCATAAAGCGGGCCCTGAGGGGAAAGGAAGTCCTACACTTCCTCCCGCTGCTCTGCCTCGAGTGCCCTGTCCATAATGCCATGCAGAGTCTGCTCCACCAGGAACATAACAAGGTTTTTGTCACTGATGCATGCATTGTCAAGGCTCACCATCCTTGTGACCTCCTCAAATGGTGACAGTACAGTGCATGTATCCTTTATTAGCAGCCATTGATGTGGGGAAAAAGCCTGTTGTTGTGCCATACTCACACAGGTACTCGTTGACAGCCATCTGCTGCATGTGCAGCCACTGCAGCATTGCCAAAGTCGAGTTCCACCTGGTGGGCATGTCACAAATCAGACGGTTTACGGACAGCTGAAATTCCAGCTGAATTTTAGTCAAACGAGCACTGACTGTGTATGACCGCCTGAAATGGCTACAGAGGAAACTCTGCACCACCAAATTGAGGACATGTGCCAGGCATGGCACATGCGTCAACTTTCCCTGCCTAAGGTCGGTCAGGAGGTTTGTGCCATTATCGCACACCACCATTCCTGGCTCCAACTGACATGGCGTTAACCACCTCTGGGCCTGCCCCTGCAGAGCTGCAAGAATCTCTGCTCCGGTGTGGTCCCTGTCCCCTAGACACACCAACTGAAGCACTGCATGGCACCTTTTAGCCTGACTCATTGAATAGCTTCTTGAATGCCTAGGGGGTACTTGTGGTTCATAGGACTATTCAGCAGAGGAGGACATGGAGGAGGAGGAGGGGTATAGCTGACAAATCTTGCATCATCATCACTAACTGTATGACAACGAGGAGGCACAACAAGCTGCAGCACTGAGCCCTGTCCTGCATCCTTACGAGTTGCAAGCAGAGTTACCCAGTGTGCTGTGAACAAAAAATATATCATCCCTGACCATTCTTGCTGGACCACGTGTCAGCAGTAATGTGGACTTTGCAGACTGCCTTGCCCAACGTTGCCACAGCATTACCTTCCACGGGATGGTACAGAGCTGGAATAGCCTTACATGAAAATAAATAGCGACTGGGAACCTTCCATTGTGGTACAGCATATTCTGCAAATTCACAGAAGGGGGCAGAATCCACCAGATGGAAAGGCAGAAGTTGTAAAGCCAGCGACTTTGATAAGCTTGCATTTAGACGCTGGGCATGTGGGTGGCAGTGACTGTATTTCTTTTTTCAGCAGCAGATGGGGCAGAGAAATTTGCCAGCTATAGTCTACAGCTGGTGATGTGCTACTGGCAGATGTGCTGCAAGGACCTGGGACACCCTGCGCTATACCATCATCCCTGTCAGTGGAGGCTGCTGAGAGGTCATGAGGTATAGCGGGGTAGACTGAGGTGAGTGAGGAGAAGGAACAGAATTGCTTCCCTTTTGTATGGCTTTCAGGTGCTCTTGCCAACTAGAGTGGTGGGAGGTTAAATTCCTTGTCCAGCATGTGGTAACCAAATGGCTGGTGTTTTTGCCATGCTTGATGTGCTTGAGGCCCCCCGTTCACACCTATGCGAATTAGATGCGGCTTACACCGCATCCAATTCACAGGACATTTCAAAATACATTAATTTTAATGAGGCTGGTTCACATATCTGCGGTGCATTTGCACTCTGCATTGCACAAAAAAACGTGTGTGTTTTCTAGGCAGTGAGGTCTGGCTCAGGTGCGAATTCAGGCCCATTATCTTCTAGGAGCACCCATCTGATTCGCAGATGTGTTCTGTTGTGAACAGGATAAAATACTGATGCAATCCTGAGCAGATACTGATCAAAAACTGACATGAAACGCTGAACAACTGACTTTTCTCTTCGCAGGGAAACCTGAGCTTCAATTCGCACCACACATGTGTGAACCCAGCCTCAGACAAAGTTTGCAAATTGTAACAGTGGGATCAGCTGCTCATGTGCTTTAACAGGCCCAGATAGCTGAGCTGCGGGAAGTGGACCGGGAGATAACAGCATCACAATGTGATGGAATAGGGTGGCTGCTCTCTACACTTCCATTATGGCTGCTTCGTTGGGGTTGTGCCTTACACTCACTTTCCTCCTATACTCTATCCGGCACCCAAGTCGCGTCAGAGACCTCATTATCATCATCTCCTCCATCCTCATTACCACTGGAGACAACTTGGCAATATGCTGCGGCTGGGGGAACATGACTGCCAATTTGTGTACTGGTGTTCTCCCCTATCTGTAGGCTCATGTTCCTACCTTCCTCAACCTCAGAACCAATCTGAAACAAGTAATGGTTGTGCATCATCAAGGGGCAAGTGGCTGACGCTGTGTTCAAATAACTCAGCTGACTCCTCCATGCCTGATGCTGGGGCTTTGGCAGGAATAGCTGTGGACAAGGAGGCAGATTAAGCCACTCTGTCAGCTCCACCTCTTCTGCATGTTGTGGCTGGATAGCATGGGCAACATCACTAAACAGAGGAAACAATGCCCTGTTTGAGGACTGATTACATCCAACTTTGCCTGTGGACACATACTGTACACTGCTGGCCCCCTTACATTTCCATGGGAACATCTCCCTCACATTGTTGGCCTCCCAGACATGATGGGGGGGGGGGGGGGGGGCGCTTACTAGCAAAATGTATTGAAAATGTGGACATGTGTACGTGGATGCACTTTAATCAATGGAAAATGGTGTTTGGTGCACTTTAACCTGAGTACTCACTACACAGACACACTCCACTGACACACTACAATTTACTGCAGTAAAACTGCACTGACGCACTGCAATACACTGTGTTAAACTTGCAGTAATGCACAGAAATATACTGTGTTAAACGTGAACTAACACACTGAAATATACTGAATTAAACGTGCACTAATGCACTGAAATATACTGCGTTAAACGTGCACTAAACTGATATTGACTGACAATAGAATCACAATAGCACACTATAGCACACTAACTCACTAGTAGCACTGAAAAGAGCCCTGTTCTATCTCTCTTCATGCCGATTTCACACTAAAAATATCAGCTATAGAAAGAATACTTTTATAGTGTAGGGCAGGACTAAGAGCAATGAGCCATGATTTGATATAGTCATCATTACTTTCTCCAATCATGGCTCTGACAGTGCTCTGTGGCCTGATTGGGTAAAGCTTTCATTGCTTCAGCCAATAAGGGCTTCCAATGCACTGTGCAGCATTTGGCGGGCCGAACAAACAGTCCCATGCCCCAAACTCATGCTCGGGCCGGACTGTTCACCCATCCCTAGTCAAGAGCAGAAGAATTTATTTTGAGTTGTTCTTTAGTGATAGGTTATAGAAATAGCAGGAAATATACAGCTACAATTAGAAGAAGCTATTGATTTACTATTTTGTGCCTCCTTTGAAAATGCCCCCTAGGAGCTGCTAGAGTATTGCCTAGGTATTCCTCACTTCTGTACTGACAGACAGGCACAAGGTATTTTTGAAGCCAGGTGCACAAACACTTGTTGGAGTCAAAGACCAGTCTAGGGGTGTTGTTTTGTCATTTTATTTTAGAAGAACTTGGATAGGGTTAGGAGATTGCAGTAGAATACTCCAAAGCAAAAGTCTTTAGTAAAGTCCCTTGCTGGGAGCAGATAGAAGATTTCATCTGATTTGGCAGTGTAGAAGTAAAGAAGCTTGAGCAAAGTCCCTTGCAGTAAGTAGCAGGTAGACAGCGCTCTTCAGTTCACTAGCCAGTGATCTATTTAGCTGGGCCCTTTAGCTAACTAGAGAACAGCAAAGAGGGGTTAACATCACTTGTCCCTGGGATCCCATAGATGATTGCACTCACAGGCCTTTGTAGAGCAACCTGCAGCCTCTCTCAGTGATACCAGACAGATCCTCAGCAAATGCCCCCCTCAGTCAGCTTTTAGGAGAACCATGGCCACTCTTCAGTTCCAGTTTCAGGCTCTCAGATCTCCCACCTCTTGGCCTCAGGTGCCAGGGAAGGCAAGCCTGCCTCAACCCTGGCTATTGCAATCCATTTTGGAAAGGACCCTGACACCATGTGTTCCCAGAATATAAATGCCAGCACCTAGCATGCTCAGGGGCAAACTCCCTTGTCATTGGCCAGAGCTGCATTCATATTCATGCTGCCTAGCTCCCACCTATGTTCTAGATAGCTCTAGTGGTTTCCAGAAGGCAGGAGGATCCCAGGCAAACTCAACAGCACCAGAACATTATGAGCATTCCTAACTAATAAATTGCCACACTCTGTGATAAATTTGCCTCGTAGCTTTCCCGTTAGGTGGAGGAACTAATTAAGTATATACTATACATCCTAGCACCTATACTAGGAGGGTGCTACATACCATTTACGACCAAAGGAAACCCCAATTTGTCCTGAAATAAAAGGGTATAATTAAAATAGATATACGAAGTAGTTGCAAGAATGCTATGTGCAGTTTTACTGAGGTTAAAATATGTGTCTGCAGTAGCGGAACTTCCAGGGTCGCAGCAGTCGCACTTGCGACTGGGCCCGGCATTCTGCTACTGTGGGAGGGGCCCCACGACGGCAAGAAGGACAGCATGGACGCTGAGTGAAGAGCCCACCCCAGGCGCTCTTAATCTGTGAGGTGAGGAGGGGGGAGCGAGGGACGCACACAGAGCTTTTGAATCTTCTCCTGCCTGACAGCAGAGATTGTTATTCATACTCGTTTGCACGATGTGCCGATTCCCCAACACTGCAGTTCCAGTCACTCGAACTGTGCCTTATCTCTCTTTCTTCCTGCAACTAGTAATCACTCCCCTCCAGCCCTCAGCATGTTCTCTTCCCATGTCACTTCACCTTCTTCTTTGGACCCATTTGATTCGCTCATCTTCTCCAGCAGTCTGCACCTATCTCTACCTTGTCTGCACAATCATGCAGTAAGTTAGCAGCGATCCTCCTGAACTTTTTTTCCTGTTACCTTTATCTCTTCTCCTATCTGCTTAACCCCCATAAATCTGCACTACACATCCCAGCAACAGCCCCCCCTCCCCCACCAGCTCTGGACATTCCACACTCCCATATATCTGAC
Source organism: Lithobates sylvaticus (assembly GCA_028564925.1). Taxonomy (NCBI): domain Eukaryota; kingdom Metazoa; phylum Chordata; class Amphibia; order Anura; family Ranidae; genus Lithobates; species Lithobates sylvaticus. Next base: position 136,100,710 of record CM053027.1, read on the forward strand.
ACCCTTTCCATCCCAGTTTACTCCTCTAACTGTACTGTCCCTCCTATACTGTAGCCTTAGCACTTTCTCTGCCCTTCCTCATAAACACATACTCTTACTTAGACCCCCACCTATTCACTATGTTCCTATCGCTAAGGCCCCTTTTCCACAGGACGGGCTTCCCAGAAGTCCACCTGCTCAGAGGGTGATCTCTCCACTGATCCCGCCTGAGCATGCAGATGGATGGTCCGTGTCCAATCCGCTTATGCAGAGCACCCACAGACACAGCCTTCTCTTCTCTATAGGCAGTCGGATGTAAACGGACCGTCTGTCCGTTTACATCCAACTACCATGCAATCCCATCCACCAGACACCTGCAACTCCATAGGAGGAGAATGGAGGGTCCGGTCGGGTCTGCCTGAAAAACTATTCATGCTGCTCATTTGCCTAGCTCCCACCTATGTTCTAGAAAGCTCTAGTGGTTTCCAGAAGGCAGGAGGATCCCAGGCAAACTCAACAGCACCAGAACATTATGAGCATTCCTAACTAATAAATTGCCACACTCTGTGATAAATTTGCCTCGTAGCTTTCCCGTTAGGTGGAGGAACTAATTAAGTATATACTATACATCCTGGCACCTATACTAGGAGGGTGCTACATACCATTTACGACCAAAGGAAACCCCAATTTGTCCTGAAATAAAAGGGTATAATTAAAATAGATATACGAAGTAGTTGCAAGAATGCTATGTGCAGTTTTACTGAGGTTAAAATATGTGTCTGTATACTGTATGTCCTGCACTCCTTTAAGCACCATGAACAGTTCTGAACGCCAAGTCCATCCATCTCCCCACACCTGATAAAAAAACAGATATTTGCACATGGACCATTTTATAAATATGACAGATTAAACTAAAGAAGTTTGCTAATTTTACTTTACAAATTAATACCTAAAAATATATTCCAAGTGATTTATATATTGTGAATCAAAAATTATTAGTTACAGTTTCTATCTATCTATCTATCTATCTATCTATCTATCTATCTATATCTATCTATCTATCTATCTATCTATCTATCTAGTACTGGTACAAGAGCACCTCTGGAGAAAATAATGCAAGGATAAACTGTACAATTATTATTATTATTGGGACAACAAGTCCTGGCATGACCAGTAGCTCTGCTTCTATTGACTCTTTATGTTCCTCCCTAACTGGTTGACATTGGACTAGGAGAAGCAGAACTTGTTAAGATAAAGACTGTGGAAGATGTAGTTTCACTAAGCTTAAGCAGCACTGCATCACAGCATCACAGCAACAGGGAGACTACAGTTCCCAGGGAGCTATGCAGCCTGGGAGAAGAAGTGTAGAGGAATCGCGTGAGCTGCTCGGGGAGGTTTGGGGGTTCTTGGTGCCAGACCAGGAAAGTAAGCTGACACCCAGGCTTACAGGCACTGGCCTCCCACTGCTGCCTAAGCATCTCCAGCCATACAGAGAGAGTTTTCTGGTCTTCTCCTGTATCTCCAACTATACAGAGTGGGTTTGCCAGTCTTCTTGAGCATCTCAAGTCATATAGAGTGGGTTTGCCAACACTCAAGCCATCAATCCATGAGGGGTCCCTCCGCCGTTGGTACCCACAGCAGAAGCGCAGATTTGGTGAGATGGTTGCCAATTTATCAAACACTTTGCACCACTAAACCAAGCAAGACTCTAGCTAACACAGTTTGCTATCCAGTTCTTGAGACACTACTGTACTTATGGAGCATACCACTGAGTAATGCCACATCACCAGTTCTAGATTACCCTAATAGCTCAGATCCAGTTAAAGCATTTGTAAACCCAACATTTCGTATTCCTGATAAGCGCCTGCTGTACCATGTACTTGTATGAAAAAGTATCCTGTTCTCTTTGTATTGCTTCCTATGAGTGAAATCCCTGGTGTTCCTGCCAGTTCCTCTGTTTTGCTGTTAAAAACTGACCACACTAGGCATGCGAGCAAAGGGTGATCAGTTCTCTAGCTATGCTGGAAACCCAGGCTGCTCTCCTCCACTGATCAGACTTGTCCTGACACCCCACCCACAGAGTCTTTCACTGGGAAGATCAGTGTGCTGCTGTCCTCCTCCAGCTCTTATGCTGCTGAGAACAGAAGGAGTTCTTATAAAAAAAAAAAATGGGAAAAAAGGTGTTTAGAATGTTTTTATATCTAGACACAAATGTTTTGCCTTTGATTTCTATTTTAAACTGAATTGTTTATATAATTTACAATCAGAGAGCAGCAGTGACCACTATGTTAAAGGATAGCTCCTGCATGGAGGAAAAAGTTTATGCTACACATAGAACACCAAGAGAAAAAAAAAAAAAAAACACATGCCTCTTGTATATAAACAATATTTGCTTATCCTGGTAATCTCCAAAGCATTAATGACTATGAAAAGACAGCCCTTGGTGGTCCTCAGCTGATTTGTGGACAGATCTTTGCACTGCAAAAAATAACAATGTGCCTGTTTGTAGAGTGTTTTAAGACAGAAACACAATCTTTTGTAGCTTTTATATATATTATGTCATTTCAAGGTGAGGACTGAAGCATTTCTCTTATTATTATGATATTTTTAATATGAATTTAATGATGTGTGAAAATATATTTTGAAGCTTAATATGATAGTCATTTTTAGATGCAAATACATTACAAGTTTACAGCTCTTTATCTGCAGTAGTATTAGTCTGTACTTTGGTAATAGCACCAAGGGGACTTATTTAATGCAAGCTTTGGTAGCTCTGGATATTTGTAAAGAACAGTAAACAGACGTGTGGTTGAGTGAATTTGAGACAGATTGCAAAATTATAGTAGACCTGCCTGGAACAGTGTGCTACATTTCAGCTTCCATCTCATCAACATATAAGTTGTGTATTTTTACTGCAATAAATTATTCTGCCTTTACCATGTTTAAGCAAAATTGCATCATATAATGCAAAAAAAAAGAAGAGAGAACTGTAGCTCAGAGCCGGAGTGCAATGATTGTAAAGAATTACTGATGCATTTGATGAAGATCCTTATTTGAATTTCTCTTGTAGCGTCATGTGACCTTGGGCAAATTAAACCATGTCCTAGCTGAGTTTAGAGAACTAGAACAATGATGGGTAAACAACTATCTCATCCTAGCTAACCAGATGTAGTAAAAGGAACACATAAAAACCTCTCGATTCCGGATAAAAAGGTCAATGACCACAAAACTGTAAAAAAAAATTTGAAGATAAAGAATGTAACAAAGTAAATCCAAAGTTACAGTCACACAGGGAGTTAAAGTATATATCCAGGTATGACCTAAACAAGGGCGGACTGACAACTCATGGGGCCACTGGTCAATAGGAGATTATGGGGCCCCCAGGCAATCAGAGATTATGGGGCCACACATGAGGCCACACAGTATATACACACACAGTATACAATGTATGTATACACAGACATGTTTCTATTGGCTGAGAAGGTACTGGAGAGGTGGGGCAGCTATAATCTCAGGATTTTTAGACCAAAAGGATGTCGGTAAGGGACATTTCAGATTTTTACATACTGTCCTAACCCTGATGGGGCCCCCTAGTGACCCGGGGCCCTCGGGCAGTGCCCGAGTGGCTGAATGGTCAGTCCGCCCCTGGACCTAAATCTACCCCTGGACCCAGTTAACACTACTGTGATACAAATTTGTTGCGATTTACAGTGCGATTATGTGGTTCAACTTTGATATGACTTTAAAGCAACTTTTCATATTTTTTGAGGCCAAGTTACACCGTAAATAACACCAAAGTAGTGCAGGAACCTTTTCCAAAATGTCACTGTTCTTAGTTGCCTTGATTAAAACAGGCAAAAACAATGAGATTTCCCTTGTTATGAAATTCTGTACGACTCAAGTAGCATCATAAGTCACACTAATGTGAAACCGGCCTTTTTCTTCTCCTCTAAAGCATGTTCTATATTTTTCTTTACAGGAGAACTCCAGACAAAAAATGTTTTACATGTTCGTTTTGCTAATTTCCTACCTTCACTGAATATGCCATCCATCTTTTTGTTAGCTCAGTAGTTTCCTGGAAATAGCCTGGTCACTTTTGAATAAAACTTTTACTGCCCAGTGTTTTCTTGTTTGTAAGACTGGTGGCTGCTATTCTGACGATTCCCTCAGCCAACAGCCTTGGCATGTTCCATCTGTAGTTCTATCTACAGCAAGCAGGGATGTACTTCCATCCCTGATTGCTGTAGTGGGAGGATGGGACTCCAAGACCACTGGTCTGTACCACCCATGGAGGCAGTACAGACCATGTCCTAAAAATGACAGCCCCCCTAGGCTGCTCTGCAAGGCTGCATCTGTGTTTAAAGCGGTTCTGCACTCGTTTTTTTTTTGGGCTATATGCCAAGGGCATATAGCTCAATTGGGGGACTTACCTGTTCCATCTTCCATCTCGATCGCCGCCGGTTTTCCTCCGATAAAATTCTTCATCTTCTTCTTGTCTGCTGGGGTCCATCTTGCCTGTGGGCATGTGAAACCCCACAGGCACTTTAGATGGCCCAGCATGCACCGCCGTTACTCGCGCGTGCGCAGTAACGGCACATCTGCCGACATCTCACAAGATTTCGGAAGATGTGTCCGAAATCTCGCGAGATTTCGGAAGATGTGGCCGAAATCTCGCGAGATTTCGGAAGATGCCCGCACTGACTCCTGGGATCAATGACACCAGATCCCAGGAGACAGTGCGGCGTGACGAGGATCCCCGCACAGACCCCGCCCACCCCCCGAAGAGACAGAAGACAGGAAGTCATCAATTACAAGGTAAGTAAAAAAAAAAGCTGCTCAGTGTGTGTGAAACTGTCAGGTAATGTAACTGCTTGCAGGGAGAAGGCCAGCTGTCAAAACAAAGCAGTGATGTCAGGGGTGGGCGGGACTGAGCAGCTATCAAACCCCAGCCAATGTGATGATGACTGGGCGGGCTGCTATGTTTCTGTGGCTCCGTCCCCTTTCTTAAAGAGGAAGTAAACCCTAATGTGTTTACTTCCTCTTTGTTTCCCTGCAAAGGTAAAGCATAATGGACTACTATGCATCGCATAGTAGTCCATTATGTGTCACTTACCTGACACAGGAGCCAGTGATGTCACCGCTGTCCCCTTGTGTACAGAGCCTCCATCTTCTTGGTGGGTCTCGCGGCTCCGGCACTGTCATTCGACGGCGCCACAATGACTTCACTCCCACGCATGCGCACGGGAGCCACCACTCGCAGCATATCGCCGTTAAGAGCAGCTCACTCAGTGCGCCTGCGCGCCGCTGTTTACGCTGTGCCTGTCTTTTGGCAAATATCTCCTAAACCGTGTAGGTTTAGGAGATATTTCTTTAACCTACAGGTAAGCCTTAATCTAGGCTTACCTGTAGGTCCAAGTGGTTTGTAAGGGTTTACAACCACTTTAAGCAACTCAATCATTGGCTGATGTTTGATAAATGCTCGGTCCCGCCCACCCTGACATCACCGCTTAGTTTTGACAGCTGGTCTTCTCGCTGTATGCAGTTACATTACCTGACAGTTTCACACACAGAGCGGCTTTTGCAAGCCTCTGATGCATGTGAAACTCCCCCTGTCCTCTGTCAGTTCCCATGAGTGCTGCCGATCAGTGCCAATCAGTGCCCACCAGTGCCACCCATCAGTGCTGCCAATCAGCGCCCATTAGTGCTGCCAATCAGTGCCCATTAGTGCTGCCAATCAGTGCCCATTAGTGCTGCCAATCAGTGCCCATTAGTGCTGCCAGTGTCCATCAGTGTCACCTACCAGTGCCCACCAGTGCCACCCATCAGTGCTGCAAATCAGTGCCCATCAGTGCTGCCAATCGGTGCCCATCAGTACTTCCAGTGTCCATCAGTGCTGCCTATTAGTGGTAATCAGTGCCCATCAATGCTGCCTATCAGCGCCCATCAATGCTGCCAATAAGTGCCAATCAGTGCCGCCTATTAGTGCCCATTAGTGCTGCCTATTAGTGCCCTTCAATGCTGCCAATCAGTGCCAATCAATGCTGCCATTAGTCCCACCTATCAGTGCCAATCAGTGTCCCCTATCAGTGTCTATCAGTGCTGCCAATCAGTGCCTCATAAGTGCAGCCCATCAGTGCACTAAGTACAGGGATCGTGAGAGGAGCTCAGCAGCCAGGCACATTGTCCATGGGGGCCAGCCTGGTGGGACACAACTGAAATCTGTCGATGTTTGTTTATTAATGCCACAATAGAAATAGAAAAGTACAGCGCTAACTTACTAATCAGTAACTTAAAAATAATGGTGGGGCCCTGTAATGTATGGTAATCTCAATAAACTTTAATATTAACACAATACCGAGCCCTGTGGTATGTATCTACACATATAATACACATCAAACTGAAAATAAAACATAAAAAATTAATCTTAGCAGATTGGATGGTGGAAACCCTTCTACAGATATTTGCAATACAAATTAACTTCAAGTGCAACAACTTTAAAGTTGGGAGGTTCACACCATTATGGCACTCTGTATTATTTTTTTTTTTTAGATAGTTGCACTTAATTTTATATGTTCTTGTTACTATTATAATGTGAATTATTGCACTCAAAATGAGTTTTCCACCACCGCTGTAAAGTTTTAAAAAAAATGTATGTCTTATTCGCCTTTTGATGTGTATTACATGTGAAATCACATATCACTGGAATTATTGCACTTGAAGTTAATCTTTATGGCAAATATTTATAGCAGGGGTTTCCACCATCCCTGCTAAGTTTCAATTTTGTAAATTATATGTGATGTTACATATCACAGAGACTAGCGTTGTGGTAATATTGAAGTTTATTGAGATTACCATACATTAGAGGGTTCCACCATTATTGTTAAATTATTGATTAATAAGGTAGCTCTGCACTTTTTTTTTTTTTTTTTCTCATGCTAACCTGCTGTTCATGTTACTGATGTAAAGCAGCATGTCCCAGCTCTCTCTTTCTGTGTTGCGGGTGGGGATGTGCTCACATACACCATACAAGCACGGAATGATGTTAGAAATGCTGCAGAAGGAGGGATATTTCTAATACTGAATTACAGCAGTACAGTGTGTATAAGATATAATCATGGGCATGTATCTACAGTTCCGTAATGATTAAATAAACCATGTATGGTCAATATGTTTATCTGTTCTTCTGACTGGATGGGAAAGAGATTGCAGCTACAGCCAGTAACAGAAAACCTAGAGGAGGGAGAATTCAATATTTAACAGCTTCCGGACCACACCTCGTACATTTGCTGCAGCAGGGCGGCCCTTTAGCGCAAAATCACGTACCTGTGATTGGACACAGCGTAAGCCAATCCAGCGGACCCCATGTCCACCAGGAGACGCTGATCTACACCAAGGCAGACAGAATGGCAGTCTGTATATGTAAACAAGGCAGATCACTGTTTTGTCAGAGGGGAAGATGGAGATTGTGTGTTTCTGCTTAGCAGGAACACAGATCTCTGTCTTCCCTCAGTCAAGGCACCCCCCCTACAGTTAGCAAGCAATCCAAGGAAACACATTTAACCCTTTCATCGCCCCTGATATTAACCCCTTTCCTGCCAGTGTCATTAGTACAGTGACAGTGCATTTTGTTTTAGCACTGATCACCATACTGGTGTCACTGGTCCCCAAAAAGTGTCACTTTGTGTCAGATTTGTCCACCGCAATGTCGCAGTCCTGCTAAAAATCACTGATGGCGATAAAACAAAAATAAAAACAATTAGAATTCCAAAAATCTATCCCCTATTTTGCAGACGCTATAACTTTTGAGCAAACCAATCAATATACGCTTATTGGGATTTTTTTTTATTGGGTAAGTTTTAGAGCAGAAAGCAAAAAATATTGTTTTTTTTTTTTTCAAATAAAAAAATGCTATAGCGAAAAAAATAAAAACCGCAGAGGTGATCAAATACCACCAAAAGAAAGCTCTATTTGTGGGAAAAAAATAAAATCAATATTATTTGGGTACAGTGTCACATGACCGTGCAACTGTCAGTTAAAGTAACACAGTGCTGTATCGCAAAAAAATGGCCATGGTCATGAAGGGGGGCTAAACCTTACAAAGCTGAACATGTTAATTAAAGTAGACTACATAAAATGAATGAAACATTTTGCATATGCATGCTTTTACATTTCTAAGTATTTCACCTCACTGTCTGTGTCGTGCTGAGTAGTGTGGTTGGAGAAAGAGCGGTGTGATTTATGTTGAAGTGGGCATATTCAAATTTAACATGTACAGGCCTAGTGTACCCTCCCACATTCACTGAAGTTCCCAAAGATTCATGGGAAATGTAGTTCCTTTTCCTGTAAAGAGAGATGAGAAGAGGATATGATGTAATCATTGCTTTAAAGCGGAGTTCCACCCTAAAGTGGAACTTCCACTTATCGGACTCCTCCCCCCCTCCGGTGCCACAATTGGCACCTTTCAGGGGGGAGGGGGGTGCAGATACCTGTATAATACAGGTATCTGCCCCGCCCGTATCGGAGGATGCCCGCCCATATCCGAGGGTTCCCGTTGTGTCTTGGGAAACACACAGTTCCCAGGACACAATGGGGACCAATAGCGACACGCAGCGCGACTCGCGCATGCGCAGTAGGGAACCGGGCAGTGAAGACGTTGCGTCTTCACTTCCTGATTCCCTGACAGAGGATGGCGGCGGGGCAGCGAGAGACGAGCGGTCTCTCGCCACATTCTGCCTACACCGCTGGAACCAGGAACAGGTAAGTGGCCATTTATTAGCTGCAGTATTTGTATCTGCTGACTTTTAATATTTTTTGTGCGGGTGAAGCTCCGCTTTAACAGCTCCTCCTTGGCATAATAGATGCTGGATTTTTCTGAATTACAAAAAAAATTTGACTTTTTTGTTCAATGGTAAGGAATTTCACAAACGTAATAACTGTTTAGTGTTTTGTGTAGGGTGGTGTGCTAATGGGTGATTTTTTTTTGCCGATCCCAGAGTTCTGCTTTAACCTTGTTCATGTAGCAAGAAACTGATTTTGTTACTGTTTTTGACATTCGCCAGACTTGTATAATTCTTGCAAGGTGCTAAGTTCCTATTGAGTGTGTGGGCTTGTTTTTGGGAGTCAAGGCAGCAGCATTGTTCTGTTGGGAAAAAAAAATCTATATATGCATGTAGAGTACGACAGAGTGAGGTAGAGCTAGGTGGAGTCCTGTAGTCCAATAGGCAATGTTGACAATGCAGGTTGGGATTTCAAAGCAGCAGGTGCACTGTGTTGTCAGCTCAAACATGAAGTTAAATCTCAATGGCTTTCAGGCAGATCAATAGGATTTTTTCTTATGTACTTAGTAAACATACTGTTGCCCTTTTCAGTAATGTTTCTGCCCTTTTATAGGAAAATAATTGAGATGTTATGAATGCTACGGGAAGGGGTTAATATGGGAGCACCAAAGTACATTGGATCCATTCTCATAGTTAGCTATAGTCTGCTGATGAGCAAATATCACAAACTCTGTTCCGGTGGGAAGGAAGATTTGCAATCCACCCAGCATATAGAAAAATAGTAAAGATTTAGAAAGTTGAATAGTTTGCGTAGACAGGCGAGCCTGTGCAACTGTTTATTTTGACAGTTTAGGCCATGTTTTGCAGAAAACAGGCACACTAAGAGCCAGGTGTGCACTGGACTTATGTTAGAGCTAGATGTAGAGGTTAGTGGCCCCACCCTCCCGAGGGGGTCAGTTTATGCAAGGGAGCTCCAATAAACTCCAATATAATGACCTCAAGTGGTGTCTATGGTCACGGCGGACCCGGGATACTCCTGCTGGTTCTCACCCACTCCACTCGCCCGCTCGTCACTCTCGGAGCCCCGTCTCAGCCAGACACCACAGAACATAGCCTTGTCAAGTCTTGCCACAGATTATCAACTGGATTTAGGTTTGTACTTTGACTGGGCCATTCTAACACATGAATATGCTTTGATTTAAACCATTTCATTGTAGCTCTGGCTGTATGTTTAGGGTCATTAACCTGCTGGAAGGTAAACCTCCGCTCCAGTCTCAAGTCTTTTGCAGACTTTGTCTCTTCCCATCAACTCTGACCAGCTTCCCTGTCCCTGCTGAAGAAAAGCATCCCAAATACATGATGCTACCACTGCAATGTTTCATGATGGGGATGATGTGTTCAGGGTGATGTGCAGTGTTAGTTTTCCACCATACATAGCGTTTTGCTTTTAGGCCAAAAAGTTCAATTTTGGTCTTATCTGACCAGAGCACCTTCTTCCACATGTTTGCTGTGTCCCCCACATGGCTTCTCACAAACTGCAAATGGGACTTCTTATGGATTTCTTTCAACAGTGGCTTTCTTCTTGCCACTCTTCCATAAAGGCCAGATTTATGGAGTGCACGACTAATAGTAGTCCTGTGGACAGATTCTCCCACCTGAGCTGTGGATCTCTGCAGCTCCTCCAGAGTTACCATGGGCCTCTTGGCTGCTTCTCTGATTAATGCTCTCCATGCCCAGCCTGTCCTATTCGGTGGATGGCCTTGTTCAAAGCTTGGGACATTTTTATAACATAACCCTGCTTTAAACTTCTCCACAACTTTATCCCTGACCTGTCTGGTGTGTTCCATGGCCTTCATGATGCTGTTTGCTCACTAAGGCTCTCTAACAAACCTCTGAGGGCTTTACAGAACAGCTGTATTTATATTGAGATTAAATTACACACAGGTAGACTCTATTTACTAATTGGGTGACTTCTGAAGGCAATTGGTTCCACTAGATTTTAGTTAGGGGTATCAGAGTAAAGGGGCTGAATACAAATGCACACCGCACTTTTCAGATATTTATGTAGCAGCTGCTGCATCAGGATTACAGTGCCAAGCTGACCAGGACTCTTATTAAACAGGGACATGGCTGTCAGTTCTGCTAGAGTGATTTCACCCCTCCCTCCTTTTCTTCTCACAGACATTGCACAGGAGAGACAGCCTACTCTGCCCTTTCCCCTAATTATTCTTTGGCAGAATTAACTCAGCCAATCAAGGGAAGACTGTAAGAGGCGAAAGGAACTGTGGGATATAAAGTCCCAGCACAAAGCAGCATGACTGACTATTAAGGTGCCAGGACTGCAAATCCCAGGCTGCACTGCAGAGAGTCAAGAGAATTGTGGGAGAGACTATAAAAGTACAGGGCGGACTAGGCCCAAGGCTTTGTTTCCTAGATCTCCTCATGTGGACACCATCCCGTTACTGTGAGAGGGGGATTTCAGCCTACCACGCGGTCTACCACGTTCCAATGTGGTAAACGATGAGATTGGCCTGTCTCGGTTTGCTGTTCATCTGACATCCATCCAGCACCACTTTGGTTGCCTGCCAACCTGTGTACTGAGCTTCACATCTGGAGATCGATACGGCGGATCCACTGCACGAGTGTCGCTACATGAGCTACTGTCCGGAGAGGAAACGAATCAGCCTGGTTGTTGGTGAGAGGGCAGTCGTCCACCTTTATAAATCCTTTCTCACGGTTTCACTGGGACTCTTTGCACAGACGTCTCTACTTTAGGAATACTTTACTGAACCTACTTTGAACATTGTGCAGAGACACTTTTAGCTTTCCTAATTTCAAGAAACCTATTGCATGCTACTACACCTTATTGGATAAAAGTTAATGAGCTCCTTCATGCTGGTGAAGACCATCAGATCTGCAACGGGGGTATTACTGTCATTGCTGCTATAAGGGCCCTTATACCATTATCGTTAATTCAGACCTCTCATTAGAGGTAATGGTTAAAAGTTTGGCCTGAAATTCCCCTTTAGTATTGGTTATATCTACAAGTACTCAATAGTTTTGAAGAAGGTATTTACAGATTATCTGTCACTGACTGTATTGATGCTGTCTATTTGCATATTTGTTTGAGCACTATAAAAATCCCTTCAACCAAAAAAAAATATTAATACTTGAACTGTGTCAGTGTGTCATTACTGTGGTATTCGATTAATCACATTGCCAAGTGTGCCAGAGGGGCTGAGGCCATTCCTGGGGTTAAGAGGCAGAGTAACAGACTGAACAAATTTAAGCAGTTCCTTTTGGGGATGGCTACTAGGGATGAGCTTCGAGTTCAAGTCGAACTCATGTTCGACTTGAACATTGCCTGTTCGCCTGTTCAGCGAACAATTTGGGGTGTTCGCGGCAAATTCGAAAAGCCAGTAGCACCCTGTAAAAGTCTATGGGAGAAATCTAAAGTGCTAATTATAAAAGCCTATATGCAAGTTATTGTCATAAAAAGTGTTTGGGGACCCGGCTTCTGCCCCAGGGGACATGTATCAATGCAAAAAAAAGTTTTAAAAACGCCCGTTTTTTCAGGAGCAGTGATTTTAATAATGCTTAAAGTGAAACAATAAAAGTGTAATATTCCTTTAAATTTCGTACCTGGGGGGTGTGTATAGTATACATGTAAAGGGGCGCATGTTTCCCGTGCTTAGAACTGTCCCTGCACAAAGTGTCATTTTTGCAGGAAAAAAAGCTATTTAAAAACACTCGCGGCTATAATGAATTGTCGGCCCCTGTAATACAGAGAACATTCATTGAAAGTCATTGATAAAAAGAAAAGCGTGGGGTTCCCCCGAAATTCAATTACCAAGCCCTTCAGGTCTGGTATGGATATTAAGGGGAACCCCGGGTCAAATAAAAAAAAATGACGTGGGGTTCCCCCTAAATCCATACCAGACCCCTCAGGTTTGGCATGGATTTTAAGGGGAACTCCACGCCAAATTTAAAAAAAAATGGCGTGGGGGCCCCCCTCAAAATCCATACCAGACCCTTATCTGAGCAAGCAACCTGGCAGGCCGCAGGAAAAGAGGGGGGGGACGAGGGAGCGCCCCCCCCCTCCTGAACCGTACCAGGCCACATGCCCTCAACATTGGGAGGATGCTTTGGGGGTCTGTGACCCCTCAAAGCACCATGTCCCCATGTTGATGAGGAGAAGGATCTCTTCCCCACAACCCTGGCCGGTGGTTGTGAGGGTCTGCAGGCGGGGGGCTTATCAGAATCTGGAAGCCCCCTTTAACAAGGGGACCCCCAGATCCAGCCCCCCCCCCCTGTTTGAAATGGTAAAAGTACCCCTACCATTTCACAAAGAAAGAGTTAAATAGTTAAAAAAACACACTGACACTGTTGGGAAAAGTCCTTTATTAAAAATAAAAAAAAGATTCCAGCGGTGGTAATCCACTCTTGCTATCCAGTGATAGGTCGTCTCTTCTCCGGGGTCCAGCGATGACTGATCTCTTCTCCGACGTCCAGTGCAGCGCATCCTGTCTCCACTGAGACACTGCGGGAATCCCGTCTTAGCTGAGGAGGATGGGGCCACTCCGTCACCTGACCCCGCCCCCTCTGATGTAACGGAAACCTGCGTTACATCAGAGGGGGCGGGGTCACCCGTACGTCACTGGGGAAACCCAGGCTTCCCCAGTGATGTAAGGGTGACCCCACCCCCCCTCTGACGCAACGCAACGCAGGTTTCCGTTACATCAGAGGGGGCGGGGTCACCCGTACGTCACTGGGGAAGCCCAGCTTTTCCCTTGCGTTGAGTCATAGGGGGGCAGGGTCAGGTGATGAGTGGTCCCATCCTCCTCAGCTAAGACCTGGGATTCCCGCAGTGTCTCCGTAGAGACAGTCGGAGAAGACTTCGGAGAAGAGATCAGCCATCGCTGGACCCCGGAGCAGAGGCCACCCATCGCTGGATAGCAAGAGTGGATTACCACCGCTGGAATCTTTTTTTTTATTTTTATTTTTTTTAATAAAGGACTTTTCCCAACGGTGTCAGTGTGTTTTTTAACTATTTTTTACACTTCCTTTGTGAAATGGTAGGGGTACTTTTGTACCCCCTTACCATTTCAAACAGGGGGGGTGGGATCTGGGGGTCCCCTTGTTAAAGGGGGCTTTCAGATTCCGATAAGCCCCCGCCCGCAGACCCCCACAACCACTGGCCAGGGTTTTGGGGAAGAGACCCTTCTCCTCATCAACATGGGGACATGGTGCTTTGAGGGGTCACAGACCCTCAAAGCATCCTCCCAATGTTGAGGGCATGTGGCCTGGTACGGTTCAGGAGGGGGGGGCGCTCTCTCGTCCCCCCCTCTTTTCCTGCGGCCTGCCAGGTTGCGTGCTCGGATAAGGGTCTGGTATGGATTTTGAGGGGGACCCCCACGCCATTTTTTTTTTAAATTTGGCATGGAGTTCCCCTTAAAATCCATGCCAGACCTGAAGGGCTTGGTAATTGAATTTCGGGGGAACCCCATCACTTTTTTTTTTTATCAATGATTTTCAATGACTGTTCTCTGTATTACGGGAGCTGAAAATTAATTATAGCCGCGAGTGATTTTAAATAGCTTTTTTTCCTGCAAAAATGACACTTTGTGCAGGGACAGTTCTAAGCACGGGAAACATGCGCCCCTTTACATGCATACTATACACACCCCCCAGGTACGAAATTTAAAGGAATATTGCACTTTTATTGTTTCACTTTAAGCATTATTAAAATCACTGCTCCTGAAATGCTCCTGCATTGATACATGTCCCCTGGGGCAGGACCCAGGTCCCCAAACACTTTTTATGACAATAACTTAGCATATTAGCCTTTAAAAATAGCACTTTTGATTTTGAACGTTCGAGTCCTATAGACTTTAATAGGGTTCTAAAGTTCACACGAGCTTTAGGTCTGTTCGCAGGTTCTGGTGCGAACCGAACAGGGGGGTGTTCGGCTCATCCCTAATCGCTACATTTATTTGTAAAAAAATTTAAAACTATTTATCATTTTCTTTCCACTTCACAATTCTGTGCCATTTTGTGTTGTTCTATCAAATAAAATTCCAATAAAATACATTTACGTTTTTTGTTGTAACATGACAAAATGTTCAAAATTTCAAGGGGTATGACTACTTTTTCAAGGCACTGTACATCTAAAAAAGGAAAGCTGCGTTGTTTTTATTATTTTAAATGTGTAAACTATAGCCACAAATATTACATTATATATTGAAAAAGTATTCACACCCCTTGACATGTTACAAAAATGTTTTTATTTTATTGTGATTTCATGTGATAGACCAACACAAAGTGGCCCATAATTCTGAAGTGGAAGAAAAATAATAAATGGTTTTTAACATTTTTACAAATAAATATCTGAAAAGTGTGGTGTGCATTTGTATTCAGCCCCCTTTACTCTGATACCCCTAACTAAAATCTAGTGGAACCAAGTGTCTTCAGAGTCACCTAATCTGTAAATAGAGTTCAGCTGTGTGTAATTTAATCTCAGTATAAATACAGCTGTTCTTAGAAGCCCTCAGAGGTTTGTTAGAGAACCTTCGTGAACAAACAGCATCACGAAGGCCAAGAAACACACCAGACAGGTCAGGGATAAAGTTGTGGAGAAGTTTAAATTTAGGTTATAAAAAAAATATCCCAAGCTTTGAACATCTCACGGAGCACTGTTCAATCCATCATCCGAAAATGAAAAGAGTGTGGCACAACTGCAAACCTACCAAGACATGGCCGTCCACCTAAACTGACAGGCCAAGCAAGGAGAGCATTAATCAGAGAAGCAGCGAAAAGGCCCATGGTAACTCTGGAGAAGCTGCAGAGATCCACAGTTTAGGTGGGAGAATCTGTCCACAGGAAAACTATTAGTTGTGCACTCCACGAATCTGGCCTTTATGGAAGAGTGGTAAGAAGAAAGCCATTGTTCAAAGAAAGCCATAAGTCCCCTTTGCAGTTTGCGAGAAGCCATGTGGGGGACACAGCAAACGTGGAAGAAGGTGCTCTGGTCAGATGAGACCAAAATGGAACTTTTTGGCCTAAAAGCAAAACGCTATGTGGTGGAAAATTAAAACTGCACATCACCCTGAACACACCATCCCCGCTGTGATACATGGTGGTGGCAGCATCATGTTGTGGGGATGTTTTTCATCAGCAGGGACAGGGAAGCTGGTCAGAGTTGATGGGAAGATAGATGGAGCCAAATACAGGGCAATCTTAGGAGAAAACCTGTTATGCCCCGTACACAAAAGGGTAGGACATTCCGACCACAAAATCTGTGAGATTTTTTCCGACGGATTTTGTCCGAAACTGGTGTTGCATACACACGGTTGGACAAAGTTGTCGGAAAATCTGATCGTTCGGAACATGGTGACGATCGTTGAGTACGACGGAACTACGTAGAGGCTAGTAGCCAATAGCTTTGGTCTCGTAATTTGATCTAAGCATGCGTGGCACTTTGTCCGTTGGAATTCTCTACAAACGATTGGAAAAAGTCCGATCAGATTTTTTTATCTGAAAATTTTAGATCCTGCTCTCAAATTTTTTCCGTCGGAATTTCCAATGGAAAAAGTCCGATAGAGCCCACACAAGATCGGATTTTCCAACAACATAATCCGATAGGACTTTTCCTGTCAGAATTTCCGACCGTGTGTAATGGGGCATTAGAATCTGCAAAATACTTGAGACTGGGGCGGAGGTTCACATTCCAGCATGACAATGACCCTAAACATACAGCCAGAGCTACAAAGGAATGGTCTAGATAAAAGCATATTCATGTGTTAGAATGGCTCAGTCAAAGTCCAGACCTAAATCCAATTGAGAATCTGTGGCAAGACTTGAAAATTGCTGCTAACAGACGCTCTCCATCCAATTTGACAGAGCTTGAGCTATTTCGCAAAGAAGAATGTGCAAAAATGTCACTCTCCAGATGTGCAAAGCTGGTAGACACATACCCAAAAAGGGTTGCAGTTGTAATTGCAGAAAAAGGTGGTCCTACAAAGTTTTGACTCATGGGGGCTGAATACAAATGCATGCCACACTTTTCAGATATTTATTTGTAAAAAAAATTAAAATAATTTATTGTTTTCTCTCCACTTCACAATTATGTGCCACTTTGTGTTGGTCTATCACATAAAATCCCAGTAAAACACATTCACATTTTTGGTTGACATGACAAAATGTGGAAAATTTCAAGGGGTATGAATAACTTTTAAAGGCACTGTAGGCAGGTTTTGTTCTGAGATAGACATTAGAGTGAATTACTTTAGAGATAATTGCCATAACTATTGCACAGTGGCTGGACAGGATGTAAACAGCTTGATAAGGACACAAGATAAGAGAAAGAGACAAGGCAGGTCATATTTTGAAAATAAATTAGAGCATATTATCTGAAGGACAATAGTGAAAAATATTTTTTGATTGCTGGAGCACAAGAATAGGGTGCACATTTTGAATGAATGAATGAATAATTTGTATAGCTCTACAATGCGGACTGAATCCCCTCAAGGCACTGTATCCATGCTTTGTTGTCAAGCTTCTTAGAAGAGGTAGGTCTTGAGTTTTTTCCTGAAGGTCTTCCATGCGGATGTTGGTCGGTAGAGCATTTTATAGCCGAGGTCCTTGGACAGCGAATCTCCGCTCCCCCTTTGATTTGTAGCTGGATTTGGGAATGATGAGGAGGTTTTTATTTTATGAGGAGGTTTTGGTTAGATGATTTTAGGATCAGCAAGCAGGTTTTACACTAAAGCAAGAAACAAACATTTGCCAGCCTAAGTCCAGTTGTGGAAACATCGTATGGCATGTTTACAATGCCAGAGCACCAGAATAGTCTTAAACCTTGAGGCACACTCCAAGCTTTACCCTGCAGTAAACATTACAAATTTGCCAACTGGTTTCCAACTGCAGAAACATTGTTTGGCTTTACATTGTCTGGGTACTGCCCATAAACTTTTTGACACAAACCAGGAATTATCTTACAGCAAACATTAGAAATTTAGCTTAAACATTGCACCGCACCTTCAGAGCTGCAGACTTTGAGGTGCAATGTAAAATTTACTCTGCAAAATTGAAAATGTATCAGCTTAAGTCCATCTCTAGAAACATTGTGTGACACCCTTACTGTCATGTACCTGGTTGAAGACTGAATTGAAGAGGATGGCCTCTCTTGTATCTCCAGGCCAGGCCCCAATGAAGATGGAACAGATGGTACCAAGGGACAGGAGGAACACAGGTGCCAGAAGGTGTTAATTGCAGAACTTACGGCTGGAGGCATAGACTCGGTGGGTCAGGCAGAGTATCAGGTCAGGAATAGGGATGAGCCGAACATCCCCCAGTTCGGTTCGCAGCAGAACATGCGAACAGGCAAAAAATTTGTTCGAACACGCGAACATCATTAAAGTCTATGGGACACGGACATGAAAAATCAAAAGTGTTCATTTTAAAGGCTTATATGCAAGTTATTGTCATAAAAAGTGTTTGGGGACCTGGGTCCTGCCCCAGGGGACATCAGCCTTGGACCCAATGTAGCTTGAAATCATGTGGCTGAGAGCTCTCTCTACCCAGGCTTGTGCTAAATGGTTAAAAAAAACACATCACTGTGGGATCAGAGAATCATAGGCTAGATGGTTATAAGATGGGATATTGCCACCATCAGTGTCAGGTGAGATACAAGATTGTTTACTAAAAAAATTTATTCAGAATTAATTTTAAAATGTAGTACTAACTTGTTCTCAATATATGAATACAAATAAAAAATCAGTGTACTGTATCTTCATAGCAATATTCAATCTCTTGTCGTAAAAAGATTAGAGAATATAAATTTCATTAGGTGACTCATACTAACATGTAGTTTGGCTTTTTCTAAACCAATCTCTTTTTTCTTTTGCCTTTGTTCAGCAAATCAGTAAAATCAAAGGGATGACATTTTCAGCGCTTCTTATACAAGAAAAGAAATGCTGAATGCTTAGTGTTTTCAAATAAGCTAAAAATAAATCCAAAATACATTCTTCAGATCTATTAACATTGAAACGTAAGGCTTTATATAGAAGTATAATAAGATCCGGACGGGCTTTGTAAGCCTAATCTAGAATTTGGTCAAATTTCAGTCTAGAAACCAAGAAAAAAAATAACCTTATAACTATCACTGACCAACAGACTATTAACATTCCAGTAAAAATCTAAACCTTGAAATACATGCAAGGAACAAAGCCTACATACTGTTGTTATCTAGGCCTGTCTGTAGTACACCAGACAACCTCTGGGCTTTAAGAGAGTCTGTCATTTCCTATTAAGGGGAAATTGACAGGTTCTCTTGCAAAAACAGTCCCCCAACCTACTAATACCTTCACCGTGTTCCCCTGTTGCTTTGTTGCTGTTGGAAAATTCTAGCTGCTGCCAGGTATGGGGAATCATGTGGCCTCATTCCCTTCCTAACAGGCTGCAATGCTTGGGGCTGAGTGGCCAATAAACAGGCCCGAACGGGGCTCTGACACCATCTGACATGGAGCTTACACAGAGTTTGGAATCAGTGGGGAAGGGCACTGGGTGTGGGGTTGTTCTTTCAAGAAAACCTGTCACTTGGCAATGAACGGTCAAAGTGATAGCGTCTCATTAACCAGTTCAGCTCTTTGGACTTACATAGTACGTCCAGAAAGTTAAGGGCTGAGCACAAACTGATGGCTTTGGAGGACAGAGAAGACATTGGGGTGAATTAGACCCCCAATGTCTCTATAAATAGTACCTGTCAACTGCCCAATGCTGTCACATGGGGGTTTGTTAACCCCTTGTAAGAGTAATAAAGTTAGATTTAAACATTTTAAAAAGTAAAAAAAAAGCATAATAAAATGTATTACAAAAAAATAAATAAAATAAACGTAACCTCCGTTACCCTGCCCACACCCACAAATGCACACACAGCACAGGGCGTGCATTTAAATAATTGCACCACAAATGAGGTATCACCACCAATGTTGGAGTGAGAGCAATAATTCTAGCACCAGAGCTCACAGTTAACTAAACTAATAAGCTGTAGAGGATTTTAAAATGTCCCCCTTTTTTTTTTTTATGCCATGGTTTTTCACGTTATCACAGGTGCATGCAATTTCAGGACATGACATGTTTGGTATCTGTTTATTCAACGCAACCTCATCTTTTATATTTTACTGAAAATGTGGATATTATATTGTGTATTAAAACATTCAAAAGGTAAACAGGTCCAGAAGTACTTAAGCAGTACCAGGTATTTACCAAAGCAGTGCTCCTATCAATAGTTAATATGACATATGTTAATGTCCATATGAGGAAAAAAACAAACACATTGGAATGACAAATGGTGATAAGAAAAGTCTAGAAAAGACACAGGTGGTGTTCCTAGTTTTGATTGATAAGTGTGCACCTTTCACCAGACTCCTGAGTCCTCACAACTGTGCGTCACACTCCCCCCTGGGGTTTAAACTCACCGGAAAGAAGTAATTTTCAAACCTCAAATCACTTTAATCGCTTCCATCCGCAATGTGAACTGGAACAGAGCTGCATACAATCTCCAAAGGTATCCGGATATATAAGAAGAAAAACTCCACATAGTACAGTTTCATTTTATCATTTATCGCAATCCTCCAATCATTAAAAATGACACCTTCCAACACTCTGCATGGTCCAACTAGACAGCCTCCATTCGTTCCTTGCGGTTGTTAGGTCTGGTATGAATATTAAGGGGAACCCTGCGCCAATTTAAAATAAAATGGCGTATGTGTCCCCCTCAAAATCCACACCAGACCCTTCAGGTCTGGTATGGATTTTAAGGGGAACCCAGTGCCAACATTTTAAAAAAAAATGGTGTGGGGTCCCCCCAAAATTCCATACCAGACCCTTATCCGAGCATGCAACCTGGAAGGCTGCAGGAAAAGTGGGGGGGGGGCGAGGCCCCCCCGTCCTGAACCGTACAAGGCCACATGCCCTCAACATGGGAGGGTGCTTTGGGATAGCCCCCAAAGCACCTTGTCCCTATGTTGATGGGGACAAGGGCCTCATCCCCACAACCCTTGGGGTCTGGTATGGATTTTGAGGAGGACCCCTACGCCATTTTTAAAAAAAGTATTGGCGCAGGGTTCCCCTTAAAATCCATACCAGACCTGAAGGGCCTGGTGTGGAATTTGGGGGGGGACCCCACACAATTTTTTTTTTTATGTTTCGGGGTTCCCCTCAATATTCATACCAGACCCAAAGGGCCTGGTAATGGACTGGGGGGATCCCATGCCGCTTTTTTGAATGACTTTTATCTGTATTGCCGAGACCCGAAAATTCACTATAGGCCCTATTACTTTTAAATGACCTTTAGAAGTGTCATTTTGTGCAGGGACTGTTCTAAACACGGGGAAAATGTGACACTTTACAGGCATACTATAGACACCCCCAGGTATGAAATGTAAAGGAATATTTCACTTTTATTGTTTCACTTTAAGCATTATTAAAATCACTGCTCCTGAAAAAATTGCCATTTTGAAAACTTTTTTTTGCATTGATACATGTCCCCTGGGGCCCCAAACACATTTTATGACAATACCATGCATATAAGCCTTTAAAAATAGCACTTTTGATTTCTCCCATAGACAATTCACTATAGCCGCTATTACTTTTAAATTACTTTTTTTTTTTAGAAATGTCATTTTGTGCAGGGACTGTTCTAAACATGGGAAACATGTGCCACTTTCAGGCATACTATAGACACCCCCCAGGTACAACATTTAAAGGAATATTTCACTTTTATTGTTTCACTTTAAGCACTATTAAAATCACTGCCCCAAACACTTTTTATGACAATAACTTGCATAGTAACCCTTAAAATTAGCACTTTTGATTTTTCGCGTTCATGTCCCATAGACTTTAGAGGTGTTCGCGTGTTCGAATACATTTTTTGCCTGTTTGCATGTTCTGCTGCGAACCGAACCGGGGGGTGTTCGGCCCATCCCTACTGGCGAGTAACATGTGCTAACGGGAGGACTAGAGAGGCATGCCGGAGAGGACTGAGAGGAAACAGTCAGAGCTGGATGTGGAGCCAGTGAGGATTGCAATGTCAGGGGCAGTGAAGACAGGCAGCTGCAGCCAGGAGGGCTGGTAGGGCCGGAAGAGGGCTTACTGGGAGCAGTGGTCTACCTAGGACAGCTAGCACTAAAGACTTCCTATTTCTATTTTTGCTACATTAAAGGGGTCCGTGGTCCCTGCCTGCAAATGACGGTTACTAAGTCCTGGCTGAGTCAGGCCTAAACATGTGCTAGCTGTGCCTGAGAAGTAAGAGTTCGGCAGAAGAGAGTGAGAGTAACAGTCTGCAAGCAACAGATGTGCTGGAGGAGACTGGAGAAGCTAAGTGTGTATAGGTGTCCCAACTGATTGATATACAATCAACCAATTGTTTGTTCTACTGGGCATCCCATATATTCCTATCCCTATCCAAGTTTAAATCCCTCAATCAAAATACAAAGCAATCACATGGACTGTTCATTGTCTCAAAAGTGACTGGGAAATGAATGCGGGGCTGGACAGGGTGACAGGTGGGCCACAATATTCATCACCCCTTACGGAGGTACCACTACACAAGGAATTGCACCATTGTCCAACATTCCAGGTGATTCAGCAAGAAGAGCCATTGCTTAAT
The DNA here is from genome assembly GCA_028564925.1 of Lithobates sylvaticus. Taxonomy (NCBI): domain Eukaryota; kingdom Metazoa; phylum Chordata; class Amphibia; order Anura; family Ranidae; genus Lithobates; species Lithobates sylvaticus. Next base: position 136,123,135 of record CM053027.1, read on the forward strand.
ATAGCAGAAGTTCAGGGTTCAAATCCAGTCTCTGAAAAGTAATGTGATTTGTATGTAAAGAAGCTGAACTTTAAAACTAAACTTTATTTAAGCAAGAGGGTATTGGTGTAATAGAATTACCATCATAAGTTATGCATAACCTTGGGAGTCAAGCAATGCAACCCTTTGGGTTGAGCAGCCTTGGACAGAAGAACCAGATAATTCTTTTTGGTCAAATCACACACAAACATCACTACACAGGATTCAAATTCAGTATTGATTAATGCAACACAGACATTAAAATAAAGCTTCAAAAAAAGAAACAACAGATGATCAAATGAAAGTAACCATATGACCAGCTCTTCGCAATATGTCAGTTGCCCAGGCACTATAGTCACTATAGTAACCAAAACATTTCCTAAGGGGGATAAAATAAAGTAAGCCGTAAATCCAGGAGTGGAAAGGGCGATGTACAAAAAAAGTGATTTTAAATATAAATCAAAATCCCATGTTAACTGGCCCGTTCTCCACTCTCCATCCTGATGAATCCCCCGGGAGAGGGGAGGGGAGAACCCAGCCTAGGTGGAGGAGGCAAGGGGGCTAGAAAAGAGCATGGGGGGCGTAGAGTACAGAGAGATAGCAAGAGAACATGGGGTGGGCAGAGAGCATGGGGGCAGAGAGCATGAGGGGGAACCAGACAACACAGGGTGGGGCAGAGTGCACAGGGGGGCCAGAAAGCACTGGGGGGGCAGAGAGCACATAGCAAAGCCTAGAACACAGGGGAAAGGGGAGAGCACAGGGGGGCCCGGAGAGCATGGGGTGCTGGAGAGCACAGGGGGAAGCAAGAGCATGAGCTGGGATGGAGAGCACAGGGGGGGCCAGAGAGCACTGGGGGGGGGAAAGCACGGGGGGACAGAAATCACGGGAGGTAGAGAGCACTGGGGGGGGCTGTAGAGCAGTGGGGGGAATAAGGAATCACAGGGGGAGGCGGAGAGCACGGGGGGCGGGAGAACACTGGTGGATGTCAGAGAGCACAGGGGGGCTGGAGAACATAGGAAGGGCAGATAGCACTGGGGGGCTGGAGAGCACTGGGGGGAGGTGGAGAGCACAGGGAAGGCGGAGACACAGGGGGAGGTGGAGAGCACTGGGGGGGCCATAGACCACAGGGGGGCAGATAGCACCAAGGGGCGGGATAGCACTAGGGGGCAGAGAGCCCAGGGGGGAGACGGAGAGCCCTGGGGGGGCCTGGAGAGCATTGGGGAAGGAGGACAGCACAGGGGGAAGCATAGCACACTGGGGGGGGGGGGGCTGGAGAGAACTAATGGGAAGTTGGAGAGCACAGGGGGAGTTAGAGAGCACAAGGAAGCTGAAGAGCACTGGGGCATTTCAGAAAACACTGGGGGGGCAGACAGCATGAGGGTGGCGAGCATGAGGGGGGAGGCGGAGAGCACAGGGCGGAGAGCACAGAGGGGGCAGAGAGCACAGAGGGGGCGGAGAGCACAAGGGGGTGGAGAGCATGAGGGGGGAAGCGGAGAGCACGGAGGGGGCAGAGAGCATGGGGGGGTGGCAGAATGAAGTAGGATAGAAGGAGTGGTGGACGTGGCTGCATATAGAAGAATCATTCTCTCCATTTCCCCCTGCAGCCTCTGAATGCCTGCTTCTCCTCCTCTCCATCTTGCAGGCTTTCAGAGGCTGCAGGAGAGAATGATTCTTTTATAAGCAGCCACCCTCACTGCTCCTCCTAGCCAGGGCACCTCCCGGCTGAACTGTATTGGTGGCCGTGTGGCAGTGGAGAGGCCAAATGTGTCTCCTCTAGCTCCTCCCCCCTTCATGTTTTCACCCCCCCCCCCCGGCTGAACTGGACTGTCAGACAGGTGGCCACTGAGAGGCCGGGTGAGCAGCACTGAGCAAGTGCCTGGTGTGCCCTAGGTCTAGTCCGGGCCTGGTTGCAATAATGCTTGCCTATGCAAGTTCTGAGTGGATGGAGCATGCTGCACACATACTATAGGGGACAAACATTGCAGGAAATCAGATAAATCACATAGTTAGTCACGCAGTCAATGTAGCTTTTAATTTTGAATGTTTCCCAAGTGGTATAGGAAGTAGAAGTATTAATAGCCATGTTAAGTCTGCAATATTTACATGTACTATAACAACATGGAAGAGAACCTGTGTAATCCAATCATGTATAACAGGGACATTCAGAAATAAAGAAATAAGACTGTAGGGTTGTAGCGCTATCTATTTTGCTTTACATTATTGTTCCTAGGAACCTGACCTAGGAGGTACAGGAGAGAGAGGTCATGAGGAGAAAAAGAACAGTGCTGTCAGAGATTGAAACTAGTGTGTGTATGTATACAGGGCCGTTAAGAAGTGTGAGGGTTGTACACTGCTGGAGTCAGGAGCATTTCTCACTGCTCTAGCTCAGAAATGCTACTAAAGCTTTTGTTGGGCAGAGAAGTGGGTGCTCGCCAGTAGTGTCAACAGGAGAGAACCGTGTGAAGACGTCAGAGTGCTGCCTTAACGCCACCTCAAGCGTTTACATGTAATTACTCTGTTGGCCTCTAGGAGTACAAAAATGCTGTATTCCTTCCAGTCCCTACATCTTTGCTAACATGCCATCACAGGGACAGGGAGTGAGGGGAACTCTCCCCAATAAGAGAGTTCCCCCAATGGGAAATAATTGCTCATATTATATATTATTATTATAATATATATATATATATATTTATATTTCCCCAATGAGAAATAACTCTTCCCAGTTCTATCCAAAATAAAAATAAAAACATTTTGGCTGGAGTTGGGTTTATTATAAGTTTCCTTGCTTATCTGACAGAGCGGAGAAAGCTTGGTTACTTGGCTGTGGTGTTCTAGGTAGCTTCACAAAAGAAACACAAATTACAGTGCTGACATATTTTATTTCTGAAGTTGAATTAATTATATGGACGATAGCCAAATTTGGTAAATATGAAAACTATGTATCTTTTTGTCTTTCTTTTGTAAGAACCAACAAACTGTTATCTTATTATGAGTCATAACATTTGAGTTCATTTGCCTTCCACTTGCAATCCCATTTGTCTGCCATCTGGTATTACATAAACTCACAATCCCAGTCACTCCGCAGTTCAGATTCTTTTTCCCTTTTGTGATAGGTACTAAAATTCTTGATGAGAAAAAAAGGAGTACATTTATATAAAGTATAATTTGTTTTGTACTCCTGATAGTCCTTACTTAGCAATGTTCTGCTAAAACATACAGATTAAAACCCCTTCTGGCTAAATGTTAAATGAAACAACAGTTTACATTGCCTCTTTACGTTTTTTTTTCATGAGGGTAAATGTGTTGTTCATTTCACAGGCATACAGTTTGTGCTTAAAGCTGAACTCCTGGCACATATTAAAAAATAAATGCAACTTAATAATGTTATGTAATCATCACAATGCCATTGACTGTACTTTTAAATGCAACTGAATTTGTATTGATGTCAACCTTCTGTAATTCATTTACAATGGACTCGGAGAGGAAGAGGAAGGATAAGAGAGCATAGTGACTATATAGCCTGCCTGCTGCTTCTCCTTTGTTGTCCAATAATGGGCTTTATACAGGAAAATGAATAAATGACTGTATATTTTTCGCTATAGTAAAGAAAATAAATATACCCACCTGGTGGTACTTTTTCGGAAAGCTGTGGAAATATCAGGTCTGGATATACAGTGGTAACACTTTAACAAACTCTCATATATGTATTTTAACTGTGTATTTAGTTGTCTACCTGGAATTGAACTCTTCAGTTTCTGCTGCAGCTTTGACTTGTAAAGCTTATTCGCCTTCCAGCCACTAACTTATGAATGGACAGTACAGTAGTAACCTATGAGCCTGACTGAATATGAAATATAAAGTGTATGTTACACACCCCAGATTTCTGTAATCTGTATGCTGTGATGTACGTTACGATTATGTGCAAAAGGTACATTACATACTAACTATAGGTGTGCACAGCCCAGGGCTGTCTTTAATATGGAATGGACCCTGGGTAAATATTTTCTTGGGCCCTTCCTAATCCACTTATCAACTATTTGCAGGCAGTGCGGGCTCAAGGGGCAGCTTCTTTGGGCCCCACAATAATGACTGGGTCCAGGGCAGCTGCCCCTTTTGCCCTGTGTTAAAGACGGCCCTGGCACCGCCTATTGCATTAGGGTGTGCACCTCAAAGCTCAAACACATATGTGTGTGTGCATATGTATATACTGACGATATTATTAGCTCAGAGGATGGTGTCAGTAGGGCAGAGATTGGTGTCAGTAGGGCAGTGGATGGTGTCAGTAGTTTTTATTTGTATTATTTTATTTTTTATTATTTTTAAAAAAATTTTTAGGAGCCCTGTTATGCCGCGTACACACGAGCGGAATTTCCTACGGGAAAATCTTGGATGGTTTTTACGGCGGAATTGCGCTTAAGCTTGGCTTGCATACACACGGTCACACAAAAGGAAGAAGAAGATGGAGAAGAAGTTGGAGGAACAAGAAGAAAAACGAAGGAAGACCAGAAGAAAGAAGATGAAAGAAGAAGCGGAAAGAAGAAGAAATTAGTAAAGGACTTGTCAAAAACCGTCTCTTGTGTTTTTTAACCTTTTTGTCACTTTTTTTTGTGAAATGGTAGGGGTACATTTGTACCCCATTACCAATTCACACAGGGGGGGGGCGGGATCTGGGGGTCCTCTTGTTAAAGGGGGCTTCCAGATTCTGATAAGCCCCCCGCCCGCAGACCCCCACAACCACCGGGCAAGGGTTGTGGGGATGAGGCCTTCTCCCCATCAACATGGGGACAAGGTGCTTTGGGGCTACCCCAAAGCACCCTCCCAATGTTTAGGGCATGTGGCCTGCCAGGTTGCGTGCTCAGATAAGGGTCTGGTATGGATTTTTGGGGGGACCCCACTCCATTTTTTTTTAAATTTTGGTGCAGGGTTCCCTTTAAAATCCATACCAGACCTGAAGGGTCTGGTATGGATTTTGAGGGGGACCCCCACGCTATTTTTTTTATTTTGTTGCGGGGTTCCCCTTAATATCCATACCAGACCTGAAGGGCCTGGTATGGAATTTAGGGGGACCCCCACGCATTTTTTTTTATTTTGGTTCGGGGGTTCTCATGCCGTTTTTATCAATGAACTTTTATGTGCATTGCGGACTGACAATTCATTGTAGCTGCGAGTAGTTTTAAATGTATTTTTTTCCTTTAGAATTTTCATTTTGCTGTCAGACTGTTCTAAACACGGGAAACATGCGCCCCTTTACAGGCATACTATAGACCCCCCCCCCCCCCCCCCCAGGTATGAAATTTAAAGGAATATTACACTTTTATTGTTTCACTTTAAGCATTATTAAAATCACTGCTCCTGAAAAATGTCAGTTTTTAAAACTTTTTTTGCATTGATACATGTCCCCTGGGGCAGGACCCAGGTCCCCAAACACTTTTTATGACAATTTGAAATTAGCACTTTTGATTTCTCCCATAGACTTTTAAAGGGTGTTCCGCGGCTTTCGAATTTGCCGCCAATACCCAAAATTGTTCGCTGTTCGCCGAACTGGCGATTCAGTGGCGAACAGCCAATGTTCGAGTTGAACATAAAGCTCATCCCTGATCACAACTATTAAGAATTGATGTTGATTTAGCACTTGATCTTCACATCTCATCATTTATTTTGGTTCAATACACATGCAATTTTTTACCTGGAACTGTTTTTTTGATATGTCATTTCACTAAATGGACGTTTAATATGTTAGATACAGCCTATGGACATTATCTACATGCATCAAGTTTATCATGTGATTTCATTTATTCATGTTCACTATTTTTATGAGTTATTCACAGTATTTCGTTTTTTTGATAACGTTTTTGCTGTATGCACGCAACATTAATTAGCATGTTGCAGGTAGCACCGCATTTTTCTATATATATGTTGAACATGTATACTGTCAGTAAACACTGGTTCTGTTTAACAGTCCCCTTTAAAGTGATTGTGATTATGAACATGTTATAATTACCTGCTCTGTGGTTTTGCACAGAGAAGCCCAGATCCTCCTCTTCTCTGGTCCATGGCTGGAGCTCCTGGCCCCTCCCTCCTGTTGAGTGCCCCCACAGCAAGCAGCTTGCTATGGGGTACCATAGCCAAGTTGCAGCTCCGTGTGTTTATTCAGACACGGAGCTGCTGTTCGGCCCTGCCCCCTCTCTCTCCTGATTGGCTAACTAAGTTTGATTGACAGCAGCGGGAGCCAATAGCGCCACTGCTGTGTCTCAGCCAATCAGAAGAGAGAGTCCCAGATGGCTGAGGCACTCGTGGACATCGCTGGATAGAGATGGGGCTCAGGTAAGTATTAGGGGCTAAGGGGGGCTGCTGCACACAGAAGGCTTTTTATCTTAATGCATAGAATGCATTAAGATAAAAAAAACCTTCTGACTTACAACCACTTTAAGTACTTCCCACCCCCTATAAGCTACACCCCCCATTCACTGTGGTTCACTACATGTTCCACAAGATTATTCTATTGAGGGTGCCCAAAAGTGGCCCATGTCTTTCACAGCCTTAGTGACACCCCTGTGATCAAACTTGCATTGGGTGAAATATTAAAGAGAAACTCTCCTAGGCTGGGCTGCAATGTGCTTTACTTGGCTTTAATAAATTTGGATGTGATCTGACATTGTGAGTGTGCAACTTCCTGCGTTCCTCGCCCTGAAGCAGCTACAGGCCAGTGAGGTCATCATATGCCTTTTTGAAATGTGAATATGGTAGGTTGCAATTCCTGTGTATTTCTTATGGGTGTGTGAAAGTACCAAAAAAGCCACATCAAAAGAGAGTCCCGGAGCAGCAGAGCGGGGAGAGCTACTATTAACCGGGACGCCGGGAGCGGGAGGAAAGGGCCAGCACGATCAGCTATCGATCGCACCCCCACCGCTGGAGCGGGTAGGGTATTGAGGAATGAGGACCCCGGAGCTGGGGGGAGGAGCCTGGGACAGTTGGATGGCAGTCGCACCCCCGCAGGGGGAACAGGGAGGTTAACCAGGAGCAGCGTTACAGGGACCGTTAGGAGCAGGAGGAGAGGACAGGCGGCAGCGGGGGGGGGAGACCAGTTCCGCACACATGGCTCCGCGCCCCCAGCCAGGAGAAGATGTCTGGGACGAGAGGCCGGGACAGAGGCGACACGCAGTGAGGAGGCGGGAATGCAGCACGGGAGTGTAGGACAGCGGGAGGGGGGTACGGCCGTGCGCATGACCCCCAGTCCCCGGCGGCAAGAATCCAGGCCTATGATGAGCCCCAGGGCAAGGGACAGTGACGGAATACGGCAGTCAGCTCCGAGTCAGAGGGGCCGCAGACAGCGGAGCCAGTCACCAGTCGAACAGAGCGGGGCTGGCGGGGTGAGCCAACGTCGGAGTCGGGAACAGCACCGCAGACCCACAGCGGACGGTGCAGGTCCTTCTGGTGTTCAGTCTATGGGGCGGCAATCAATGGTCGGCAGCGATCGATCGGAGGGAGAACTGTCGGAGTCGGACGATGGCGAGGAGATCGGTCAGATGGCGGCGGTGGGTCCGAGCGGAGCGGCTGTCGGGACCGGCCCGAGACAGCCTGGTGAGTGCAATTCTTCTTTGGTTATTTCTTCATTGTTACACACACTTTTAAGTCAGGGTAACCAAACAGGGTTAGCACACATTGGGGGGGGCACCACCAGCAGGGGTAGTGGAGATCACCCTCAGGGGGAGCAGGAGGTTGGTGTCAGTCAGGGGACAGTTGGCTTGGGCGGGTTGTTGCTGGGGCTCAAGGAGCTGGTTCAACGTTTCGAACCCACCGCCTCGGGCAGCCCGGCTCAGGCGTGGACTCAGAAGTCGGGGTCCAGTGCAGTAAACGGGATAGGTAGGGTGGAACCGGAGGCGCCAGTGGTTACGGCCGGGACGAGCAAGGAGGTAAGTGAACCAGTGGCAGCTACAGCGGCGGTTAGTGCAGGCCAAGAAAAGACGGGGGAGAGTACGACGGATTCCGTTAGGCTGGCAGATGCGGCTAGGAGCGAAGTTTACGTATGCTTCGAGGGTCCGCTGGGGGCGCACTTGAAGCCCGAGGTAAAAGAAAAAATATGGAAGGGTGAGTATGTAGAGATATTCACCTTGCTGCCCTTGGAGAAGTTCAACCTGGATAGGTTGAAACCAGAGGAAAAGAAGAAGGAAGATGAAGAGAAGAGGCGTTACCGATTGATCCCGCGCACGTTTTCCAACTGGCTACAAGCGTTTGCCATTTTGGCGAGCGTGGTGGGTGAAAAGAGTCCAGAACATTGTTCGGCTCTATTTGTCTACCTTGAGGCTATCAGTGAGGCACATAGGACGTATGGGGGGGTTGCGTGGCTCAGATATGACGAGCAATTCAGGCAACGGATGGCCGTACGACCCTCACTACGCTGGGATCATAAGGACATCGCACTTTGGATGAAGCTGATGACGGCGACGCGGGCTCCCAACCAGTTTTTTCAGGCAGGGGTCGGTGGTTCCGCAGCCTCGGGGCAACCGACCGATAAGCGTTGGGGGTTTTGCTGGCAGTTTAATGAAGCCACGTGCAAATACGGAGCGAACTGTCGCTTTAAACACATGTGTTCCGGCTGCGGGGGTAACCACGCATTGTCCAAGTGTTTCAAGAGAGGGAAGGGGCGTCCCGGGGAGCTTGCAAGCAAAAGGGAAGACGCCGGTGCGGGTGGAAAGGATGCTTCCTTTTCTCAGTAGATACCCCGACCGGGCTGCGGCGAAGTTGCTGGGGGACGGCTTCGCCGAGGGGTTTAGGATCCCTTGTTCACTCACGATTGTCCCACCTGTGGCCAAAAATTTGAAGTCGGCTCTGCAGCACTCTGCAGTAGTTTCCGAAAAATTGGCTAAAGAAGTGGCACTGGGGCGCATGGTGGGCCCCTTTGAAGTTCTGCCGATTCCAGACTTAGTGGTTTCCCCACTGGGGGTGGTTCCCAAGAAGGAGCCGAACAAGTTTAGGTTGATACATCACCTTTCTTTCCCGAAAGGGGGTTCGGTCAACGATGCGATTTCTCCAGAGGACTGTGCAGTGACTTACACGTCTTTTGATGCAGCAGTCTCATGGGTACGGCGGTACGGCCAAGGGGCACTGATGGCCAAATCGGACATTGAGTCGGCGTTCCGTCTGTTACCCGTGCATCCTGATAGCTTTCGGCTCCTGGGTTGCCACTGGGAAGGAGGGTATTACGTGGACAGGTGCCTGCCGATGGGTTGTTCCATCTCGTGCGCACTGTTCGAGACGTTCAGCTCCTTCCTAGAGTGGGCGGTTAGGGACATTTCGGGCATCAACTCGGTCATTCACTATTTGGATGACTTTCTATGTGTTGGCCCGGCTGGGTCCAGGACATGCGCTGTTCTGTTGGGAACATTACAACATCTGTGGAGCATAGCATTGGGACAGCGGCAAAGTGGATCAAGCAATCTGTGAGTGTGGCCACATGGACCGCTTACTCAAAGGTATGGAGCGACTGGTTCGAATGCCTGGCTAGGATGGGGATGTCCAAGGAAGACCCAGCGGTGTCACATGCGGTGCTGTATTTCATCGGCGCGGGACTCGAGACGGGGGTCTCTCCCGCGGCTATTGATCGGAGGTTAGCCGGCTTGGCGTTTTTTGTTTAAATGGCAGGGACATAGGGATTACACAAAAGATTTCTGGGTTAAACAGGCGGTGAAAGGGTACAGGAAGGCGCATAAGAAGAGGGATGGCAGACGCCCGGTGTCCTTTGACATGCTTCATGTTCTTAGTTCGAGGGTGGAGGAAGTCTGTACTTCCGTTTACGAGCGGGCGTTATTCAGAGCGGCATTTGCTATAGCCTTTTTTGGCGCTTTGCGCATCAGTGAGTTAGTAAGCCAATCAAAAAAGGTTACAGGGGGTTTGAGGGCGGGCGATGTAGAGCTCGGACAGGAGCATATCAGTATTTGGATCAGGAGATCCAAAACAGACCAAGAAGGCAAGGGGTGTCAATTGGAGTTGGCCGAGATAGAGGATTCCAGCATCTGCCCGGTAAGGGCGATGAGACGCTTCTTGGACATGCGACCGCAGGTCGCGGGTTCCTTATTTATACATGCAGACGGGTTGTCCTTGTCCAAATACCAGTTCGTGGTAGTATTCAGAAAATGCCTAGCCAAGGCCGGCTTTGACCCCATGAGTTTCTCATCACACTCTTTTCGTATAGGGGCTGCCACGGAGGCCTCTAGGGCAGGGTTGGGACAGGATATAGTTAAACGCATTGGCAGGTGGGATTCGGATAGATTTAAATCATACATACGTCCCCAGTTGTTGTAACTGGGGGCCAGGTCCCATATACTGTCAGATGTGGTTCTTTTATGTTGTGTCCGTTCTATGTTATATGGTTGTTGTTGTTTTGTTGTTCGCAGGTCAGCAATCCGGCCTGGTGTGGATACTTGGCCACTCGTACGTCTACTGGGGAGCCAGGAGAGCTGACGTTCGGCCGAACGGCAGACAACTCCGAATACCTAGACAGGAGGCGTTGGTCAGGTGGATCGGGGTTCCGGGCATGCGATGGAGCAGGGTGTTAGGGGAGGTTCACAGGTTCGCTAGTTTGGACAGGTCCCCTGATGTTTTAGTGTTTCATGTGGGGGGCAATGACATGGGCGCCAGATCCATGCGAGCACTCATCAGGGACATTAAGTGTGACTTCTTGAGGCTCAAATCGGCTTACCCGAAAATGGTGATGGTGTGGTCGGACATGGTGGGCAGGATGTCGTGGAGGTGGGCATGGTCTCATAAAAAGGTGGACAGGTCCAGAATCAAAGTTACCCCTTGCGGGCTGTGGCGGTTTTTTCCTTGGGTCATTTCGTAAAGGTGAAGGACATGGACGGAACATGTGTACTCATCCATTGGATGGGAGTGGTTAGTGTACTTCCGGGTTAAGAGGGCTTTAACCCGGAAGGGTAAAAAGGTTATGTCACTGCGGACAAGTTGTTACCACCTCCGAGTCCGGGGTTTGCCGACTGGAGGCAAGAAGTTAAAAGTTTCAAACTTAGTAGTCTCAGTGACCAGTGTTGAGGGGTTTTCCCCTTAATAATATGACCCAGTTAAGTAAAGAGTTTCAAATGGTTAACGAGTTTTGAAGTTTTACATTTATTATTAAATAAAAGGCCGGACGGCCATTTACTCCACACCTTGGTCTGTCTTTTATTACAAGGGTGTATGTTGGGCATTAGCAGATTCAGAATATAGCGGTGATCTAGTCCTACATATGTCAAGAGAGTCCCGGAGCAGCAGGACGCAGACCGTGCGCATAGGGACGGCATGACAATGCTGGGCTGTCATAGCGCCGTTTTAAGGGGTCCGCAGCATCGCTGCTTTAAGAATAGGGGAAGGGTTTCAGGGATGGGCGGACTTAGAGCAGGAAAGCAGTTGCAGAGGGGGGAAGTGACGTCAGTCCTCGTGCGGTGGAGGAAGCTTTCCCCACCCACCCACCCATTAGGTAATAGGGTCGGCCTGGGTACAGGTTTCCCTCGCGGGAGCGGTTTTTTCCTTGGGTCAATGTGAATAAGGTGGAGGTTGCAATTCCTGTGTATTTCTTATGGAGGCAAGAAGTTAAAAGTTTCAAACTTAGTAGTCTCAGTGACCAGTGTTGAGGGGTTTTCCCCTTAATAATATGACCCAGTTAAGTAAAGAGTTTCAAATGGTTAACGAGTTTTGAAGTTTTACATTTATTATTAAATAAAAGTACCAAAAAAGCCACATCAAATGCAAACTACCATATTCTTACATTGAAAGCAAACATACCATACACTGTTTGGAAACAAGTTTGTATGTTTGAGCGCCTATTCTGCTATCAAAGAAAAGTACCCCACATACTATACATCAAGCTCTTTCATAAGATCAGAACCATGGTATCCACCACTGTGAAAGAGCTTGATGTATAGTATGTGGGGTACTTTTCTTTGATAGCAGAATAGGCCCTCAAACATGCATATTTGTTTCCAAACAGTGTATGGTATGTTTGCTTTCAATGTAGGGATATGTCCAGCACCCAAAGAGGTGTTAAAAATTTCATGTAATGGGAATCTGTCATTCAAGCATACACCAAATGTCACGTACCTGGTGATGGAGCCTGTCGTGGAGAGATAGCTGTCTCTTGCATCTTCAGCTTAGTACCCCTGGTAAGGTAACAGGAGGCATGAGAGCTTGGAGAAGTACGAGTGCCGGCAGTTCTTGCATTGACCAAAGGTTCAGACTACAGAGCAGGGTCAGACAAGCCAGGTCAGTAACTGGCAGGCAGGTCAGAAGCAAAACAGCAAACAGGAGAGTAGTCAGAGTCCAGGTCAGAGTCAATAATGGTGAGGAAGGTAGGCAAAGACAGGCAGAGACGTGGACCAAAGGCCGGTACATGCAGAGTTCTAGCGAGGTCAAAGCAGATCAGGTTGGCAACATTAGATCACATTTTTTTATTACCTGCAAGGCAAAGGCATAATGTGCTAGTATGCAACGCACACTAGCACATTATGTGAAACTTACCTCAAAACGAAGCCTTCCAGCGATGCAATGTTATTGCTGGAGATGGTGTGTCCATCTTCATCCAGTCTTCCTTCTGGGGTCCCGGACTCCTGCTCTGTGACTGGCCAGAACTGCGATGGCATAACTCCTGCATGCGCGTGTAATGGCACAGGGCTCTGAAGAAATGGCACGGGTGGCTGTTCCTGATTTCACTGGCTGCATGTACAGTAAATATCTCCTAAACAGTGTAGGTTTAAGAGATATTTACACTACCTACCTATTAAAACTTAAAGATGAAAGTTTACTTCCTCTTTAACTGTATATATAATTGTTTTGCTAAATTCAGCTTCCAAAAATAGTAACAGTATTTCCAAATTATAGGTATTACTGTTACATTCTGTATGTTTAATATAGTCTGTAAAAAGGCAAATAATCTCACAGAATAATCTATCCTTCTCTTTGATGCATTTTATACTTTAATTTGGTCTGATAAAAAGAGAGTGACAGTGAAATTCAGTTTATCTTTGCTGACAGAAGAAACAGTAGGTATCGATCACTCAGTTGGCACCTTAACTGCTGTCCTTCAGCTGAAATGTATACTGTCTCAGTAGATGTAGAAAAGCTGAAGTGCTGTAATTATTATACTCTCACTTCATAGCCAATTTTCGAAAATACTTTGGTAACAATCCACGAGTGAGAGTTTTGTAGTTTATGAGAGGTGGGTACATGAATCTACTATTTTATCTACTTTTTTACTGGGCACTTAAACCCCCCTCCTATCCAGACCAATTTTCAGCTTTCAGCGCTGATGCACTTTGAATGTATATATTTTTTTTTTTGTTATAACATTTTAAAATGGGTAATTTTTGTCCGTCATTGATGTACGCTGATGAGGCGGCAGTGATGGGCACCAATAGGTGGCAGTGATGGGCACTGATGGGTGGCAGTGATGGGCACTGATTGGTTACACTGATAGGCAGCACTTCTAGGTGGCACTGATTGGCACCACTGGTGGGCATTGATAGGTGGCATTTGTGGTCATAGATAAGTGGCACTTGTGGGCATAGATAGATGGCACTTGTGGGCACTTTCAGGTTGTAAATATGAGGCATAATTGTCTCTTCCATATCGGGACCGATGTCCCTTTAAGATGAGCCGATGATCAGCTTTTTTTTTTTTTCTCCTCCGCTGTCAGCGTGAGGAGAAAAAAAAAGCGATCACCGGGCTTTTGCTTTGATCATGTGATCAGCTGTCATTGGCTGACAGCTGATCACATGGTAATGGGCCAGGACCGGCCCCTTACTCAGATCGGTGATCACCTGAGACTCAGTGACTCAGTGATCACGGCGCGCGCAGGGAGCGTGTACAGGGGAGGCCGTCATATGACAGTTATGGGGGTTATTCGGCCATAGCGTGGATGTCAAGTGGTTAAGCTCCTTTAAACTATCCTGGACCTATTCTTGTGCCAAAGAACATGAATCCTAGGAATAACCCTAATGGTAATTCTCACCATAACCTAACCCAAGCAATAGAGCTGATATGATCCTCAAAAAAAAAACATTATTAAGTTAGAAGGATTTGTGAAAGGAGTCTGAGGCTATATAGCCCTCCTCCCCTGTCGGGTCCAGTGTCAGCTCTGCTTTCTAGTTGTGTAGAGCAGTCAGTGATTCTTCACTTCCGGTTTCTGTACGACTTCCGGTTTCCGAGCAGGAAAGAGCAGTTTCTGAGCAGGGAGAGCAGCATTACAGGGTTCACTGCTGGCACCATGCAGGGTCATCACTTGTTGTCCACACAGTCCACAGTGGGGGGGATTCACTGGTCAAGTGTCAAGGTTTTTTGCTACTTCACTGTTGGTGATGGTGGGATTCCAGCTTCAGGGCTTGGAAATATTGAGGGTTGGGTCATTCATCCATTGCACAATGGGTGCCTTTCATTTGCAGGTATCGGTCCTTTTGGGTTTTCATGTTATCGCTGCACGCGTTAGTGTCCATTTAATTTTCGTTTCTTTGTCTGTCATATTTTTCTTTCAAGTTCATCACTTATACAGGTGATTTTGTTCATGTGGATCCCAGCATTTACACAGGAGCAGCAGGTGCGTTCAGGTGACTTGTATCACGGGGGTAGTTAGCCAGTTGTCACATGTCAGGATCTGTCACGTGGTGACGGTGTAATTCCAGCTTCAGGCCTTGGAAATATTGAGGGTCTGCGTGGGTTGGGACATTCATCCATTGCATGGGCATTTTTCATTTCCAGGTATTAGTCTTTATTTGGGTTTTCATTTTATCGCTGCAGACGTTAGTGTCCGGTTTCATTTTTTGTTTCTTTGTCTGTCATTCTTTGCCTTCAGGTTCATCACCTATACGGGTGATTTTGTTCACGTGGGTCCCAGCATTTATGCAGGAGCATCAGGTGCGTTCAAGTCACTTGTATCACCGGGGTAGTTAGCCAGTTGTCACATGTCAGGATCTGTCATGTCTACAGATCCATACGGAGGTTCATTTGTAAGTGTCAATACAATCTTTTCAACCATATAGCATATGTCATATGCTGCACATTCATTCCATTACTCCTATTTGCTACCCACCACGTTCTGTGGGTACCTTGGATCTTGGGTAACTGTAAATATTGCCAGGGGATAGCGCATTATCTATATGATTTCCTACTCTTAGAGGGAAAAGTTGGTCAGGATACATCAGACAATTCATCTTTTTGTCCGGTCCCCAGTCGGTTCCAAGTGAGACTCTTGGGGATGCTGAATCATGCTATGAGAATTATGCCACAGGGTAGGTTGCTGGCCCTTCTACCCCTGTATCAGGACTCTGACTCAGTTGTTGGAAGTATTTTGTATGCCCAAGTTTGCTCATACTTCGGCATTGTTTGAAATTTACCCAATATTGGCGGCAGCAGTTTGGTCAGGGAACTCGGTCATTTTCTTTACTGATAATTTGGCCGCAACCAAAATTATTAATAAAGGCAGATCGGGGGGCACTTCTCATTATGTCCTTCATGCGCAGGTTGACATGGCTAGGTTTGACATACAAATTTCATTTCCAGGGAGAATTCATCAGTTGGAATTACAATGTTGCAGCTGACGCATTATCTCGTCTTAATCTCAATCAATTTTTTTTGCAGCAAGCGGAAGCAGAGCTGGTGGGCAAGCCAGTTCCTCCTTACTCCCTGCTGATCATGGACTAGTCGGGTTCTGGACACATAGATTTGGCCAAAAATTCATTATCCAGAAATACACTGAAGGCTTATACTACGGGTTGGAAGACGTTTCACAAGTTCTTCACACGATCCCCTTGCAGTTGCCCTGAAGATGTAAATTATGTGATGGCTTTCATGGTATATTGCCATAGCGAGTTGGCTTTATCCGCTAATACCATCAAGTTGTATCTGTCAGGGGTTCAGCATTTCAGTTCCCTGCAGAATCCTGACAGTCTGTCCATTTTTGCTGCTCACCCTCTCAAGGCCATGTTGAGGGATATTCAGAGGACACAGGGGCAGTCACATTTGTCAAGACTTCCAGTTACTGGACAGATTTTCCATGGCATTTCAGATTTTTTTGGCTTTCTCAGACCCGGGGAATTATCTCAAGATAGTCGCCATGCTCCTTTCCTGCTTAAAGGCAGTCTTACTAGGTTCACCAATCACTATGCTTTACAACTCAATAATAATAAGAATAGACAGATGCACCAGGGCTTTGTAGTAAAGTATTACAGTACCAGTAGCAACTGGTGTCCGGTTGAGGTGCTTGACTCTCTCTCCAATCTCTTCACAGCAGCTTTGCTGGACAGCCCCTTGCTGCCTTTTCCCACGTATCCTCTCACCTTAAAACAGTTTGTTTCTCATGTTAGGATTTTATCATTAAGTATGGGGCACTGGAGTTCCTCCTGTTACAGCAGATACATACCAGAACCCTGAAGAACATACTGAAGTCATCCGGGCATTCACTTCTTTACTAGACTGATTATTTTTACCCGTCCTTTATTAAAGCTTTTCATTTCATACCTACTTTGTGTGTTTTGCCCTTTTTTCAGGTGTACTGACCAGCCAGGCCAAGGCACACCTCAGGTCTTGGTAAGTTAGGGGTTATTACTCATTAATGAAGACTCTGATTACAAGTTAGTAGGCTGGATTTGTAGGAGGAGTCTGGAGCTATATAGCCCTCCTCCCCTGTCGGGTCCAACGTCGGCTCGGCTTCCTGAGTCACACCCACCCAGTTTTCCCAAACAACTTTAATTTTCATTCTTCATGCATTTTCATATTTTCAGGGTATGCCCTCTTTTCAGGTGTACTGACCAGCCAGGCCAAGGCATACCTCAGGTCTTGGTAAGTTAGGGGTGTCAGGTCACCTGAGACCAGGTGACAGGTGCACTCTGTAGGAGTCGGAAGTGCACCGCTAGGTAGTGGACCTTAAGACTGACTGCTGCGGATTGTACCCAGGGAGATACAGGAAACAGGTATACTGGGTAACTAACACAGATCCCAGTGGGAGCTAGAGCATAGATTCCCCAGGGCACGGAGTCTAAGAGCCAGCAGGTGTTCACCAGAGCCTCTAGTGTTGAGGATGGACTTCGCTGCAGTCTGGCTCCAGGTCGCGGCCCCTAGGGTCTCACAGCTCACGCTCACCGTAGACTACAGGAGAAGGAAGCAGCAGGCTGGAACGACAAGGATAGTAAGGGAATAAGGCAGAGGTCAGGGCAACTAGCAGACAGGAACAACAGAGTACACGCCAAAGGTTCAGGGTCACAGGCAGACAGGAATCATTGAGAGCACGCCAAGGTCGGTAACAGAGACAAACATAGAGCACACGGCAAGCAGGAACCAGGAAGCCGAACACACCATGGATACACAATGGTTGATCAGCACCACTGGCTTGCAGTGCACAGGTTAATATAGGGTTCCCTGATAGGGCCTGGGGTGGAGCCATGCTTAGAGGAGAGGCTATAAAAACCACCAGGTGACAGTGGCTGGCCTCTTAGTCTGAACACATGAGGAGAGGTAAGCAAACAGGGGAAGATTACTGCATAACCATGACAAGGGGTTATCGCTCATTAATGAAGACTCTGACAACAAACCTAACCCAAGCCCTAGAGCTGATATGATCCTCAAAGAAAAACATTATTAAACATAGTTTACTGATAAACAAAGCTATAGCCTGTGTATAAACAAAGCCCAGAGAGGCAGTTCACACTGCTGCAACCTGAAAGTCGGCATGACTTTACCATGCAACTTTGAGGCAACATCGAAGCAACTTCAGGGAATGACTGGGCAATTTTCCTGTAATGTAGGATCCAAATCACATCAATTAAGATAAGGAACCGACTTGGAGGCAACTTCCATTAAAGTCTATGCGCACAAGTCAATTAGAAGTCACCTTGAAGTAGTACAGGAACCTTTTCTAAAGTCGGAGCGACTTCAGTAGTGCAAATTAAAACAGCTCTCATTGACTAAAATGGGATTTCACTTGTCACGTGCCGTGGAGTCTCACAAGTCAGATCCCAAGTCTCGGCAGTGTGAACCGAGCCTAACAGTGACAATACTTTGTTTATCAACAAAACCATCTAACATGGCATATCAAGGCGGCCGCTTCCCGGGAATACATGGCTTTTGAGGCAGGTCACAGGCTCTGTTTTTGCTCAGATACCCCCTAATCTAGGAATATTCACAGCACAACCCCTAACTGGAAGCAATATACCGGTATCAGCAAGGTGAAAATGTGAAAAATATACTAATATTTAAGGGGTGTTTTATTAAATAAAAGGAACACTCACATTTTGTGAAGATAAAAAGCGCTTTGATAAAATTGACGCAATGGCGCCAGCAGAGCCCGTTTCGTCTCATTAGATAAAACGCATCAGGGTGGGCTCTGCTGATGCCATTGCGTCAATTTTATCAAAGCGCTTTTTATCTTCACAAAATGTGAGTGTTCCTTTTATTTAATAAAACACCCCTTTTTCTTAATGGAATTACACTATGTGGCCCTTTATTTTTTTTTCTCATGCTCCTCGTTCAACCATTTTGTGGGTTACCAATCTGGAGAGCTATTGGAAAGACCATAGGAATACCTGACTTCCAGCCAGAGGTCGTCTATATGGATGCCTACATTTCTTGGTGTACTTCACCACAAGCTCAGTAGACTCATTAGGCATACGCCTGTCTGAGTTCAAATCCTCCGGTAAGCCTTCAACCAATTGTTGGTGGATTATCTACTTGCAACCTTTTTATATATCAATTTTTTCATCTTTGGACTTGGACTCACTCACATGTTTGATTTCCTTTTCTGTGGATATCACATTCACTTTTTGTATACAATATATTTGTACTGTTGATTCATGTGTTATGTTCCTTTATGTGTCCTATTACACACATCGGTATCAGCGAGGTGACTGTGAATCTAGCCATGTTCTTTAATCCTGTTGGATGCCTGAGCACATCAGACTTTTTAGATTTGAGCGCCTATTAGTGTCCCCCGTGTCTGCCATGGGGGGGTTACCTTTGAGTTACTCTGCCGTGCTGCTACTATCACCCACTGGGTTATCTAGATAACATTGATTGACTCCTCCTGAGGAAGCGGTATATACCGTGAAACATGTAGAGGACCATGTTGGGGGATTATTGACCCTATGAAATCAATAATGTCACATGGCTGTAACTATTGTTTGTATGTTTAATCTTGTATGTTCTTTATTTTTTAATCAAAAATGTTTACCAATAAAATGTTAAGAATTTGACAATGATTCCTATAAAAATTGATTACAGAGATAGTCCATTTCTCCCTTTGGCCAGTAACAATTTTTGGGGTAGCCCTAGGCTCCTTTTTCCATTATTTACCAAGGGCGCAGGGTCTCACAGCTAGATGCACTGTAAACTTTTAGCTTTAAATTATTATTTTTTTAATCTAAATTTGCCTGTCAGTGGTGCATGGCAAAATTCGAGGAAAAAAGTGTTGTCAAATGCAAAATGGTAATGGAAATTATGTTCAGTAGAATTTTCTGTTCATCGTCCCTTTTAAGTATAAAGCATTTGATAGTCTTTGTAACAACCTCTAAAGGGGGATCCCTCTTGTGAAAAAAATGAAAAAAGATTGAAAATGTTGAAAAAAAAACTGATGTTTTCTACTTTCTGTTATAAAACATATCCAATAAATAAAATCAAAAAATCTAATTTCTTAATAAATTTAGGCCAAAATGTATTCTTAATGTCTTTGAAATTTTTTTTCCCAATAATTGTATATTTATTAGTGTGTACGAAAGTTATGGCATTTACAAACTTTGACATATATTCTGGAATTTAGGCAACTATGATGCTATACTGTAGAGCTGCACAATTAATCGTCAAGAATCGTTATCACGATCTTGACCAAAGTGCTTCACAATTCTTTCTATGCAAAGAATTCTCTCTGCTCTTCTGAAGCCACAGCCATCAAAAGAAAGGAAGAGAAAAACTGGGCAGTCTGCCAAGAATCAAAAAATTCTTTATCAGTTGAACTTAGGCCCCTTTCACACTGGGGCGGTTTGCAGGCGCTATTGCGCTAAAATTAGCGCCTGCAAACCGACCCGAAACAGCTGTTGCTGTGTCTTCAGTGTGAAAGCCCGAGGGCTTATCCGTGCCAGTGATAATACTGTACACTGGCACTGTACTAATGACACTGGCTGGGAAGGGGTTAACATCAAGGGGCAATCAACTTCTTAACTGTACGCCTAATAATGTGTATTGTGTGTAATATGTGCTTCTTTTACTTTTCTATATGTCTGCTTTGCAGGGAGAAGAAACAGCCAGACAACGTTCCCTGTACACAGAGTTATGTGTTTCTGTAAACATTATGTGTGTGATTGGCCACAGCCAATCAGCTGACATCAGCCAAAATCATTCGCTGAAATCGGCTGACAAACTCGTGCTGTATCCAATCACAGCAGTGGTTGTCAGGGGGCATGCAAATGTACTCCCTAAACCTGGAAGAAAGGCCACATCGTACAAGTGCATCACCCACCCTGTAGCTGCCACCCACTCCCGGAACAACTACTGTAGGCAGGCAGCAAGTGGTTAAAGAAGTAATAAATAAATAATAATAAATGAAAAAATACATTAAAAAGGTAAGAGCTTTTAATCCCTAAAACTCATGATCCAGAGGAAGGTAAAAATATAATGATCTAATTTGCTCCAACGTTGGAAAAAACAATGTTCTCACATATAAAGGCAATAAATTAACTGCCCTGATCCACATTTTCTTAAGTATAACCTACTGTATACATATGCACAGCCATTTAGTGCTTTTCTAAATACATTCAACTATTTTTTGAAGCAGTCTATTACATTTAATAAAATATAATATATCATTTTATATAATTTAATAAAATATTCCACATTTTTATAACCCAATCTGTATGCAAAGTTAAAGTATAATTAAAGGCAAAACTTTTTTTTAGTTTTGGATGTAGTGGAGAGGGATTAGAACACCTATTGCTGTATGTGCCCCTGTTAAGGAGATTAACCCTCTCTATTTGTTCTGTTTACCATTATCATTCAAAGTAAAAGAAAATCCCAAATTTTGGGTTGTCCCCAGAAAAGTAATAGAGGACAAATGTTCCAATGGGGACACTAATTCTGGTGACCTAGGGGTCCCCAAGAAATTCCCTTAATTGGCAGGGATTTCCTCTCACTTCCTGTTTGTCTATGGGACAGGAAGTGAAGGGAAATCGCCCTGATGGGGCAAAAGTGTAGAAGAATAATTTGACAGGAGTTATAACCCTCCCTTACTCTATCCTAAATGAAAAAAAAAAACTGAAAATTGTTTCATACTTATGCGTAATTTTGACCTGTGACAAGCTCCGCTTTGGCTCCTCACTCAGGACCAGTGAATATTATAAAAGAAAAGGATTAGTGCACTCCCAGCATTCTACGTAATATAGCATACCAAGGGTGGGATTGTATGCTGCCATGGATAGGCACCAGGAAAAGAAAATTATGGTAAGTATGAAACAATTTTCTGTTTTCCTGGTGCCTCCATGGCAGCATACCTGTGACAAATAACTAGCTGAAATGAGTGGGATGATGCATAGTAAAAGATTTATTTGAAAAATAATTTAAAATAGGCAAATGCCGGCCTGATCGCCGGTCTGCCAGTTTCTAAAGATGAGAAAGCTACTGGGTCTGCTCTGTAACATCTCGTAAAGGCATGATGCTATCCTTTAGATAGTTTTGATGGATACGTCTGTTCTGGCCGTCCAAGAAGAAGAAAACAACCGGGTGGCATACAGCCCAACTGAAGAGGGGATTCCAGTCCCCTATCCCTGTACACCTTCTTAACCAACTTGGTTATCCATGAAACTTTTGTACTAGAGCAGGGTTCTTCAAACTATGGCTCCCCAGCTGCCGCAGAACCCACAAGGTAGTAAAGGTTGTAAAGCTCTGATATTCACAGACATGACTAGGCATGATGGATACTGCAGTTCCGGAATGGCTAGAGGGCCCAAGATGATGTTTCTTTGCCCCTGTCTTTTTTTTTGGAGTATTACAAATAGGTTAGATGAAAGTCTGAAGGGAGTTGTGGCTTTAAGATAGTGTCTTAGTACCGAAGTAATATCGTCTTCGTGAAGAAGCTCAAAATTTGATCTGAAAAGATTGTCAGGGCCCATAGCTCGGAGATAGTAGAGGAAGAGAAGAACTTAGGGATGAATCCATGAACCATTCTAGTTCCACTCTATCCAAATACAAAAAATAACATCATTGTCTTCTGATCCCAGAGCCTGAAGTTCTGATACTCCCCAGCCTGATGCCATTGCCACAAAGAAAAATAGTTTCCATGTGAGATTCCACAAGGATGCTAAATCAGATGGGGCAAAAGGCTCTTTGGATAAGGGCTCCAGAGTGATAGAGAGATCCCAAGTGGGAAAGATTTGTTTTAATGGGTGGGCTTATCTTCTTGACTGTCTTGAAGAATTTGATTATTAAAGGATTTTCGGCCCATCTCTTGTTGTTACAGCAGAGATTGCCACCAGCTGTACCTTTTAAATTGCTTAATTCTAATCCTATGTCAAGGTCTGCTTGCAGGAAGTCAAGGAGTTGGGAGGAAGAGGGTACATCAGGACTGAAGTTTTGCCATTCGCAAAAGATCTAAACTTATTCCAAACCTTGCCACACGTATTGTTCATTGAAGGCTTCTGTGCTTTGAGCAGAGTTGAAACAACTCTGGAGGAACATCCTAATGATTAAAGCCTCTGTTTTAACATTCTAATGTGAAGGCTCAATCTGTGAGGATTCTAATGGGTGTATTACCTCGAGCCAGAAGAAAGGGTATCAGAGGACACTAATGCCGCATACACACGATCGGAATTCTCGTCGGAAAAAGCTCTGATGGTTTTCCCGACGGAATTACGCTCAAACTGTCTTGCCTACACACGGTCACACCAAATTCCGACCATCAAGAACGCGGTGACATACAACACTATGACGAGCCGAGAAAAACTGAAGTTCAATGCTTCCGAGCATGCGTCAAATTGTTTCTGAGCATGCGTAGGAATTTTGTGCGCCGGAATTGCTACAGACGACCGGAATTTTGCAGAATCCCTTTCCGTCGGAAAATTGAGAACATGCTCTCAAATTTTTGCTGGCGGGAATTCGGCCAGCAAAATTCTGATGGAGCCTACACACGCATTTTCTGATGAAAAGCTCTCATCTGTCTTATGCTGGCTGAAATTCCGATCATGTGTACGTGGCATAAGAAATATTGCCCTAGGGAATCATGGGTCTCCCTGCAAATATGGCAGGACTATTATCACCATTTATTGTTGATATTGCAATTTTCGAGGTAGGAGGCCGGAGGAGGACTAAATTAGATTGCATGCCCAAGGATTTGACAGGGCATCTATTGCTTCTGCCCAAGGGTGAGGTAGATGTGAAATAAATCTCCACAGCTTGGTATTGCTTGCTGTAGCAAAAGGATGCATTTCAGGAAAGGTCCACTGGCCCACAATCCAACTGAATAACTTTGGTTGTAGGGACCATTAGTGGGATCCAGGAATCCTTGGGATAGGTAAAAGACATCTGTGTTTAAGTGGGCTGGAAGATAGACTACTCGTAGGTCCTTCAGATTCCCCTCTGCCCAAATAAAGATGGGTTCCACTTCCCTTAGTAAGGAACTATTGTTGGTTCCCCCTTGGTAATGTATGTATGATATTGCAGCTCTATTGTGTTCTTGATCTGAGAGAGCAAATGCGAGATAAGCGGCCTGGATTTCCAGGATATTTGCGATGATGTCTGCCGCATTGACAATATCTCTTGAACCAACATCTGGTTGCAATGTGCCTCCTAGCCTATTGCATTGGCGTCTATGGTAACTGTGGTCCAGAAGACATGCCTTAATGGACGTGGCTTTACAGGCATCTCCCTCTTTGTCCACTAGTGCATCAAACTTGTTTGATAGATGGACTGGGATAGACAATTTGCTCCATTGCTTCTGGAATTCTATCTAAAATGTGCCTGAGGTATCCATGGGACCATCTGGATACAAAAAGACAAAAATCCCTATTAAGCTGAGTTAGCTTGAGGCTGTTATGTAGGACCATGTCCTCACACTCCTTACTTTCTGAATAATTGCCCTCACTTTTAGAGATGGCAGGGACACCATCCCTTTGGCGGTGTTGAATAAGGCGCCTAAATTGGAGAAATGATGACTCATTTGATGATTTACCATTCAACGTATCTTGATCGTGTAGGCCACAGCATCCACCTGTGTTCCACTAGCTGGGCTGGATCTTTTGATAAAAGGAGGATATCATCTGGTTAGTGATAAGAACTGAGACCCAATTCTCATAAAAAAGCTTGGATAGTGATCCGAGCCCTCCTGAGGGCTCTGAGGGAAGTGCAGGGTCAGAGGAGGAGACTCTGGAATTGTAGATGGGCCTGGTCAACCAAAAATCTCAGATATTTCTAACAGTTGTAGTATGGGTGGGTGCAAGTAAGCATCCCTGAATCATCGGGTACATCTAATTCTGCAGTTCTGGGGAATCAAGTCTGGCTTTCCTCCTGTGACGCGGGAAAAGGCTTTCTGTAACCCTTCTGCAAAGAGTGATTTACCATAAAAGAAAAGGTATTTATACTAATTTTGTTTTGACATAGTGTCAGCTTCCCGTGGTTCTGACCACAATACCCATATGGCTATCACAAGTAGTGACCTTGATCTTGTGAAGTAACTAATTGTATCCATCGGCGGTGAAGTCTGCTGAGAGACATAATTCGTCCAAAGCCTTGACTATATTTTCCTAGGAACATTTTGACGAATCACTGTTTCCATGGATACAGGGCTTTGGATACAGATAAGGCAATTGCTAACTTCCAGGCATTTACCCAACATTTGGTAAGCTCCTTTAACCGCCTGCCGACAAGTGCACGACGATGTACGTCGACAGAATGGCACGGACAGGCATAAGGGCGTACATGTACGTCCCCTTTAAGATGCCGCCGTGCCATCGGGCTCGCACCGGTCGGGACCCCAGTGAGGCCGGTCGCGGGTCCTGCAGACTCGATCGCTGCGGGGATACCCGCGATCGTCTCACGGGAAGGCTGAACGGGGAGATGCGGAAAAAAACAGCATCTCCCCGTTGTGCCTAGCAACTAGTGACGCCGATCTCTGCTCCCTGTGATTGAAGCAGAGATCAGCATTCACTAGCTGACAGCCACGCCCCCCCCCCCCCCCCACAGTAAGAAACACACCTCTAGGCACACTTAACCCCTACACTGCCACCTAGTGGTTAACCCCTTCACTGCCAGTGTCATTTACACAGGAATCAATGCATTTAAATAGCATTGATTGCTGTATAAATGACAATGGTCCCAAAAATGTGTCAAAAATGTCCAATGTGTCCGCCATAATGTCGCAGTCACAATAAAAATCACTGATCGCCGCCATTACTAATAAAAAAAAAAAATATTAATAAAAATGCTATAAAACTATCCCCTATCTTGTAAACGCTATAACTTCTGCGCAAACCAATCAATAATCGCTTATTGCGATTTTTTTTACCAAAAATATGTAGAAGAATACGTATCGGCCTAAACTGAGGAAAAAAACGTTTTTTTCTATATTTTGGGGGGATATTTATTATAGCAAAAAATAAAAAAGAATGCGTTTTTTTCAAAATTGTCGCTCTTTTTTGTTTATAGCGCAAAAAATAAAAATCGCAGGGGCGATCAAATACCACCAAAAGAAATCTCTATTTGTCGGAAAAAAAAAGGACGTCAATTTTGTTTGGGAGCCACGTCGCACTACCGCGCAATTGTCAGTTAAAGCGACGCAGTGCCGAATCGCAAAAAGGGGCCTGGTCCTTTGGCTGCAAATTGGTCCGGTCTGAAAGTGGTTAAGTTGGGGTCTATTTATCTGTCTAAAGGATCCTCAATTTAGGCTGAATTATCGATTGGTGAGATGAAATTCTTTGTTATACGAACCACTGCCGCGTCTACCTCCGACGGACCGTCTGGCATTGCAGAATCTTATTCCGACCATAGATAAAGTTTTCCTAGGCAATTGAGAGGAAAAAACATATATATATATTTTTTTTATTTCCTTTTTAACAATGTCTCCGATATCATCGATCAGAGTAAGCCTATGTTCCCACTATTGCGACCGAAAGTCATGCAATTTTGATGCTACTTGAAACAATGCCTGTGTATTCTTAAAGCCGATGGACCTCAAGTCGCATCAAAGTGGGACCAAAGTAGTGCAGGGACCACTTTGAAGTTGCTGCAAATTGAAATGGCACAGATATAAATGTTTGTCATTGGAAATCATGGGGTACAACTGCTCATGTGACTTTGCAGTCCCAAGTCGCATGACAAGTCGCACTAGTGGAAACCGAGCCAAAAGAAGGAAACCTGCTTCTTTAGAAATGGGAAGTACATCTTTTGACTACTCAGATGTAGTGTCGGGTTTCTCCCAGCCAATAACTGGCTTTACAGCCTGGACATAGGACTGAACTAGGAAAAAGTTGAAGTCTGAGGGCCGAGCTCTTCTGAGGTATCCTCAGATGGCCCACCATGAAGAATTAACCATCTCTCATAAGTTTAAGATGAGGATATATGGTTGCAAAGCGGTTAGGCCTTAACACAGCAGTGAACTAAAGGTCACCGTGACTTTATTCATTTCCCAATTTTAAATGGATCAACCATCCCAGTTTACCTAACCAAACTAATTGCGAAGCAGAAACCAAAAAACATTTACATGTCTTTGGTGGGTAGATAAAGAGACACAACCCTGCAATAAAGGATTACTCGTATACCTGAATGAAAGACTAAGCAAACACCACTGTTTTCCCAGGTAAGACAAGCCATTATCAAACAAAGTCTTTAAATAAACTTATTGTGAGTACCCCAGAGGTGTGTATACAGCTGGGTTATCTAAAAAAACAAATTGAGCCCGCCCAAAGTTAATTTCAAACATTTCTGAGAGACATCAGAATTCTGTCTACCCAGAGGTATTTTAAAATACATATGATTATAAGTCATTCAAATTATATATTATATTCCAGGTGATAATAACAATTATGACTTTAGTGTCTACTGACCCAATGACTGTTCTGTCATAAGGTATACATATAATATTTTGATGTAAGAACAAATTAGAAGTAAGAATTGTTTTAAAATGCCAATCAGTGTTATAAAAGACATCTGAATCATGACTATAACTGTATAAAAATATACCTCTAGCATGTGTTTTCCTAGATAAACAAGTATTCACAGGATATACCAGAATTATACATTTATCCATATATATAATCATTTTATGTGATATTGATTAATCAAAATTATACTGAGTGTATTGTATATTGTACCGGTTATCAGAGTCCCTGAATAATATAGATATATATTCATCAGCACCAATATACTGTACAAACAGATACACATTATGAAAATAGAACATATTATTTAACAGATAGTTCAGAACACGTTTTTCTGCCCTCAGACATGCCTAGTGGTTGAAGGTGATATTACCTGAATTCAGAAAAGGTTAATCATTAAATCTTTTTCCAACCAATGGAAAATAAGTCATACCTTTTGGGCTGAGCTTATTATAATTTTTATTATCCTGTTGTCGGACATGGTATTTAGGAACCAGATAGATGCCCTGAAAGCACACTCAATCATCCACTCAATCAGACACACACACTCTCCACTCATCAACTCATACTTCTCCATTCATGAAGATTCCTGGACACTTTATGCTTTGAAACTCAGAGGTCACAAGAAATAATTCCTCTTTAAGAGTAGCCATTTTGAAAGCCATGGCAGCCATTCTAAAAACTCTGGTAACCAGCAATTCAGACCAATATCCATTTTTGGAATGGGTAATTATGTTGTGTTGATTTTTACCTTATATTCATTCATTTTCTCTTAGATATTGATACATTGAGTATTATACAATTGATAATTATTCTCCCGAATCAGTAACACCTTTGTAAATTTTTCTCTAAAGATTCAATTTTCAATATTTTTCATTTGCATAGTCTCCATTTTATTGACATAACAAAGTCTAATTTTATTTCACGTTGTTAACCACTTACTTACCTGCAGTATAGTAATAGTTGGAATTGTGAAAAACAGACGTTCTGTCTTATTGTCATTTTTACAAGGTTATTGATTCTACACGGAAGTTTATCATTGTATCCTTTCAAAAGTACTACACTCCCATTTAGCGGGTGTTTCAATGGATATTCAAGCTTTTATGTAGCACAATTATTATTTTAATTTTATATAACGTTTGTTTTTGTCAACCAATATATATATACAACTATTTTGTATGATTACATGTCTGGTGAATAAATGTCATATTTTTAGACTGTGGTCATATTTGATTGATCCTGTATGTTAAAAATATTGTAGTTTAAAAATTACTCAATCATAAATACCGTGCAGGAAAATTATCCTCATAAGCACAACAATCCAGATGTCTATGAGGGATACTTGCTGCATGGTGAGAGGATTCTCTCAAGGATGGGCCAGGAAGAGTTAACTTCTCTGGAGGAGATTGAGCTAATTGCTGCAATGGAACTGCTGTTGGTCATTCCGCTATGTATCCCCTGCCCATCTTTTGAGTAGGACAGCTTACCTGTTAACCCTCTGACTCGTTGTCTGCTGCATACACTCTAAACCAGCTTTTGCAGCCCAATTGGCTGGTAATGGGATGACCCTGCATGCTCAGCATTTAGGGATTTGAGAGTTGGTGAATGTGAAGAACTATGAACCCTCGCTGCTTGCATGGTATCCTGATCTGGTTGGGGCCTTCATATGTTTGTTTATGTCATGTTATGTTATTTGTTTTTTTTACTCACCTGGACAACGGTCCCTACCTTAAATGTTGGAGAGGGTCTTGTTTGGGTGGTGTATTGCTTATTTTAGGCAACAGACGGAAAAAGCAGCTAGAGAAAGATAAAAGAGTTAGTGACTGGTATTTC
The DNA here is from genome assembly GCA_028564925.1 of Lithobates sylvaticus. Classification (NCBI taxonomy): domain Eukaryota; kingdom Metazoa; phylum Chordata; class Amphibia; order Anura; family Ranidae; genus Lithobates; species Lithobates sylvaticus. Next base: position 136,152,090 of record CM053027.1, read on the forward strand.
AGCTGGAGCAAGGAAACTGTATTCCTGAATAAGAAAAAGAAAGAAATTACATTTAGGCCCCTTTCACACCGGGGCGTTTTTCATGCGGTGCAGCGCTAAAAATAGCGCCTGTTCACCGCATGAAAAAATCCGGCCCCTTTAACTCCAGTGTGAAAGCCGGCGGGCTTTCACACTGGAGCGGTGCGCTAGCAGGATGACAAAAAAAGTCCTGCTAGCAGCATCTTTGGAGCAGGATAGGAGCGGTGTGTTCACCGCTCCTATACCGCTCCTTCCCATTGATTAGAATGGGACACCGCGGTAAAACCGCGGTAATACCGCCGCAAAGCGCCGCTACGGCGGCGCTCTTCGGGGGTGTTTTAGCCCTTTTTCGGCCGCTCGTTGGGGGGGGAAAAAAAATGAAAGGGTGGCCGAATACCGCGGTTAAAACGACGGTAAAGCAGCGCTAAATATAGCGCTGCTTTACCGTCACCGCGGCTCCCCGCCCCAGTGTGAAAGGGGCCTTAACGTTGGCAAAAGACAGGGTCCCCTCAAGGAGGTCCCCGCATAAGCGACCTCCTCAGATGACAACAAGCTGCCATGCTGAAAGCCCTTACTAATAAACAATGGAGAGGGGAGGGACATCTGTGGAAGATACAACCCTCTAAAAAAATTATTTTTACAAACAAGGGCATGTGCAGCCGGCGGCACTATGACCCATGCAGCCGCCTAACTCAGCCCAGCCCACCGAGCCAGCTCTTGATGTCCACGCATGTGCAGAGCGGGCAGAAAGACCCAGAGGGACTCAGAAAAGCCGTGCAAGGTGCACGCTGCCCACTATAGTAACCAGGAATGAAGGTACAATATTACAAGGTGGTGGGGGTGGAAGAAAGCGAAAAAGAGAGAGAGGAACACAAGGAAAGGAAAGAGAGCGAGAGAATGGATGACAGGAGGGCGAAATGGAAGGCTAAGGCTAAGTGAAAAATAGATATACAGTAAACCCCCCTCCGTCGCTGGGGTTATGTTCCGGACCCACCCGCGAAAAGTGAAAAACCGCGAAATAGAAAGACCCTATTTAAATACACCCTAGGCATGTTTTGTTAATTTTTTAATAGCATTTAAAGGTCTTTAAACACACTTTTATGCAATAGAAACACATTAAAGATAGAGAGAGAGATCAAGAGGATTTTTAAAACACAAAAATATTGTCTTAACAGTACAGTATACTGTACAGTACAGTAAAAAATAGAGTACATAACTGCGAAAATGGTGAAATATTACCACAATATCAGAATAACAGGTCCTAATTAAAATACCGCGATATACCGGGACCGCAATAACTGAACCGCAATATAGCGGGGGTTTACTGTAGCTGTTTCTCTGCTGCAGGCTTGAGCAAATGCCAGTATATAAATGCAGATAGGAGCTCTTAGTTAAGAGACAACTGCTGTCCCAAAAGACCCACAGAAGGGACTCCCTATCGTATCAGCGCATTTAGCTGCTCAAGATTAGGGATTGCACCTGGGAAAGGTTTAAACCCAGCTGAAAGCTGCCGACTGCAGAGGTAAGGGACGTTTGACCACCATTCACTGACCATGAGGTATGAGGAAAAAAAGGAGAATGCTGGGAGTTCACTAATTACATAGTAGGTGAAAAAAGACACAAGTCCATCAAGTCCAACCTATGTGTATGATTATAAGTCCTTTTCTTTAATAATATTCACTGGTCCTGAGGGAGGATCCAAGGCGGAGCTGGTCACAGGTATGCTGCCATGGAGGCATAACTATCCCTTACTCTATCCAAAATGAAAAAAAAAAAAAAGGTTTTGCCTATAGTTCTACTTTAAAGCGGAAGTAAACCCATCGATTTAACAGTTTCAAAAAAAAAGGCATGCCGGGAATGCTAACTGCACATTGGCTGCTCTCAACCAAACAGTCAAACCATCCAATGGCTGGTGTCATAACGGATCACATGTGCAGCACCGTGGCAGTTGAAGATTAAACAGAGGCAAAGATGGCAGCTTCCTTGGCTAAAAACGATAGGAGGGTTTACTTCCACTTTAAGTATTATTTTGTTCTGGGTTGCAAGGAGAACTAGAAATGAACCATTTCTCATGTAAAATTTTTAATTAAACCTCAGCTTGTGGCTACAGTTATCTTTATTCAGTTGTACTGTTCATATTCTCAATAAACTTCTTTTTGAAACTTAAAAAAAAGTTAATTAATTAGTACAATTATTTTAGTGACTAAAGTCAAATATATGATAAGAGTAATCATAACTTGCCCCTACCCTTTTTTTTTTTTATATTGCTGCTCAAGCCTGAGAACCTGGAAACCTTACCTACATAGACACGTGTAAGTGTTCATGGTCAGTAACATTCAGCAGTGGGTGGAGGTAAAAAAATGGTATATGGGCTATAGAGCTCCACAGTAGTCGAACAGACAGCAAGTACTACTTACACCCATGGAACATGAGCCAGCAGTACTATATGGAATAACATTAAAAGTGTGTCTATAGAGGCGCATGTGCGGAGTTGTCTAAGATGGCCACATATCCAGAGAGCTCCGCACCATCCCGATCTATCACTGCCCACCGCAGCCGTCAGAGCCCTCATTCTGAGCCTGGTCCCAGGATCCCCGGATGCTAGTAAGCACAGCGTGGAGAGACCTCTCCCACCAGCTTGAAGCCTCTTTACAATGGCCTGACCTACCCAAAATGGCGGCCACATCCTCACGAGGCACAGGCCCAGGGATAGGGGAGTCTATCCCGGACCAAGACGCAGCTTCTACCCCAATTAAATCACAGGGGAATGCTGCAGTAAGTACCCCACGGATGGACATACTCTCTCCCGCATCCACTGAATCCTTACTAGGGAGGACAATAGGAGACTTTAATCTCACCCCCATGATTGACTTCATGACCAGTCCATAAAACTGTGATATGGGGGCCCACTCCAATTCTCATGCCCCAGCAGACTTTCCCTCTATGATGGTAGCATTCTCTAACATGTTAAGAAGAGGCCTGGCACACACAGCAGCACAAATTACCTCTTCCATTCATGCTGACCTTCAACACCTGGGGGCACGGATTGAAACTATTGAAAAGAAAGCTGATCAATCGGTCGCCAGAATCAATCAAGATTTTTGCTAGAAGTTGGAATTGGAGATTCACCTGGATTCTGAAAAATGGTACCAGTTCTTTCAACGCACCTATAAAAGGTATTATGAACATTGCACTAATTGAAGCGAATGTCAAAATCCTCACCAGATGGTACTATGTACCCTCCCGACTAGCCAGAATCTATCCAGATGCCTCCCCTATGTGTTACAGAGGCTGCAACCAGGTTTGTTCTTATGTACCATATCTGGTGGACCTGCCCTTTCAACAGAAGTTTTTGGAACAAATTCTTCCACATAGTGAGAAAGGTCATCGGAGTAGCAGTGCCCCAGGACTCCACGATTTCTCTCTTGAACCATAGGGTTCGAATGACTCCTAGACACACAAACTCTGGTTTTCTTTATGTTACTGGGAGCAAAAATTACCTTGGCAGGGGCTTGGAAGAAGCCCAGGGTTTCAATCCTAGCATCTAAGCGCAATATCTCCAGGATCATGACCCAAGAACAACTGGTACCTAAACTTTTAGACATAGTACCTATATTTGAAGCGATCTGGGAACTCTGGGCAATCTACATTAAAATACCACTTTACCCAGGACATGCAATTCTCTAGGGGAACTATCCTGGATACCTTGCTCTCCCTCTTCCCTTTCTTTACTCAACTTATCTCGGCTTTCCTCTTCTGTAACCTCATCTTTCGCTTTTTCTTTTTCTAAGTTAATCATAGTGATATAGTATTGTATCTTAAGTTCGTTCTTTGGTTCACACTCAGGAGCTCTCAGGTATAACTCATATACATGTCCTGTTCCGCAGGAAAAAAACAACTAATATATTGTAGTGACATTAGCAGCGCAATGTGATGCGTCTCCAGAACCTGGAGTGGAAACAGGAAGGACACCTTGGTTGATGGATCTTGCCGGCCCTTGGAGACTCTTAAGGGCCACAGTGTGATCCCTTTGGGGTGGACCCCCTGTGGGGTCTCCTGAAGAGCTGGACGGACCCCTGAAATCCACAGTACTCTGTTATATCCTTCCCCACGTCTATGGTCTACCATACGCATAGGTAAGGTAGCACTACATCTTTGCTGCACTGCACTTTTATATAACTGAAGAGCTCGTCATTAAAAAGTTAGACACGCTCCATTTCTGAACCTTTCTGTTGACTACCTAACCTGTATATTGCTGTAATATGTTGGGCGATTTATGTAGGATATTATATTATTATATATGTGTACACATACAGTACAATAAAGTACATTACCTAGGTATGTGAGGCATGGCCTGTTAATCTAATTACACATTTTTAAAGGGGACTTGTTGATCAAAGGAGGTACTGACCAAACAATATTTACTCCACATATCTCTGTGCTATGTTGATGTTAATATGCAAGAATGCAAATTAGGGCAGTTTATGGCTGCAGCTGTTTATGGCTAGGGGTCATTATCTGTCAATCTGAAAGACAGAAGCATATCAAAGGCCTAATGGAAACGGCCAATCAAATTGCTCAGCTCTTTGGTGTATAAGATGTATAAGCTGGCAATCAGTCTTTTCATTCTCCATGAAGGTGACAGAAGGAACTAGGTCACCTATTTTATATTTACTCTGTTGGATTTTGTCATTTGTTGCAAGTATCTTATGGATTTTGTTCTGGCTGAAGTTTCAATAAATGCATCTCTCTGGAAGAATCGGGTTGCTGGGAGAAGTGATTCACATTATAATAATAACTAAATAATTACCCACTCACACATACCACTTCACTACATATATGTTTTCTTAGTGTTGACTGGCCTTGCAGGCCTTCATAAATTGCCTGTACAGGGGGTCCCAGAGTTACGAACCCATTAGGGACTGCCCGCCTGTTCTTAACTCGGAAATGTTCGTAAGTCGGCCGCGCATGCGCAGACCGACAATTACGGACATTTCCGATGTTCCGTTGAGTGCCGTTCTGCACATGCGCGGCAAATTACGGACATTTCCGATGTTTGCCGTAATTTTCCGAGGCTCCGTCTGGCCTCGCATGCGCAGAACGGCCGAAGGACGGCGGAAAATGGCGGAGGGTCCCCGCAGCGCCCGGTTCGTAAGTAGGGGATGTTCGTAGGTCGGGCGTTCGTAAGTCGGTTACCCCCTGTATTGGTATTTTACTTCCTGACATTATACTCTCAATAAACATATTGAAAAAGAAAAGTCTGTGTATAGACATTGGGGGAGATTTACTGAAACTGGAGAGTGCAATATCTGGTGCAGTTCTGCATAGAAACCAATCAGCTTCCAGGTTGTATTGTCAAAGCTTAATTGAACAAGCTGAAGTTAGAAGCTGATTGGCTATCATGCACAGCTGCACCAGATTCTGAGCGCTTAAGCTTTAGTAAATCTCCCCCATTGTTTTGTTTTGGATAGAGTAGGAAAGGATATTAACCACTTCCCGCCAGGTGAACGTCCATGGACATCTTCCGGTTTCAGTGCTTATACAGGCATGATGCCTGCACCTTTTCTGCTGGCATTTTCCTAACAGGCAGAAGAGATCTGAGTGGCTAATTAGCCACTCGATCACCTCTGCAGGTGGCGGAAGAGGGTTCCACCCCCCTCCCGCCGCCGATTCTCACGGGCTCTACTGTACGAACCCGGTGCCAGAGATCGATGCGGTCAGCGGCGATAGCTGCCCTGAACAGAGAGGGAGGAACTGATGCTGTTCCCTTCTCTCTGTAAACCCGGAAACCAGGAGCGACGAGTTATGTCCTTCCTTCCGGTTCCATCTCTTTGTTTACCTAGCCACCAGTGGCCAGGAAAGCAGCTGATTAGACCGATCTGTGTCTGATCAGCTGCATGGAATGCTAGAGGAGAGATTTGGGGTCTAATAGGCCCCAGATCTCTTCATAAATAGGACCTGTCTGTCACAGCCCATGCTGTCACAAGGGATGTTGTTCATCCATTGTGATAGCAATAAAGTTAATACAAAAAATGTTTTAGTTAAAAATAAATAATAATAAAACATTTAAGCACCCCGTCCTTCTGTGCTTACGCGCAAATGCAAACGCATATGTTACTCCCACAGGCAAATGGAAACAGTGATCACACCACACATGTGAGGTATTGTCGTGAACATCAGAGCGAGAGCAAAAATTCTAGCAACTCTAAAATGGTAACCTGTAAATGTGTTTAAATCGTAGCCTATGGAGAATTTCAAGAACTGTAATTTATCACAGAAGCAATTTCAAAGCGTGACATGTATCTATTTACTCAGCGTAACATCATCTTTCACATATACAAAAAAATAGGCTAACTTTAGTGTTTTGGTTTTCTTCTAATTCATAAAAGTCAGAATTGACCCAGGTGGCAGGTACTGTAGATAAAGTGGTTGTAAACCTTTATAAAACTATACTATATACTTACCTGCTCTGTGCAATTGTCTTGCACAGAGCAGCCCTGATCCTCTTCTTTTGGGGTCCCCCGCTGTGCTCGTACACATCACTGGATCGGATTGGGCTCAGGTAAGAAAAAGGGGAGGGGGGAGCTGCAGCACAGAAGATTTTTCACCTTAATGCATCGAATGCATTAAGGTGAAAAACCTTGCGTATTTAGAGCCACGTTAAGTAATTGTCAGTTACTTTTTTGTTGTCTGTGTCGCATAGAAAGGTTGAATCCCCTTCCACAGACCATAGCCATACAACTAAATATACTTGGAATATATATATCTTACCCCCTATTAAATGGCTATATATGACATTCTGACATACACATATAAAATAAGAACAAAGCTATAACCAATGATGGAGACAACAGTTCATATAATGGGACTAAGATCCAGTAAAGAAAGTTCATTTGAGAACTCCAGATAGGTGGTGTAGATGTGCTATACACATGGAGTAGTCTTTATCCAAAACACATAAAGGGATTACACCGTGATGATCACTCTGCAATATGTGAAAAAACAGGCCCTCCACCACATGTATAGTATGCCCTTACCAGAAGGCAGAGCATATAAGGCTCTTAGTTGTAAACAATCCGCAAACAGCTGTTGGTAGCCCTGTTGGAGGATCGCCAGCACTATTGAGATGGATTTTCTCCTGATGGACAACGGAATACTTGGGATACCCCACTTTAATCACTTCCTGGTCAACAGTAGCCGATGCAAGCTCAATTTGGATCACATTCAGGGAAGAAAGAGAGAGCCACCCATAGTGAAGTTCCGTATGATTTTTTATTAAGAAACAAATAGTAAAAACTTACAATTAAAATTGCTGTAGAGCAAAAAGCAAATCCGCCGGCCGGTCGGATACTGGAGCCCGTCCTCCTGAGCGCGGTGACGTCACTGCGCGCCTTCCCAGACCAGTTTCGACACAGTTGTCGCCATCAATGGGGAATGGGCGACGCAGCAACGCACCACCATTTGTACCCAAGCCTCACTCTGAGATGCGGTAACGTGACTGGAAACGCCATCTTAATTGTGGGCAACATCAACCACCCGGCGTATGTGGACATCTAACAGATGCCAACACTAACAGGGTGGATGGTTTTAAGTTAGTAGTCGCCTGAGACAGCCCAAGTTTATCTACACAGACAATTGAACGGGTGTAGTCATGGGGATATATATATATATAAGAACTACACATTGATGTGAAAAAGAAATTTAAGAGGACCTTGCAGCAAAGTGTCAGTGAGACAATCTATGTGGATAAATATAGTGATACCCTATTGTTAGAGTTATTAAAAGGTGATTGATCATAATGAATGATATACTAATAAAAGTGGACTGTGTGCGATACTAAATTATGCACTTTGAGATAATAGTGTATAAGTATATAAAAAACTAATTCAAAAACATAGATGAAAATAGAAGTATTATCTCAAGAGTATATTAATACTAAGTGTGTTAAACAAGAAATTAAATCACAAGTGAAAGTGTTCATATTAATCAATAAAATGTAAGTATAACGCCTAATCATACTGTGTGTATATATAATATGTGTGCTTATTGTCACACTACACCTCATCTCTAAAGATGTGTAGGTTTCATTGTGTCCTTTATCTGTCGCAACTAGATGATCTGTTGCTGTACGCACAGGAGGGTTGCAACAAAAAATCCATTGTTGTGCGTACACATGGGTCAATTTTGAACGTAAATGTATGTCACATTTATCCGCATTTCAGATTTAGTCGAAACATATAGGGAAAATGGTCAATACAGAATAAATTAAAATCTTTAAGAATTGTCTATAAAAGCATTTACATCGGTTTCTATGTTAAGCCCATGGGGGGTGTAGCATTTTAATCTGTGTATCCACCCCATTTCAGATTTAGAAATCTCCCTCACCAAAGAGCTGCCTCGCCAATGTGGCTTAAACTTGTCAATCCCCAAGAATAAAGTTTTGGAGGGGTTCTTATTATGCTGTAGTAAGTAGTGCTTCGAAACTGAATGTTTCGGAAACCCTGTGATGATGTTGGTTATGTGCTCATTCCGGCGCACCTGAAGTGGACGTTTGGTGCGTCCCACATACTGCAGTCCACATGGGCACTGCAACATGTAGACCACCCCCATGGTTGCACATGTAATAAAGGGCTTAATGGTGTGACTAGCACCCGTAACAGTGCAACCAAATGTGTCGTTGCGTCTCTTTGGCGCAATGTTGAGTGAGCAGACTCTGCATCTCCCACATTTGTAGAAACCAGACAGTTGATCAAAAAAAAACCTTGTACGTACAGGTGGATCGATGACGTTTGGAGCCAGCTGGTTTCTCAGGGACGGGGCCCCTCTAAATATAACCTTAGGTTTCTCGGGAACTACTTCCCTAAGAATGGCATCATTGGTGACTAGATGCCAATGCTTATTGACCAGTTTTTTTATATTGCTATGTTGTACAGAGTACGTGGTTAGAAAAGGAACCCCACCCCGGAACTCATCCCGTATGCGAGGGCCCCTTTCCGATAATAAATCTGCCCTATCAAGACTTTTTACAGTGTTGAGGGTTGTGGTTAGGTGCTCTTCGCCATAGCCCTTTTCCAGGAATCTCTGTGTTAAGACTTCGGCCTGTGTTAAAAATTCCCCCAGGTCAGAGCAGTTCCTTCTAAGCCGCATGTATTGGCTCTTGGGCACAGATTTGAGCCAAGGGGCATAGTGGCAGCTGTCGATGGGGATGAAGGAATTGCGGTCGGTGACCTTAAAATAAGTGGAGGTAGTAATTCTACCTTCTTGGATAGAGATGTTGAGATCCAAGAAGTGTATTAATGACTGGCTCTTTTCATATTTGAGCTCAATACCTCTCGGATTCTGGTTTAGGGACTCCAGAAAGGCATCAAGCTCACTGGGGTTGCCATCCCATAGGAGGAGGATGTCATCAATGTACCTGGCCCAGAAGACCAATTGCGGCACATTCTGGGTATAGATGACATCCTCCTCCCACTTGGCCATAAATAAGTTGGCCAAACTGGGGGCATACTTTGCCCCCATAGCAACTCCAGTGGTCTGTCGGAAAAACTGGTTGTTAAACCAAAAATAGTTTCGACTGGCCACGAATCTGAGTAGGGCCATCAGAAAATAAACCTGTTCACCTGGTAACCCAGAGTCACGATCTAGATACCCCCGGACTGCTTCAAAGCCCAGTTCATGGGAGATGATCGTGTATAGGGAGGTGACGTCAGCAGTCACCAACCATATGTCATCACCAATAGGTAGATTTTTTAACAAGTTCATGACATGTCTGGAATCCTTTATGAATGAAGGCATTTTGCTCACAAGAGGTTGTAGGTAGAAGTCAATATACTTGCCCACCCAGGACGTAATGGAATCAATCCCACTAACTATAGGACGTCCTGGGGGGCAAGTTTGATCCTTGTGCAATTTGGGTAGGTAGTACAAGATAGGGGTTCGAGGGGCTTTAGGAATGAGGTAAAGAGCTTCGTTAGGGTTCAAGATACCCAAAGTGAGCCCATCGTCTATCAAAACCTCTAGCTCTTTAGTGTATTGGACCTTGGGATCAGAAGGTAACACGTGGTAGGTGCTAGTATCTCCTACAATACGGTGCATCTCGGTCATGTACATCTCCCTATCCAATATCACAATGCCCCCCCCCCTTATCTGCCGGCCTAATGACTAGGTCCTTCCTTTTGCATAGTGAGTCCAGTCCTTCCTGTAGGGACTGTTTCATTCTTACTTTTTTTCCCTCCAGAAGATCAAGGTCCCTCAACATAACATCTCTGAAGACTCTTAGGGAGGGAGCCAATACCCCTGGAGGGTTGAAAAGAGATGCATTGCGTAGGCCAGAATGAACAACTTGCGTAGTCTCATTGGTACTGGTAGTGGTCTCTCTAGTGTATGTATTCATAGTCATATGTCTTTTTATGCTCAACTTTCGTACAAATTTATGGATATCCATAAAGGTATGGAACTTGTTTGACCCTTTAGGGGGTGCAAATTTTAAACCCTTGTCGAGTATAGATTGCTCAGATTCTGACAGGGGCTTGGTACTCAAGTTGAAAATGCCCTTTCCTTTTATACCCTTGGTCTCTTTTGCTGCTCGGGTCCGCCTCCCCCCTCTGGTTCCTCTCCCCTTTCTCCTAACCTTTTGATTCCTTGCTGTGGTTTGGAAAAACCCCAATTCCTCTGTCCTACCCCTTGGGGTGGACCCCTTAATTCTCCCATAGATCCTCGGTATGGACCATTTGGGATTGAATTCGTTGGATATGGTTGAAACTGAGGGCGGGGTGTAAACTCGCCATCTGGGCCATTAGCATCACTTAATGGAAAAAAGGAATTTCCCATAGGCATATTATAATCCCATTCGGAGTGCTTACCCATATAGCCGTAGGAAGGAGAATATGTCCCAGTATCTCTATTGGCCATACCTCCCCACCCGCCTTGGTAGACGCCCTCTGTGACCCTTCCTGGTTGGCTAGGTTGTTGGCCCCATGAGTTTCCTCGTGGGGGGTAGCCTCCGCTAAACTGAGGAGGACCCAGATAGCCCTGGCCCACCTCGTAACCCCCTTGGTTAGGCCTAGGGGGTGCAAATGGTCTAGAATTACCTCGATAGGGGGGTTGTCCCCTGTTGTTACCCCTCCCTCTTCTTGGAGATTGGTGATAGCTCCCATTGGACGGGGGCTTAGGATTCAAGCGTTTAGTGGCTTGGGGGATGTAAGTTGAACTCTCATTCCCTGTGGGGGCTTTTTGTGAAACTTCTATCTCCAACTCTGATTGTTTGGAAATTTCTTCCAACAGTTTTTTCTGCCATTCGAATACAATGTTCCCATTGTAGTCGGCCAGATCCCTGTTGTACTTCTTTTTCTTTTTAGCCCTTTGGTCCCTATCCTCTTTCTCCAAAACTTTTAACAGATTTTGTGATTTATCGCGATACTCATCGCTATCCTTGATGGGAGCGAGATTGGTTTGTATATTCTTAATTTCTACATCTAGCTTAGATAATTTCGCTGTCTTCCTTTCCACAAAAAAACGCAAAAAAGACAGCCCGGCTTGATTAAAGTATTTGAACCAATCTTCCAGATCTAGTTCGCCTTTCTGGGGTGCCACTTCCCATCTGAGGCTTCGTGGGACCATGGCATACTTAATATGTTTCCAAGTATGCAATGTCCCACTTTGTATGGTTCTCGGAAACCATAAGGTTTTTGAGTCTCATGAAGGTGCCACTAAGGTCACCTTCATCCTGTTTGTATGACTCAAAGACTCCTTCGATATCTACTACTTTGTTGGTTCTAAAATCAAAGATATCCATATTTGCAAAAAATGGGATAAAACAAAGGGGTAGGGAAACACGTGGTGAGGAAGAGTTGATGCACACGTGTTAGGAAGGGTTATTATACCTTCTAAAATCTAGTACAATGGAGGTAGCTGCGGTAAGACGTATCAGAGCAGACAGTAATGGAAAAATAAAACCGCGCTTACCAAGAGGAAAAAACACACAGGCAGCTGTTCAAGGTGGGATACACACACTGTAGCAATAATAGTAAAAAGGGACAGCGCCAAATAAAAACAAAAAATATATATATCTTACCCCCTATTAAATGGCTATATATGACATTCTGACATACACATATAAAATAAGAACAAAGCTATAACCAAGGATTGAGACAACAGTTCATATAATGGGACTAAGATCCAGTAAAGAAAGTTCATTTGAGAACTCCAGGTAGGTGGTGTAGATGTGCTATACACATGGAGTAGTCTTTATCCAAAACACATAAAGGGATTACACCGTGATGATCACTCTGCAATATGTGAAAAAACAGGCCCTCCACCACATGTATAGTATGCCCTTACCAGAAGGCAGAGCATATAAGGCTCTTAATTGTAAACAATCCGCAAACAGCTGTTGGTAGCCCTGTTGGAGGATCGCCAGCACTATTGAGATGGATTTTCTCCTGATGGACAACGGAATACTTGGGATACCCCACTTTAATCACTTCCCGGTCAACAGTAGCCGATGCAAGCTCAATTTGGATCACATTCAGGAAAGAAAGAGAGAGCCACCCATAGTGAAGTTCCGTATGATTTTTTATTAAGAAACAAATAGTAAAAACTTACAATTAAAATTGCTGTACAGCAAAAAGCAAATCCGTCGGATACTGGAGCCCGTCCTCCTGAGCGCGGTGACGTCACTGCGCGCCTTCCCAGACCAGTTTCGACACAGTTGTCGTCATCAATGGGGAACGGGCGACGCAGCAATGCACCACCATTTGTACCCAAGCCTCACTCTGAGATGCAGTAACGTGACTGGAAACGCCATCTTAATTGTGGGCAACATCAACCACCCGGCGTATGTGGACATCTAACAGATGCCAACACTAACAGGGTGGATGGTTTTAAGTTAGTAGTCGCCTGAGACAGCCCAAGTTTATCTACACAGACAATTGAACGGGTGTAGTCATGGGGATATATATATAAGAACTACACATTGATGTGAAAAAGAAATTTAAGAGGACCTTGCAGCAAAGTGTCAGTGAGACAATCTATGTGGATGAATATAGTGATACCCTATTGTTAGAGTTATTAAAAGGTGATTGATCATAATGAATGATATACTAATAAAAGTGGACTGTGTGCGATACTAAATTATGCACTTTGAGATAATAGTGTATAATTATATAAAAAACTAATTCAAATACATAGATGAAAATAGAAGTATTATCTCAAGAGTATATTAATACTAAGTGTGTTAAACAAGAAATGAAATCACAAGTGAAAGTGTTCATATTAATCAATAAAATGTAAGTATAACGCCTAATCATACTGTGTGTATATATAATATGTGTGCTTATTGTCACACTACACCTCATCTCAACCCCAGTGAGCTTGATGCCTTTATGGAGTCCCTAAACCAGAATCCGAGAGGTATTGAGCTCAAATATGAAAAGAGCCAGTCATTAATACACTTCTTGGATCTCAACATCTCTATCCAAGAAGGTAGAATTACTACCTCCACTTATTTTAAGGTCACCGACCGCAATTCCTTCAACCCCATCGACAGCTGCCACTATGCCCCTTGGCTCAAATCTGTGCCCAAGAGCCAATACATGCGGCTTAGAAGGAACTGCTCTGACCTGGGGGAATTTTTAACACAGGCCGAGGTCTTAACACAGAGATTCCTGGAAAAGGGCTATGGCGAAGAGCACCTAACCACAACCCTCAACACTGTAAAAAGTCTTGATAGGGCAGATTTATTATCGGAAAGGGGCCCTCGCATACGGGATGAGTTCCGGGGTGGGGTTCCTTTTCTAACCACGTACTCTGTACAACATAGCAATATAAAAAAACTGGTCAATAAGCATTGGCATCTAGTCACCAATGATGCCATTCTTAGGGAAGTAGTTCCCGAGAAACCTAAGGTTATATTTAGAGGGGCCCCATCCCTGAGAAACCAGCTGGCTCCAAACGCCATCGATCCACCTGTACGTACAAGGGTTTTTTTTGATCAACTGTCTGGTTTCTACAAATGTGGGAGATGCAGAGTCTGCTCACTCAACATTGCGCCAAAGAGACGCAACAACACATTTGGTTGCACTGTTATAGGGTGCTAGTCACACCATTAAGCCCTTTATTACATGTGCAACCATGGGGGTGGTCTACATGCTGCAGTGCCCATGTGGACTGCAGTATGTGGGACACACCAAACGTCCACTTCAGGTGCGCCTGAATGAGCACATAACCAACATCATCACAGGGTTTCCGAAACATTCAGTTTCGAAGCACTACTTACTACAGAATAATAAGAACCCCTCCAAAACTTTATTCTTGGGGATTGACAAGTTTAAGCCACATTGGCGAGGCAGCTCTTTGGTGAGGGAGATTTCTAAATCCGAAATGGGGTGGATACACCGATTAAAATGCTACACCCCCCATGGGCCTAACATATAAACCGATGTAATTGCTTTTATAGACAATTCTTAAAGATTTTAATTTATTCTGCATTGACCATTTTCCCTATATGTTTCAACTCAATCTGAAATGCGGATAAATGTGACATACATTTACGTTCAAAATTGACCCATGTGTACGCACAACAATGGATTTTTTGTTGCAACCCTCCTGTGCGTACAGCAACAGATCATCTAGTTGCGACAGATAAAGGACACAATGAAACCTACACATCTTTAGAGATGAGGTGTAGTGTGACAATAAGCACACATATTATATATACACACAGTATGATTAGGCGTTATACTTACATTTTATTGATTAATATGAACACTTTCACTTGTGATTTAATTTCTTGTTTAACACACTTAGTATTAATATACTCTTGAGATAATACTTCTATTTTCATCTATGTATTTGAATTAGTTTTTTATATACTTATACACTATTATCTCAAAGTGCATAATTTAGTATCGCACACAGTCCACTTTTATTAGTATATCATTCATTATGATCAATCACCTTTTAATAACTCTAACAATAGGGTATCACTATATTTATCCACATAGATTGTCTCACTGACACTTTGCTGCAAGGTCCTCTTAAATTTCTTTTTCACATCAATGTGTAGTTCTTATATATATATATCCCCATGACTACACCCGTTCAATTGTCTGTGTAGATAAACTTGGGCTGTCTCAGGCGACTACTAACTTAAAACCATCCACCCTGTTAGTGTTGGCATCTGTTAGATGTCCACATACGCCGGGTGGTTGATGTTGCCCACAATTAAGATGGCGTTTCCAGTCACGTTACCGCATCTCAGAGTGAGGCTTGGGTACAAATGGTGGTGCGTTGCTGCGTCGCCCGTTCCCCATTGATGACGACAACTGTGTCGAAATTGGTCTGGGAAGGCGCGCAGTGATGTCACCACGCTCAGGAGGACGGGCTCCAGTATCCGACCGGCCGGCGGATTTGCTTTTTGCTCTACAGCAATTTTAATTGTAAGTTTTTACTATTTGTTTCTTAATAAAAAATCATACGGAACTTCACTATGGGTGGCTCTCTCTTTCTTCCCTGAATGTGATCCAAATTGAGCTTGCATCGGCTACTGTTGACCGGGAAGTGATTAAAGTGGGGTATCCCAAGTATTCCGTTGTCCATCAGGAGAAAATCCATCTCAATAGTGCTGGCGATCCTCCAACAGGGCTACCAACAGCTGTTTGCGGATTGTTTACAACTAAGAGCCTTATATGCTCTGCCTTCTGGTAAGGGCATACTATACATGTGGTGGAGGGCCTGTTTTTTCACATATTGCAGAGTGATCATCACGGTGTAATCCCTTTATGTGTTTTGGATAAAGACTACTCCATGTGTATAGCCCATCTACACCACCTACCTGGAGTTCTCAAATGAACTTTCTTTACTGGATCTTAGTCCCATTATATGAACTGTTGTCTCCATCCTTGGTTATAGCTTTGTTCTTATTTTATATGTGTATGTCAGAATGTCATATATAGCCATTTAATAGGGGGTAAGATATATATATTTTTTGTTTTTTTTGGCGCTGTCCCTTTTTACTAATATTGCTACAGTGTGTGTATCCCACCTTGAACAGCTGCCTGTGTGTTTTTTCCTATTGGTAAGCGCGGTTTTATTTTTCCATAACTAAATATACTTACTCAAAAGAAACATCAGGAACCAGAACTGCCATATGAAGTATAACTGATTTACACAATAATTATCTACAGTATATACAGTATCTCACAAAAGTGAGTACACCCCTCACATTTTTGTAAATATTTTATTATATCTTTTCATGTGACAACACTGAAGAATTGACACTTTGCTACAATGTAAACTAGTGAGTGTACAGTTTGTATAACAGTGTAAAGTGGCAAAGAACTCCCTGAGGATCTGAAAAAAAATTGTTGCTGTACATAAAGATGGCTTAGGCTATAAGAAGATTGCCAAGACCATACAGCGGTTTAATAGGGCAGGTTCCACTCAGAACAGGCCTCGCCATGGTCGACCAAAGAAGTTGAGTGCACGCGCTCAGCGTCATATCCAGAGGTTGTCCTTTGGGAAATAGATATATAAGTGCTGCCAGCATAAGTGCTGCCAGCATTGCTGCAGAGGTTGAAGAGGTGTGGGGTCGTATGCATGGCTGTCGTCCAAAAAGGAAGCCTCTTCTAAAGATTATGCACAAGAAAGCCTGCAAACAGTTTGCTGAAGCGAAGACGATTAAGGACATGGATTACTGAATGTCCTGTTGTCTGATAAACTTATTTGGTTTAGATGGTGTCAAGCGTGTGTGGTGGCAACCAGGTGAGGTGTACAAAGACAAGTGTGTCTTGCCTACAGTCAAGCATGGTGATAGTAGTGTCATAGTCTGGGTCTTTATGAGTGCTGCCTGCACTGGGGAGCTACAGTTCATTGAGGGAACCATGAATGCCAACATGTACTGTGACATACAGAAGCAAAGCATGATCCCCTCCCTTCGTATTCCAACATAACGACCCCAAACACATCTCCAAGATGACCACTGCCTTGCTAAAGAAGCTGAGGGTAAAGGTGATAGACTGGCCAAGCGTGTCTTCAGCTCTAAACCCTATTAAGCATCTGTGGGGCACCCTCAAACGGAAGGTGGAGGAGTGCAAGGTCTCTAACATCCACCAGC
Organism: Lithobates sylvaticus; assembly: GCA_028564925.1. NCBI lineage: Eukaryota > Metazoa > Chordata > Amphibia > Anura > Ranidae > Lithobates > Lithobates sylvaticus. The sequence goes on from CM053027.1 coordinate 136,169,221, forward strand.
CGTGTGATGTCTTCATGGAGGAGTGGAAGAGGACTCCAGGGGCAACCTGTGAAGTTCTGGTGAACTCCATCCCCAAGAGGGTTAAGGCAGTGCTGGAAAAAAATTGTGGCCACACAAAATATTGACACTTTGGGCCCAATTTGGACATTTTCACTTAGGAGTTTACTTACATTTGTTGCCAGTGGTTTAGACATTAATGGTTGTGTGTTGAGTTATTTTGAGGGGACAGCAAATTTACACTGTTATACAAGCTGTACACTCACTACTTTGCTACACTGTAAAGTGTAATTTCTTCAGTGTTGTCACATAAAAAGGTATAATAAAATATTTACAAAAATGTGAGGGGTGTATTAACTTTTGTGAGATACTGTATAACATAATATATAGCTGATAATATACTTAATATGCGGAGTCCCATTTGTTTCTGTGTTTATTAAAAGCCAGCAGCTACAAAAAGTGCCTGGGATCCAGCAATGCAGCCGCCAAAAGCCTCAGTTCTCTCCCCCGCCTCTTTGCGGCACCGGCAACACTAATGCGGGCACCCGGCTGTAACAGCTTGCAGCTTTACAGCCAGGTGCGCACTGCACATTGCGTGGGTCACGCTGCACGTCCTGAACGGCAAGGTAATCTTCTGGGACCTGTGACGTGTCCCAGAAGAATGCAGGGAGGGAGGGGGAGAGGAGAACTTCCACTCGAGTCGCCTAGGTGGCCCGAGCGGAAGTGGGAGCTGGGTAGACATGTGCATTTCATTTTGTTCCGAATCGAAATTTGGACACATTTTTCATTATTTCAGAAATTCCATTTTCCAAAATTTGAATTTCGTATAGAATGAATTAGAATAGAATAGAAAATAATAGAAAAGAATGGACTAGAAAAACAATAGAATAGAATAAAATATGATATATATTATATTTTATTCCATTCTGTTCTATTGTTTTTCTATTTTATTCTTTTCTATTCTTTTCTAATCAAATTCATTCTATATGAAATTAGAATTTCAGAAATTTCTAAAATTTGAATAGAAAAGATTAGAATAGAATAGAAAATAATAGAAAAGAATAGACTAGAAAAAGCTTTTTCCGACGAGAATTCCGACCGTGTGTACGTGGCATTACAGTTTTTTTCTTATTCTACTGATTTAGGAGTATTTCTATTGTAATGATAAGAAGCAAAAATATATAAAATTGTCATGGAAGTATAAATACCATTAAGTCAGTAAAACTACAAAAGGCATAAATCAAACTACATGGAAGAGCTTGTGATAAAACTGAAAATATGCATTGTGTTTATTTTACTTCTCCAGTACAAAAGCCTAAAGCAATTTTATAGCCGGTTACTCTGTGACTGACATTATTAGCACCATTTATATTTTATATGGGATTTGGATCACTGCTTCTGTGGATGAGGCCAGTTTGTTGACTTTCAAATTTAGAGAGATTTGCTGTTCTTCTGCCGCATCATGTCTGTTTGTTTGTCTCTGCCTTACAATTGTTTTTTTTTTTTTGTTTTTTTCTTTTCAAATACTACTACCATCAGAAAAAAACACAAAAAAAAAAAAAAAGCTAAAAGCTGAATAATGGAAATGTAATACTTTAAACAGTTTTAGTGATGCTTTAAACAGTTTTACTGTGTTGCTTTTCAAACATAATAACATAAAACGATATCGATTTTGAGTCTTATTCTTTAAAATAGCTATTTGCCATTAGATGACCAACTAGCATTTACTTCAGGGAACAAAATGCAGCAATTTTAATGAAGGCTTTGTGCTTTTAACAAAAAGGTCAAAATTCCAAGCACTTTGTATTCAGTGTTGAATGGCAAAAGTCTCCCTACTGCAAACATTAGCAAAAGTGTGTTTGCCTTATAAAAAGTAGCTGTGTCAGTGTGTTTTGAGACAGAACTGTGTCACGATTGAAAAATCTAGGTACCTCCTAATTGTGTAAAATGATGCAATTTAAGCAAATGTAAATCCTCCTACCAGCTTAGGTAGGTCTGTTGCACACAGCCACAAAAGGGCAATACAGTAGGACTGCATTTAGGGCAGTGCGCAAGTCCTATTACGCATGCAAATTTGTGGATTTTGCTTAATGGGTCGAAAACAGGACTACTGCTCCTCAACGCTAACCGAAGTAAAAAAACGAAGACCTCATGGATCCCACCAACCATCCTGGGACAGACCATCCTCCCAAGCACCAAAGCCAAAAGCCTCGGAGTCATCTTTGATTCAGAGATGACCATGGATGCACAAATAGGTTCAGTAATCAGCGGATCCCATCATCTCCTCTGCATGCTTCGCAGACTCATCCCCTTCATCCCAGAAAAGGAGAAAGCAGTAGTAGTAGGAACCATCATCAATTCGCGTCTCGACTATGCAAACTCCCTCTATATAGGATTACCGTATTACCAGATTGCCTACAACTCGTCCAAAACGCAGCAGCAAGATTAGTCACCGGAAAGAAACCATGGGAATCCATCTCCCCATCCCTAAGGTCCCTTCATTGGCTCACGGTAAAAGATAGGATCACATTCAAGACCCTCTGCCTCACCCACAAATGTACACAAGGAAATGCTCCACAATACCTTTGTGAGAAAATAGGAAAATACATACCGAATCGCAGACTTCGATCGACAGACCAAAATCTCCTTCTCATCCCCAAAGCCCACTACAAATCGAAGGGAGAACGAAGATTTGCAGTACAGGGACCTCGGCTATGGAATGCTCTACCAAACGACATCCGCTTGGAAGAAAACCATCAGGCCTTCAGGAAAAAACTCAAGACCCACCTCTTCTAATACAGCAGGACAACAGGAGCAGACAAGCGCCTTGAGGCGATTCAGTTCGCATTTGCAGCGCTATACAAATCATTCATTCATTCATTCATGTATACTGATACAATTTACGATGTAAGGGCCGCTTGACTTTCAGATCCTCCCTTATTCACATAGCTAGGCAACAGGAATCTTTGCAGCTTTCATGCAGACTCAAAAATCGTTCCAGGGGATGTTTTTTTCTCTTTATTTAGGGGTGAAACTTGGATGGGGAATGGGGAAAAGCATGGGATGTCCAGAACTGTAGAGCTTGAATGCAAACTTAAGGACTTGCTGATGTTTCTGGCTGCTAGGAATTAACATTGCAAAACTGTCCTCCTGTCGTTTTAATGGTAAAGCTCCAACTGTTGAATACAGGTGCTACTCCATAGAGAAATGCTAATGTACCTGGCTGTTCTTTAATCCCCAGCTAGAGGTATAGAATGGTTTTCCCGGGGGGCGTGGCCGACCGGAGAAGAAGATGGATGCTTAGCCTTGTAAAGGGTGACTAAGCTGTCCCTAGGTTATGGGCAAGCAAAATTTTGCCCCCTGCTGCCCCTCCTCTATCTAGGCTTGTGGTGTGAAGAATGAAAGTTACTCACTCGATCCCTCTTTGCTGAGCCCTGAAGTCCAAATGGCTGCTGCACAGGCTTCCTGCTATACAGGCCCTCTATTTATAAGTCTCTATTTATAACATGTTTTATCTCATATTCTTTAGTATGTGTATTATGTGTAAGCAACTGTCTGCAATTATGTGGCAATTGCAAATCGCCTTCATTGTATGTACATCTATTTATATGAATTATTTTGGATATTATATGCTTATTCATGATTACCATTATGTATTACAACATTGATTTCCAATAAATTTTTATTTTTACACCTACATGGTTCATTCAAAGTCTCAACCCTTTGCCCCCCTTTTTATTTAAATAGGGATGGAGGCAATCTAACCTTACCAGGTCACCGCCTCATTCACATTGCTTTTCCCTTCCTTTGTTTATATCAACTTAAGTCAGAGCTGCACAGTTTATTTTTATCTACAAACACCCCTTATCTGCATAGGCATTTTTTTTTTTTTTGTAAAGGTAAACTAACCCTTTAAGAATTTATTTTCAATGAACACATACCTGCTTTAATTGGTGTACTTATAAACATGCCTGAAGTTCATTCAACTTTAAACCTTCCCGCCCACAATCTGTATAATAATGTTCTCCTATCTTGTAATGCCCTATGCAGAGGATATGTAAAAGCATGCTCTATGTGTGCAGCTGCAGCACCTTCTGGAAAGAGAGTGTACTGATCTCCAGGAGGGAGCTGCAGAATGCAATGGGGGGGGGGGGGCTACAGAATTTGATTGGTAACCACATTACGTGTCACCACTATGGCTCTTTCAAAAATTTCCTTGTAATTATGCCCATGGTCTGTGACCCAGGTGTACCTTGCTCCACCTGCACATTTAGAATGGCCAACGGTTGGAGGAGATCCAAAACATCTCACAGGTTTAGGATTCACATACAGTATCTCACAAATGTGAGTACACCCCTCACATTTTTGTAAATATTTTATTATATATTTTCATGTGACAACACTGAAGAAATTACACTTTGCTGCAATGTAAAGTAGTGAGTGTACAGCTTGTATAACAGTGTAAATTTGCTGTCCCCTCAAAATAACTCAACACACAGCCATTAATGTCTAAACCGCTGGCAACAAAAGGGAGTACACTCCTAAGTGAAAATGTACAAATTGGGCCGAATTAACCATTTTCCCTCCCCGGTGTCATGTGACTTGTTAGTGTTACAAGATCTCAGGTATGAATGGGGGGGGGGCAGGTGTGTTAAATTTGATATCGCTCTCACTCTCTTATACTGGTCAATGGAAGTTCAACATGGCAGCTTATGGCAAAGAACTCTCTGAGAATCTGGAAAAAATTTTTTTGCTCTACATAAAGATGGCCTAGGCTATAAGAAGATTGCCAAGACCCTGAAACTGAGCTGCAACATGGTGACCAAGACCTACAGCGGTTTAACAGGACAGGTTCCACTCAGAACTGGCCTCAACATGGTGGACCAAAGAAGTTGAGTGTATGCGCTCAGCGTCATATCCAGAGGTTGTCTTTGGGAAATAGACGTATGAGTGCTGCCAGCATTGCTGCAGAGGTTGAAGGGGAAGGGGGTCAGCCTGTCAGTTCTCAGACCATAAGCCGCAAGCTGCATCAAATTGGTCTGCATGGCTGTCGTCCCAGAAGGAAGCCTCTTCTAAAGAGGATGCACAAGAAATCCCGCAAACAGTTTGCTGAAGACATGCAGACTAAGGACATGGATTACTGGAACCATGTCCTGTAGTCTGATGAGACCAAGATGAACTTATTTGGTTCAGATGGTGTAAAAGCGTGTGTGGCGGCAACCAGGTGAGGAGTACAAAGACTAATGTTTCTTGCCTACAGTCAATCATGGTGGTGTGTGTCATGGTCTGGGGCTGCATGAGTGCTACTAGCACCGGGGAACTACAGTTCATTGAGGGAAGCACGTTGAGCCAACATGTACTGTGACATACTGAAGCGGAGCATGATCCCCTCCCTTCGGAGACTGGGCTGCAGGGCAGTATTTCAACATAATAACGACCCCAAACACACCTTCAAGTCGACCACTGCCATGCTAAAGAAGCTGAGGGTAAAGGTGATGGGCTGGCCAAGCATGTCTCTAGACCTAAACCCTATTGAGCATCTGTGGGATATCCTCAAACGGTGTAATTTCTTCAGTTTTGTCACATGAAAAGATATAATAAAATATTTACAAAAATGTGAGGAGTGTACTCACTTTTGTGAGATACTGTACATGCATAGATGCCCATTATGCATTGCACATCCCTACATCCTAAATGTAGAATAATAATTTTAGTACCGTTTTTGTTTAACTCTGAATTAAATGGCTGTAATGGTTTATAATGCCTCTCCTATTTACAATTATGGATATCAAGAAGCTCACACAACTTTTTGGTTAGAAATAATAATTTTTTAAGTTAATATAGTCTCGTCTTTTTTCATTTAACACATTTGCAATGGAACTCCTGTATGCAGATCCATTGTTGAATGATAGCCATTGTACTGAAAAATGGCCAATATTTTTCTAAAATAATTGCATTTGTTTAATTACCATACAAATAGATGTATCAAATCCCACACATATTTGGGGTGCCTGCACTTGGGATAAATAGGAGAAAATAATTCATTGCAATTGTTTGGAATATTATTAATTATACAAAACTGCATTAAACAAACTAAAACTTTGTTAACTATTGCTCTGCTTATTATCAAAAATATATACAAATTATTTTTAAGAACAAAATAATAAGCAAAGGCCCCATATGTGCTAAAAATAAAAAGAATTGTGTGAAGTTATTGTTGTGTAAACCTGTGCATACCAAAACTTCAAAATGTAGTTTGCTCATAAACGGTTTAATTACTCCTGGATATGGAAGGATCCATCAAAACGAATACCTTTGTGTGGTTTGTCATAATGTATCATTATACTGTTCTGTAGTAATTGTTTCTATGTACTTCATCTTGCAGTGATCCTAATTTACATATATCTGTGATATGGTTTGTAGTTTGCAATTTTGTGCTTACAGTAGGAATGACGTATCTAGCTTGAGTGCAAATCTGCAGGTAGGAGCATTAGACCAAGAAATAGAGGTGTGCAAATAAGGAAAAATCTCATCCCTGGCAGTTCCCCAGAATATCTCCCAACATCCTGTTTTTGTTTTTTAATGATCAGAATGCAGTTAACAATGGAAATGGCCACAACATTTTGGCCAATAGAGTAATATAAACATAACAATAGTCATTTTGATAGTGTTGTCACGTGCTTGGCTAAGAATAAAGAGTGAGAGAAACACTGCCTGCATGTGCTCTCTCTAGCTGCTGCTCTGTGGTGCTGAACTGGTTAACAACAGCTATATCAGCAAGTGGAGGGAGCTGCTAAGCAGGAAGAGTTCAATAGATTAATTCAGACAGCACTCCATTGTGGAAACTTTAGTCCAGAGGAAAGATACTCTACTGTAATCAATATCTTTTGAACTGCATTTCTCAGAAAGGTATTTCCTGGAGGAGTGGAAAGACCTGAGTTTCCTCAGGCTGTATAGGACACAGCTTCCTTTTTGCCATGAGAGAGACCAGAGAGTTCACATCACTGTTCAGTGTGCACCAGCACTACATATCAGCAGGCTAAGCGAGATCTGGAGTGCTGAGTTTGGGGGTACCAACAGCCAGTGTCACCTGGGTGCAGATCAGAGAGTGCACTAATTGCTGTGTGTGGCAGGATTATGAGCTGCAATACTGCTGGGACCGGTGATCTACTGTTGTGGGGATTTACTATTTGCTGCTAGAGTGAGAGACTGAGCCCTTTAGGAACTGACTATAAAGCCATTTAGCAGCCTTAATGATGCCTGCAGGCTTGACTAGGACTATTCTCATGTGCACCAACAAAAAAGTTGGGCCCCAACGCTATCCAGCTGAAGAGTTAGGACTAAAAACTGTCCATTAACAGCTGCTACACAGAGATCTACACTTATTGCTTATGCTAAGAGGTACCTCTCAGGGAAAATTGCACCATATCCTAGTTATTTCCCTAGAGTGCACTCTAAATTAGTTATAATATTATTACTCACATTGCAGTTAATGTTTATATGCTTTGCTTATTGTTGACTCTGCTGATTTATGAGTTGATTCCAGTCTAATGTTACAGAACTCTTACCTAAGTCACATCAGCCTAGAGCTCACATTGTATATCAGATTGTGTCTAAATCTTTTCTCTGCATGCTAATTTATGCCTGGACTCATTTACTCTAACCCATACCAATACATTGAGTTAATTTACCACTAAATGGTCTTGTGCTTATTTCCTGATACTACTTGAGACGAATTAAAGGTAACCACACCTGTGTAGTCATAAGTCTATAAGTGCGTGCAATAACTTTCACTCAACCTGGTGTGGCAGAGGGGCTGAGGTTGTTCTTGGAGTCGAGGTGCAGAACAGAGAACCCAGATTACCAACTGGCTTCTTCAGGGGGAGCTCTACAATAGTATGACTTCAAATTGAGTTTGTGATACCAGATCTTGTGGTAAATAATAAACAATTTTCCTGCCATCCTGTTTGTTATCTACCAATCTGACAGGTTTTATAATCTAATTTTTAACATCATATGATTAATAAATAATGTACCAGTTCTACATGCTAGTGTTCCCATAGCAGGACTGCTGTTGATGCTTTTATACCATATAATTTTCAGTAGTGGTTCATTGTTAGAAGAGTAAGAGACAAAAAAAAAAGCACTAGCCCTACCAGGTTTGTTTACATACAGTAAAACCTTGGTTTGAGAGCATTTTGCAAGACAAGCAAAATGTTTTAATATAATTTGACTTGATATACAAGCAATGTCTTGATATGCAAGTAGCGTCATGTCACAATTGAGTATAAAACAGAACTGGGGCTGGTCTATGGGGACAGCTTTACCCCAGATGCCTGCATACTTAGATGTGCCTCTTTTATTCATCAACCATGTGAGTTGCTAAATGTTGTACCTTCATTAAATGTAACCATATTGCTACACTTAAAGGTGTTTCACTTCTCTTTTATACACTGTAGCTCCTGTTGGATTTTGCTTCTAATCCCCTTGTGGAGGCTTCCATTTGTAGATTGACATTTTATGATCATACAAACTATCACATTGCTATAATCTTTTTATATGGACTATAAACCGAAGGACTTATGAATCAATGATTGTGGAACAAATCATCTGAGTTTCCATTATTTATTATTGGGAAATTCGCTTTGGATTACAAGCATGTTTCCGGAACAAATTCTGCTCACAATCCAAGGTTTTACTGTATTTTTTTGTACTAAATGTATAAAACAGAAGGCAACAGATTGGTAATGCCAGTGGGCTCCCTGCAACCGATATTTCCTGGCCAGCCTCACGTCAGCACACTTGGGTTAACCCCTCCCTCCAGTCTCTCAGAACCACCTTCAACTAGCTAATAAAAGAGAGCCTCCCCCGTTCTCTTTTTTTGGTCAGACTCTAGGCCACCATGCTTGAGGAATTAACTACACCCCCCTACCGAACCTACCTTCCCAGGTTCAAGCCTCTCCTGCATTGGAAGGTCCAGAACGATTGAGGTAAATCCTCTTAAAAACTTGATGCCTCAGGTGCCGGGGCTGTGGGCAGATAAATGCTTAAAGAGCATACCATTCCGGGGATGTGGTGCTATCTGAAGATTGTGCACTCCTTCCTGCTGTTTTCCTGTCTCTAGGAGACACGCCAGCCGCCTCTTCTGTGTTTTCTGTCGGCTGGTGATGACTTCATGGGGGGCAGACCCGCAAGGAGCAGGGGTGACAGGCATCACCTAGCAATGCCCAGGATAAAGCCAGGAGCTGCAGAGACCCCCGTGCTGTATGCCAAAGCTAGAAAGGGAAGTGTACTGGTGAGTTCCCTCCTGATAGGGGGAAGGGTGGCTGTGCTGTTGTGTTTGCTAGACTATGACCTATGAGTGATCCTAATGCATAATCCTATGTATTACAGCTTGTCAGATATTTTCGGAAGTCCACTGTCACCCTGAGTGACTCTCTATCCAGCATCCAGGTAAAGCAGATTCTCTTAAAGGGCCTGTACCAAGAAAAAAACAAAAGAGAAAACAAAAGAGAGAGAGAGATTAGAATAGGATTTTTTCCTTCTTATTCTCTAACTCTATGGGCTCACCACAGCCCCAACGAGCATGAAGATTGCCAGAAGGGTAGGAGGGGTCTACGTGGGCCACAAACAAAAGAGTCCCATACACCAGACTAATAAGGTATCCTGTCTTTATAGGAGCAGAAGCCCTAAAAAAAAGACATTTGCGGAAGGGAAAGTCCCACCACCGCTCAAATTCTCTGCATGCATCTGGGTCACGCACAGGGCACAGACCCCAAGTAACTGCCAGTCCAGGCCACAGTAAATCTCTGGCGGCAGAGCCAAGAGCAACAAGAGGTCGTCCGGCCAAGGGCCTCTGCTGGGCTTGTTCAGCACCATCTTCTCCCGAGAAACTCTTGTGCGCCGAATACATAAGAGATGTAGCCACAGATAAAGAGACAGACGCTTAGGATTAAGGATTATATCCATGAGGCGGTGGCTGAAAGTATGCAGTTGGTCTTCAGCACAAGTGCTTCCAAGACCAAGCCTAGAGTCAAAAGCACGTCTAAGCATAAGCGGGACTCACCACCGGTGCTTGAAATATCCTCAGGAGACTCATCAGATTCTGAAGAACTGTCAGAATAGCATTTCGACTTTCAGCTCATACAGCCTTACATTATGGCAGTTAATGAGGCCATAGAGCGGGAGCAAGACTCCCAACCACTAGAGAAAATTAAGAGATATTTCCCAAACCTGAAAAATTAGGGGGCAACCTTTCCGTTCATGACAGAGATCCGCAAGTTATTCGAGGAAGAATGGGAGAAGCCTGAAAAGAAGGCAAACATACAAAATTATACCCATTCAAGGCCTTAGACGCTGCATTTTGGGAGTCGGCTCCAGGAGTAGACGCAGCCTTGCAGCGTCTAGCAAGGCACGTGTCCTTGTTGTTGGAGGATTCTACAACCTTCAGAGACCCAATGGACAGGCATGCAGATGCAGATCTGAAAAAGCTCTATTCAACTACAGGCACAGCCTGCCGCCTGGCCATAGCCCTAACCTCTAACTCCAGGGCCCTAAAGGTCTGGGTCACAAATGTGGAGACAGTCTTGAAGTCAGGCGTAGAGACAGCCAGAATCATAACGGCGCTGGAGGAACTTAATCTGTCAGCTGCCTTTCTGGCGGAAGCCTCCATAGATATGGTAAAACTGCTGGCAAGGCTCATGATTTATTCAGTAACGGCGAAAGGGGCCCTGTGGTTTTTCCATTGTGTGGCGGATTGTTCCTCAAAACAGGCACTCTGTAACATCCAGTACAATGTCTGCTACCGCAGAGACCCAAAAGGAGACAGCAAGCAGTTCGTTCAGGCCAATCAGAGTTCAGAAGAGCTCGTGGGGCAAGGTCATATAGACCAAGTCAAGAATATGCGAGATCCCAATGGAGAGGCACACAAAGCTCCTTTCTATGGAATGTGAATTCCGGGGGATGCTCAAACTGCGAAGAAGGCTTATGCCACGTACACACGGTCGGAATTTCCAATGGAAACAGTCCGATGGGAGCTTTTCATTGGATTTTCCGACCGTGTGTATGCCCATCGGTCTTTTACTGTCGGAATTCCCGACGGACTTTGGATTGAGAACCTGTTCTTAATTTTTCTGACGGAAAACCTTTCTATCGGATTCTCCGATCGTGTGTATGCAATTCCGACACGCAAAATTCCGACGCATGTTCGGAAACAATTTGACGCATGCTCAGAAGCATTAAACTTCCCTTTTATAGTGCAGTCGAACGTGTTGTATGCTGTGGTGTTATTGACCGTCGGAATTTGGTGTGACCGTGTGTACGCAAGACAGTTTGAGTGAAATTCCGACGGAAAAACCATCAGAGCTTTTTCCGACGAGAATTCCGACCGTGTGTACGCAGCATTAGAAGTCTTTTTAAAAGTTTGGCCGTCTGCCCCCTCCAGGTGGGTGCCAGGTTGATGACCTTTTGGAGGGTATGGGCGGAGAAAGTCACGGACCAATGGGTCCAGAAGACAATCAAACAAGGTTACAAGATAATATTTTGAGAAAAGCCACCAGACATCTTTGTCCAGACAGAATGGCCACAAGCAATTTCTTAGAGCGGCCATAAGAATAAGACCACCAAAGAGTACCCTGTTCCCTGCCTGGGACTTGGGCACAGTGCTAAGAGCTCTGCTCCAACCCCCAATCATGGCTGCTGAAACATGCCTGCTATGGTTCCTGACAGTCAAGCTGATATTTCTCACAGCCATAACGTCAGCAAGGAGAGCTGGCAGAGCTGGCAGCTTTATCTTGCAAGGATCCTTTTTTCTCCCAGACAAAGTAATCCTAAGGCCCTCACTGGCCTTAATCCCGAAGGTGGTCTCCAAGTTTCATGTAAATTGGAAGTCGGTCCTACCTAGCTTCACGCAATTGCTGGGACAACCACAGGAACTAGATCTCAGACCGCTGGATATTGTCAACTTGTTCTTAACGTACTTGCACCACTCTTGGCAGATGCGCAAGACTGATACTTTATCCGTTTTACCCTCAGGACCTAGGAAAGGAGAAGCAGCATCAGCTAGAATCATAGCTACCTGGATCACCAAGGTGATAAGCCTTATGTATGAGAAACAGGGGCTGACGCCATCACAAGCTATACAATCTCATTCAACAAGAGGGGTGGCAGCCTCATGGGCAGTTTCTACTAAAATATCGGTGGAAGACATATGCAGGATGGCTAGTTGGAGCTAGTGTGAAACCGTCGCTAAACATTACAGTCTGGATGGAACTTCAGCTAGTGCATCAAAATTTGCAAGTGCAGTGGTGTCAACACCCTTCCAAGCAAAATAAAATATTCACTAAGCTGCATTACCAGTTGTTTTTGAGTTAGTTATTCCACCCTATATTAGCTAAATCAAATCCCAAGTGTGCTAACGTGAGGCTGGTCAGGAAAACGGAAAATTGTTACCAATACTTACCGCAATTTTCCTTTCCTTGCCTGTCCTAACGTCAGCACAATCTTTTTCCCTCCCTACAAGCCTGTCGTTGCTAGTTAACCCAAGTGTGCTGATGTGAGGACAGGCCAGGAAAGGAAAATTGCGGTAAGTATTGGTAACAATTTTCCGTTTTTTCACCTTCTGACATGCCATGTTCTGCACTGTATTACTGTGTGGAGGCAGCTATCTTGGTAGAGGCATACAGATACACAAAATCAATGAAGCAGAAGCACAGAGATCCTTGCACTGCAAGTACAACTTCTTCTCCAGCAAGGAAAACAGTGAGCAGCACAGAAGTGACATTATCAAATTTCATAACAAATCTTATGAAATTAGCAGTAAAAGGCAATAGTGTCCTAGATTACCTCACTCTCACATATATAGAGAATTGGCTGTAGGCACAAGAAGTACATTACATTGTTTTAGGAGGAATTCCACACATTTTTCAGGTAACAGCTTAGGCAAAATTATACCATAAACTCCGAACAGTCCAAAGAGTTCCACCGTGCATGTACAAAAGACGTGCATGCACAAAAGACTGTCCGTTTAGGGTCTGAGGAAAAGGGCATGCCCTTGAAACGCGTCAGCCAATTAGGATTTCGTCTGATCCTTATAACATCAGGTCCGGTTTGCCGTGATCAGAGACGCTGTTATACTATTTGACAAGCAACATTGTTTTTCATTGTAAACATTGTTTTTATGCTTTAAATAAAAATGTTGTCATTGGTAATGCACAAGGTCGGTGCGCCCTCCTTCTTTTCCTTTTTTAACTCTGTAAATGCCACACTGCAACTGTGTGCATTACATGTGTTGCAGCGCAGCCCCATTCACTGGAATGGATCGCATCTGGTGGCAGTACTGCCCAACAATACTCACCATATATTTACATAATTCCAAATGATTGATAAATTACAATGACTGATGCTGGCTAAATATAGCAAAAAGACATTGAGAAAATGGTAGTTGTCTTTAATTGTGATTTGGTTTAAAATAAAAAAAAATGGGCTGCTTAGTCTAAAAAGCTTGGGGATATTTTTTTGTCCCAGTCCGGGCCTGATGGCAACCTCTATTAATCTTTCATGACAGACTTCCTTGTCCCTTTAAGGATAAAGGAGCTAAAAATACTTAAATCCTGAACACCATGAAGACTTTGAATTAGTTGATAATACATTCCAGTCCAATAGACAGGGGTACCATCAATTATATGTGCCTAAAGCTGACCATACATATGGAGATTTTTTTTTAGTTTAACCTGCAGGCCAAACAAAAAAAAATCTAACAGATTCCTTCATTCATGCTACACTGCTGCCGATGGACAAATCTCGGACTGCAGCTATTGTATTTTAACAGCTGGCCCCACCAGCTGTAAAATTACCTGAACGACACGTACAGCTTGCCTGACAATTTTCCGTCTTGCTCCTTAGGTTTTTCAACTGAAGGATGTTGGGTGGGAAGTGGCCGAGAGGGCCACCCACTCAGTAAATTCCAGCTTGTTTATCCGCAATTGGCCAAAATTTTAACTGTGTATGTGTATGGCCAGCTTTAGGTAACTTGGTATATATTAGAAAAACCTTTCGCTAAAATAATTTAGTCTTTGTTATGCTTGTCTACCTACATTATATTGTTTGTGATTATAGTATCTGCTTTTATTCTTCAATAAACGGTGTATTATAGTAATGTGCTAGGCTGGTGTACCCTCTTTATGTTACTTTTTAGTGCTGCATATGAAGAGATGCCCATAGTCCCGGGAGGGCTGCAAGCCGTGAGAGTGATGTAACTATTTACTTGAAGAGTGGAGTCTGTTAAATCCTGAGCACCATACTCGAGTGCAGGTGATTGAGTATATAAGGTAACTGCAAATACAACCCTGCCTGGGTTTAGCAATTTTAGCTGTTCACAAATGTTTAGACATTTCTAAATCTTTACCATAAGGATAAGGATCATTTATATGGCTGTAGTGTAATTTTAATAGCTGTTACTTTTTTGAGACCATAGTCTTTTTAAAGTGGTAGTAAACTCTTAAACAACGTTAAAAATGTGCCCCCCCTGAAGTGTTATGTCATAATGTGCACATTTGCCCAGGTTTCATCTCTTTGATCACTTAAATGGCTGGTCCATGATGACGTCACTCCCGCATATGATGACGTCACTCCCGCATGCACACGGAAGTCAAGGCCAGCACTATAGAGAGACAAAACTGTGAGGCACAAAGAAAGGAGGCTAATTTAGACATGGTGATATCAGTTCATAATGATTGCTTTACTGCCTTCACCTATATGTTATATATTTCAGAGTTCCATCTCTTTGATCACTTGAAAGGCTGGTTCATGTCAATGTCACTCCCGCATGCACACAGAAGTCAAGGCCACCACTAGAACGAGAGGAAACTGTGAGGCGCAAAGAAAGGAGGCTAATTTGGATGAGGTAATATCAGTTGATAATGACTGCTTTACTGCCTTCACACATTTTTTTACTGCATTGTTATTAGAATGGTAAAGTATCTAAGTATAATGACAGCAACATGGAAATCTGTATTTTTTTTTCATAAACATTCTATCACTATACATAATTTTTACAGAGTTGTTTGTTAAAGGCTTACAAAATTTAAAAGCAACCAAATTACATTTTCAGTGCCCATGTTTAACAAGATGACATTTGCAGTATCCTCTCTGTGTTTCTTCTGGATTGCAAATGTCAATTTCACATTCATACTGAACTTAAACTGTCTGTGCCGCATAGCTAAAGCTTGACATCCACCATCATCTTGTCAAGGTAATTTAATGTCTGAACTTGAAATAGTACGGCCATCATTAAATTATGTTTTAATATATGTATATATATATATATATATATATATATATATATATATATATATTCAGTACAGAGCTTTTCAAAGCTGAGCACGATAGAGCAGCGTAACAATTAGTTGAATAAATTTGATATGTACTATAATTAAATATGTATAACAAGATGTTCTGTAAATAAATAAATAAAAATAAAGCACACTTCTCAACTATGCATTATTTACATGGGTAAGCCCAATATCATTGACATGGTTAGAATTGTATAGCATTTATAGTCCTGCTACTATCTTCCAGGTTCTCTTTGCCACCAGTGCAATGGCAGATAAGCACACAACAGTGTTTACTCATCTGGCTCAAAGAATAGTCTAGGAGTTGCTTTTTTTGTGTTTATTGCTGAGTAACTTGGGTAGGATGGGGTACCGTAGGATACTCCAGAATGCTGAACAGCAATAACAGGACAGCTTCCTCTCTGAGGCTACTTCTTAGTCCCCTCAATCAGTTCTCAGGGAAATTGACAGCATTGAGGCACCATAGACTATTCCCCAGGCCAGGCAAGGCCTAGCAAAAGTACAACTAGGGGTTAACAGTAGCAAAGTCACCCAGGTTCTGTTCTCAGGTCTGTTCTCACAGGTCCTTAGCTGGAGTCCTTCCTCCTGTATCAGGTAGGCGTTTGCAAAGTGGACTCTTTAGACTGATCCCTGGGTGAAATCCCCACTTCCTCTTTAGCCTCAGAGATTTCTTCTGTGGATAGCCACCCCTCCCCCTCCAGCTTTGTGTTTGGGACTTCATTGAGCATCAGCAGGTGTCAGCTAAATGGCCTGGGAGGCAATAGCCCTCCAGGCTAGGTGCCTCTCCCCCTGGACAAAGAACCCAGACTGTTAAAGTTCCAGACTATTTATGCTCTCATTAGTCTCCTTCTGGACCAGAGATTGGCTGGGACCTCATAAATATTCAGACTTCTCACTCGTGTCTTCTGGAGCTTTCCAGAAAGCAGAGAGAAGTAATCTAGTGTGCAACATGTGAGACCCTGATCAGCCCAAAACAATCAGCCACTGAATTAAAGAACTAAATTTACCTGACAGCCTAGGACCTAAGTAGGAGGGTGCCACAGATGTATAGTACAAGGTTTCTGAGGCTATGCAACTTCTAATGCAGACTGTGAGAAGCTCATATTGTCCATTGAAATCAGGGAAAGCAGTAGAGAAAAAGCCTGTACAACTGTGCAAGTCCTGCGGGCGACGCACTGTCACCACCTCACTTTTAATTATCGCAGTATTTTAATTATCGCAGTATTTTATGCCTTATCTGCTCTGTGTGTATGCGGCCGGTGCACCGGAGGTATATCTTGGCTGACCATCCTGTATTTACATGTAAGTCTTTATGTACTTATTTTTAATACATTTTTGGAGATAACGCACTATTGGAGTATCCCAATTCCTTTGCATGTTGTGTATCGCTGGCTAAACCCTTGGAGGGAGTTCTGGAGGCTTTATAAGCACACTAGGAGCAATTGGAGGTCTGAGGTCATCTCTATCGTGGAGATCGATACAGTGGATATTCTTTCATGCCTGTTTGACCCTCTGTAACGGGGGGTCACGTATTTGTGGTAAGCGGCCATCTTTACTTAGGTGGTGGTGCATTTTGAATACTCACTAAAGTGTTTTGAAAGAAAAATCTTTTTGTTGCTGGAAGAGTACAGTTTAAAAGCCATTTGGGATCACAAGCACTTGTTTTTTTTCATTAATTTCATAATTTTTCACATTGGACAATTTTTGATTAATTTTTTGATCCACCTATGAACTTATTTTGATTAATTTTTTGATCCACCTATGAACTTATTTTGATTATTTTTTCTCAATAATATATGTCACTGAATATGATTTTTTATCACTGGGTGTTGATGTATGTTTTCATATTATGTTTAGTGGATATGCTATGTCATGTGCACCCGATCAGATTCATTTATTTATTTAAGAGATAATCCACCGCTTGATTGACTTAGGTTATTGGTATGCGCAGCTTGTTCTTTTTTCAAGTCCTGGAGTAAGGCTGGAGTTCAGTTTTATTGGGCCAACCAACACAGAGCTGATATTTTATTGTTTGGTAGATGTGGAGAGCAAATGGTTATTATAGGTGAGATCTCTAATCTTTAGTTCCCAGAACTGCAAAACTGCTTCATTCTTTACGGGGCACACTCTTTCTATATTTTAAGAAAAAAAGCAGCAGAAGTAGTGGGAACACCTCAAGGTGGGGGGTGAACATTTCAACAATGTAAAGTAGGAAGGATCACAATTTAGGAGATACAGTGTGGTAGGAGCATTTCACCCTGGAGCCATTAAAGTGTGTTTTCACGTTCGCAGTCAAATTTGGATAACACCTACTTATATGTGGTATGTGTCCCAATTCACATAGCATAACTAAAAAAAAAATATTTAAAAGTTGCAGCTTATCTTTTTAGGATGCTCTATTCTGGACCCTCCAACAAGGAAAAATCCTAGGTAATTCTCCTAGTTTATGGGAAGGCTGAGCAGCAGTGTTTGCCATATTAACCCTGTCTGTACTGTACAGGCAGATCTTCATTATCAGTTGTAACTAGATTTGAAAAGTATCTTGATGGTGTAGAGCTGGATGTCATGCATTGTATGGAACAGTGGAAGAAAACCCCTAACTGTAACTATGCTTAACGATTTCCCTCCTCTACCTCCTTCTACCTCCTTCTACCTATCCTGCCTAACTTGTGTAAAAAAAGATCAGTGTACTTACCTATGTTCAATCATCTACAATCAGGGCTGGTTCTAGCATGGAACCCAATGGGCAGGTTCTGAGGGGCGGCACAATTACGACCAGGAAGACAGTGGTCCCACCCGATCGCTCCACTCCACACACCCGCCCTGCTCCACCCCTCTCCTCTCCTTATTCCCCTTTGTGGATGGCCCGGTGCCGCTGCTATTACATGTAATGGCAGATCACAGCTGGCCGCCCACCCATCCTCTCCGTGGCTCCCCTCACTTTGCTGCTGACAAGAGAAAGTCAGCTAACAGGCTGACGGCCAACAGCCTGAAGGGGGAGTAGCTTTCTGCTGAGCAGAGACCCCACGATGAAAGAGGGATCACTATAGGCGCGGCTGACACTGAGAGAAAGTAAGTGCCAGCGCCACTAATCCCATCTCCACCACCCCTTCATGTGTCTAACCCCCCGCCACCCCTGCCTGTGTCGAACCTCCCTACCAGCCCTGCCTGTGTCTAACCCCCTCCATACCAGCCCTGCCTGTGTCAAACCCCTCCATACTACCCCTGCCTGTGTCTAACCCCCCTACCACCCCTGCCTGTGTCTACCACCCCACCACCCCTGCCTGTGTCTAACCCCCCTACCACCCAAGCCTGTGTCTAACCCCCCACCACCCCTGCCTGTCTCTACCATCCCACCACCCCTGCCTGTGTCTAACCCTCTCCCACCTTTGCATGTGTCTAACACCCCTACCACCCCTGCCTGTGTCTACCACCCCACCACCCCTGCCTGTATCTACCCCCTACCACCCCTGCCTGTGTCTACCCCCTACCACCCCTGCCGTGTCTAACCCCCCCACCACCCCTGCCTGTGTCTAACCCTCCTACCCCCTGCCTGTGTCTAACCCCTACCACCCCTGCCTGTGTCTAACCTTCCTGCCACCCCTGCCTGTGTCTAACCCCCTCCCTACCACCCCGGCCTGTGTCTAACCCTCCCTACCACCCCTGCCTGTGTCTAACCCCCACCACCCCTGCCTGTGTCTAACCCCCACCACCCCTGCCTGTGTCTAAACCTCTCCTTACCACCCCTGCCTGTGTCTAACCCCTTACCACACCTGCCTGTGTCTAACTTCCCCCACCAACCTTGCCTGTGTCTAACCCCCTCCCTACCACCCCTGCCTGTGTCTACCCCCCCCCTCTCCTCACCACCACCGCTGCCACCTCTATCTGAACCCCAACATCACTGTTGCATGTAAATCTGACTTCCTGATAAATGTAATTTTGTTTTTTATTGTCATGATATAAAATAATTAATGTGGGGGCCTTTTGGTGGGCCAGATTTTTTTTGGGGGGGGGGGCAGCACTTCATTCCTGGGACCAGGCAGCACAATGTCTTGGGCCAGCCCTGTCTACAGTCTGGTCATGTAATCCTGCAGTTTCAGCACTTTCTAAGGGAGCTCTTGACAATGGCTGTGAATTCAGGGAGCCATGGCGCCACCCATAAGCTCCCATGGTCCAGCCATTTTCGGCACTTCCTCCTCTCCCCGGCAACAGCCGCTCACTAACACAGGGGAGTTAGAGCTGCAGGATGAGGTGACTGGAGTGGATTAGAAATAGGTAAGTACACACATCTTCTTTCTACAGGTTAGGCAGGAAAAGCAGGAGGAGGGGGAAGAAACATTTTTAAGAATAGTTATAGTTAGGGTTTTCTTCCACTTTAATGAGGACAGACTTGGAACAGGTTCACTCTAACATTGTTCCAAAAACCTTGCAGTCAGCCATGACATCTCCTCCTGAGAAGCATCTAATCTAAAAGGTAAGAAAATGTGTGTATATATACAGTGTCTCACAAAGTACACCCCTTACATTTTTGTAAATATTTTATTATATCTTTTCATGTGACAACACTGAAGAAATGACACGTTGCTACAATGTAAAGTAGTAAGTGTACAGCTTGTATAACAGTGTAAGTTTGCTCAAAATAACTCAACACACGTGAGCACACCCCTAAGTAACAATCTCCAAATTGGGCCCAATTAGCCATGTGTCATGTGACTCGTTAGTGTTACAAGGTCTCAGGTGTGAATGGGGAGAAGTTGTGTTAAATTTGGTGTTATCGCTCTCACTCTCTCATACTGGTCACTGGAAGTTCGTTCAACGTGGCAGCTCATGGCAAAAAACCTCTCTGAGGATCTGAAAAAAAGAATTGTTGCTCTACATAAATATGGCATAGGCTATAGGAAGATTGCCAAGACCCTGAAACTTAGCTGCAGCACGGTGGCCAAGACCATACAGTGGTTTAACAGGACAGGTTCCACTCAGAACAGGCCTCGCCATGGTCGACCAAAGAAGTTGCGTGCACCTGCTCAGTGTCATATGCAGAGGTTGTCTTTGGGAAATAGATGTATGAGTGCTGCCAGCAATGCTGCAGAGGTTGAAGGGGTGGGAGAGAACCTTGCTGTATGTTTCATTGTCTCAAAGGGCGAATCTCACAGGCCTGTTTTCAGGATTGGAAAGTACACCATAGCGGAGAGAGAGACCCCTAAATAATCTACATTTATTTCCTTTCACAAAGGTGTGTGTAAAGGGACACCGATAAAAGGTGACACTCTGGGGGCTCTGCCGTAAGGTACTACTCTGGGGGCTCTGCTGTAAGGTACTACTGGGTGGGCTCTGCCATAGGGTGCCACTGTGGGGGCTCTGTCGTAAGGGGAGATTCTGATGTAAGGGGGGACTGACTCTGCGGACTGTGATTATAAGGAGAATGTTGGGACTTTGGTGTAAGGGAAGACTCTGATGTGAGTGTGGCGCTCATTCCGACTGCTGTTCTCTATATGTTGTTTTGTTTGTTACTTACTCCTGACCCACGTACTCTGTACATTATACTGTACATAGACCCGACCAAGGTGTTGTCTCAACAGTTGCTGGTTTTAATTAAAGGGATTGTAGTCTTGTTTTTTTATTTATTTTTAAATAACAAGCATGTCATACTTACCTCCTCTGTGCAGTTGGTTTTGCACAGAGCAGTCCAGATCCTCCTCTTCTCAGGTCCCTCTTCGCTGCTCCTGGCCCCTTCCTCCTATGGAGTGCCCCCACAGCATGCATCTTCCTGGGGGGCCCCAAAATCTCCTATTGCCCGGGGGCCCCATGAGTTGTCAGTCCGCCTCTGTTTGGGATACTTCTGAAATCATTCGGAATTCATTTCTTTTTTATGTGTGAACTCCTTCTAACCCACTTAAAGTTGTGTTAGCATTACAATTTATGTATACAGTATAGGAAAAAAAGCAGTTCTTCAACAATCAAAAGTCCATAGATTAGATGGGGAGGTCATTATCTACAATTGGACTGTTGTTTCACCCCTGCTTCAATTGTTGTAAATTCAGTGTAAAGCAGTGTTCAGTACATTTTGTACTTCATGACTCACTTGCTTTGAACATTTCCCTTGACAATGTTACAAGAATATCATAAAGGCTGAAGGATTCAACACTTAGTGACACAGACTGAATAGCATCTTTGATTCCTGAAATGTTAGCTATTACAGCATGAAAAAGGTTAAAACCTACTTGATTAGTCTACAATGACTACTGAAGATATAGAATGTAAGAAAGCAAATACTGTATATGTAAAAGTTATCTATATGTATCAAGGTGATAATTTTCTGCACCCCTATTCCCCTGTACACACTTCAGCACTGTAACATGGACTACTGTTTAAGGCTTAGTCAACAGAAACACCACAGACATTACATCAGTGGCGGCCAATCAATTAGGGGCGCAGGTGCGCCGCCCCCCATATCCATGCGTCCGGCCCCCTCCAATGTTTTTTTTTTGTTTGAAGCAAGTGATTAGAGCCTGCGGCTCTAATAGGCTTAAAAAAAAAGAGCCTAACCAGTTGTGTGACAATAGAGAATGAATATTTACTTTTGTCACACTGATTCTCCTCCCAGCTGTTGGTGGTACACCTCAATGACCACAATGGATATAAATCCACTCTGTGTGCACCAAATGCCTCCACAAATCCATAAATTACAATATAACAGTAGTAATGACATTATCACTGTGGTGCACACAGCCTGTGAAGAGAGCAGAGCTGTGGGAGACAAAAAAGTTGTAAATAGCTACTCAACATATCAAACCTTAAAGTACCTTAGGTAACTCTTTAAAAGCTCCTACAGGTCATCAGTTTAGAGTTACACAGGAGTTCTGATGCAAAAATTTTGCTCTCACTTCAGTGTGTGCAGTAATATGTAACATGTGTAGGGCAATCCCCGTTTTCCTATGTAGGCACCCCAACATATGCGTTTTTGTATGTATGTGCATAGGGGGATCTCTAAAACTTTTTTATTATTTTTTTATGTGTCCCTTTAAATGTTTAAAACTTTTTTTTTATTATTATTTATGTATTTATATATTTATTTGTACTTGACTTTATTGCTATCACATGGAAATTCCACTATACGCTGCGTTTACTCCATGTCTCCTGCGCTAACAGAGCGCCCTTTCAGCCTTCTGGTATAATGCATCCTAGTAAACCACTGTTTACCGTATAAGTAAACAGACATGACCACCATCCTTCTATCCTTAGCTCCACAGCTTGACTGTGTTCGGTTTACGTAGAGTACCTAACAATAGAGCTTGATGGTTTCACAATCAGTCAATCAAGCACAGGCATTCCGTCAAACAGGAGGAGTTATACAAATCTCAACCAATGAACAATGACTAGGAGAGTCTATGGGTGTGTCTGGGCAGGGGGAGTGAATGAATGAATGAAAGAATAACTTGTATAGTGCTACAATGCGAACTTAATCGCCTCAAGGCGCTGTATCGGCGTATGGTTATGACGATGTGCCTGAAGATGTGGTGCTGGGATCAGTAGCCACATGGACAGCTAGCACTAGGCCTACCACTATTTTGCTACACCATAGGGGCCCGCGGTCCCTGCCTGCAAAGGGCAATTGCTAAGGCATGGCTGAGCCAGTGCCAGGTCTGAACTTTAGTGCTAGCTGGTACTGGAAGTGAGAAAGTGTAACTAAGTGATGAGTTAGAGCTGGAAGTGAGGGGGTGTATATACAAGGAGTGTATATAGTTGAAGTCCTAATCCTTTTTTTTTTTTTTCAATCAAAGCCTCGGTACTGCCTAGTGGGTCCTTAACACAAGAAACAGGGAAGCCCAAACATCAATGACTCCTTCATTTATAGGGGCCATACAGTGAAGGAAAATCTCCCCAATGGGATAGAAGTAACAACCTGACAAAAATGTTACCTCTTCCTCACTTAAAGCAAAAATCGACTGGAGCTAGACAACAATATAGATACTACATATGTAGTCTTGTATTACGTCTTATCATGGAGAAAATAATAAAGTTGTTCATTGGTTGTTTTGGACATTACAGTCATTTACAAGGGTATATGTATTATTTAGAAGGGAGAAACACTATAAAAGAATATAAAAAAAAAAACATACACCAACTCATAGATCGTATCTTCCACAACGCTAAAGAAATTCGTGTGTATGATGTCCCGCCCCCTGTACCTGTAAGCCATCATCTTCAGCTAGACAAAGGAAGCCGCATGGCTGGCCTTGAAATCACGGACGCTGTCCCTGACCATAACAATTCAAAGACTGCCGTTTTCACCGTTGGTGTGAATCTTTATTCTGCATTGTTCAGAGAACAATGCATACCCAGATTATTCTACCATTCCTGAGGATGGGAGATTACCTGCAGGAACACGTCATAGCCTCTCTAGGGACTGTGTTTTATATCCTCTATTTGTATCTCTCGTGGATAGTGTAACCCTTTAAGTCAGGACCTAGAAGGACTAACATTTGCCCCTTGAACTAGGTTTTGGGTACCCTTTTTTACATAATACTAATAATATCCTGTTTTCAAGTCTTGATATTTTTTATGTAGCACCCTCTAGTGGTACTAGGATGTGTACCGTTAGGGTTTTTGGAGGTGCATGCATATGTAAGCAGGCTTGGCAGACAGAAGGCAGGGCTGGGTGACTCACAGGGAGCATCACTAAGACCTCCCATTTCTTTCCAGAACATGCTAGAATCTTCGGGAAAGGGTCGAGGAGAGGTGAGAAGGAGCTGCCTGGAGTATTCTGAGGGCCCTGACCAATCCCCAACCTGGATTGGCAGGGGGGTGAGGGCTGGGCTCAGCCCTTCCTTCTCAAAGCTGGCCGCTCAGCTGTCAGCTAATTTCCAGCTCCTACCTCTTCACAGTGACTCACCTATTGATGATATCCTGCTCGTCAGTCCTGCCTACATTAGCCGTCCAGTCCAGATGATCTCTGCCTTTGCCTTGGTCACATCTCTAGAGATGCTCTCCTGTGTTCCTGTTAAAGACTTGCTTTGCTGACATTCCTTCTGGCTCCAGATCCTGCTTGCTGTTCTACTACGCTCCTCTCTGGCTCCCTGATGTTTTGGCTTGTCTGACTATCTGTTCCGGTTCCTGAACTATGGCTATGTTTTGACTATGTTTACCTTTTTTTATTATTATTAAACAAGTGTGATTTACCTGTACTTCTGTCTCAGTCTGATTCATGGTTTCTGATAAGGGGGCAGGCCTCCTCAAATACTCAGGGTCAGCCCAGCTGGGGACGAGTTGTGATCAGGTGGAAGATGGAGATGAAGTGTTAGGCTGTCGGGGCCTTTGAGAGAGCTCCCCAGTCTGGGGGGGTGACCTTGGGCCTGGGCTCAGGTGCCCCTTTTACAACCCACAGAGGTGTCCTGACCAGGAGGCACAGGAAGAGCAAGAGAGGAAAGCAGGAGAACACTGCCGGGCAAGTCTCCAGGAGTTCCAAAGAGGCAGCCAAGAGAGCTGGTGAGTGTTCACACAGTCGGGAGGACTGGGGGGGCATGCCTGAGAGGACTGGGAGAGTACAGTCTGGGATGGGTGCAGAGCCAGTGGAGTGGACTGTGGTGAAATGGTCAGTGAAAAGGGGCAGCTGCAGCCAGGAGAGCTGACAGGGCCTGAAGATGTGGTGCTGGGATCAGTAGCCACATGGACAGCTAGCACTAGGACTACCACTATTTTGCTACACCATAGGGGCCCGCGGTCCCTGCCTGCAAAGGGCAATTGCTAAGGCATGGCTGAGCCAGTGCCAGGTCTAAACTTTAGTGCTAGCTGGTACTGGAAGTGAGAAAGTGTAACTAAGTGATGAGTTAGAGCTGGAAGTGAGGGGGTGTATATACATGGAGTGTATATAGTTGAAGTCCTAATCCTTTTTTTTTTTTTCAATCAAATGGGCATCCTTCTTTCAGCCTCGGTGTGTCAGATAGTGCGGTACTGCCTAGTGGGTCCCTAACGCAAGAAACAGGGAAGCCCAAACATCAATGACTCCTTCATTTATAGGGGCCATACAGTGAAGGAAAATGGGATAGAAGTAACAACCTGACAATAATGTTAACTCTTCCTCACTTAAAGCAAAAATCGACTGGAGCTAGACAACAATATAGATACTACATATGTAGTCTTATATTACTTCTTATCATGGAGAAAATAATAAAGTTGTTCATTGGTTGTTTTGGACATTACAGTCATTTACAAGGGTATATGTATTATTTAGAAGGGAGAAACACTATAAAAGAATATAAAAAAAAAAACATACACCAACTCATAGATCGTATCTTTCACAACGCTAAAGAAATTCGCCCAGGGATACAGAGCAGGTGTTAGCACAATAAGGCCTGCGGATGAGTGACACAGCATGAGTTCATACAGCAAAAGAGTTTGTCAGCTGTGCAGGAGAAATACTCAGCATTTTACTTCTCAGGGAAACTCATTCTTTTAAATAGGAAGGAAAATTCTCCCTGTACATAGAAAATTGAAGATTTTTACTGCCATTTGTTTCTCAATGCTAAATGAAATAGCTGAAGATTTAGCAGTGTTTACATACAGCTATAGGGTTTATGCAAAATCAGTAAATGTGTATTTCACCAAACATTTACTGATCTTTCACATACATTTGAAACAGAAAGATTCTCCTGCAGAGAATGTTTGCTGTATGTCAGATTCACTGCTTTATATACTCTAGGGGGTTATTTATGAAAGGCAACTCCACTTTGCTCTACAAGTGCACTGCAAGTGCACTTGGAAGTGCACAAAAAGTGCACTTGGAAGTGAAGTCAATGTAGATCTGAGGGGAAGATCTTAAAATAGGGGAAGCTCTGCTGATTTTTATCATCCAGTCATGTGCAAGCTAAAATTATATTTTTTATTTTCCTTGCATGTACCCCTCAGATCTACAACAACTGCACTTCAAAGTGCACTTCAAAGTGCACTGAAAGTGCACTTGTAGAGCAAAGTGGATTTGCCTTTCGTAAATAACCCAATAGAGTATATAAAACAGTAAATCTGATATACAGCAAACATTCTTTGCAGCAGAATTTACAGAGTTCCAGATATCCCAGCATCCTACACTTCAGTCCGATCATGTGACCTTCCCACAGCTTCAGGCCTATTGTTGTGGCTGCTCTCTTTCATGTTTCTCCTTTCAATGCAATCATGTGACCTTCCTACAGCTTCAGGCCTATTGTTGTGGCTGCTCTCTTTCATGTTTCTCCTTTCAATGCAATCATGTGACCTTCCTACAGCTTCAGGGCGGTTTATAGGCGCTTTTCTGGCACTATTAAGGCACTTTCAATGCATTTCAATGGAGAGGGGCATTTTTGAAGCGCTTTTTTCAGCACCCCAAAGATGCTCCAAATATGCTGCTTGCAGGACTTTTCTCAACTCCCCGCCAGCGTAAACACCTCAGTGTGAAAGGATCCATTGAGCATGGGGAGTGTTTTAAAAGCACTTTTCAGGCACTATTTTTAGCGCTAAAACGCCTGAAAAATTCCCTGAGTGTGAAAGGGGTCTAAGTGGTATTCGTTATTTTAATTGTATATGCTATTTTGTATAACAATAACTTTCTCATAAAACTGTCAGTTGCCATATATAACAATTACAATTGAGTGCAATCAATTTTTTTCCCCTACATGCCATTGCAAGCCTCTATGCCTCAGGAATCAGTATTTTTTCTCACGAAAAGTTATTTTACTCACTGCCTAAATAGCACAATTTTTGATCTCATGAGTAGACACCACATTGTAGCTTACAATTAATGCAGTTAGAAAGTAATTACTGTAGGTAGCGAAAACTGTGTCAATCATTTTGTGAATTAAGCTTTACATTACCAATATCACTATATAAATAGTGTAACATGCATGCTGTGTATTTGTGTAATAAAACCATTACAGAAAAAAAACTAAAAGCAAACCACCCCCTTTGACCCATGTAACACTAGAGATCTGGTTGCTGGCAGCAAATCACCAAGGAAGGAATATAAAGCACCAGAAAGGAACATGCAGAGCGCTCACTAACTCTTACGATGTTGCTCCTTCATTGGCCAAATGAACCAGGGTATATACCCAATCCAAAGACATGCAGGTAGGTTAATTGGCTTCTGTCCAAAAATTGGCCCTAGTATATGAATGGGGACCTTGGATTGTGGGCTCCTTGAGGGTAGGGACTGATGTGAGTGTGCAATGTACAGGGATAGGGACAATTGTAGACACACGCTCAGGTTGAACTGGATGGACTGATGTCTTTATTCAACCTTACTAACTATGAAACTATGAAACTATGAAACTACTATATACCTAATTACCTGGGCCAAGAAATGTCCTCTTTTAAACAAGGAATGCATAAACTGAGAATTAACCATACAATACCATACATGGAGTATATTACCCAGCCCTGTTTGCAACATGCTCCCACTAGTCCCAAATCCTTAACCCTAATCCCACTCCCACTAGTCCCAAATCCCTAACCCCAACCCTAATCCCACTCCCACTAGTCCCAAATCCCTAACCCTTAACCCTAATCCCACACCCACTAGTCCCAAATCCCTAACCCCAACCCTAATCCCACTCCCACTAGTCCCAAATCCCTAACCCTTAACCCTAATCCCACACCCACTAGTCCCAAATCCCTAACCCTTAACCCTAATCCCGCTCCCACTAGTCCCAAATCCCAAAACCCTTAACCCTAATCCTGCTCCCACTAGTCCCAAATCCCTAACCATAACCCTAATCCTGCTCCCACCAGTCCCAAATCCCTAACCCCTATCCTATAGTCAATATTCTTCTTTAGTAGTGATGTTATAAATATTATTGTTACATAGATAAAAAACAAACACCACTCATATTTTATTATGTTTATTACATAACACATAATAATCACCAAATATATATATTTTATTTTTTCAAAGTATGTTTTAAACACAAAATAATATACTCAAAAGAGACGGAAAGTTGAATATCTTAGTTCAATGCAAGTTAAAACCAATGTACTAATAAATTGTACAAAACAGTTACCGAAAGAAGCTATTAAACATATTATTAAAGAGTTAAACATGGTCACATTAATGAGAACACGGAACTCTTTAAAATGTAATCCTAATTGAGAATACTAACGTTGTTAAACAAAAACTACTACTTGCAAAGATCTCCGAATAGCATCCAAAGTATCTTAATAGAAGAAATTATTGGTTTGTGGAAAGAAAGGGTTATATCATAGCACCTTGCCAACTAAGTTCGCCAGCAGGGCTCATAAAATACTCAGCCAATTGATCCAGATATCTGACCCCTAAGCAGTGAAGCAACAATAAAGTTGAAGGAAAACAGCTCTGGAATTTGTACTGTCAAGTTTAAGTTGGCATTGGCAATCCATCCATATTCCTTTATTGACAGCTTCCCTATACTTATAACATACACTGAAATCTGGGGAAATCCCATATCTCCATAATTTTTCTTTTTTGTGTAGGCTGCCTTCATCCACAGCTAAACACTCAGTATAACAGCACCATAGCAACTCTGCCTTGGTTGAGGGCGATATAAAGCACAGACTGAATTTACACATCTACTGTATCTAGTGTTACTGATGATGTGTTTCATCGAGGGACTGGAATTTTCTTGTGTGTATTTACAACCTTTGCACCTTTAATCCAGGGCAGACACATATTTTTTCATGGAAGCTGTGATTTTCACCAGCTGCATCTCTGCACTGCTTTGTTTGGGTGCAGGGATCAGGTGTTTATAAAGACAATCCCAGAGCAGAAATGGCTGATACTTTGGTAAGAACAAAGTAAATATAGATAACAAAGGTATCATTTAGTATCAAGGGTTGAGATTAAAATATATCCGATATTGGGGAACCCCCTTTTCCCTTCGGGAACTGATGACGTGGCTTTTAGGCACTTATTGAGTATGGGTTGTGTACAAGTATCTAGCTATATAAAGATGGGGGCGTGGCTGACAATCCCGGAGTTGATGGAACAGGTGGGTACGTTTAGACTAAGGTTCTGGAGTGCTCTTCAGATTACCCACTTTCTCAACACTCTTCCAGCTCCGGGACAGTTGACCAATGTCACATACTTTATCGGCTAATTACGAATTATTAATTTTACCTACGGAAACGGACTCTTTGAATTGTGTTCGTGAATGGGAACGGGAGTTGAGTAAATCTTTCAGCACAATTACAACATATTCTTAAGTTTACGCACGAATCATCGACCTGTACGAAAACTCAATAAACCAATTTTACAAGTTTTACTCGGTGGTACAGAACGCCAGTGAGACTGAAGAAAATCTTCCCTGACTCCTCTGACTTGTGTTGGAGATGTCAGGGAGATAGAGGCACTATGTTACATATTTTTTGGAAATTCCCCAAATTAAAGAATTTTTGGACAGAGGTTAGACACATTCTTCAAATTTTTACAGACCGTATCATATCAGAAGACCCGACCTTTTTTCTTCTTCACACGTCTTACATACCAAAAAAGGTATATAAGGAATCTATTATTTGTCATATTTTAAGGCGTGTGTCCCCTTGACATGGAAATCATCGCTACCCCCGGCAATAGGGATGTGGTTGTGTAAAGTGAAAGAGATTAGCAAATTAGAGGAATTAGTTCTCTCTGCACGACATCAGCAGGAGCGCTACTCCGGGACATGGTCGTTATGGAATGACTTTTTGGCCTCCTTGACTATAATTTTTTTGTTTAATTTTTGTTTATTGAACATTTTTAACATACAGCTTATACAGGTTAAAACAAGTACTTTGGTTTTGCAGAACATTACAACTTAAATTTGTTTCTGTGAGCATCATCACAGCGTCTGGACTAAAACTGTTGGTCGCCCCCGAACCCTGCCGGGTCAGGGGTCTAGCTGAACAGCTGTGATCATGGCTTCCACCTACAAACGTTCACTAACTGCCATATGTCCTTTTCTGGGGGGGGGGGGAGGGGGGGAAGCGTGAGGGGTAGAGGGAGTGAGAGACAGGTAAGAAGAGGAAAATAGAAGGGAAGGGTGAGAGAGA
This sequence comes from Lithobates sylvaticus, assembly GCA_028564925.1. Lineage (NCBI taxonomy): Eukaryota > Metazoa > Chordata > Amphibia > Anura > Ranidae > Lithobates > Lithobates sylvaticus. Next base: position 136,199,595 of record CM053027.1, read on the forward strand.
GTAGAAAAAGAGAGGAGAAAAGCAGGTGTGAGCTTGGTTAACCGACATTGAACATTTACATCTATGGATACGTATAACATATGCCGTACTTATTACTTTATACAGTATGCCCTTGTCCCAGAGTCCCTGTCTTCAGCAATCTGTTGTTGAGATCAAGTCACTTAGCCGTTGCGGCCTGTAGAGGGTAACTTTTCAGGGTTGTGTTGTCGTTTGGGGTGTTTGACAAATGTTCATGTAGCTGGGTGAACTCTTGAATTCAATCCAAGACAGCCAGGTGGTGGTATGTCTATGAAAGTTGTCCTTTGCTGTGAGAGTAAGTTCCTCCATGAGGCAGGTATGGTTCACTGCTTGTATCCAGTCCTTTAGTGTCGGTGGCGCGGGTTGTCCCCATCTAGCAGGGATAAGGGATTTGGCCGCATTTAGAAGGTGGGGGACAATGGAGCGTTTGTACGGGCCCACCGATTCCACTGTATTGTGTAGTAAAACCGTCCCAGGGTCCATAGGGGTGGACGCGCTGGCAATCTGGTTGATCAGCTGGACAATCCTGGTCCAGAAAGGCTGTATGACTGGGCATGACCACCAGATGTGCGCATGAGATGCTACATTCCCACAGCTCCTCCAGCATAACGGGGAGTTGGAGGGGAACATGGTGTGAAGTTTGGCTGGTGTGAGATGCCATCTCGTAAGTAGCTTGTAATTCATTTCTGAGGTTTTGGAGGAAATAGAAGATACATGTGTCAGCTGTAGAATTTTGTCTTTCTGGGAATCCGGGATTGTCGTGTGGAGGTCCGCCTCCCATTTGCTGAGGAAGTCCGGGTAAGATGGGTTGAGTAGTTGTATGATGCCCTTGTAGAATGAAGAGATACAGTGTAGTGGCGGGTCTTTCAGCGAGAACACATATTCAATTGGTGTTAGTTCTTGAAAGCTTCGTATTGGTAGAGGGAGAGAGCGTACAAAACCCTGGATCTGTCTGTACCTCCATGCATCCATGGGGGTAGTAGGGTTGGGGGATAGAATTTCTGCAAGAGGTTTGATACCGTTGGCCCCCAAGATGTGGCAAAGGAGGATAGGTTCGTCGGGGCGCCAGTTCTTAAAGCCCTTGTCCATTTGGCCTGGCGGGAAAAAGTTGTGCGAAAGAATCGGCATCAAGGGAGAATTGAATTGCCAGGAGAACTGCCTATGCATAGCGTCCCAAAGTGCCAGGGTGGATTTGGTCAAGGGTGAGGCGTGAGGTGACAGGTTCCTATGAGCTCTTGGAATCCACGGTAGCGTAGCTAAGTCTACCTCACTCAATTGTTGCTCAATTTGTACCCAACGTTTTGACTTTCTAGCATATTTCCAATCCGCCATCCTGGCTAATGTAACTGCCTGGTAATATGCTTTGAAGTTCGGTAGGGCCAGGCCCCCTGCTTTTTTACCCCTGTACAGTGTTAATCTAGAAATTCTGGGGTGTCTATCTTTCCATATAAATCGGGAAACCATGGATTGCAAAATGGAGAAAAGTCCTATGGGAACACCCAGTGGCAGCATCTGGAAAGTGAACAGCACTCTAGGGAGGATATTCATCTTGATTATACTAATTTTGCCCAACCAGGAGTGTGAGAGCGAGGACCAACGGCGTAGGTCAGACTTGATGGCGTTCAGTAGTGGTATATAGTTGTGTCTAAAGAGGTTTCTAGGGTCAGGTGTGAGATAGATTCCTAAGTATTTCAGAGATTTATGTTGCCATTAAAAGGGGAACTGAGGTTTCAGTAGGGCGACAGCAGAGGGAGAGATATTTATATTAAGAATTTCGGATTTGGATAGGTTTATTTTAAAATTTGATAAGGTTTGGTAGGTCCGAAAGGCCGACATGATATTAGGGAGAGTGATGTGTGGTTGCTGTATGAAGAAAAGAATATCGTCTGCATAAGCGGCGTATTTGTGACTACTGGTTCCTATTTTGATTCCATGGATACTGTTATTCAGCCTAATATGCGCTAAAAAGGGTTCTAGGGAAATGGCGAAAAGCAGGGGGGACAGCGGGCACCCCTGTCTAGTTCCATTATGTAGGGTAAAAGGATCGCTCAGCGTGCCATTAATTCGGATTTGGGCCGTCGGTTGGGAATAAAGTGACGCTATCCTATGGAACATCTTGGGGCCTAGCCCCAGATGGCGCAATGTCATTTTGAGGAAGTGGACTGGGAGCACCTACGGACGTAGTGTATCAGTGAGATTGAGCGAAGGGAGTTGTCCCTCGCTTCTCTAGTGGGGATAAAGCCTGTTTGGTCGGTTGAGATCCATTTAGGGATGAGAGGGAGAAGTCTGGTAGCCATAACTTTGGCCATAAGCTTCAAGTCGAGATTTAGGAGGGAGATGGGGCGATAGCTGGCACACAGGGTGGGGTCTTTGCCAGGTTTGGGGATGATTGTGATATGGGCGGCAAGGGATTCTGGTCTATAGCCCGTAGTGTTTGAGATCGAATTTGCGTAGGCAGTCAATCTAGGGATTAGGGTCTCGCCGAAGGTCTTGTAATATTTTGCTGTGAACCCGTCAGGGCCGGGAGCCTTTCCTGCGGGGGTGCTTTTTAGAGCCAACTTAAACTCTTCGGCCGTGAATTCGGCCTCTAATTGTGTGAGGGACTGTCTGGAGAGTTTGGGTAAGTTGGCCTGCTGGAGGTACTTTAGTATGCGTGAGCGTTTAGCGAGCTGTGAAAGCCCATCTAGTTCCCCTTTGACGTGGTATAGCTCAGCGTAGTAGGCCTGGAAGGCTTTGGCAATCTGAGGGGAGGAGTGTACCATCGTTCCTGCAGAGTTTTGGATTTTGGGAATGAATGAGGCCGATTTTTTTGCAGTAATCGAGCGTGCCAGTTGTTTACCTGGTTTGTCTCCCCATTCATACCACTTTTGGGAGAAAATTTGGAATTGTCTTTTCGTTTGAGACTCCAGTAGGTTGGATAACTCCTCCCTTTTCTGTGTCAGGGCATCTAGATGGGCTTTGTGTTGAGACAATTTATGCTGTCTGTCTAATGTAGATACCTGTACCATCAGGTCCTGTAACTGTTTAGTCTGTTCTTTTTTCCTTCTGGCGCCCAGCTCTATGAGCTTACCCCTCATTGTGGCCTTATGAGCTTCCCACAACAGAGGTGGGGAGATCTCGGCGGAACCATTATCCACAAAGAATTGCTTAAGTTCGCCCTCTAGGAGGGCTGCGTCTACAGAGTTGTTCAGTAGGGATTCATTAAGCTTCCAGTTAGTCGAGCGCTTAGCGAGGGAGGGCATAGCGAGTAGCATGTGGACCGGGGCATGGTCCGAAATGGTGGCGACCCCAATTGAGGCATGTTTTAGAAGGGGTAAGTGGTAGTGGTCTAGTAGGATGTTGTCAATTCTCGAATATGAATTGTGAGTTTTAGAGTAATGGGAGTAGTCCCTAACCTTTGGGTGTAGTGTGCGCCATACATCAATGAGTTGGTGTTCGTGTAGCTTCTTTTTAATGAACGCTATTCTTCTAAATGAAATGGTAGATTTGCCTTGGGACGTGTCCAGTACCGGGTCAAGTGGTATGTTAAGATCTCCCGCCATAATAATAATACCTTTCGCAAAGGCGGATAGTTTAGAGAGAACAGTGGCTAAAAAGGTTGGCTGTTGGGAGTTAGGGCTGTATACATTAACCAGAGTGCACTGAGTACTTCCCATAGAACCCCTCAAAAATAAAAATCTACCCCTGTCATCAGAGGACATTTCCTCAAGCTGAAAGGGGACATTTCTGTGAAATCCAATGGCCACCCCCTTTGCATTATTAATGTCTGAGAGGCTGTAGTACCATTTAGTGAAGTATGGCGAGGCAATTCTCACGGCAGTATTATGCGTGAGGTGTGTTTCTTGTAGGAACACTATGGAGCTCGAGGCTAGTTTTAATTCCCTCAGTAATTGGTGGCGTTTAGCAGCATGATGTAAGCCCCTGACATTATACGATGTAATTTTTAGGGTGGCCATTGGAGTAACAGTATCCGCCCACCCCTCTTAAATTGACAACCAAGCTCAAGAGATCCTGCCCGAGGGCAGAGAGAGGAGAAGAAGAGGAGAGAGATAAGATTGGGAAAGAGATGAGGAGGAGGGGGGGGGAGGGGGGAGGAGGGGGAGAGGGGGCAGGAGGGGGGGGGCGGGAGGGGGGATGGGTACACGAGTAGGTAAGACATTGTGGAATACATCACTAAACCGCACTTGGGAGAGTGCCTACAATCACGCGGAAAACCGCAGTGCTCCCGTGGGGGAGCGTGTGGGAGAGAACCCCAGAAGCCCCCTGTAGGGGGGTCTCCTGTGAAATCACGCGGGGGGCTCTCCCTCACCTCCCCCGGAAGAAGAGTGGGGAGGGCAATGGGCCCACAACCTGAGTGTTGAACACTCAGAACCTGTAGTGCCGGTGGAGACTCCCTTGGAGTCCCTCCGGTCCCGGCCTAACACCTTCTAAAACAGTAACAAAACATTTCTGTCAACAACAAATTGTACCTCTGGCTTCATACACATTAAAGAACTCTTACGCTTTTCAGCAAAGCAACCTTGAACAGTCGTAACATGGCAGAATGTTACGGGTTAGCACTCCTTCGGGGGTATCAGCAGATTTTGAGAGGACACGAGATCTTCAAGGACCAGGTGTCGGTTACAGGGTAAGGGTAGTCTTCCTGATGCCTTATAGGAATTTAGTGAAAATTAAAGCGTTAGGTAATCAGGAGAGAAAATAAAAGTCAAGGTAAGGAATGAGGCACGGTGAGCCCAGAAGGAGTGCAGGGGCAAGCAAAACTTCAGACTCTGTGTGGCTTAGCCGTTCTTCTTTGCCGATCCCGGCATGCTGGCTCGCCGTTTCTTACGTGGGGAGCCTTTCCATTCTTGTTCCAGGGTCTCTGTGAGCTCCAGGGCCCCGTCTTGCCAGCCGGGTAAGTCTACCAGCGGGATGCCCATTTCCTTCGAGAATGCAGGTAACTCTTCTGGGAACCTCAGTGTGGAGGAGCGGCCATTTTTTGTTGCTATGAGGCAGGCGGGGAAGCCCCACTTGTACGTAATGTTGTCTCCCCTCAGGTGCTCCAGGAGCGGCTTAAGGGCCCGTCGCCTCTCCAGTGTCTCCTTGGAGAGGTCCGGGAAGATATGCAGGGTAGCGCCATCAAAGTCAATGTCCTGCATGCCCCTTAATTTAATCATGATGGCGTTTTTCTCCTCAAAATAGTGCAGACGGCACACCACGTCTCTCGGGAGGTCTGAGGCTAGGTTACGTGGGCGGAGAGCTCTGTGCACTCTGTCAAAGCGTAAGGGGTTTGTGACCGGTTTTCCCAGCACCGTATTAAGAATGCCCTGAATCGTGGGTTCTAGGTCAGAGTCCCTGGTTGCCTCCGGCAGACCACGGATCCGGAGGTTGTTCCTCCGGTTCCTGTTCTCCAAATCTTCCAGCTTATAAAGGGAAGATCTGTGAGCTAGTGCTAGGCGTTTGACAACGGTCTGTAGTTCAATAATGGCGGCGGCTTGAGAGTCTTGGCGCCTCTCCGTCTCCTCTACCCTTTCCAGCACATGTGACATGTCCGTGCGGACTGCGGCTATGTCCTTCTTGAGGGATTTTTCTAAGCTTTTAAACATCCCCGCCATCTCCTTCTTAAGCCCGCTTACCAGTGAGGAGAGTTCCGAGCCAGCCGGGGAGCCTGGGTCCTCCATCAGCTCCGATCCGTATGAGGATGCCGGGGAGCTCTCACGTGGCGACGCCGTCCTCTCAGAGCGAGATCCGCAGGACCTCGAGGCCCTGGTTTGTGAGGGCCGCACGTTGGGGCTGTGTTTGCCGGCGGCCAGGAATCTTTTTATGGATCCCGATGAGGCGATCGAGGCAGCGGTGATGTTCCCCGTCCTCTTACCCGTGGTAGAGCGGGGTTTGGTTGCTTTTGCAGGCATTGCCAGAGGTATCAGGCCGGTACTCAGACGGAGCTCTGTCTAGAAGCGTCCGACCAGCGCCATGCGGAAACCACGCCCCCCCTTGACTATAATTTAAATTGAAACCTGTTATGGCAGGTATTTAAGGTTTTCATTTCAACTTTCTCCCTGCAGGGCAAGCACATTGGAGGTCTACCTCCATGGATTGGCTTTACTTTCCTTTTCTTTTTCCTCTCTATCTGGCTTTTTTGTGTATTTTTTTTTTTCTTTTTCTTCTTCTTCTCCTTTTTCTTCCTTTTTTTTTTGTTTTGTTATTGTTAATATATAATGGTATATAATTGATTGGAACAGGTCCGAGACCATAGGGGAAGCAGTAGATAGGGTCCTTGGTGGATTATATGGTAAAGGTGTAGGAGGCTACATATAGGGGGGTTTTTTTTGTGGTTCCTAGTTCCGAATGGGAGAGGTATTTTAGATGGTGACCCAATTTACTGCACGGTTGATATAATGCGGTGTTCTAAATCTGGGATGTTGAAATGTAATGGCGTGTCATGTCTTTTTCCTATGTATGTTCTCGAATGTGTCCTATGACTAAATAAATAAAATAATTGAAAAAAAAAAAAAGATTAAAATTGGGATTGAGGGGCTTAAAGGGTAACTCAATTTTTGTGGGGAAAAAAATAGCCACATAAAAAAATATTTATAATATAGCGTATACAATTGGGACACATGTCTTTGTATTTGCATGTTAGTTATTCAAATTTACCTTTCATTTTGCAGCACTATGGGGGAGATTTATTAGAACTAGTGCACGCAGAATCTGCTGCAACTATGCATAAAAACCAATTAGCTTCCAGGTTTTAATGCAAATGCTTAATTGAACAAGTTGCACCAGATTCTGTGTGCATCAGTTTTAGTAAATCTCTACTTGGAGGTGTTCTGTACACAGATGGTGTACAGAACACCCCCCAGAAATGTCATCTCCTGTTTAAGTGATTGACTTACTGTTTTTTTTTAGAAGTCTGCTCTAAGATTCAAGTCAGATTTTGGGCATCCCCTGCTTCCAATAGGAAATCAAGTCTAAAGGGATGCAGACCCTGCAGTTTGCCAAATTAGAGATCTGCAGGTTCAGCAGCTGATTGATTGTTATAAAACCACTCCCATACAGATTAATTTTGCAAATGGACACAGTCAAACAAACAACTATTTCTCCAGAATAACAAAAGGTTATTCTCTGCAATCTGCAACAAAGTTTGTTAAAATCCCTGTAATGCGCATAGATCACCCAGAGGGGAAAATTAAACTACGTTATAGGGCTGAAGCCCAACTATAGGCTTGGGCACCATCCTGCACCCCATGCTATTTGCTCCTTTCCAGATGGAGCACTCCTGCATATATTTAAAAAAAAAAAATCTCTCTTGTTAAAAAAAAAAATAAAATAAAATAAATCATTATAAACTTCAATATAAATTAAAATAAATAATGACCCATTTTCCAAGTGTCTATAGTCTGGCAGTGTAACATCACAGGTCCTCTTCATCCTGCTCTTCTTCTGGTGGTGGAAAGATCCTAAATACTGCAGAGAGAGGCACCATAATAACATGGCACTGCTTTCTACAGTGGCTTTTGGTGTGTGTAAGGGAAGAGGGGGACCTCCGTGGACCCTAAGGAAGTAGGTGGAAAGATATTGTCAGTCCCACAACAGCCCCAACGCTCTGGTCCTGTACTCTTCAGTACTGGACTGTGGGTGGGCACTGTGACTAATGGCCATGTCCCATCCTGATGATATGGACTTTGGTTCTGCATTGATCTGATGATCTCAGCAAAAAAGGAGACAGCATGACTGGTTGGAGACTGGCAATAACTACAAGGCTTCCTCTTATTGGCCTAGGATGAGATTGTGCTTTTCTATGAATGAATACAAAGCTTTCTCTGACTGGCTGGAGATCATGGCATCATCAGCCCACCTCTCCAACCCAGTAAATCAGAGGAAGCTTCATATTCACTCAAAAAAATACAAAGCTGCTTATGAATGGCTGAGTGCTGCACAGCATGACTTTGTCTTGTTAATGTCTGACAGCCGGGACCCAGCACTGTATACTGTATGTGGCTAAAGCCACATACAGTACATACAGCACAGAGAGCCCCTGCAGCAGTTAGTGATGGAAATAGTTTGTTTAAACCAGCTTGCGCCAAACAAACTTTTTAAAGCGGAGTTCCACCCAAAAGTGGAACTTCCGCTCATTTGTCACCTCCCCCCCTCCGGTGACACATTTGGCACCTTGTTACCACTTCCGGGAGCCACAGCCACGGCCGTTGATGTCACCGCTCGGCTCCCTCCTCCTTCCCCTGCTGCCGGGCTAGTAGGAGAGAGGAGCGGAGCCCCGCACATGCGCAGTAGGGTTCCTGGCGTGAAGCCGCAATGGCGGCGGCAGCACCTGACAGCTGATGTTTCCATTGCCCACATCGCTGGATTCCAGGACAGGTAAGTGCCCTATTATTAAAAGTTAGCAGCTGCAGTATGTGTAGCTGCTGGCTTTTAGTTGTATGCAGTGGTGGGCGGACCTCCACTTTAAAATGACAGGAAACAAGGGGATCAGCTTTAAAGTGTCAGGAAAACTGGATTTCTCTTTTGCATTTGTGTGTGGGGGGCATTGAAAAAAAATGGCTTTTATGTAATATGTAGAACAATCCTCCACTCAGAAGTTTGCAGTACCTATTGTTTCCTAAAGATTGAGTGTTGGGCTAAAAAGAAGCCATCGGCTCTTCAACTATTCCACAGAGGAAACAAACAGCTACACACCACTGACATCAGAATATGTTTGACTGGGGGGGTCTCTATGCAGGGACCTGTCACTGTGGTCTTGTAAATACACTGCTCCCCAACCTCAAAAGGGAAGGTGGTACCCCCAGAGACAGGGAGCCAGCATTTCACCCCAGGGCTGAGTCCATGGCTGAAATGGGCGATTGAGAAAACATTGGGCGCCAGTTAAGTTCTGTCTTTTAAGAGGTTTTATTTCTCATCACACAAGGAGTAAGGGTTAGGGTCCCCGGTAACCAGAGCAACACTTACACACTTTCAGATCCATGTCTAGCTTATACAATGTGAAGAGCCTTTAAGCCCACACCAGCAGCACTGTAGGTAACATCTTAGGCTAGTTAGCAGAACTATCTCTGTGCTTGTTCCAGTGCCCTCTATATAATTGCATAGGCTTCTATGCATCCTCCTCAAGAGAGTCGCCAGGTCCTTGTGAGAAAACGAGTCTTAATCCTGAGTTCCTCCAGAAAAGTCCTCATTTTGGCTCTCATCAAGGCACAGCATCCTATTTTGACAGGCAGGACAGCTTCCCAGACCACTTCAGGCCTAAATCCCAAACCAAAGCACATGTTAACCCACAGCACTTGCTATGGGGCCTAACAGATCAGATCAGTTCAGAACCACCTACCCAGGGAGAAGACTGGAAAAATAGAGCCCCACATGGTCTGCCACACGCATTTATATCCTCCCCCAGCATGTACCAGTGGTAATACACCTCCTACTGGTTGACTGGAGGAAATATACATATTCATATATCAATTTTATTATGGCATTTTTTACTATTGCCAGAGGTCCCAGTGACACTTACTGGCAGCAGAGATAAACAACAGTCCCACTAAGCTTAGGGGAAAACCAAGTGAACAAGTAAACTACAACTTCAGTTTGGGCTGACTACCATCCAGCAGGGCTAAATTTAGGTAGTAAACCCTGCTTAGGAAAGTGTGGTACATATAATAAATTTAAACATATTGTGATGTCATAGGTGTGTGTCTGTTTGTTTATTCTCTGGCTGTGGTGTAATATACATACTGTATAATGTTAATAATATGGAACCTATTCTAAACATAATATGTTAAAAGCTGATCTTCTAACAGTGGGCCCTGTATGGTTTCAAAGCATAGTACACTACAGAGCATAGAAAATCGGTCTAAACCAGCTGCTCCCAGGTCATGATGATTCCAAATTTGTAACATTCTCACTCACTGCTGGAGGATTCCAGAAATAAATAGGTAGCAGGAATAAATGAATAAAGGTAGGAAAGCACATAAATCCAAGCTGGAAACATTTTAATTCTGTGAGATCAGATTGACTGCCAGCTGCCTTCTTTGAATGTTACACCTTTCATATTTTTGAATAGTGCTTTGGGGTACTGCACATTGCATATTCATTTTCATTCTGTATGATTAGCCTAATCTTTTTTTTTTTTATTTACTTTCCTCAACACTATGCTCCCTCTGACAGCCAGCTGCCGATACTTTTTTTAGGGATGTGGACTCTCAATCCTGGCTGTTACTAAGAGCTCAGGTCCCAACTTCTGATTTTGAAACAATCGGAGTAGTTCCAGATCATGTGATCACTATGTCAACTATGACAAAGTGATCACATGCAGGCTGGAGGCTTCACTGACAAAATAAGCTGTTGGTTTGCAGTTGAACACTGCCATCTTCAGGCTGTAGTGGGATCTGCAGTGCCAACTAGTTAAAGGAGAAGTCCAGCCTGAGCTTTTTAGGCTGGGCTTCTCCTCTGGGTCACAGGAGTGCAATTCGTTTTGCACTCCTGTGACCGGTTTTCAGCGGAGAGTGGTCTGAAGTCCTGTTTCCGCTGATGTTACTGCCATTAGTTGAGGCAGCGTGTCATCCCGACTTCTCAAGTCTGGATCCGCCAGCTACCTTGATTGATGGCAGTCTCAGCATCTCAGCGAGCCACTGAGACAGTCGCTCCCCACCCCTCTACAGCTCATCGCTCCAATGAGCGTGGAGAAGCAGACCAGGAGCGATGCTGACTGATAGTCAGCATCGCTCTGCTCAGGTAGGAGTGAGAACCAAGCCATCGGCGATGTTCAGTGACTCGGTTCTCAGTGCAGAGACACTGGGGGACAGCTGCAGCATCAGTCTAATGCTCCATCTACCGAGGTAAGTAAGATTAGCAAAAAAACTTCTCTTTTAAAAGTGTAGTTCTCAGATTAATTGACATCATTAAAAGTAATAATACATTAGTTACTTTTTTCTGCATTTGTCAGCCTTTAATAAAATTAGAGCAGGGATTTTATTAAAACATTGTGCAACATTGTGCAAAAGAAAAGTCATACCTCCCAACTTTTTGAGATGGGAATAAGGGACACCTATCACATCCCTTTCACACTGAGGCATTTTACAGGTGTTTTTGCACTAAGAATAGGGCCTTAAAAGTGCCTGTAAACTGCCTCTTCTGCAGCCCCAGTGTGAAAGCCCGAGTGCTTTCCCACTGGGGCGGTGCGCCTGCAGGACAGGAAAAAAGGGGGCGGTGTGGGAGCAGTGTATACACCGCTCCTCCACTGCTCCTGCCCATGCCCATTGAAATGAATGGGCAGCGTTGCCGAAGCACCTGCAAATCGTTTTGGCAGCGCCACAAAACAGGCGCTATTGACCCTTTTCTCGGCCTCTAGCAAGGGTTAAAAGTGCCCCGCTAGAAGCCGAAAAGCGCCGCTATAACAGCGGTAAATTGCCGGTGCAACTAGCAGGGCTTTCCCGCTGACGCCCGCACTGCCCCATTGTGAAAGGGCTTCTAGCAAAAGTATGTAGCATCAGACACACACCCTGCCACACCCTCTTAAAGGAGAATTAAACCAAAAATAGAAGATTAGTTAAACCCACAAGTGCTTTTTTTTTAAACCACTACAATCACTTTATACTGGCTTTTGAAATGTACAAATGCAGCAATTTAAAAATGTAATTAAAGGTTTAGCACTGGGAAATAATTTTTGAAAGATAAATAGTGTATTTTATATACAACTATATAGATCAGACCAAAATGAGGGACAAATGAGGAGAAAAGAGAGACAGAGGGACTTTGTTCCAAATCAGGGACAGTCCCTCAATATCAGGGACAGTTGGGAGCTAAGGAAAAGTCTTATATATTCTTAAAAATATATAAAAAGTAATTAGGTATACAAATTAGTGAATATTGTCTAGTTAACCGACGTATACTGATGCTACTCCATTTAGTCTGTGCATCTAGACATCAATGTCTCCTGGTGAAAAAAGGGTTAAACAGGATCTCCACATAGAAGACCCACTGTATATCTACGGGCCTCCCTCTGAGCTGTAATGATGGTGTCGCTCTCTCTCATTTACTGTTGTACATTTGGAAAAAATTGCCATGGATGTGGAATTCTGTGGAATGTGGAATTCTGTGGAATGTGGAATTCTGATCAGTTATATTACCAATGGTGTTTACAAAAGATATAAGATACCTGTGTGTGATTCAGACTTGCAAAGCTGAAATACTAGCTCTGGGTGAAAAAAATATATAAATTTAACCAAGAGAAATAAAAATATATGCAGAAGACTTTACCATAAAACAGTGAGAATTTATTTCATACCAAATAAATGAATAAATAATGCCATTTGTTTTGCTGTTTTCACAGTGCTTGATCATTCTGCTGTCCATTTCCCATAGAGATATCTATTATCCCTCTCACTGCTTTCTATTTTCATTCCCTGCTAGCATGCCCACGCAGCACAGTGAAACTGAAATAGATGTAATAATAAAAAAAATCTCCTAGCAATGCTGGTTATAGTGAAACGTTATGTAATGCTAATAGAAGGGCTCTTTTGCTCTTATACCCTCATAGAATACATGAGTTCAATTTACAAAGAAACTCTCATATACCTTAAGATTCCATACACACCACACTACTGCCTGAACTGGAATTTAATACATTACTCATGTACTAAGCAATGAGGAGTGGAAAGTACGGACTGCTTCTTTTTGGTAATTCTGTTAACAAGCCCACACAATACAAAGACAGACAAAAGAACAGAAATTATGACCTGAGTCACTGTTCTACCTATTATTTTAAACTAAGCTCCAGACAAGTAGCAAATACATACTGTGTAAAAGCATACATAAAACTGTTAACCCTGCTAAATGTTTTGTAGCCCTCTTAAGCCAGTCTTAAGGTCCAGTCATCCCTGCCTGACAGCACAGCCAGCTCCTTAATCTCCTCTATAGCCGCACACTTTAGTCAAGAACTCACCTCCAGCCTTTCTGAGGTTGCTGTCCCAACCAGGAGGGTTAGAGGTAAAAATGTTTCCTGGGTCTTTCTTGGTAGGCTTCCTGGGTCCGACCCACCGGACCTGTGTATTATAAAAGGGACAGGGGTCTGGACCCGAGGGCTGTTGCTGCTGCTGGCTGTTCGTTACACTTGTTCATGGTTACTGTTGCCAGTCTGTCCTGCTAACCTGCAGAAATATGTTGCATCTGGAGTTCCTGCTAATGAACTTTCAGGAGTCCTCTACAGCATAGGGGGATTGTTGGGACCTGCATATAGGGATATTATGCGATGCCCACTTGAATTCAACAACAACTCTTTAGGGACAACTTTCCTAAGTACAGTCTATATACACGCTGCTGTTTCCTCAAGCACACTTGCTTGCAGAAATCCTGACTGGCACACTGATACTTAAAATGGCAAAAAAGGCAACAGTAATGCCGCGTACACACGGTCGGACTTTCCGGCAGAAAAAGTCAGACGGAATCTTTTCAACCGATATTCCAATCGTGTGTGGGGCTCATCGGACTTTTTTTTTTTGAAAATGCTGACGGACCTAGAAATAGAACATGTTTTAAATATTTCCGCTCGTCTGTATGCTGTTCCGACGGACCAAAAACGAAGCATGCTGTGAAGCAAGTACGAGATGGCAGCTATTGGCTACTGGCTATTGAACTTCCTTTTTCTAGTCCCGTCGCATGTGTTGTACATCACCGCAGACTTTGGTGTGATCGTGTGTAGGCAAGACAGTTTCAGCAGAACTCTGTCGGAATTCCGTCGGAACTCTGTCGGAATTCCGTCGGAATTCCGTCGGAACTCTGTCGGAATTCCGTCGGAACTCTGTCGGAATTCCGTCGGAACTCTGTCGGAATTCCGTCGGAACTCTGTCGGAAAAACCGCCAGAGTTTATTCCGACGGAAAAAAAAGGTTGTGTGTACGCAGCATTAGATCTTAAAGCAAAAGCCCTTTACAGTGTCCAGCTTACATCCCTGTGGCTATTGATCTTAGCATCACCTCTTCAGGCACTGCCAGTCCACCTGGCTGCAGCTGCCCCTCTCACTAGCTCACCTGGCTACTTCTCCTGAAGAACTTCTGGACACGCTGACTCTCTCCCGCTGTCTTCACACCTGCTCCTGTGCATGCAGGACAGGATTCCTCCATGTGTTGTAGAGGATCCCTCCAGCACCCAAACCTCAGACTAGGGAGCACCCTCAAGGGCCACCAACAGCCTCCTCAGCACTCCTTCTCCATCTTCCACCCAACTGCCTTTGTTGGCATGACCCAGAGTATTTAAGAGGTGCCCCCCCCTGCAAGACCATTTGTTAAAGATTGGCTGAAGCCCTCCTCAAAACTCCAGGCAGCTCCTCCTTACCTCCCTCCCATTCTTCTGGAAGCTTCTCCAAGGTTCCATGAGTTAGGGGGAGGTATCAGAAGTGCTGCCTGCTGAGTCATCCAGCCTCCTTGAGTCACTCACCCTGACCCAGATTCAACACATCCTAGCTCTTAGCCAGGCTAAAATCTAACTACATTAAACACTAACTATGTACACCTAGCTGTCTACACCAGAGGCTGCTACATATAAAACACAAGAGACTTGATACACTAAGCAGGAAGAAAATTAAGAGTTTCATGTGAAAACAATTTTTTTAAGTAAGATTCTCATTTTGATATGGAAATGAATGGTAAAAAGAGTACATGGTATATGCCGTTGATAATGCAGATCTTGCATTCTTACACGAAAAGGGTTTCTTTTTTAAATGAAAAAAAAAAACAATGAAGCCTACCAGGCGCCACACCATGCAGACTAGTATTGCTGTAGCAGGATGTCTGGAACAGGGTGAGCACCTAAACAGGCTGAGACCAGTGTGCATGCCCTTAAGGAGAGTAATACCTAAAAGGGTCTCAAAGCAGGAATTCCTGATTCTCATGGGCAATGGGATCTTTGTCAACCAAAAGGAGTTACAGTTTTAGGGGACTTAGGTGCAATCCTCCTGCCTCCATGGTGGCATATTTGTAGTGACCCCCCTATGCCTCCCCGGTTTACATGTACAGAAATCATTGGGATTTTATGACTTTTCCTAGAGCACAGAAAGTTGTGTTTAAAAAGACGTACCATCTGGCTGCACACACTGCGTCATTTATTGCTTTGATGCTGGTGGTCAGCCTGCCTGCATCATTTAAACAAATTACATTTATCCAGGGTGGGTATTCTGGAGAGGATTGGATCCTGTTTCTCATCTTCTCTGTCTCCTGCTCCCTGCCATGATGCTACAACTGTGGTGAAGATTTGACGATAGGACTCTATTTGTAAGAAACAGTCCTTGTACTTTTTTTTTTTTTTTTTTAGGGGAATTAAACTTGGATGGGTATAGGGTATACATGTGATGCCTACTTGATTGAAGATAGACATTTTAGGGACTAAACTATATACACCACTGGTATATACAACCTCTTCTCTTCACCTCCAGCACATACACTTGCTTGCAGACTATCACTCCCAGGACCAGCTAGCACTGATATGGGGACCTGACACTGACTCTGTCAGCCCCAAAGCAAATGCCCTTTGCAGGTATGGACTGGGGGCCCCTATGGTGTAGCAAAAATTGTAGCCCTACTCCTTAGTGCTAGCTGTCCCACATGTGGCTACTGCTCCCAGTACAACCTCTTTAGGCCCTGTCAGCCCTTCTGGCTGCAGCTGCCTCTTTCCACTTCCCGTGCCACCACAGTCCTGACTGGCTCTGCACCCATCCCAGTTCTCTCAGGTGTGCCTCCCAGTCCTCCTGACTGTGTGTCACTCCCCAGCCTTGGCTGTTCCTGTTGCTCCTGGAGACTTTCCCAGCAGTGTTCTCTTACCGCTGTCCTCTCCTTGCTCCCAGTGCCTCCTGTCCAGAACAGCTCCGTGTGCCTTCAGAGGGTCCCTTTCACACCTGAGCCCAGGCCCAAGGTAGCCCCCGCTAGACTGCGGAGATCCCTCATAGGCCACAACAGCCTAGCACTCCATCTCCAGCTTCTACCCAAACAAAACACCTCCCTAGCTGGGCTGACACTGAGTATTTGAGGAGGCCTGCCCCCCCCCCCCCCCCCAAACCAAGTTAAGGATTGGTCAGGGCCCTGAGAACACTCCAGGCGGCTTCACCTTACCTCCCCTCCCATTCTTCTAGAGGTTACAGAATATTCGAGAAGTGGGGGGAGGGTCTCAGTGATGCTACCTGTGAGTCATCCAGCTCTCCATGGATTTCTGCCCAATCCAGGGCAAAAACATAGACAGGCTTGGCTGCCAGCCAAGCCTTCAGGAATGTACACTTACAAAAAAAAGAGAACTATCTACATTTCTAGCACTAGAGGGTGCTACAGGGGATACTGATGTGCAGGGGAAACTCTGAGATGATGGTGAGATTTTTCAGTACTGGCGATGTGTGTAACTGGGGTGCTTCATAATTTAGCATACTTTTTAAGGGTGGTGTGACTGAAAATGGTTGAGAAACTCTGACCTGATAATGCACTTTTCATTGCAGCCACATAGAGCTGTGTAGTCGGGTGCTTGGCTGGCTCCTAAAGGGGTGGACTGTGTGTGCTTATGCGCCCGCTCTCCTATTTTCCTTTCCCCACCGCCATACAGAAATAGAGTGGCTGGGCTGCTGCACAGTGTGGGCTGTGTGTCCTCACTTCAACCGCATAACACCCATCCCCCACCCCCCTGCCCTGTGGCAGCAGTGGTGATTCACAAGGGGAGGAGAGAGTAAAGCCACTTCTTTCCATCAATCAATGATGATCATGAGAGGATCATGGGACATGTAGTCCCTGAGAAGCACTGTGCCATAGAGACCAAAAGACTGTGGACTAGAGGACCCACAAAGCCCTGCATCCAGAGGTGGAGAGAACTAAGAGTTGTCCCTGGCAATTGACTGGCAGATTGCGGGCCTGTTGCTGTGGGTGCCTGCACCAGGGAGGCTGGTGGATAGGATAGAGCCTGAGGACTAAGCCACTGAGAGCCTATTGTGCTGCGGACTGTGGGGTACAGCCCTGCTGCTCTTACCTGTCTGTGCCCACATTCAGAGAAACTGAGTATAAAGGAGCTGGAGAGACTGAGTCACAGAGAGTCACTGGGGGTTATTTACTGAAGGAAAATCCACTTTGCACTGCAAGTGCACTTGGAAGTAAAATCGCTGTAGATCTGAGAGGGACATGCAAGGAAAATAAAAAAACAGCATTTTAGCTTGCACATAATTGGATGATAAAATCTGCAGAGCTTCCACTCATTTCAGATCTACCCCTTAGACTTAGAGCGACTGCACTTCCAAGTGCACTTTTAGTGCAAATCCATTTAACATGGTTTCTTATGGGTGTAGTTCGCATCTGTGCATTTTATGGAAAGGGCCAGGGACTGGCTGTGACAGACCTGGCTGGGACACAGGCTGTTGGAGGGGACTGAATGTGAGCCGATTACCTTGCGATTATGGGCCCTGGCATTTGGGGGAACAGTGCTCTTTGAGCTGCAAGCCTGGGACCCCTGAGCTGGTGGTACTTGGATTCAGGTCCATGCTGGCCCCCCAATACACATAGAATCTGTATGTGTATTTGGCATATTAGCAATAGACGCTAATGTCATGACTCATGAACTCCAGCCACCTGTCTGTTGTGTTAATGAATATAGTCTGGCTTGTAAGAGTATTTCACCTATTGTTGTGTGTGCTAATTAACCCTGCAATTGAATGAAGGAGTCCAGTGTTGATTAAGATAATTAGCTCATGCTAATTAGGTTAAGCGTTAGTCATCTGGCTGTATATATGTGTGACATGTAAAATAAAGATTTATTCCTGATGTAGCCTACACTGGTGTTGTCTGGTGACTGGGTGAGCTAAGGGGTCTTGGATTGTGTGGTACCGGACAGAGGAAGCATTTACGGCGGACATATTGAGTACGAGGTCCGTCACACTGGCCAGGGACTTTTGGCAATTCAGAACCTTGCCCTATGGTCTCTCAGCAGCCCGAGAATATTTACAAAAATTATGGCAGAAGTTATGGCCTTCCTAAGACCTAAGTCTTGAATGTCCCCTATTTGGATGACTTCCTAGTTTTTGCACAGGATCAGCAGAAATTAGAGAAGGATGTTTCTCTGGTTCTCCAGACTCTTCAGAGGTTGGGCTGGAAAATCAATCAGGAAAAGTCCTCCCTGGTTTTCTCTCAGTCCCTAACCTTTTAAGGGTATCAGATAGACACAGTGAATCAGAAAATGTTCCTGACAAGAGAGAAAGTAGCAAAAAATATTCTGTCAGTCCAAACTTTCAGATTACTTCCACAGACTTCTATATGCCAGATTATGCATTATGAGCATTGGTACCCAAAATACAGGGCAAAGAGATTTTGGCCTTCACAGACTATGCCACGGTTGTGGCATATCTGAACAAACAGGGGGGGAACCTGTTCAGACAGCCTACTTTCTCTTTCCAAACAGATCTTATTTTGGGCAGAGACAACCATTTCCTCAATTTCAACAGTACACATCAGGGGTGTTTCAAACACCCTAGCGGATTATTTCAGCAGAGAAAGTCTCAACAACAACTGTTGGGAGTTGAAGTCTTCAGGGAGATCACATTGAAATGGGGTGTGCCAGAAATAGATGATTGCATCCAAACAGAACATGAAAGTGGAGGCCTTCTTTACCATACAGGGGGAGAGGGAGTCGCTAGGGACGGATGCACTAACCTTCCCATGGACCTTCGGTCTAGCGTATGCCTTTCCTGTATTTGCTCTACTACCCCTGGTAATTTAAGAAATCATTCGGGAACAGGCAAAGGTGGTTTTGATAGCCCCTTGGTGGCCCAGGAGGATCTGGTTTTCAGCACTGAAGACGCTGTCGGTGGCTCTTCCTTGGAAACTTCTGGAGCGCAAGGATCTCCACCTGCAGGGTCCGGTATACCATCCAGGCCCTCGGATTTACCATTTGACAGCCTGGATGCTGAATGGCACATCTTACAACTGAAAGGATTTTCTGAAAAAGTTGGCGACATTATACTAAAATTTGGAAGACTTTCTTCACGTCCTGGCAGAGAAAGAGAGGGAGTGACTCCTTTTCTCTGCCTTCTGTCTTGGATTTCCTCCAAAGTGGCGTTGACAGAGGATTGTCAATTGGTACCCTGCGAGTGCAAGTTGCTGTCCTGTCAATTTTCTTGGATAGGAGGCTAGCTGAATGCCCCTTGATTAAGTGATTTCGCTTGGCAAGATCTAGATCCACCTCGAGGTTACCCAAACAAGTGGCCCCCTGGAACTTATCCCTAGTCCTTAACTCACTTACCAGGGAACCTTTTGAGCCCCTAGAGGGAGCTACCTTAAAGAGGCTTACATTAAAGATCACTTTTCTGTTAGCTGTGACTTCAGTTTGAAGGATTTTGTATATGGAATCTCTCTCCTGTAAAGACCCCTTTTTGAGAGTCCTGAATGACAGGGTTATTATTAAGCCAGATCCCTGATACCGGCCCAAAATCTCTGCCTCTTTTCACAGGTCACAGGATGTGATTCTGCCCAGTTTTTGCAGTTCTTCCAAAAATGTCCATGAATCTTCCAGGACAGCGTCCAGATTCCCACCCCTTCTTTTTGTCTGTTTTTTTTTACGGCTTGGTTAAGGTTTCCTTCACAACCTTGGTGTTCCTAAGTTGGGAGTGTTTTTTTCTCTCTTACACACATGGTGGAGGTTCTCTCTATCTTCAATACAAACTGAGGTGCAAGTAAGCTGTCCTGGAAGATTCATGGAAATACCGTTACGGGTAAATCTAACGGGGGTTTTTCTAAAAAGGCTCTGCATTGTGTTGCTTAGCTGTATTGAAAAAAATAACTGTCCAGATAATGGGACAATTAAACAAAAATGTATTCAAAGAGACAAACTCAGCACTATTGAAAAAGCCAAGAATGTGTCAGCAAAGATACAATTATTACCATAGTGACAAAACCAGAAATGTGACCACAAAGACACAAAAAAGACTGTACTGACATAACAAGGAATGTAACAAAAATGGACATTGAAGTGCCACACCACAGTAAAGAGGTCCAGATACAACTTTATTCCAAAAAAAGTCAGTGGGACAGTTCAAAGAGTATCAAGTGTGTTTCAGGGGTCCAAAATACCCCCTTCATCAGGGCTAGAGAAAAACATAAGGGAATCTCCATATCAGTACAATAGCAATACAATATCCCTTCCGCAGGGTCATAGTTAAAACCAAGAACTCAATAGCCCATAGATTTGGAAGTATAAAAATTAATGTCAGGTAACATTGAATAGATAATCAATATACAAGAGCCTTAGACAAATGTGAGAACATGAATAGTAAAACATGTCACTTTTAATTGGGTTTAAGTGGTCTTCAATCCTGAATTATTTAAATGATGTTCTTCATTAGCATGTAAGGGGGATTTAGGCAGGTTGTCTGCCACGTCCTTCATGCTTCACTCTCTCGTTGTGCACCAAGTAAGGCTCACATGAGAGGTTCCACCTCAGGTGCATTCTTGGATGACAGGCATTGAACGGGGTCGCTAACCCTTGCACAAGGCAATACTTCAACCGAGGGCATGCTCTCCATCACCTGGGACCAGGTGGGAGCTGTGGTCATGTGAAAAGTCAAAAAATAAGGCTGTCTACTAACTCCATGATGAGCCACATGTGTGCAGCACACAAAATACAGAGTTTCTCCCTAAGCATGTTCGTCCCATTTCCTACATACTTGTACTGATATGGGTTGCATTCAAACCTCTGAGAACCTGAGGTGGATGCGGGACTTTAAGTGAGGTGTGTCTCTGTCAGTAGAGGATGTTGTAACTATGATACATTAATAAAAACTATTAATTGTAACCAGTCCCCAATGGGTAGTTCCTAAAATAAACAAAATAAATATTTCTTGTGTACAATATAGGCATATAAACATATTCAATGCAAAGTAGTCACAAATTTAATATTTATACAAAAAAGCACATGATTGGCACAAAGGACAATAATAGAAAACAGTATTATACATAATTGTAATAATAAACAGTACATGAGATAAAATATAAGCACAAAAGATGAATTCATAATGATACAAGCTATAAACCTGGCACCCTTGAGTGTGGACTCAATGCGTTTCATGGCGTTTAAAGCCAATCACCAGGAGTAGGATGCTATAAAATAAATAAAAGAATGAATAGATAAGTAAGTAGACCTACATCTAGTATATTTAAGACTCTTGTCTCTAGTACATTAATAATGGCATATTGTGTAGGTAGAAGGACTTAGGTGTGCATATGCATTGTGTAGACAGCTGTGGTGCAGGGCAGCCTAGTTGGCTGCAAGAGATAGTGGGTTAACAAGTTTATATTCTCACTTTTCAGCCTATTTGATATGTTTATGTGTATATATGTTCAGAGCTGTTTGGCCTCTATAATTGTCTCCAGCACCATTTTGGAGAAGCCTTGTGTCCTGATAGGACAAGCAAATCTCTAAAGAGTTGGGTGGATACTTGATATAAGAAAGCCCAGCCACGTTTTAGTGCAGTTCACGTGTGTGCATAGACAGGGAGAGAGAACCTGATTGTCAGGGAGAGTAAGAGAAGATAGGGAGAGTGTTCCGGCCTGTGAGGGATAGCTCAGGGTTCCTACAGAGTCCTGTATCAACAATCCTGGTCGGATGAAAGACTCCCCATTGCGCATAATAAATCCGGTGTCCTCGCTGTGAGGGAGGGACAAGTGTATCAGATGTCTATATCCATCTGCTGAAGGAATACCACTGTTACCGGGTAACGTGTGTGAATATCAGCCTCTACAGATACGCATTGTGTGCTTGGGTTTATACTGTGTCAGTCAGTGGAACGTGCCTATACTGCTGACGAATACAACTACCGCTTACATCAGAAGTGACTGTGCTGTGTATCTATGCCTCCATGCTTGGAGTGAAACTACTTGCATTACTGCTGTAAATACCCTTTCTACTACCGTCTCTTTGGTAATAAACGTTGCCTGGTTTATAAAGTCAGTCATGTGATTCCCTCTGTGAAGCCACTACACCCTACACCCGCTTACAAATGTATACAACAATTAGGCTCTTGTTCTATTTAACAAAAGTTAATGAAAGCACTTTAAGCCACACCCACTGTTCAGCATGATAAGACCATGGGTTAGGGTTGCCACCTCATCCCTTTAAAACCATACACACATGAATTACACAGGTTCTGGGTCTGATTTATTGCAGATAAGACACCAAGTGAGTTAAATTACCACCTTAATCAGCCACAGGACCTGTGTAATTAATATGTGTTTGGTTTTAAAGGGCTGAGGTGGCAACCCTACCATGGGTACTGAGCACCATGGCGCACCACACACATTGCAGCCTTTCTATCTTCGTTGTGCCTAGGAGTGCCCTAGGTCTTTTGGTGCTGCTGCATAGGTCAAGTTAGTTAAATTACCACCTTAATCAGCCACAGGACCTGTGTAATTAATATGTGTTTGGTTTTAAAGGGCTGAGGTGGCAACCCTACCATGGGTACTGAGCAACATGGCGCACCACACACATTGCAGCCTTTCTATCTTCGTTGTGCCTAGGAGTGCCCTAGGTCTTTTGGTGCTGCTACATAGGTCAACTAGGAGTGAGCTGTAATTAGCCTTGCTTCCAGGTAGGAGGTTATGTTAGGTTTTATTTTTTTGCTCCTCTTTTTTTACAATAATATGTCTGCAGAGCTCAGCCAAGTAGTCCCCTTGAGCTTTCCAAATACCTGCTGAGGCTGATAAATGCTTGTAGAAGCTCGTTAAAATCCTGCTGAAGCCTGCTAAACACTTATTAAAGATCTGTACTCAGTACTCCTATACTGGAGCTGAAGGGCATTTAGAGGGCTTCAAGCACACTGTTTAATGCTTTTTAAGTGCTTTGAAAAGCTTGTTGAATGTGATACTCTTCAGAATAGCATTTACAAGCTAAGACAAGAAAACGCCTGTGTGTATTTAGCTTAAGGGTCACAGCATGAGCACAATGCCATGCATCTTCTATAATTCCACCTCTAAAAAAAGAGACATTTATCAAAATGTCTCTTCCGTGGCGCTGCCAAATGATTTTCCTACTGTGTAGATATTAACATTTAGAAGTACTGTGTATAACTGTAAAGTAAATAGCAGTCACCACATGAAACAGCCGTAAACCCAGCAAGAACATATATAATGTACTGCAGCTATATACAGTATGTGCTTGCTACTGTATATATATGTTTGTCATTTTGTCATATTAACTTTTATTTCTAATACTCTTTTTACTAATGAGGTGATAAGACATTAACCAATGGATTTGCAATATTTTAAAAGAAAAACAACATGGAAGATTATTATGTTAATGAGTATAATACTGCTATCTATTTTTATATTGCTTGATTAAACAGAGCAATTAAATACATGTTTTGACAGAACTTTTTATTTTGCTATTTTTGCTAAAATGTCGAACATGATTTGTGCATGGCAATGTTCACCTGCCTATTAAATTCTTAGAGTTCATTTAATTCATGTATGCTTTTGCTTAAAGCTGAACTACAGGCAAACATTAATGTAGCTCTGTCAGTGCTACCAACCTACCAGATTGAAATTTACTGACATAACACCCAAAATTTACTCGCACAGCCAAGTTTTTATTGGCATTTCCAAAAGTTACAAAAATACAGTTTTAACTGCAAATTTCAGTATTTGGGCTACAAACAAGTACATTGTGCAATTAGCAATGTGAATTAAGGTAGATATTAGGGCAGAAAACATATTTCGTATTTTATTTTCGATATAGTAAGTAAGTAGCTCAGGGACAGGACTCAGGAGGGTCAGAAATTAGAATGGGCAGGCACACACAAATGAAATTGACTCTCACAGTGACACCTCACAGACACGACACCTCCTCAGTCACAGTGACAGTCTCTCTCCATGCCACGTGGTCCCTTCAATTCACTCCAGTCCAAACAGCACTGACAGTCCCGCTCTCGGCTTGCCTAACTCCCATCCCGCAGATCCCGCACATCCACACATGAGGCTCTACTCGGCTCCCTTAGGCTCGATTCACACTAATGCGTTTTTTGATGCATTTTGCAGAAATGCAGGGACATTTTTTAACATGGGTTCCTATGGAACATATTCACATCAAAGCAATTTTGTGCCTCTGCTTTTTTGGAAAGGGTTGGGACTTTTTTTCCCGCAAAATTAAGCATTTTGCATGTAATTCAATGGACCCGCATCCAAAACGAAAGTACCGCATTTTTAACCTCAATTTTAGCGTGATTTTGCCACGATTTGCATTGTGCGTTTTTTTTATTTCATTTTTTACACTGTATATAGCTGGTTGCTAAGGAGGGGGCCGGGAAGCCGGCCACCACGTCCTTAACAACCGATAAGTCATCAGCTGTCAGCTGGCTTCCCGCTGAATGTAAAAGAAAATGACGGCTATAAAAAAAAAATCATGAAAACTGCGTGGGGTCCCCCCAGGTCCATATCAGGACCCTGGGTCTAGTATGGATTTTAATTTTTTTTTTTTAAATGGCGTGGGGGTCCCCCCAAAATCCATACCAGACGCTTTTCCCACCTGCTCTGGAGAAAGCTACCAAAATATGGGGCAGGAAGAGTCAAATGACCAGCCTGAATATTTATCATGCTCCAGCCAATCCCTGGAAGGAGGCATCCAGAAGGTGGCTGGGGAGGTGATAAATGTTTGGGAGGCCTTTTCAGGGTGTTTTTTCCTCTCCAGGGAGGGTTCTAGTTCTCCTGGAGCTGCTTCCCCTGGGAGAGAGCTACAGATACAAGAATTGCAGTCTGGGTGTCAGTAGGAGCTGGGCTGAGGGCCTGGAGGAGATTGCTAATGGATTATGCTGAAAGGACACTGTCCTGAAGTCCTGGTCTGGAGAAGGATCTTTTACATCCCTCATTGAGGATCCTTGCCCAGTAAGGGGGGTCAAAATCCAGGTGCTTCAACACGTTCATGCCCAGAACAATAGTCACTGCTTACATAGCCATGAGTCACTACTACTCCAAGGCGGTCCACCACTTGATTGTCAGTCTGGATTTTCATCCAGGTGACACATTCTACCAGGATGGGAAAATTGTTGGCCGTATTAAGGGATAGTGAGGAGGGATCCAGTTGGTCTCGTGTACCAAACCGCTGGACGTAAAAGTCATACTCCATGACAGTGACCTCTGAACCTGTGTCAATCAGGCTCGGGACCTCTTGTCCATTAATTAGGGCGGCCATAGATTCAGGCTTATTGGGACCTTGAAATGACTGGGGGTTGTCCCTTTGCCCGGGAGCCACTAGTTTAATGGTGGCCTGTGTGAGCTTTTGAATTCTTGCTTACATGTCCAAAGAAGCTCCACTGCCATCATTTCCGGTCCTCCTCTGGGTAACTCCGTAATAGATTTTTACCCTTAGGGGAAGAAGACAAATTTTATTTGAGTGGGGACAGTTCTTGTTTCAGGGAGGCCACGCCCGGGGGGAGTTCCCTTAATGCTATGTATATGTCTGACATTGGTGAGGGGGCCTCCTCTTTCATGTGTGTTGGATCATACCTTTTTTGCCACTGCCACAGTTGCTTCCGGATCTTCCTGTTCCCTCGTAACCGCTTCCCAGACCACATCATGAATTTTCTCATGCAGGGCCCTCCTGACTGGGCTAGCCTTCCATCCTATCATGAACTGGCCCCTCAATAAATGATCAGGGATATCAGCACAGCTAAAAGCATCCCACTTCTCCAGCTGTTTCCAGAGATTCTGGAGTGCTACCACAAAGTGGGTGAGGCCCTTGTCCTCCTGTTGCCTCCAAACAAAGAATCTGCACCTCAACTCTGGGATAGCCACGTTCTCTCCAGACAGGCCCTGTAGGCATGTCACAATTTGTTCAAAGGTGGCCCGGTCTTTTTTCGTTTTCCAGCAGCGCTATCACCACTCGGTGGGCATCATCCTCCAAGGATTTAATGGCGTGCTCCATGATCATCTGAGCAGGAACCTGATACAGGCTAACAGCACTTTCAAGTCTCTCCTCCCACCCGCCAGAGGAATATTGGAGCCATTACAGGTGGGCGCCAGAGACAGAGCTGATCCTAGTGGTGCCATGATGGTACCACCTTCTCCTTTTACACCCGCTGCAAGAAGAGACATATCCTGTCGACTGCAGCCAAGTTTAGGAAGAGGCAGCATGGGGCAGTGGCAGTAAACACTCAGAGTCCAGTTGCAGAGAACAGAACTTGTATTAAAGTAGAATCTAACAATTCACAAGAGACCTGGTGGAAAGGGGGCTTAACTGGAAACACTCAGAGTATAACAGCAGTGTGTAGCAGAGCAGGTCTCTGTGCAGCATCTATCTAATGGGGCGGAATGCGGTCTGCCCAGTCTGTACCCAAATGGGAAAGTTTCCAGGAAGGATGGCATATCTCTATCCTTTCCCTACACATCTAGAACCTCTCCCTACTGCTAATCACTGTCCCTGTCAGACGGGTTACCTGTCCCTACACTACCCACACAAAAAATGTGCACCAAGCTTGGAGCCAGGGCCTTAAATAGGCTCTGCCCGATCCAAGATGGCTGCCAGAGTCACATGGGGCAGCAAAATTCAACCGGATCGCTTCCCCAATGACCTGGGAGACCATAGAGGAACTAAATTCCTCTTGACTTCCCTTCCATCCCCAATACCGCTCTGTTCGAGCGCACATGCAGTGGAGAAAATAGACTGCACCTGCCTACACCCCCCCCCCCCTTTTACCAGATACTTGTCTTTGGCATCACAACACAATAAGGAGAAACATGAGAAATGCAATATACGTAATTAAAGCACAACTGGAAAAGTTCAAGCAACATAATCAGAATATCTTGCAGGGATCTGGCCGTGGTAATATCACAAAGACCAGAAACAGTGCATGTCATGGTTATGCAATAGAGTTGTCTGCTTACCTATCGCCATGTGTTCATCTCTAGAGACCAGCCGACCCTCACCTGACTGCTTTTATAATCCCTCCTCTGGCATGGCTCCACCCTAGCTCCTATCAGAGAACTCTATATTAACCTGTGCACTGCAGGCCAACCGTGCTGATCAACCTTTGTGTGTTTGGCTTTCTGTTACCTGTTGTGTGCTCTTCAGTTGTTCTGTTACCGACTTTGGCGTGTCCCTGACTATCCCTGTTTGCCTGTGACCCTGACCTTCTGGCGTGTCCCTGACTATCCCTGGTTGCCCGTGACCCTGAACCTTTGGCGTTACCTCTGCTGTCCTTGTCTGCTTGTGGCCCTGACCTTAGCTTTTCCCTCACTATCCCTATCCTCCTGTTGCCTACTGTGGGTGTGAGCTGGGGGACCCTGGTGGTCGTGACCTGGAGCCAGTTGCAGCCCAGTCCATCCTCACCACTAGAGGCTCTGGTGAACACCTGCTGGCTCTTAGACTCCGCGCCCCAGGGAAACTTATGCTCTAACCCCGGTGGGATCCGTCTTGGTGTCCGGCGGTCCTGCCTTCCTTATCACCTTGACTCCCATCCACTGCAGTCAGCTGTAGGGTCCACTACCTTGCGGTGCACTCCTGATCCCTACGGTGTGCATCTGTCACCTAGCCTCAAGGTGACATGACACTGCACCTGCCTACACATATAATGCAGGACGAGTCTGCCTACAACCCAAGCGTCAGAAGTAAGGATGAGCTCAGACGTGTTCGCAAACAGCACGTGTAGAGCCTGCCAGGAAGTTGGCACTGAGGAGTGCTAATAACAAGCAGTGAAACATTGTCCTGATGCGCGGGTGCAGAGATCGGGAAATGTCTCGCTACCTGTGATTATGGCTGTGCAGTACCGACTTCCTGGCGGGCTCGGCATGTGCTGTTTGTGAACACTCCTAAGCTCATCCTTAGTCAGAAGGAAGAGGAAAGCACCAGTTGCCAGGGGAGAAAAATATGGTAAATTAAACTTTATTTAAGGTTTCCTAGAGAAAAACAAGCAAGGGTAGTTGTGTAATTTCCCTGGAATTCAGCTTTAACAGCAGCGTGCTTTCCAAGATTTCACTACTGGGTTTGAAAACTGCTAGCATCCCTACGGATTGAAGCTTTTTAAAGGCAATGCATATTTAATGAGGCTTTGTAAACAACAATAATGTGCTAGCTATCAACCAGGTTTCACTTTTCATCAGTTTAGCACATCTGAAAAACAGCAAGTTGGAGCTGATTTGAGTCTGTGGCTTATTGCATTTTGCACAGAGGTTATGCCTTAAGGCAATAAGGAACAATTATTACTGTATATTTTATTTGTTCTGCATATGGTAAACATTCAACATACGGTTGCGTAAATATAAAATCGGAAAATATATATTTTTTAAAACTGTCTCCTTCTTCTGCATTTCTACCCTAATGCCACATAGACACGATCGGAATTCCGGCCAGAAAAAGACAGATGAGAACTTTTCATCTGAAAATGCGACCGTGTGTAGGCTCCATCCGAATTTTTGACAGTAAAAAATTGAGAGCATATTCTCAATTTTTCAGACGGAAAAGGTTTCTATCAGAAATTCCGATCGTCTGTAGCAATTCTGACACGCAAAATTCCTACGCATGCTCGGAAACAATTTGACGCATGCTCGGAAGCATTGAACTCGGCTTGTTGTAGTGTTGTACGTCACCGCATTCTTGGCGGTCGGAATTTGGTGTGACCGTGTGTAGGCAAGACAGTTTGAGCGGAATTCCGACGAGAATTCCGATCGCGTGTACGCGGCATTAATCTAAACTCAAAGCCAGCAGGTCAGTGAATTTGTGTTGCTGTCCATCCAGTACAAAGCTCTGGCACACAGCACGGTCGTGCCTAGCTAGGGAAAGGGACCTGATCTTTCTTTGCTGTGGTTTTACTTTCACGTCTCCTGCTCAGCCACACTATGTGACTGGACAGTGAAAGAAGAAGTGGCAGATCAATGAGCTAATTTCACTTCATTCTTGTTCACTAATTAGAAGAAGAAGCATTGTTGTACACCAAATTGGCTTATTGTCCAGCTTTGTCTACCAACTCAATCTGAGTGCTGCTGTAAGGGGGAATTCAAAAGGCACATACCGATTTTTATAGTATATTGTTATACTCACTGTGGAACCTAAGGGTTTGCATTGTGTAATAAGGCTGTTTGATCCTGTCTCTCTGATCCTCCTCTTCTTCCACTGACTCCAAAACATGTCTGGTTAAGAGAGTTACTGGAGTCAGGCTACACATGCTCAGTTTGGTGTGCATTGCTAGAGAGTTGTTTTTTTTTTTTTTTTTTGGGAGAGTGCATGTGATCAGCCCAGGGCCAATCAACACTGTCCAGACAGAGGGTCAAGGGTCCTGTGTCCTTATAGGACAGCTAGTGCAGTATGAAAACTCCTCCTACAAGCTTTAACCAGGAACTGATAGAAGTGAAAGACTGCTATATACTGCTGATGATAAAAGGTATTTATCAGTTTATATTTACTAAAATAATTGCATTTTCATTTCTGTGTATTGTTGGAGACCAGATATAGTGAATGCAGGGTCCTGGGTTTAGTAACACTTTAAGCCTAAATAAATGTCTTATTTTCCACCTTTTTCTGCTTTGTCACATAAAAAATTACGCATTCTATAGCCATCACCAGGTTTTACCATTTACACACTCCATTCTCAGTGAATTACTAAATTATGCTATTCATGCAAAATTTATTATGCTTATTTTTTCACTTCACCGTAGAGCAATTTGATCTGCAGCAGATTGCTTTGATAAGCTAAGTGCTTATATCATTCCAAACATTTTTAGCGACCTTGTACATTAATATTTCATTATCAAGTGGTTTCCCAGCAAATTAAAGAAAATAGTGAAAAGACCTATGTCACTCTTAGAACTGTCTTTTCCACTCTCTCCCTATTAAAGAAAAGCCCAGAGCATTCTTCAGGTTACAGCAATCTTTCTCTGTGTTATATTCAAGGCCTATATTTTTGGTAGGCTCTAGCTGATGCCAAGCCAGGTGAGTGGGCGTTTAAGATAAATCTCGCTAATTTCAAAAAGGAAAGCAAGGGAACAGGAGGTGATAAATGTAGCCTGCCTACTCAGGTTCTGTCACATAAGATGTCAGCTTTTTATTTTAATTACATTCTTTGCCAGGTCTCTCAAAATGTAATCTTATTTCACTGCCTATATCCTTACTATTGTATGTCATTTTTTTCTATCCCAAGCGTGCTGTAATTTATAGTCAAATATAGTCTTGAAAACATTGTGGAGAATAGAAAAACGGCAATCTTTATATGACCAGCATGGTAAGATTGTGCAGTGTCCCATCATACATCTTGTCTTTTATTCATAAAAAAATGTTATATACATATTTATTCATCTCCAGATATTAAAAGGAAAGTATATGTTTTGCAGAAAGCAGAAAGGAGGATTTGTAGAATATACACTATATTGTGAAAAGTATTGGGACGCCTGCCTTTACACGCACATGAACCTTAATGGCATCCCAGTCTTATGCCCAATACACACGGTCGGATATTCCGATGAAAAAAGTCTGATCGGATTATGTTATCGGAAAATCCGATGGGCTCTAGCAGGCTTTTTCCGTCGGAATTTCCGTCCGAAAAAATTTGAGAGCAGGATCTATAATTAGATCGGACTGCCACGCATGCTCAGAAGAAATTTGGAGACAAAAGCTATTGGCTACTGGTCTCTACATAGTCCCGTCGTACGTTTTATATGTCACCTCGTTCGGAATGATTGGATTTTCCGACAACTTTGTCCGACCTGGGTGTGTGCAACACAAGTTTCGGACAAGATCTCTCGGAAAAAATCTGACGGATTTTGTGGTCGGAATGTCCGACCGTGTGTACAAGGCATTAGTCCGTAGGGTTCACTATTGAGTTGGCCCACCCTTTGTAGCTACACCAGCTTCAACTCTTCTTGAAAGGCTCTCCACAAGATTTAGGACTGTGTCTATGGGAATGTTTGACCATTCTTTCAGAAGCGCATTTGTGAGGTCAGGCACTGATGTTGGACGAGAAGGCCTGGCTCGCAGTCTCTGCTCTAATTCATCCCAAAGGTGTTCTATCGGGTTGAGGTCAGTCTGTGCAGGCCAGTCAGGTTCCTCCACCCCAAACTCGCTCATCCATGTCTTTATGGACCTTGCATTGTGCACTGGTGCGTAGTCCTGTTGGAACAGTGGGCCATCCCCAAACTGTTCCCACAAAGTTGGGAGTCGGGATGAGCTGAACACCCCCCCGGTTTTGTTGGCAGCAGAACATGCGAACAGGCAAAAAATGTGTTCAAACACGCAAACACCATTAAAGTCTATGGGGATGATGAGTGACCTCATTATCCCCTCCCTCCTCATCCCTGGAGCAAACTTGGCAGTATGCTGCAGCTGGGGGAACATGACTGCCAGTTTCTTGTCCTTCTTGGGCACCCCCTCTCTCTAGGCTCACGTTACTCCCTTCCTCAACCTGGGAACCAACATTGGAGCTTTCCAATTGCTGCATATCCTCCAGCAGCATGGACCCCTACACCATGATCGAATAGTTCCGGGGACTCCTCCATGCAGTGGGGCTCCAGAAGGAGTAACTGTGGACAAGGAGCCAGTGAAATAGGCCACTTTGGCAGCTGCATTGGAAGGCAAATTACTCTGAGCC
Source organism: Lithobates sylvaticus (assembly GCA_028564925.1). Classification (NCBI taxonomy): domain Eukaryota; kingdom Metazoa; phylum Chordata; class Amphibia; order Anura; family Ranidae; genus Lithobates; species Lithobates sylvaticus. The sequence continues at coordinate 136,231,164 of CM053027.1, forward strand.
TGGGCGACAGAGGATGAGGAGGATGAGGAAGCGGCTTTGTTATCCACTTCACCAACTCTTCTGCATGTTCTGGCTCAATAACACGGCCAGCAGCCGAAAAAAAGGACAAGCATGCCCCACCTGCAGAGGATGCACCATGTCCACAACCAGCACTGTTGACTGTAGAGGCAGAGGTTGCTTGACCTCTTTTAGTGGCCTGTGAGCGTCTGCCTCTCCTTGGTGGCCTTCCGGACATGATGCAAATTTTATTTTGCAATACCACACTCCTCCAGGCATGATCTGTCCTTGCAATGCCCTTGTCTTATCTAATGTCACTAGACACCCGGCCATCTAGTGACAGAAGAGAGAAGTGCAGCAATTCCAGAACTAGGGCGAAATCAATTGACCTTCTAACATTTGGCCAAGGCAACTATCACTTGGCAAATAAATTTAATAGCAACCCTGCCTAAACATCAGGGTGCTACACCAACAACGTTCGCTTAATCCACTAACAAATGAGGTTGGGTGGCTGCTTTTGTGCCCTTGTGCTTTGATGCAGCTTTCCATCTGTGTAAATAATGCATAGTGCAGGGTGAGTGGTATAGATTGGTGCTTTGTACTGCATCCCTGCACACTAAACCCCTGTTTTTGATCAAATGATCAAGATGTTATCAGGTCGCCCAAAAGTCTGCCTGGAATACCTGCACTTCCTCCCTCCAAAAAAAAAAACACAGCTATGGCCAGCAAATTTCACGATTTCACAAAGCTATTGAACTCAACTTCTGTGCACTCTCATTTCCACCTCTTGCTCTAATGACCACATTCTGTGTTTATCTTGAGTTTTTTTTGTCTTGCATTTTCATATTTATTGTTTTGCAAGCTTACCACTGTTATGGCTAAAATACAATCTCAATAAGGCCCCTTTCACACTAGCAGACCAATAAGGTCTGCCAGTAGGATTTTCAGGCAGACCCAATCAGATCTTCCAGTATCCTCTATGAACCATTGTGTATCAACAGACATGTGTCCATTGACAGCTGCCAACATTCGATCCGATCCTATCTGTTAAAAACAGACAGATGGGGATCTGTTCCTCATCGATCTGGCTGATCAGGCTGGATGGCAGTTGGTCTGTTTACATATGAGCACCCATAGAGGAGAGGGGACTGTGTCTGTGTCCTCCCTGCGTAAGCAGAGCAGACATGGGCCAGCCATCTGCCTGCTCAGCGGGGAACAGCAGACAGATTCCCCACTGAGCAGGAGGACTCCAACGGGAATAAGGCCTCATGTGGAGGGGGCCTGATTCCCCCAGTCCTATCTGGGATGATAAAGTTAAAGCGGTTCTGCACACATTAGATCAAGTTCCTCTCTTTTGCTTCTAGAACATCTTAAATGACAGAATTGATGGTTCAATTCTGCATCTGTTAAGCTTACCTGTAATGCAGCCTTCATCTTTATCTTTCTCCCTGCGCCGGTGGGCGGGCTCTAAGCGCCATTTCCTTTTTATTTCGCTGTGTCTACGGTGATCTCATGTAATTAATCCCAGGAGACATTGCGGAGGTCAGATGCGAAATCTCGCATGATTTCGCTGGCGCCGCTCGTAGCTGTGAAGCCACTGAGCATGCGCGGGAACCGGCAATGAATGCTGGTTCCTCAAAACTAAGGGAACCAGGCAGAGGCAGCTCTAGGCTTTGTGAGGCCTTAGGCAAATCTTAGACATGAGGCCCCACTCATGCCCAAAATGGGAAAAATAATTAAAGCGATAGAAATGAACTGTATAAATTGCATGATATTCCATTCAACTGTAACACACACATCAGGCGAATTAGGTGGCCGTGAGGCCCCTAGGAGTGCGAGGACTTAGGCGACCGCCTAATTTGCCTAATTAGAGAGCCGCCTCTGGAACCAGGAAGTGTTTGCTTGTGGGCTTGAAATGCCCACAAGCAAAATGACATCGGTCAGGATATTTTTTTATAAGAAATCTTTAGAGAGAAAAACGGACGTAGAAATGCTGCAGCACTGAAACAAGTAAGATTATTCTAAGATTAATATCTTGCACATTGATAGACCGTAAAAAAATGTTTTATTTTGTCAGTGCAGAGCCGCTTTAACAAGTAAATTCCACCTTTTGTCTATGCCTCAATCAGGCTGATCCTGCTATATTATGGTTTATAACAACTGTGCTAAAAAAAAAAAAAAAAAAAATCTTATTATTCACATAGAAAGGAAGTTTTGCTATATCAAATATAATAAAATATAAAGCAGATGGCACAAGTTAAAAGTAATGATGTTTACAAATGAAAATACAGAAGGTTACCAATAGACAGAAACAATTACAGAAAAATAAAAATACAGATAAAGTAATGATGTTAAAAATAATTTCATAGAATGCATGAAGGTAAAACATTTTGGCTATGATGGCTCTGAGGAACTATTGAACTTGATGCAACCGAGCACCTGTCTTGTTTTCACTCTTTACCCTTTTTTTGCTATGTACCATATATTGTTATAAATAAAATATATTTTCTATATTTTTTTACTGTCTATGTTGCCTTTAAAGTCTGACCTTTGTGGCTATCATATGCCTAACTTTTTCTTTTATACCAAATTTTCATACGGATGTGGCTATAGGATTGTCTTTTCTATTTTTTCAATGCTTATGTGTCAAACTGAAAGGTACATACTAAAGATTTGCAGACAAGGCAAGAAACAGGAATAGAAGAAAATGCTGGGGTGTAAAAATATGCTGAGGTAAGTGAGAAACATGAATGCAAATTTGTAACTAGTTGATAATAAGAAAAAATAAATTGGGATGAAGCTATAAACTATAACACAGTCAATAAAACAGCATTACGCATAATACCGTATTTATCGGCGTATAACACGCACTTTTTCCCCCTTAAAATCGGGGGAAAGTCGTGGGTGCGTGTTATACGCCGATCCCCCCCAAAAAAATGACAAAAATCGGTTGCGACGCCGAAAAATGGCGACCGCGGCCGAAAAAGGCCGAACCGCGGCCGAAAAAGGCCGGAAAAAGCCGAAGCGCGGCCGAAAAAGACCGAAGCCGGCTGTTCAGCTCCGCTCGTAGTCCCGCCTCCCTGCGCTCGCTCCCGAAACAGCAGGGAGGCGGGACTCCGAGCGGAGCTGAACAGTCGGCTCGGTCTTTTTCGGCCGCACTTCGGCCTTTTTCGGCCACGGTTCGGTCTTTTTCGGCCGCGCATGCGCGGTATTTCTCGCGGCGGGAAATTTAAAACGCTGGCGAACTGCAAATGACACTAGCAAGCTGCAAATGACGCCGGGCAAGCTACAAATGACGCTGGGCAAGCTACAAATGACGCTGGGCAAGCTACAAATGACGCTGGGCAGGTTGCAAATGACGCTGGGCAGGTTGCAAATGACGCTGGGAAAGGCTGCAAATGACGCTGGGAAAGGCTGTAAATGACGCTGGGAAAGGCTGCAAATGACGCTGGGAAAGGCTGCAAATGACGCTGGGAAAGGCTGCAAATGACGCTGGGAAAGGCTGCAAATGACGCTGGGCAAGCTGCAAATGACACTGGGCAAGCTGCAAATGACGCTTAAATGTAAGTTTTTTTTTTTTCCCTAAACTTCTCTCCTAAAACTTTTTTTCCTTAAAATTCCCTCCTAAACTTGGGGTGCGTGTTATACGCCGGTGCGTGTTATACGCCGATAAATACGGTACATCCATAACGACTTGTATTTTGCAATAGGTAAATGTGGCCTAATGTATGCTGCAATGGTGAAGATACAACCTAAACTGTATAAAAGGGAGAATCTAGTTTATACTTCTTTGAATGGCACAGTACCCCAATTGTTATTTCCACCCAACAGCTTACTCTTCTAGGCTGTGACTCTCAGGCTTATGTTTTTGAAATATGTTTCTGCATACCATAGTCTTTTTACTTCATAAGAAATATCCATAGAGTCTGAGTCTAATAGTGGTGAAAATAAGTTACTTCAGCAGCATATAACTAATGATGGTTCTGGCACACAACACATAGGAGGGCAATATCGTATAACTCCACCAGGAGGGTATTATTTTTCAAATTTTTATCAGAACAACAAAAAGGATAACCGCTGCAGTGAGGATATTACAAAGCTTAAGTCTGGTTCCTGCCGCTGATTGATTTACCTGATGGCAAAAGAAACCCAGTGCTATTGTTTTCAACATGACACATCCATTAGGGGTGGAAGCAATATGTCTAGGCAGGGGCGTTGCTAGGTCTGCAATTTATTGCGGGCAAAGGCTGGTGCTGGCGTTTCAATCATCAAGGAACCATGCTTGATATGGTGTTAGGGTGATCGCATTGTTTCTATTGTTACATTCTAATATATAATGAAGTGGTTCAACTCACCATAATGCAGAATCAGTGGGAGCCCTGGGCATGTCACATCTCCTGCCACCAGATGCAGCATGTCACTTGCCACTATCGCCTGTCCCCAGATGCAGCTTTTTAACTTGCCACCGTCACATGCCACTAGATGTGGTTTATCACTTGCCATGTCGCCTGCCACCATTTTCAGATTGTCACTTCCCACATCACCTGCCACCATTTTCAGATTGTCACTTGCCACGTCACTTGCCACCATTTGCAGATTGTCCCTTGCCATGTCACTTGCCACGTCACTTGCCACCATTTTGCAGATTGTCACTTGCCACCATTTGCAGATTGTCACTTGCCACATCACTTGCCACCATTTGCAGATTGTCACTTGCCACATCACTTGCCACTATTTTCAGATTGTCACTTGCCACGTCACCTGTCACCTGTTGCGGATTGTCACTTGCCACGTCACCTGCCACCATTTGCAGACTGTCACTTGTCACATCACCTGCCACCATTAGTAGATTGTCACTTGCCATGTCACCTGCCACTAGATGTGGGTTGTCACTTGCCAACTGATGTGGATTGTCACTTGCCATGCCAGCCAGTGCCATCAAATGTGCATTGTCGCTGCATTGGTTGCAGGCTGGCAGCACTGGTCCATTAAGTGAGGGCAGGAGAGCGGAGATGCGGGGCGGGCAGTGAGAGATGATGTAATCTCTCTGATCCCCGCCGCACCTCCGACATTGAAGAGGCCCACACTGTGAGGGCGGAGGAGCGCTGATGTGTGGCGGGCAGTGAGAGATGATGTCATCTCTCTGCTCCCTGCCACACATCGCTCCCACATTGAAGTTGCCCGGCTGTGAGGACGGAAGAATGGTGACGTGGTGTGGGCAGAGAGAGATGATGTCATCTCTGCTCGTCCACCCGCTCGTCTCTCCTCCACCTCTAATGCAGCCCGCCCGCCACAGCCACGACCAGCTGGTTAGGCAGGGACCCTGCGGCAAGAGACTCTGGGCTATGGGCTCCATTCGGGGCTACAGCCTCAATAGCCACCCCCTGGCAACGCCTATGTGTCTAGGTCACCCTCAAGAGGGTAGCACAGCTCAGTGACAGTTGCAGAGGTTTACCCTAGCAAAGTCTCTGAGATATACCTGGATGGGAAGCCTAAGATGTCAAAGGTAGCTTCTCTTACTGCTCCAGCTCAACCATCTTTGGTAGAAGGACCTTGATGTAAGGATTGAGTGGCATGAGTGCCAGTGGATGATCAAGTAGTTTAAGTGATGGAGAGATCAAAGTCACTGATGAGAAAAGATCAGGACCAAGCTGAGATCAGCAATATGCAGGCAATTTAGTATCAGACTGGCAGGCATATGGAATAAGGAACAAGCCGAGGTCAGTATCAAGCAGGCACGATGGTACCAGATTAGCAGGCATAGATGGATTCAGGAGCAAGCTGGTCAGCAACTTGCATGCAGTGAGGTACTAGAGCATAAGGCAGGGGATATAGCCTGTACGAGCTGAAGTCAGTACAGTAGCAGATGAACAGTCAAAGAAGACTTATAGGTTGGTCAAGGAACAAAATGGGTCAGTAAAATAAATCAGGATCAGATTGCAGAAATATTAGTAACAGATATACAATTAAAAACCTCTCAGCACTGAAGTCTTTCAGGGCTCCACTTTAAATAGCCTACATGATGCCACTATTAGCAATGAACATACGCAGTAGTGCATGATTCTATGAGCAAAACCACACACGTGCGTGCGCAGATGCTTGTGTTGGAATCTGGCTATGCAGGCTTTCAAGCGGTCTCACACCAGAAACCTAATATTGTTTCCTTCTGCAACTTTTGTGACTTCTGATTTCTCCGACCATGAGATCCAACATGGCCCTGACAAATTACTTTCTACTCTCCTTATCTGCTCAGTGTTTGATCCACCTACCCTCAACTTACACAAATCTGCTGATGCTCAGAGCAACAGTAATTATCTCTTGGAATATACCAATGGAATAACTGTGCGAGACACACAATTGGCATTAGAGAGACAAGCTTCCCACATGCTGCATCATCTCTACTCACTGGGATAGGAACCAAAGTTTGTCATGATTAAACAACCTAATAACTACATAAACACAATGCTGATGCATATACCCATTACATAACTACCAATCCAAATTTCAATAAAAGGGTGGTATTATACAGTGTATAAAACAAATGTTCAAAGCAGAAATGAGGCACGTCATAAATAATGTACACTTGATAGGAAATTTGTGTTAAGAAAGTGCCCCAACGAGCCAGTACTTCTTGTTAAAACTTTTCTCAGTTTGTCTCCTAAAGACCCCTAAACCAAAAAAATCTGTGAGGATCAATTGGCAGTTTCTGGATATTATGTTTACTGATTATTATGTTCAGGCCTTTGGTGCTTTCAGGGGCTACATTTGGGGCCCAAATAGCTCAAAAGTTGAAAACCATTGCAATACATGCTCTTGATTGGTTCCCTTTAATCTCGGCCCTCGAAAGAGCTACAAATTGGTTCATGCTTCCAAATTTGTTATCTTTTTAAAGGATAAGTTCACCTTTCATAACACGATACATGTTACACCCATATTCAGGATGTAACATGTTATGAACAGCCCCCACCCCCCCCCCACGCTCCGCCCGATCCCTCGCTCTGACAACTAGCAGGGATCTTCTCCCCCCCGCTAGCTCTCACAAATTTAAAAAAGTGCAGCCGACAGTTTCACAGTCACCTGTGAATGAAAAACTACAAGTCCCGACAGCCTTTACAGCTGTTGGCTTGTAGTTTTCAATGAGCTACCATGGTGCTGCGGAGTGCTGTGGTAGTTCAGTGAGTCGTCCTGTCAGATTGTATCTGCTTACCCATACGATGTACAGGCACACAGATACACTGACAGGTCTGCAGGAGACGCATGCATGCTTTAGAGGCTCCAGAAACAAAAAATATTAAATTAAATATTAAATCTACCTGCAAAAAAAATGTGCATTTATTATTTTTTGTTAAAAGGTGAACTTATCATTTAGGTTTATGTTTTTCGTTGATAATCATTTTTATCGTGTGCTTCACAAAAGTTCATTGTACTGTGTTTTGATTGACACTTTCCAGAAATTAACTAATACAGAAAAACTAAGAGGCACTAGAGACATTCAATTCTGTTGGAAAAAGGAATAAAGTTGAAACCGCCTTGATAAGCCCTTCATCACAACTTAAGTATGACCCTCATCTAATAATAATTGCAAGTCCTAATTCACCTCAGTCTTCTTCAAATATGTATTGAAATTTCTGACAACATTTAAAGGGTTTTCTTTAAAACATATTAAGTAAATTAAAATGTAGACTATTGTGAATTAATGTAACATACATATTTAAAAGCTATAAGGTTATTACTAGTAGTGAATATAATATCTGAAATGCCAAATTAGGTAAAGGGCTGGTTGGATCTTAATTGCTTTCCAATTTAGAATATTCATTGCATTTTGATACCTATTTTTAGATTGAAATGGTACTTTAGATTTCAGGTGCAGTTGTTATTACTTTCAAAATGGGTATTATAATGAATTGAAAAAGACGAATTAACTATATTACAAAGGCAACTGGGTAATTCTTTTGTCTTATAATTTATATTGAAGGACTAAAGTTCCTTAAACGGTTCTTATTAAATGGAATGATAATGATCATGTACTAGCTGCACCATTAGGTGGTATAGCAATTAAAATGTAAACATTGTATGCTGGCTGCTTGGGTCAGTAATTTACTTGCTTGTTTTAATGCTGTAGAATGAGCAAAAAAAGTGCTAATCCAGGGGCAACATGTAGAATTGTTTATTAACAAAGCATAATAGAACAGTGGGCTTAATATACAGTACATCTGTAGTTTAAAAAGAAAACACTTCAGTTTATAATTTAGTAAATACTAATATAATTATTCTACAGTTGATAATTCTAAAATGTGGAGGCGCGTACTGCAATCTACACAGTCGATGCAAGGAATATGATATAAAAAGGCAAATGCATTATAGGAGGAGCTACAGAAGTAGGTTGTAGGTCTGATGTAATAGTCTTTTAGTGAGATTAATATAACAGCCCAATCACATGTGAAATTTAGAAGAGGGTTCAATGTAGGATGATAACAAGAGTCAAGGGATGGGTGGTTATAAATAACTATGGTTTTAGTGGGAATGTAAAAAGACTTGGAGATACGGGACTATCAAAGGTACATGAATTTGAAGAGATTTTTGTTTATATTATAAAAATATATATTTATTTAGAAAAGACATGATTATAAAACCAAAAAACAGATAATAAATGATTTTGTGCAGAACGTGATATACATTATAGTTCAAGGTCTATACATACAACCTCTAATGAACAAAACAAGATATGCTACAGTTGAATGCACAAAATATACTCGTCCATTTATTCGACATGTTTCGCCGATGTGGCTTCTTCAGGAAAAGGACGTAAGGTGTATATTTGAAATGGTGAAGGTATAATTCGTTCTGGGTATGCATATAGAGACAAATAGAAAAATAATGAATATAATGTATTATACAACTGTAGTTCTTGCGAGTACGTAATCATATATATCACATAATTGGCAGACATTTCCCCATTGGAACCCATAAAGCATATGCATCCTCCTACCTCCAAAAATAGAGGACATAAGCGTCACCAAGTTCCGGTAAAAAGAAAAAAGAAATTCCCCAGGGAGCCTCATCAGATCAGCGTCCAAGGTTGAACCACATATATTGCTGGGTGCCCATAGAGAGGGAATCGGTTTCTAGGGTTTCTTTCTTTAATACTGATATAGTAGACCTGCAATAGTGTTAAGCATTTATGTAAAAATATATACTATGTTAAGTACACTGAGGGCAGGGAGGCAATTCAACACAGGCCCAAAATACCCCTGAATTGCACCTACCTCACAGCCAGGATGGATTTCTGAATAATTCAGGGAGCTCAGGAATGCGTTTATGGAAAACGCAGATATCTATCTATGGATGGTTTTTCATAGCAGAAACTGCATATGATCTATAAAATAGATAACATTGGAAAAAGAAAGAACCAATGTATAAGTTACACTTTCAAGTACAGATATCTAATTACAGGGATATGCTGGATTACACTATAAAGGTGCCCCCATTCTATCCCTTTATGTTCCTACCTTAAGCAGACTAAGAAGGAGTCTAACTGGCCTCCATAGGACACATGTATGGACCAGCAGACCGAACAAGCCAATCTGCCTGATGGAAATGAGGTCCAAGTCCTAACAAATTAAAAGTATGTAATAAGCATAGAGAATCTAAAAAGATATTCCATTAATATAGGATAGATCTTTTGATATTACCTCACAGATATATTCCTGACGCCTCCTGAGCTCCCAAGTACTCTCAGCCTGACCTCCGACTGGCTGGGTTTAACTATCCCTCCCCGTGGTGCCAAAACCGCTGCGTGTGACGTCACGCGGCGCTGACGTCACACGGACGTAATGCGGAAGCCCGCAAAATCCAGACTAACATGCAAGAACCGGAAGTGACCAAGGCTTCCGGTACAGCAACACAGGAAGTACAGAGATATCTCCTTAGTTGTAGAAGCAGATGTAGCGCTGGTATTTTTACCTATTAAAGTTATGCAATGTTAATCTATAGCAGTGTCATAACTTAGTATTTGGCACCATCTAGAGGCCAATACAGGAACTGGACTTTAATTATTTTCTTTTCTAGAGTATTAACAATTTAACAGGAAGTGACTGTTCTGTACATTTTACTGTGACCTACCTACCCAGAATGCCAAGTGACCGACCCATGATCACTCAGCACTGAACTGCATGCTGGGTAGGCTATAAAAGAGCCATTTTCTTTCTCTTATGGACGCGTGGCCTGCCTGCAAGAACCTGTGAGGAGGTCTCCAGAAAGCGCGGCCTACAGCCATTGTGGAGCAGAACAACTAGAGTCTCTGCCTTGTACCTGAGTGCTGGAAAGACTGTGTGACCGGATCGGGAAGGATCCAGAGACACCTGTCGGAGCCATCAGAGAGTCCCGGTTCATCTTGCGGAGCGGAGCTTGTGATGATGCCAGATGGCGGAAAGCAGGACTGAGTACACCGGAGCGGAGCTGTTCTATTCTCCAGGCCTAAGTTGGGTGAGAGGGCTGCAGCCCACAGTTTCTTAACGCACTTTATTAAACCTAGACTAATAACACAGTGTTGCTGGGACCTGTAGTCCCACGGAAGAGAACTTAATAAAAAGACTGAGTTTAAGCAGGCCTCAAGCCTACCTTTCACTGTACTATTGGCACTGTGTTATTCAAAGCCAATTACACCGGAGGAAGCTACAGGTGTACCACACTACAGGAACAGTTCTAACACCTACTTTAAGTTAACCCTTGTTTGCTTCCACTGTTGGATTACAATTTCTACAACACAGATAGCTAGCAGAAGAAAGAAGACCAAAGACTGCATCTCTCATTGTAAGGCCTTACATCCTATTAAAGTAGAGGGAGCTCCCTGGTAATTGTGTTGTACTTTATTGTTAACCCGGCATTCCTGTGGCTACCAGAGTGTGCTGGAAGTGGGAAGGTGCCCAGAGTAAGCCGTATTCACTCTGAGCAATAGTCCCAATTGGAGACGCACTCTCAGGGACCATCTAAGACAACTTTATGTCTTATAAATTGTGTTGAATACCTATTGTGCTGTCACATTATGTTTGTGTGACAGTGCGAACACTGTAATTACTATTTTATACTGGTTTCAGTAAACATACGTTCTTGGTTAAGTACAATTGGTGTTGAGTGTTGTTCCTTTTCCAGCAGGGGGAACCTTGGATACCCAGGTAATAACAAATGTATATTGTTGTTATATTACACATTGTGGGATTATCCTTCACTATTAGCTTCACACCAACATTGCACCACAGCTGTGTCAAGGGGACAGAGCCAAGTCAGTAGGGGTTTAATAGCAGAGTACAGGCCCAATCAAATTCAGCAGCTCCTTCAGGATCTGCAGAACATTATAATGATGCAGTTAAAGTAATATTAGGCTGGATTCACACTAGTCCGGTGCAAATTCCAGCTCCAGTATCTCTGCAAAGAGAAAAAGCAGCTGTTCAGTGGTTCCTCTCCATTGTAGCTGCAGATCAGCTGACCTGGGAGAGGGGGAGGTGTAGTGAGGAGGGGGTGAGAATTTGTGTTCAGAACGGAATGCATCTGCGAATCAGATAAGTTCCCATAGAAGATTATGTGCCTGCAATTCGCACCGCAATGACTAGAAAACACACACTTTTTTGACAATGCAGAGTGTGAATGCAACGCACATATGTGTACCATTCAAACGAATAGATTTTAAAATGTTCTGCGAATTGGATGCGGTGTAATCCACATCCAATTCACACATTTTTTTCTGTTTTTTTTATAACCAATATGTTATACTTACCTGCTCTGTGCAGTGGCTTTGCACAGAGCAGCCAAGATCCTCCGCTTCTCGGTTCCCTCATCGGCACTCCTTGCTCCTACCTCCTGCCGATTGCCCCTGCAGCATGCAGCTTGCTATGGGGGCACCGGAGCTGAGCCACTGCTCTGTGTGTCCTTTCAGACACAGAGCCGTGGCTTGACCCTGCCCCTGTTCTCTCCTCATTGGCTCACTGACTTTGATTGACAGCAGAGGGAGCCAATGGTGCCGTTGCTGTGTCTCAGCCATTCAGGAGGGAGAGTCCCGGACAGCTGAGGCACTCGTGCAACATCGCTGGATGGAGATGGGGCTCAGGTAAGTATTAGGGGGGCTGCTGCACACAGAAGGTTTTTATCTTAATGCATAGAATGCATTAAAGTGGATGTAAACGATCACATACCCCTTGAAATTTTCCACATTTTGTCATGTTACAACCAAAAACGTAAATATATTTTATTGGGATTTTGTGTGATAGACCAACTCAAAGTGGCACATAATTGTGAAGTGGAAGGAAAATAATAAATGGTTTTCAAATTTTTTTACAAATAAATACAGTATGTGAAAAGTGTGACGTGCATTTGCTTTCAGCCCCCCTAAGTCAGTACTTTGTAGAACCACATCTAGAGAGTGACATTTTTGCCCATTCTTCTTTGCAAAATAGCCCAAGCTCTGTCAGATTGGATGGAGAGCGTCTGTGAACAGCAATTGACAAGTTTTGCCACAGATTATCAATTGGATTTAGGTCTGGACTTTGACTGGGCCATTCTAACACATAAATATGCTTCAATCTAAACCATTCTATTGTAGCTCTGGCTGTATGTTTATGGTCGTTGTCCTGCTCGAAGGTGAACATCCGCTCCAGTCAAGTCGTTTGCAGACCCTAACAGGTTTTCTTCTAAGATTGCCCTGCATTTGGCTCCATCCTTCTTCCCATCAATGCTGACCAGTTTCCCTGTCCCTGCTGAAGAAAAGCATCCCCACAACACAATGCTGCCACCACCATGTTTCACGTTGGAGATAGTGTGTTCAAGGTGTTGTGCAGTGTTAGTGTTTTGCTTTTAGACCAAAAAGTTCAATTTTGGTCTCATCTGACCAGAGCACCTTCTTCCACATGTTTGTTGTGTCCCCCACATGGCTTTCTGCAATCTTCAACCATGACTTCTTATGGCTTTCCTTCAACAGTTGCTTTCTTCTTGCCACTCTTCCAGAAAGGCCAGATTTGTGGCATACACGACTAATAGTTGTGCTGTGGACAGATTCTCCCACCTGAGCTGTGGATCTCTGCAGCTCCTCCAGAGTTACCATGGGCCTCTTGGCTGCTTCTCTGATTAAGGCTCTCCTTGCCCAGCCTGTCAGTTTAGGTGGATGACCATGTGTTGGTAGGTATGCACTTGTGCCATACTCTTTCCATTTAAGGATGATGGATTGAACAGTGCTCCGTGAGATGTTTAAAGCTTAGAATATTGGCCTTCATGATGCTGTTTGTTCACTAAGGTTCTATAACAAACCTCTTAGGGCTTCACAGAACAGCTGTATTTATACTGAGATTAAATTACACACAGGTGGACTAATTTACTAATTAGGTGACTTTTGAAGGCAATTGGTTCCACTAGATTTTCGTTTTCAGATATTTTTTTGTAAAAAAATCTGAAAACCATTTATCATTTTCCTTCGACTTCACAATTATGTGCCAATTTGGGGTTATTTACAAAGGCAAATCCACTTTGCACTGCAAGTGATCTTGAAAGTGCACTTGGAAGTGCAGTCGCTCTAAATCTAAGGGGTAGATCTGAAATGAGTGGAAGCTCTGCTGATTTTATCATCACTTTCAAGTGCACAAGCAGTGCAAAGTGGATTTTCATTTAGTAAATAAACCCCTTTGTGTTGTTCTATCACATATAATTCCAATAAAATAAATTGATGTTTTTGGTTGTAACATGACAAAATGTGGAAAATGTCAAGGGGTGTGAATACTTTTTCAAGGCACTGTATACCAAGTTAAATGAACAGCCTCAGATGATACACAGAGATGAAACAAATCTCCCTACATAAGTTTTACATGTATATCTGCTGTCTTCAGCTTTGTATATCCTTTAGAACATGCACATCGTGTTAGAGATTTTCACTTCCTGTTCAACACTGGGAGTAGATTCATGGCATACAGCCAAGACAGCTGATTGGAGGAAAGGCACACACCCCCACTCCACATACTGTAGGTAGAGGAAGGATGGAATGTGCAGAGCTGTGCTGTGACAAGACAAGCTCTCTGCTAATTTATTTATAGCAACATTCCTCAACACAAATTTTAGGCTGGTTTTATCTTGGTTGATGGTGAACTTGTCTGAAGTTATCATGCTGATAACAGAGCAACAAAACAGCAGAAAGACACGGGGCTACGTGCTTTCGAGAGAGATAAGAAAACACTGCAGATATATGAGTTTAGATTAAATTTCATGAATCGGGTTTACATCCACTTTAAGATAAAAACCTTCTGCCTTCAGAACCATTTTAAAGCAGACCTATCATATATATATATATAGTTTCATGTTAAAGCGGTATATTCATTTTCTTTTTGTAGGCTTTTTCCTTTTCTTTTCACCTGGTGATCTGGTCATTAACATATCCCCTGACTTAGGGTGCCTACACTCTGGATGAAGGAGCAATAGAGACATCTTTGGACAGCAGGATTGTCAGTTTGTGCTGAGGGGAGTGTTAGATGCACTAGAATATTATTCTTAGCTGTCTTTAAGGGTGGCAATCTGAACACCACTTTAAGGGGGACATTCTTCCTATTGACCACCAATATAAGGAGCATTGTTCCTATTGAGCCCTGATTATTTGGTTTTAGTAAGGGTTCCTCAAGACATGAAAATTATTTTTGGGGTGGGTTCCTCTAGGGTTAAAAGGTTGAAAAAGCCTGCTCTAAATGCTACTTCTGTAGGACAGCTTGATCTCTTGAAAAATGACAGACATACTAGCCAGATCACCAGGTAAAAATAAAAGAAAGAAAGCCTAAAAAAAGAAAACTAATACAGCCATCATATTTAAGAATTGGTAAGCTTCCAGCCTTTCAAGAAAGAGACTAATTCATATTATGGAGCTCCATTGGTTTAACAACATTTAAATCAGATTTTCATTTTAAAACCTTCTCCCAACTTCAATCATAACACAATTCACCCCCCTCTAAGCACTTTAGATATACTCAAATCCAACATTTTTCCATAGTAGAGGCTCACTAATATTCAGTCTACAAAGCACTCAATTTGAACATATACAGTATGTGAGTCCATGTCTAGGGAAAAAGGTATAATCTCACACATCTATAGATACCTCAATGAAGTGTTTCTTGCGGAGAAAACTAAACCAATGACTAAATGGGAGACGAATGTTGGTCTCACTTTCTCGCTAACTGAGATGACTTTCTATTTGTGAAACCGCAATTAAGCTTTACACCAGATGTATTTGATACCCGCTAAGCTCGATACCATATACCCTACAGTGTCTTCCCAATGTTTTCGTGGCTGCTCAGATTCAGGCTTCTTTATTCATATTTTTTGGAGTTGTAAACATCTTAAGCCTATAACAAGCAGCCACAAAATCATTGCAGGTCGCCTCATTACATTACATTGCAAATGTGTCTCCTTTTAACCCCAATTCTAGATGTTCCCATTCCAAGTAAAAGATTGATCTCCACACTTTTTGTAGCCATTAATTGGGTGACTGAATTAAATTAAATTGGCGATCCTCCTCCATTTCCTGGTAACAAGTGTTGACCAGGATGGAGATGATAACATTATCAGAACAAATCATACTTTGTATGACACTGTGGGGGTCATTTACTATAGCGTGAATATGCAATAATGCGGTGCATAAAAATAGTGCCCCAATTAAGCCAATTAAGAGGTCAAGTGGGTGAACACGCGATTCCCGGAGCACGCTATTAGTGGCGAACAAGCTTTTGTAAATTCGGTTATCTGCGATTCCGTGGATCTGCAAGTGCCAGTTGAGAACATCCATTGAAGTCTATGGGAGTCGAACAGGAAAAATCAAAAGTGCCCATTTTAAAGGCTTATATGCAAACAACTGCCCATAAAAGGGGTATGGGGGTTTGCCCCCCCACCCCATGTGAATGGGTAGGGGTACATCGTACCCCTACCCATTCACCAAAAAAGTAGTGTTATGTGACACAAGACAATAGCCGGTTTTTGACAATTCCTCTATTTATAGTGTCTTTTTCCCCGCTCCTTCCTCCTTCTTCCTCCAGTCTCCTCCTTCTTCCTCCAGTCTCCTCCTTCTTCCTCCGGTCTTCTCATTCTTCCTTCCCCCGCTTCATTTTCTGGTCTTCTTCTTCTTCCTCCTCCGCTGCCACTTAAGATTCCGAAAACGAACCTCCTCCGATGCTGCGATGGGGCAGATGACATCTTTCCGAGACCCCGCCCCTTGTGACTTCACCAACTGGGGCATGATGGGTCTGTGATGTCAAAAGGGGGCGGGGGTCTTGGGATGATGTCATCCGGTGGCCACCCTCCATAGTTATATATGAAATGTGCACTATGGAAGCGGACAGATCAGCTGGCTGCAGTGTCAGAGGAGGGTAATTTTTATTCATGTTCACCGGGTCGGTGGCAGGAGCAGCAAAGAAGAAGACCGAAGGAAGAAGAAGACAGGAGGAAGAAGCTGGGGAAGGAGAAAACGGAGGCAGACCAGAGAAAGAAGGAGAAGACCAGGAGAAGAAGGAGAAGAAGCAGGGAAGAAGAAGACATTTTTAATAAAGGAATTGTCAAAAAATGGCTACTGTCTTTTGTCACTTTACACTACTTTTTTTGGTGAATGGGTAGGTACCCTATACTCATTCACATAGGGGGGAGTGGTATCTGGGGGCCCCTTTGTTAAAGGGGGCTTTCAGATTCTGATAAGCCCCCCACCCACAGACCCCGACAACCAATGGCCAGGGTTGTCGGGAAGAGACTCTTGTCCCCCTCAACATGGGGACAAAGTGCTTTGGGGGGACCCCAAAGCACCCTCCCCATTGTTGAGGGCATGTGTCCTGGTATGGTTCAGGAGCCCAGATAGCAAGTAATTGTGCTGCAAGTTTTAAAATGACTTGCTAAGCTCTTGCTAGACTTGCCAAGCTTCACAAGTTTGTTGCACAATTGCAGAAAGTCCGCATTGCATGATTCCAGATCCAGGAGAGGAGAGGAGAGGAATGTGATTTTCCATAAAGGGTCCATATAATAAAGCCTTGTCAGACCAGCTGTGGACTTTGATGCAGGCAAGGAGAGGAGAGTGGAAAGTGAACTGCCATTAAGGATTTGTATACCAAAGCGCCACTAGACCTATTGTGGTCTTTGTTTAACGTGAGCTGCTAGGGCACACTCCAGGTGGATGCCTGGATGGTGGGAAAAATTGTGTTCACAACTTTTAAGAACTGTTTTTTGAGCACGTGATTCACATGTCATCACGTTTTGATACACATGCACTTTATTATTTGGGACTTATTTTATTGTTTTTTTTTTATGTAAAATCAGATGAACACCTGCTTTTGAATCAAGCACATTATCACTGTTTCACATAGTATCGCATATTACTACAATTTTTGTTTTTTGTGTGTTTTTATTTTTTTGTTTCTTTTATTTTTTTAATTAGGGATAGGTATTCATGCATATTTTTCTATTTTTGCTGCTTAGCTTCTTGAATTAGTGCACTTCATCACTGTTTCACATAGTATCGCATATTACTGCAATTTTTGTTTTGTGTGGGTTTTTTTTTATTGTGTTTGAGAATGTTCTTTTTTATGTTTTGTTAAATGTTCACCTTATTTAAATATTTTAATAGATGTTTTTATAAACATCAGTTTTGTCTTAATGCACTATTTATTGAACTGAGGTACATTTTTTAGGGAAATGGTAAAATATAGGCCAGAAAAGCTGAACTAAAAATATTTCAATGAGAGCAGTTTTTTTTTTTTTTACTTCAGCCACTTTGGCTTAGAGTTTTACATTTTATGACAATTCACCTCTCTGCACTTATTAGTGAATAGACCCGATAAAACCTGACACTTGGACAAACAAGAAAAACTAGTGCCAAAGATATTAATGGAAGATTGAGGGATCAAATAAGATTTCTGCCACCTAAGTACCGGTGAATCACCAGCATAGGTGTGTGTGCAGCCTATTGCCTTAGGGTGCGCACCCCAAAGATCAAAAACACATGCGTGTGTGTGATATACAGTATATTACATATACATACAGACACACTCTTATGGTAGAGCCAGTATAGTGAAAGAGAAGTACGGTAGCACTTGGAATGGCAGAACTGGTCAGAGGGAGATATTTACCATCTCCCTGCCTGCACACAGAGCAATAATGCTAATGCGCTTGGGGTGATTAGGGTGTGCCCACACCTGTCACCCCCCCCCCCCCCCCCCTGCGCATGTCTATGATCACAAGTTATTAGGCAAGAACAAAGTAGCAAGCAGCGCAAATCTATAATTCCACAATCTGGTGATAGTGAACCCACTGCTATTAACCTAATCCCTTACTGTACACATGTGAAATGCATTCAATCCAACAATCATGTATAATGATATAATCTGTGTCATTGCGTAAAATAATTCATCTATCATACAAAAATTATTTGTTTCTATGAAACAAACCAAGTGCAAATGCTGTTTAAAAAAAAAAGTGCAAAAGAAAAAACACAGTGAACTATTTTTAATTCAGCTTTTTTGGCCTATATTTTACCATTTCCCTAAAAAATGTACCTCAGTTCAATGAATAGTGCATTAAGACAAAACTGATCTTTATAAAAAACATTTATTAAAATATTTGAATAAAATCAATACATAACACTGGATTACATTTTAGTTTTTAGTTTTTTTTATAGGGTGAACATTTAACAAAACATAAAACAGAACATTTATAATATGAAAAAGAACAGTCTCAAAAACAATAAAAATGATACAAAAAAACACACAAAACAAAAATTGCAGTAATATGCTGTACTATGTGAAACAGTAATGAAGTGCACTAATTCAAGAAGCTAAGCAGCAAAAATAGACAAATATGCATGAATGCCTATCCTTAATTAAATAACAAAACAAAAACAAAAAGCACACACAAAACAAAAATTGCAGTAATATGCGATAGTATGGGGGCAAATGCACTTTGCACTTCAAGTGCACTTGGAAGTGCAGTCGCTCTAAATCTAAGGGGGAGATCTGACATGAGTGGAAGCTCTGCTGATTTTATCATCCAATCATGTGCAAGCTAAAATGTTGTTTTTTATTTTCCTTGCTTTTCACCTTCCGGATCTACAGCGACTTTACTTTCAAGTGCACTTGCAGTGCAAAGTGGATTTTCCTTTAGTAAATAACCCCATATGTTAAACAGTGATAAAGTGCACTAATTTAAGAAGCTAAACAGCAAAAAGACAAATATGCATAAATGACAATCCCTAATTTATAAAAAGAAAATAAAAATACAATAATATGCAATAATATGTGAAACAGTGATAAAAGTGCTTGAATCAAAAGCAGGTGTTCATCTGATTTTACATAAAAAACAATAAAATAAGTCCCAAATAATATGAGATGTGAAGATCACGTGCTCAAAAAACAGTTCTTGAAAGTTGCAAATACAATTGTTCCCACCATCCAGGCATCCACCTGGAGTGTGCCCTAGCAGCTCACCTTAAACAAAGACCACAATAGGTCTAGTGGCGCTTTGTTATACAAATCCTTAATGGCAGTTCACTTTCCACTCTCCTCGCCTGCATCGAAGTCCACAGCTGCTCTGACAAGGCTTTATTATATGGACCCTTTATGGAAAATCACATTCCTCTCCTCTCCTCTCCTGGATCTGGAATCATGCAATGCGGACTTTCTGCAATTGTGTAACAAACTTGTGAAGTTTGGCAAGTCTAGCAAGAGCGTAGCAAGTCATTTTCAAACTTGCAGCACAATTACTTGCTATCTGGGCTCCTGAACCATACCAGGACACATGCTCTCAACATGGGGAGGGTGCTTTCGGGTCCCCCAAAGCACCTTGTCCCCATGTTGAGGGGGACAAGAGCCTCATCCCGACAACCCTGGCCATTGGTTGTCGGGGTCTGTCGGTGGGGGCTTATCGGAATCTGGAAGCCCCCTTTAACAAGGGGGCCCCCAGATCCCGCTCCCCCCTATGTGAATGAGTATGGGGTACATTGTACCCCTACCCATTCACCAAAAAAAGTAGTGTAGTGTGACAAAAGACAGTAGCTATTTTTGACAATTCCTTTATTAAAAATGTCTTCTTCTTCCCTGCTTCTCCTCCTTCTTCTCCTGGTCCATATGTATCAAAACATGATGAGATGTGAAGATCACATGCTCAAAAAACAGTTCTTGAAAGTTGTAAACATAATTGTTCCCACCATCCAGGCATCCACCTGGAGTGTGCCCTAGCATCTCACCTTAAACAAAGACCACAATAGGTCTAGTGGCACTTTGGTATACAAATCCTTAATGGCAGTTCACGTTCCACTCTCCTCTCCTGGCCTGCATCGAAAGCCACAGCTGGTCTGAAAAGTCTTTAATATATGGATCCTTTATGGAAAATCATATTCCACTCTACTCCTCTCCTAAAAGTGCCACTAGACCTGTTGTGGTCTTTGTTTAAGGTGAGCTGCTAGCATATAAACAAGGAAAAATACAACATTACAAATTGTGCTCCACCAATAGGATATTAAGTTTAGTCACTCCTTGATTTCTACCTCTCTAAACTTCATATCAGATCTCATGGATACCACTCACCTCTCTGCACACCACGCCCCAGCACCAATTAACCACTTGCCGACTGCTGCACGACTATGTACGCTGGCAGAATGGCACGGGCAGGCATATGGGTGTACCGGTACATCCCTGCCTCCCAGCAGGCGTGGTGCCCAATCAGCCCAATCAGCCCCCCCCCCCCCCCCCCGGTGCCTGCCGCAGTCGGATTCGTTTCAGGAGTGATCCGTGCTGAGGGGGAAGCCACTGATTCATGGCCACCCCCTCGCAATCGCTCCTGGTGAATGGAATGCTTCCTCTGCTCCTGTAATGTAAACAGAAGCAGAGGAAGTGATGTCATCTCTCCTCATGTCAGTCTTTTCGTTCCGGTGCCGAGGAGGTTTGTAAGTTTGCACCAACACTACACTAACAGTAGAACACGCAGGCACACAAATCACCCCCCAATCACCCCCCGATCACCCCCCTGCACCCCCTGTCACAGTGACACCAATAGCATTATTTTTTTTACTGATTACTGCATTGGTGTCATTTGTGACTGTTATAAGTGGTAGGGCAGTTAGTGGTAGGCCCCTTTAGGTCTAGGGTACCCCCCTAACCCCCCTAATAAAGGTTTAACCCCTTGATCACCCCCTGTCACCAGTGTACTAAGCAATCTTTTTTCTGATCGCCGTATTAGTGTCACAGGTGACGCTAGTTAGCCAGGTAAGTATTTAGGTTTACCGTCAGATTTTTATAGCATCAGGTACCCCCCATATACTACCTAATAAAGGTTAACCCCCTGATTGAACCCTAGTTAACCCTTTCACCAGTGAAACACCCCTGCCCCCCCTGCTCTCGCGCAAAGGCGAACGCAATCGTCGGTCTGGCATCATATATAAACAGCAATTGCACCATGCATGCAGGTATCACCGCAAAGTTCAGATCAAAGGCAGTAATTTTAGCAGTAGGCCTCCTCCGCAAATCTAAAGTGGTAACCTGTAAAGGCATTTAAAGGCTTTTAAAAATGTATGTAGTTTGTCGCCGCTGCACGTTTGTGCGCAATTTTAAAGCATGTCGTGTTTGGTATCCATGTACTCGGCCTAAGATCATCTTTTTATTTCATCAAACATTTGGCCAATATAGTGTGTTTTAGTGCATTAAAATTAAAAACAGTGTGTTTTTTCCAAAAAAAATGCGTTTGAAAAATCGCTGCGCAAATACAGTGTGAAAAAAAAATTAAACACCCACCATTTTAATCTGTAGGGCCTTTGCTTTAAAAAAATATATAATGTTTGAGGGTTCAAAGTAATTTTCTTGCAAAAAAAAAAGTGTCAGAAAGGGCTTTGTCTTCACGTGGTTAGAAGACAAAGTGGTCTTCAAGAATGTGTGACATAAGCTTCTAAATGTTGTGCATAAATGACCCCATTTTGGAAAGTAGAGACCCCAAGCTATTTGCTGAGAGGTATGTCGAGTCCATGGAATATTTTATATTTTGACACAAGTTGCGGGAAAAAGACACTTTTTTTTTTTTGCACAAAGTTGTCACTAAATTATATATTGCTCGAACATGCCATGGGCATATGTGAAATTACACCCCAAAATACATTCTGTTGCTTCTCCTGAGTAGGGGGATACCACATGTGTGAGACTTTTTGGGAGCCTAACTGCGTACGGGCCCCCGAAAACCAAGCACCGCCTTCGGGTTTTCTAAGGGTGTAAAGTTTTTAATTTTACTCCTCACTGCCTATCACAGTTTCGGAAGCCATAGAATGCCCAGATGGCACAAAATCCCCCCAAATTACCCAATTTTAGAAAGTAGACACCCCAAGTTATTTGCTGAGAGGTATGGTGAGTATTTTGAAGATCTCGATTTTTGTCACAAAGTTTTGAAAATTGAAAAAATAAAAAATAAATCAATTTTTCTTTTCTTTCTTCATTTTCAAAAACAAATGAGAGCTGCAAAATACACACAATGCATCTCAGAAAATAGCTTGGGGTGTCTACTTTCCAAAATGGGGTCATTTGGGGGGGGGGGGGTTTGTGCCATCTTTGCGTTTTATGGCCTTCAAAACTGTGACAGGTACTGAGGAGGGAAATCAAAAATTTACGCCCTTATGCCGCGTACACACGAAGGGACAATCCCGCGGGATTATCCTCTGGACTCAAGTCCAGCGGACAATCCCCTCGTGTGTGGGCGTCGGCGGACTTTTTGGCGCCAAAGTCCGGCGGACCAAAGTTTTACGTTTGGTTTTAAAATTATCCGCTGGACTTGGCAGTCCGGCGGACAATCCCACCGTTAGTAGGCTAGTCCGCCGGACTTTTTAAATGAACGGACTTGCCGCTCATCGGCAAGTCCGTTCATTTAGCACATGACTTCCCAGCATCCTCCGGGACTGTGACATCACAAGGGGGCGGGGTCACCATGTGACATGAGCATGTGACCCTGTCCCCTTGTCCCTATATAAGTCCCAGCACAGCGCGGCTCTGGCATTCCGGCCAGAGCGAGTGACGTGTCAACATCGGAAGAAGAAGAACAAGAAGAACAAGAAGAAGAAGGCGGAAGAAGAAGAAGAAGGCGGTGCAGAAAGCGACGACAGCGGCAAGAACAGAAGAGACCCCGGAAGACCCCGGAAGACCCACGAAGGCGGATCGAGACCCCCAGACGACGGCGGCGACGACGAAGAAGGTAGCCGGACTTCTCCACTCGGTAAAAGAGCTTGGTAAATGGCGGAGGAGTCCGGCGAGAAGACCCCCAAGACGGAAGAAGACCCCCGGAGCAGTGCAATAAAATATTTTTTCAAAAGTGTGTGTGTTTTTTTACTTTACATTTTACACCTTAGGTGAATGGGTAGGGGTACATCGTACTCATTCACATAGGGTGGGGGGCCGGGATCTGGGGGCCCCCTTATAAAAGGGGGCTCCCAGATTCCGATAAGCCCCCGCCCGCAGACCCCGACAACCAACGGCCAGGGTTGTCGGGAAGAGGCCCTTGTCCTCATCAACATGGGGACAAGGTGATTTGGGGTACCCCCCATGTTGAGGGCACGCGGCCTGGTATGGCTCAGGAGGGGGGGCGCTCGGTCGTCCCCACCCCTTTCCTGGCCTGCCGGGCTGCGTGCTCGGATAAGGGTCTGAGATGGATTTGGGGGGGACCCCCACACCGTTTTTCGGCGTGGGGATTCCCTTTAAATCCATGCCAGGTGACGGAGCTAGCGCGCCGGCATTTACTGCCTACGCTAGCTACGTACCTGAAGTTACGTTCGAAATTAACGGACTGCTCCGTGTGTGGGCAAGTCCGTTTATTTTCAAAAGTCCCGCGGACTTTGTCCAGCGGACTGTCCGCCGGAGAAGTCCGGGTGTGTGTGGGCAAGTCCACACGCTCGGAAAGTCCGGCGAAGCCAGCTGGAAAGTCCGGCGGATTGTCTGCTGGACTAGGTCCGCCGGGAAAAGTCCCTTCGTGTGTACGCGGCATTAGAAATCCTGAAGGCGGTGCTTGGTTTTCGGGGCCTTGTACGTGGCTAGGCTCCCAAAAAGTCCCACACATGTGGTATTCCCGTACTCAGGAGAAGCAGCAGCATTTATTTTGGGGTGTAATTCCCCATATGCCCATGGCATGTGTGAGCAATATATCATTTAGTGACAACTTTGTGCAAAAAAATAAAAGTTTGTAATTTTCCCGCAACTTGTGGCAAAATATAAAATATTCCATGGACTCAACATGCATCTCAGAAAATAGCTTGAGGTGTCTACTTTCCAAAATGGGGTAATTTGGGGGGGTTTTGTTCCATCTTGGCATTTTATGGCCTTCGAAACTGTGAGGTAGTGAGGAGTGAAATCAAAAATTTACGCCCCTTATAAATCTAAAAAGGCGGTGATTGGTTTTTCGGGCCCCGTACGCGGCTAGGCTCCCAAACACATGTGGTATCCTCATACTCACAAGAAGCAGCAAAATTTATTTTGGGGTGCAATTCCACATATAACCATGGCATATTTGAGCACTATATCATTTAGTGACAACTTTTTGTAAAACAAATTTATTCTTTTTCTTTTGTCATTATTCAATCACTTGCGACAAAAAAATGTAATATTCAATGGGCTCAACATGCCTCTTAGCAATTTCCTTAGGGTGTCTACTTTCCAAAATGGGGTCATTTGGGGGGTTTTGCACTGCCCTGCCATTTTAGCACCTCATGAAATGAGGTCATAAACTAAAAGCTGCATAAATTCTAGAAAATGTACCCTAGTTTGTAGACGCTATAACTTTTGCGCAAACCAATAAATATATGCTTATTGACATTTTTGTTTACCAAAGACATGTGGCTGAATACATTTTGGCCTAAATGTATGACTAAAATTGAGTTTATTGGATTTTTCTTATAACAAATGGTAGAAAATATAATTTTTTTAAAAAATTTGGGGTATTTTTCCATTTATATATCGCAAAAAATTAAAATCGCATAGGCAATCAAATACCATCAAAAGAAAGCTCTATTTGTGGGAAAAAAAGGATGACATTGGGTACAACATTGCATGACAGCGCAATTACCAGTTAACGCAGCGCAGTGCCAAATTGTAAAAAGTCCTCTGGTCTTTGGCCAGCCAAATGGTCCGGGGCTTAAGTGGTTAAAGAAAAACCTTACACACAGCAGGGAGCAATGCTGAAAATTCCGCCACAGCGACCCCCTGTAGTGGGATGACTATTACACAACATAACTGAACCAGAACTTGCAGCAGACTTGCTGAATGTTTGCAAAGAAAGTTAATCTGGAATCATGCAATGCAGACTTTCTGCAATTGTGCAACAAACTTGTGAAGCTTGGCAAGTCTAGCAAGAGCTTAGCAAGTCATTTTCAAACTTGCAGCACAATTACTTGCTATCTGGGGCCCTTATTTCTACTGTAAAGTTATTTTTTTTCCTGTATTGATATGTAGGTTTTGGAGTCTAAGTATAGTTCTTTGGGTATTATGTGCCCTAATCCCTCTTCCCCCAGGTTTATCAGACTAAAGTTTGGTACACACTACTAGTTTTTTTTTTCGTTCAACCAAGTGGGTTGAATGGAAAAAAACTGACAGCTCATGTCAGAGACGCTGTACTAATGATCCAACTTAGTACAGCACTGAGCTGTTGTGTTCTGAAAGGGGGATGGCCCACCTGCCAGAACACTCCGATCAGTGCTCTCAGCCATTGATCGGGAACTGGTTGGCTGCTGGTTTTCCAGCATGCTTGTCCAACAGAAGTCGGGTGCCATACACACGGGCCAAATGACGGCCGCTTCTTATTGAACCGACCAATGTTGCCCGACATTCAGCCTGTGTGTACGGGGCTTAAAAAAACTCTGTTAATCCTTTCAAAATTGACAGGTGTCAATTCACACCTCACAAAAAGTCAAGGATCCAACCTTGGTGAAAGGTGAAATGTCAGCCCTCCAAGCCACTTGGAATTCTTTATTTTTCCACACAGAGTTGAATCTCATTGGTGGCTATTGAAGTCCACAAGCAGTATTTATTTCACACAATTTCACAAACAAGACTTGTAGTTTGGATCTAAAAAATCTGTTATGCTCTTAGTGGCACTATAAGCCAGGCTTATAAGAAGGCAATGAACAAAGGACGGTAATTCTTTAAATAATATTCTTGTAATACAGAAGGAGCAGATTCACATTACTTGAGTGAAAACATTTGTAGGCGGCAAGAATGTTAAATAAAGTTGCCAGCATGAGAGCCCACTGATTTCCAAGTACAAGATGTAATAAATTGCTTTTCTTAGAAGAGGAGATGAAATCTTGATTTTCCTATGTGTTCCTTGAAGGGCAAGAATTTTTAAGATATGCCAAATGGTACCAGGGCATCCTCTAATGCGCAAATATGGCATCACTGTGATCCTCTGGGATTCTCAGTAGAAGAGTCTTTGTCTTTATGTAAAGATGTTAAATGCTTAGACCACAGAGAAATTAATAATATACACGATATTTAATATTAAAGCTCATTATTTAGGCAGTATTATACATGAACACATGCTGTTTTTTTATACTGAATACAAAGAACACAGCCATTATCATTTACCAGGAAGTAGTAGTAGCAAGTTGAATTTACTGATGATACTAAGCTTATCAGCATTCCAATTATTGACATGGAAAGCAAACTCATAATGACTACATTACTACAGCTTGTGAATAGGCAACAACCCAGCAGATTCAGAGGGATCTCAATGACCCGGTTCTAGGAAGTTGTAATAATCTGTAAAGAAGAAGGATCCGGACAGCCGCACTCCAAAATAAACACCTTTATTGTATAAAATAACAAAAGTTTAAACAGCAGGGTACAGGATAAATTAGCTAACGCGTTTCACACTCTTAACGGTGCTTAGTTATAGCTACACAACCACAATGTTTTGCCACAAATATATACTAATGTAACACAAATCCTGTGATTAATTAGAATTGATTGATTAAATTAAGTTAATTAGTTAAATAGCAAACAAGTGTGATTTAGAAAAAAGAGGCACACATATATCTATCTAGGAGAAAAGCACGGAAAAATACCATGTGTGTATATAACAAAAGATATAACAAAATTTAAACAAATCGAAAAGTTTAAAAGATCAATTATATAACCACAACTCCTGGATAAATGAGCATATATGGTGCTTTGAAAATATTTATATATATTGGTAAGAAATATAAAGTGCATTTGTGTATTGGAAATAAATATACATGTGTAGTAATAAACACCAAAAATGCAACATATATGAAGATACGTATGGATGTGAATAATACATGTATAAAAACAGATTTCAATAACTGAAATATATATAAAAAAACATGCACAATTCAATAGTTGCCAAAGTTTTTTATAGAGTCCAATGTAAAATAAATGGATAATTTGATATATCCAATAAATGAAGACTATGGTATAATATAGTATAATTAGTCATTTAAAACTAGGCAGCATGAATGGGCAAAGGAAAAAAGGTAGAAACCTCACTTGGGAAAATACCACAGAACAAAAACAGCCCTGTAAACATATGTACATAAAAATTGATGAGATGACTATATATGCTCCTATATATGTTAATATATAAAACGTCAAACATCAAAAATCAAAAAATAAAATGAAACAAAACAAAACAGAAAGCGGATTGGATTTTCAGCAGAAGAAAGCAAAAGAGACCATCCGTATTGTAATTTTTTAGATGAGTGTACCTATACACAATTATCAATCTATTGGCCAATCTCATTGATCGATTTATTCAATTGCTTTCAGTATATGATATAGATCAGGCATGATTTTGTTGGTATTTTTTGATAATCTCTTTGACTAAGATTGGGGGCGTCGGAATGATAGCTATGTATATTTTGTGCCCATTGTAACAATGGTTTAAAGTATGGGGTTTATGACAATACGGATCTTTAGATGGTCTTCTCTCTTGCTTTCTTCTGCTGAAAATCCAATCCACTTTCTGTTTTGTTTTGTTTCATTTTATTGTATTTTTTTGATTTTTGATGTTTGACGTTCTATATATTAACATATATATGAGCATATATAGTCATCTCATCAACTTGTATGTATATATGTTTACAGGGCTGTTTTTATCTTTGTGGTTGTGTAGCTATGACTAAGCACTATTAAGAGTGTGAAACGCGTTAGCTAATTTATCCTGTACCCTGCTGTTGTTTGAACTTTTGCTATTTTATACAATAAAGGTGTTAATATTGGAGTGCGGCTGTCCAGATCCTTCTTCTTCATTGCTACATGCTTAGCCCGCACATGCTGCTTCCACCTTGAGGAGAGTATCATTCTCAACACACCTACCTGGAGTGATAATCTTTTCTCTAAATTATAATAATCTGTTGGATGCTCTATGGATTGTCATGATCCCTTCACAAAATTTTTTGACGTTAAAAAACCGAAGCTAGGTGTGTAAAGCCAATCGCTGAATTCTAATAAGGTTTGATATGTTAATTCAAAGGTCATTTTCAGTGTGTTTAGATCTGCAGCTTTCATAAAAATAATACATGGTGATCCTCCCATGAAGGCCATTGTGCAGACACTTCCTTTTGTAGGGTGACAACGCTTACTTCTTGTCTGCTAATTGTGCTCACGTGTTGTCACCCTGTCATACAGCCTTCTGATTGGGACTACAAGTGACTGCTTCAGCAAACATTACTAGACATTATTATTATTATTATTATTATTATACAGGATTTATATAGTGTCAACAGTTGAGACATGTGTAATTAGTTTTGTTTCAAATTCGTTCTTTAACAAATTTCGACAAATTCGTTAATGCGCAATGATACAAATTAACAAAAACCTGTTTAACAAATTTTTCTGAAATATTCGTAAATTAGAATATTCGTAAATTCTTACATTCGCAAATTCGTAAATTTGTAAATTTTCTAATTCGCACATTCTGAAATTCGAGAATCCGAAAACGCAAAAATTCAAAAATCTGAAATAATAACTAACTAATAATAACCTAACTATTACTAACTATTAAATTATAGATATTGGAATTTCCTTTCAAATTTGGCTGTTAGTGAACGTAACCAATACGAATTCGTCTGAAGTCACGAATTATTCAAAATAACCAATGCCGTATCTAAACTAAAGGAACGTAATGAATGAAAAATAATAAATAACAATAATAATTAAAAAAAAAAAAACATTTTATTATTATTTATTATTAATTTGTTCCATTCCATTTGTTTAGATGTGGCATTCATTATTTCGGATAATCCGTAACTTTGGATACATTCGTATTCATTACGCTCACTAAGAGCCACATTTGAGAGGAAATTCCAATACTGTACCTATAATTTAATAGTTAGGTATTATTAGTTAGTTAGTTATTCTTTGAATTTTCGGATTTTCTTTCTTATTTTCAGATTTTCGAATTTACGAATTTACGAATTGCAATCATAACGAATGACCCAAAAAACGAAAAAAAAATTTAAAACGAATTAAACTAAAACAAAAATGAACAAATTTTTCGGCAGTGCACCTGTCTACATATTACTCAGGCATGGCCCACTGTTGTCAATATTAAAGCAGACCCTCAATCCTTTTTCAACTTTCCATCTATTAAATCTTCTGCCCTTGTTGTTATGACTTTGGATAGTAAAACTTTTTTTTCTGTTAGTAAATACCTTATACAGCCCACTTCCCGTTTTGTGTCTGGTGATTAACCTAGGCCTATGACATCATGCACAGCTCTTTTGTGAGAGTTTGCCAGGAAGGGAGGCAGGGATGAGTCATAAGAGGGCCAATGAAAGCTGCAGGGTTGCAGAGCTGGAGGCGTGCCTCTGTGTGTCTGTGTAAATCCAGGAAGTGAACAGGCAGCAGCTTCTGCAGCATATTTGGAAAGTACAGAATCACAGTATATATAAAATAATATGCAGTGGTTGGAGGGAAGCTTTAGAATGGCAAAGATGTTTTTATTACAAATTATGTGAGCAGACTACAGTTCCTCTTTAAGAAGCCCACTCTAAGGTCTCTTTCACATGAGCATTGGGGTGCAATAAATCCAGGCAGTTGGACCACATTTTAAAGACACCTTTCCAAGCCCACAATAGCCACTGGACAACCCCATCCACATTGTCATGGCCATGACACTGTGCTTCTTAGTGCAGCAAAAAAAGTATGGCATGTTCGACAGGCGACCCTGCCTGCCAACACACCCCATTGAATGGAATGGGGTCAAACCGCAATTGTGTTTAACTATGTGCCTGTCTGGCACCAGAAGTGACGTCAGCGTACGAGTTGGTCGCCACTTATGGTGTATTGATTTTAACATGTATAGATATGTACTTTATGTCAGAGTACTTTAGCTATTTTTTAACAATAAAATATTGGATTTAAATACTACACTATCCGGAATCCCTCCCTTCTTCTTCCTTTATATTGTATATATACTCACTGGGAGAGAAATACCATTGCCAATACCGGATATAAAGAAGCAGATATATGCCAAACCACTTTGCACTTTACACGTTGCATTTATTTGCACAATCTGTTTGCACAAAAGAGGACAAGTCACTTTATATGTTATACCTGCACTCAGTTGGAGAGGGAATCCAGCACCTCATTTTTTTCACTGCATAAGATTGTTATTCATTTATTTGTTGTGCATAATTTATCACATGTACACTGCTACCTTTAGCACTTCATTTACTTTTTCACTGTTTGGACATCTTTCAACATATATTGCTTAGATAGCATTCAGTACTGATTGATTTACCTTTGATAACCCCGCAGCACCATCCATTATATATTTTGATCTTGGTAAAGAGCCTCTGACGGAGGCTCTTTACCACATGATCAGCCGTGTCCAATCACGGCTGATCACAGTGTAAACAGAAAGCTATTTATCGGCTTTTCCTCACACTGACAGACACGGTTAGGTTACAATCTGCCATGATTGTTTATCAGCGCAGACCCCCCACCCCCCGCGGATGCCCACACTGGACCACCAGGGATGCCACCACACATGGATGACCAGGTATGCCCCCCATGGCCACCAGATATATCACACAGTGCCCAAAATAGGCCAATCAGTGCCCACAAATGATGCCAGATAGTGCCCAGTACTAATCCCTGCCAGATGTCTCCTCATCAATGATGCCCAGCAGTGCCATCTATCAGTGTCCATCAGTGCCACCCATCGGTGTGTCCATCAGTGCCACCTATCAGTGCCCACCCATGCCCACCTATCAGTTCCAGTCAGTGCCCATTCGTGTCACCTATCAGTGCCACCCATAAGTACCCATCAGTGCAGCCTTTCAGTGCCCATCAGTGCCTCCTATCAGTTCCCATCAGTGCCGCCTATGTGTGCCCATCAGTGCCGCCTATCAATGCCCATTAGTGCTGCATACCAGTGCAGCCTATTAGTGCCCATCATCAGTGCCCATTAGTGCCACCTCATTGGTGCCACCTCATCAGTGCCCATCAGTGAAGGAGAAAACTTGCTTATTTACAAAATTTTATAACAGAAACAAAGGAAAACGTTTTTTCAAAAAAAAAAAATTTGATTTATTTGTTGCGCAAAAAAGAAAAACTCCAGCAGTGATCAAATACCACCAAAAGAAAGCTCTATTTGTGGGAGCAAAATGATAAAAAAAATTGTTTGGGTACAGTGTAGCATGACCACGCAATTGTCATTCAAAGTGCGACAGCGCTGAAAGCTGAAAATTGGCCTGGGCAGGAAGGGAGTGTAAGTGCCCTGTATTGAAGTGTTTAATGGATGCAGTTGCTGGTGGTGAGGAGGGGTTTCAGTGTAGAATGCTTCTTTGAACAGGCATGTGGGAAGTGGCGTATTGCCTTCTGATTGTCTACTAACTGACAATGTGATCTGTACCACAGATCGTGAATCAGCAGCTATGCCCATGTGAAAAGAGCCTTAGGAATGTCTTGCAGCCATCATTGAATGCCTTATATATAGACAGGAAGTGGCAAAAAAGAGGCTGCAGGAGAAAAAAAATTATAGCAGTTGTTTATGATACACAGTGCTGCAGCAAACTAAATGTTGATTTAGAATTTACATATACTTTAATCAAAAATTATGTTTTTTTTGCTTTCCTAAGCAGTTGGAGGAGAATCTATATATAGATAAACACTATGAAACATCATTTACAAATGAACACCCTCCTACAAAAACAAGGTTATTCTTAGTACAAACTAGCTAAAATGTCAGATCAGGAAGAGGCTTTGATGAATCTTAATTATCTTTTCAGAATATGTTTAAAATATTTAAATTAATTTAAGAAATTATTTTTAGCTGGATGTGTTTCTTAACCAAGATAAGATAAGGACATGTGATCTGAAGGTTAGTGCTACCTGATTCAAATCAGTTTTTTTCCACTGTGGGTGCCGGAGGGCCTGGTTTAGTCCCTGACCATTTAAACAGCTCTATGGGATCCCATTGTGGAGGTCACCCCAACCGGACATGGCTGTAACTCTATCGGTTAAGCTCAGTCTTTACCGCTGCAAAACCATTTGCTTATAGTGGATCACTAGAGGGTGGGTGATTTAGCATTTCTGAGTCTCCCTAGAAGATTATAAAAAGAATTGAAGCTAAACTCCAAACAAACATCTAAATACAGAGATTAAAAACTTATGAGAGCTGTTTTACCCGACAAAAGGATTTGTATCTCTGTCCAACCCAGTCCTTAGAAAATAAAACAATAAATATGTTTTCTGCCTTTATATCTACCTTACATCGCATTGCTAATTGCATATTGTACTTGTTTGTAGCTTAAATACGGAAATTTGCACTTAAAACTGTCCCATCTCTGACACTGGGCACCGCAGCTCCCTTTTTACCTTCTGGGATCTCTGCTAAGTATCCCCTCAGCTGCACGCGATGTGCGGGGAGAGTGGGGGAGGAAGGAGTGAGGCAGAGACACTGACAGACAGGGTGCCTGGTCCGATTGTCCCACACACCCCCAAAATCGCATGCCTCTTTGGCTATAGCCTGCAGGAACCAGACTATAGCCGCCTTCTCCTCAGCTCTAACGTTCACGTACACAGACTGGGAGGAAGAGGGGAGGAGGCGCAGAAGGGACACCTGCCCTACGAGGTCTGTAATAACAGGAGGCCTGGGTAGGTAGTAACTGTGCTACCAGGAGTGATTTTAGGGAGGGGGGTGGGGGTTACAGGATATGTGCTAGGGGGTGCTTGGTTTGGAGTTAGAGAGGACTTGTGCTAGAAGGAGAGGGCAGAATTGAAGTTTGACCCCCCGCAGCACATTTTTCCCCACCTCCCAAAGCACCCCTAGCACCCATACCTTAACCCCCCCAAATCAAAGATCCATCCCAGCTCCATCCTCCCCCCGATCCCATCCCAGCTCCATCCATTCTCCCCCATCCCATCCTGGCTCCATCCATTCCATCACACACCACAGACCCCTATAATTTTCTTCCCAGAAGCACCTATAGGACTTGAAAGTGTGTTTAGTCCCCCATCACAACAGAGCTCCACTATTTTCTTGCATAAGCAAAACAAAAAAAAAAGGCAAAGCAAACCTAGACAGACACTAGAAGTGGCATCCACAAAAGAGCTTCTCTATTTTCTTTGCAGAAGCACCCACAGGACTTCTAGTGTGTTAGTGAGCATCACTACAGAGCTCCTCTATTTTCTTTGCAGGAAGCACCCACAGGACTTCTAGTGTGTTAGTGGCATCACACACAGAGCTCCTCTATTTTCTTTGCAGAAGCACCCATTATAAGGACTTCTAGTGTGTTAGTGGCATCACACAGAGCTCCTATAATATTCTTCTACAGCAGCCACCCACAGTACTCTAGTGTGTATAGTGGCATTCACACAGAAGCTCCTCTAATTTTCTTTGCAGAAGCACCCCACAGGACTTCTTAGTGTGTTAGTGGCATCACACAGAGCTCCTCTATTTTCTTTTGCAGAAGCAACAAAACAAACAGCAAGAAACCCAAAGGACTTTCAAGTGTGTTTAGTGCCTCACACAGAGCTCCTATATTTTTCTTCTCAGCAGCACCCACAGGACTTCTAGTGTGTTAGTGGCATCCCACAGAGCTCCTATTTTTTTCTTTGCAGAAGCACCCATAGGACTTCTAGTGTGTTAGTGGCATCACAACAAGAAGCTCCTATATTTTCTTCTCAGGCAGCACCCACAGGACTTCTAGTGTGTTAGTGGCATCACACCAGAGCTTCCTATTTTTTTTCCTTTTGCAGAAGTCACCCATAGGACACTTCTAGTGTGTTAGTGGCATCACACAGAGCTCCTATATTTTCTTCTCAGCAGCACCCCCACAGGACTTCTAGTGTGTTAGTGGCATCACATCACAGAGCTTCCTATTTTTTCTTTGTCAGAAGCACCCATAGGACTTTCTAGGTGAGTTAGTGGTCATCACACAGAGCTCCTATATTTTCTTCATCAGCAGCAACCCACAGGACTTCTAGTGTGTTAGTGGCATCACACAGAGCTCCCTATTTTTTCTTTGCAGAAGCACCCATAGGCCTTCAGTAGAGTTTAGTGGGCACACACAGAGCTCCTAAAATTTCTTCTCAGCAGCAACCCACAGGACTTCTAGGGTGTTAGTGGCATCACACAGAGCTCTTTTTTCTTTGCAGAAGCACCCATAGACTTCTAGTGTGTTAGTGGCCTCTTTGGCTATAGCCTGCAGGAACCAGACTATAGCCGCCTTCTCCTCAGCTCTAACGTTCACGTACACAGACTGGGAGGAAGAGGGGAGGAGGCGCAGAAGGGACACCTGCCCTACGAGGTCTGTAATAACAGGAGTCTTACATGGTGATTGGGAGGGTGGGTTCTAGGAGGCCTGGGTAGGTAGTAACTGTGCTACCAGGAGTGATTTTAGGGAGGGGGGTGGGGGTTACAGGATATGTGCTAGGGGGTGCTTGGTTTGGAGTTAGAGAGGACTTGTGCTAGAAGGAGAGGGCAGAATTGAAGTTTGACCCCCCGCAGCACATTTTTCCCCACCTCCCAAAGCACCCCTAGCACCCATACCTTAACCCCCCCAAATCAAAGATCCATCCCAGCTCCATCCTCCCCCGATCCCATCCCAGCTCCATCCATTCTCCCCCATCCCATCCTGGCTCCATCCATTCCCCTTGATCCCATCCTGGCTCAATCCATTCCCCCCAATCCCATCCCGGCTCCATCCACCACCCTGATGCGATTCAGGCTCCATCCACCACCCCGATCCCATCCCAGGTTCATCCACCGCCCTGATTCTATCCTGGCTTAATCCACCACACCGATCCCAGCCCAGCTCTATCCACCAGCCAGCTCCTATCCCAGCTCCATCCATTCTCCCCTACCCCCATCCTGGCTCCATCCATTCCCCCCGATCCCATCCTGGCTCCATCCACCACCCCGATCCTATCCCAGCTCCCTCCATCCCCCATCCCATCCCAGCTCTATCCACCTCCTTAATCTGATTCCCGCGCCATCCATCACCCCGATCCTATCCCAGCTTCATCCACCTCCCCGATACCATCCCGGCTCCATCCACCATCCCGATACAATCCCGACTCCATCCATCACAGCTCCATCCACCAACCTGATACAATCCCAGCTCCATCCACTACCCCAATCCCATCCCAGCACAATCCACCCCCCTCCTCCGATCCTGGCTCCATCCACCACCTCAATCCCATTCCGGCTCCATCCACCACCCCAATCCCTTCCCAATTCCATTCATTCCCCCAATTCCATCCCGGCTCTATACTCCCTGCCCCGATCCGATCCCGGCTCCATTCATTCCCTCAAACCGATCCCGGCTACATCCATTCTCCCAAACCCATCCCAGCTCCATCCACCAACCTGATCTCATCCCAGTTCTATCCACTACTCCAATCCCATCCTGGCACCATCCACCTCCCCCCGCATCCTATCCCGGCTTCATCCACCACCCTGATCACATCCTGGCTCCATCAACCTCCCCAATCCCATCCTGGGTCCATTCATTCCCCTGATCCCATCTCGGCTACATCCATTCTCCTGATCCCATCCCGACTCCATCCACCACCCTGATCCCATCCCGGCTCCATCCACCACCCTGATCCCATCCCGGCTCCATTCACCACCCCAATCCCATCCCAGCTCCATCAACCACCCTAATCACATCCCGGCTCCATTAACCACCCCGATCCCATTCTGACTCTGTCAACCACCCCAATCTCATCCCGGCTCCATCCACCACCCAATCCCATCCCAGCTCCATCATGTGGCAGGCTAAGAGGGGGGAGAGCTGCGCCAATGCACTAGCCTGCTCATTTTCCCCAGGGGGGTTACACCATTTTTTACCGCACCAGGTTACACCAACTCTAGTGACACCACTGTTCCTGGTGCTGTTTCTCATTCTGACTCCATCAACCACCCCGATCCCATCCCAGCTCCATTCATTCCCCGATCCCATCCCGACTACATCCAGTCTCCTGAACCCATCCCGGCTCCATCCACCATCCTGATACCACCCGGCTCCATCCACCACCCTGATCTCATCCCAGCTCCATCCACTACCCCAATCCCATCCCAGGACACCATCCACCCCCTCTGATCTTATCCCGGCTCTATACTCCCCCCGTATACCATCCCGGCTCCATCCACCACCCCGATCCCATCCTGGCTCCATCCACCACCCCGATCCCATCCCAGGTCCATTCATTCCCCCGATCCCATCCTGGCTCCATCCACCACCCTGATCCCATCCTGGCTCCATCCACCACCCAATCCCATCCCGGCTCCATCCACCACCCTGATCACATCCCGACTCCATTCACCACCCGATCCCATTCTGACTCCACCAACCACCCCTATCCCATCCCGGCTCCATCCACCACCCCGATCCCATCCCGGCTCCATTACTGTGGCAGGCTAGGGGGGAGAGCTACGCTAATGCACTAGCCTGCTCATTTCCCCCGGGGGGTGACACCATTTTTTACCGCACCAGGTTACACCAACTCTAGTGACGCCACTGCTCCTGGTGCTGTTTCTCCCTTGCACTTTCTAAGTTCTGTTGTACAGACTTAACAGCAGACTGACAAAAGCTGGTACCAGGGCAGGTACTTAGGCTTCTTACATTTAAAATTAATGTAATGATATATTAATGATTACAGAGTGTCATTAGCTTGGACCTTTTATATCTGCTTGAAGATCAGCTGTTACTTAGGTTGGTGAAGCCTGTAGCTCAACTGAAATGTTAAGATCAGGCTATCACAGTTGTACCTGGAGTGTGGAAACATTTCTATACTGTATTTAATTACCTATAAATTTAAAGAAAAGCAATAAGATTACCATGAAGTACATTTCAGAGATGCTTCTCTGAGTACTTAATACTGTAGTGTAGTTGTGCTCATAAGTTTACATACCCTGGCAGAATTTATGATTTCTTGGCCATTTTTCAGAGAATATGAATGATAACATAAAAACATTTATTTCACTCATGGTTAGCGTTCTGTGTTTACTCTTTTTAAATCATAATGACAACAGAAACTACCCAAATGACCCTGATCAAAAGTTTACATACCCTGGTGATTTTGGCCTGATAACATGCACACATGTTAACAGAAAGGGGTTTGAAAGGCTATTAAAGGTAACCATCCTCCCCTGTGATCTGTTTTCTAGTAATTAGTGTGTGTGTGTATAAAAGGTTAATGCGTTTCTGGACTCCTGACAGACCCTTGCATCTTTCATTCAGTGCTACACTGACGTTTCTGGATTCTGAATCATGGGGAAAGCAAAAGAATTGTAAAAGGATCTGTGGGAAAGGGTAGTTGAACTGTATAAAACAGGAAAGGGATATAAAAAGATATCCAAGGAACTGAGAATGTCAATCAGCAGTGTTCAAACTCTAATCAAGAAGTGCAAAAGGAGGGTTTCTGTTGAAACCAAACCACGGTCAGGTAGACCAACTAAAATTTCAGCCACAACTGCCAGGAAAATTGTTTGGGATGCAAAGAAAAACCCACAAATAACTTCAGGTGAAATACAGGACTCTCTGAAAACATATGGTGTTGCTGTTTCAAGGTGCTCAATAAGGAGGCACTTGAAGAAAGATGAGCTGCATGGTCAAGTCGCCAGAAGAAAGCCATTACTATGCAAATGCCACAAAGTATCCCGCTTACAATACGCCAAACAGCACAGGGACAAACCTATCATTGAGCCACTCTGGGGAGATCTCAAAACGTGCAGTTCAAGCAAGACAGCTCAAGAATTTACAGGAACTGTAGGCTTTTTTCCAAGAGGAATGGGCAACTTTACCATCTGAGAAGATAAAGAGCCTTATCCACAAATACCACAAAAGACTTCAAGCTGTCATTGATGTTATAGGGGGCACTACATGGTATTAGGAACTGGGGTATGTAAACTTTTGACAGGGTCATTTGGGTAGTTTCTGTTGTCATTATGATTTAAAAAGAGTAAGCGCAGTTCATTGATAAACAATGGCTTCAGCCAAACACTAACCATGAGCGAAAGAAACATTTTTGTGTTATCATTCATATTCTCTGAAAAATGGCTACGAAATCATAAATTCTGCCAGGGTGTGTAAACTTATGAGTACAACTGTATCTTAAAGGAAAATTGTGATTTGTTTGTACTAAAAAACAATGGTCATGAAAGAAAACCAGAATAATAGTTAAATAAGAATAGAAGGTTGCAGAACTTTGAGAAGCATTGGGTTTCTCTTATGACTCAAGTAGGATGGGTTGTGTTGGGATTGGAAGAGTTTCTTTTGGAAAAGATGTTTACTCAGTATGGAGAAAAATGTGGGGTCTATCCACAGAGTATGGAGATTTACTAAAACGCACACAGAATCTTGTGCAGCGGTACATAGTAGCAAATCAACTTCTAACTTCAGCTTCTTCAATTAAGCTTTGACAATAAAACCTAGAACCTGATTGGTTACCATGCACAGCTGCACCAGAATTAGGAAATCTCCCCCTATATGCCTGTAGCTGTACTTAATTGTGTATTGTATGTTTTATTACATTATTATAAGTATAAGGAAGCCATTGCCAACACCTTGGTCAATCATTGTAGCAGATTAATATGCTGTCACTGGTGGCAACATGTTGTCTTTTGTTACCTTTACTAAATTTAATCTAATTCCTCAATATAGAAAATGGTGTCATCTTTTTATTAGAGAAAATGCTGGAATTAGCACAGTGAGCTAAGTAAGATATGTAAATTACTATCATAGTGCTGCTGTAAAGAACTATGTGTTAGTTTGAGGACACACCAGAGAGGAATGGATGAGGCTGATCTCAACTCAATTGTTCTCTCTGATGAATTTTCCAAGCAGCTGATAGTGTCATCATACCCATACATAAAAATGTATCAGTTGCAAATGAGTAGGGTTTGAGTTTTTACCCCCCCCCCCCCCCATAATAGTAATGAACATTGAGGCAAAGACTGGTTGACAAGTGAGTTTACATATACTTGACCTACTAATACAGATTTATAATAGTGTATAGCATAGCGTAATTTTTTGGTGCCCATTTCAAATCTCAGAAAGTCTACTGTTGGGCACACTCCTACAATTTACAAAAGAAAAGTCTTTACAATGTGAGTCCATTCCAAATGGTATTCTATGGTGGAAGAAGGGAACATGGCACAGTCATAAAGAAACTGGCCCTCTACAGCTTAACTCCTCCAGTACTCTACTTGAAAACACTATTTCTGCTCCTATGCTCTGCTTGTATAATAGATTATCCAAGTCCTCTCCATGCTTTATTGGCCAGATCTTCTTGTTCCCCCAAGGACACTTGTACCTATCCCTGTGGACACCATACTACTTTAAATTGCCTCTTCATTACATGTAGGTGTGGGCCAATCAAAATGTGAGGTTTGGTGCTAAGAATCATCCTCCATCCTCTCCCACTCTTGCTAGTGCTACTGCAACACTGAAGCCCCCCCACATGAATAAAGTATAACGTTTTTTGCCTTTCTTGGAAGACATTTACATGATCAATGCCCTCAGTACAACACCCCATAAAAAGGATATTTAAAGATCTTAGAAGAATACATTTTTCCGTAAAAAAAAAAAAAAAAAAATTAAATATGGGAATTTAAAATTTGTGTTTTATCTGATTTGTCAGGAGAAACTTTTAAGTGTTACTAAAATAAGCAAATGCAAGCAGGATAACCAGTAGCTACACGGAGCAACCTAATACAGAGCTTATCTATGCCACCAACCTTTTGACAAAAAAAAAACATACTGCACAGTCAGCATGGCACACTACAATATCCGGCCAGAGGGTTCTTCTTATTGCCAAGAGAAGCTTTGGACTGGTAACTATATCCGGCACAATGTCTACAGGAGCTGTTCAAATCACAGTATGCTTCTTACAATGAATCGACAGATGGACTGTTCTGAAGCCTGGTACTAATGTGGGTTTTTGTTCAGCTTTAACCCATTCACTGCAAAAAAAAATGTATTTTCTCCATGCTAGTTAATGTTCTATTTTTGTGTTATTAAAATATTTTCATTTCCTGTGTTTCTAAAATTACATTAGCAAAAAAATGCCCCCGGTTCTCATATTATATGCTGTTGCTAATACACAATTGTTGACTTATACCTACATTTTCTCTTATTACAGTTTGATCCATTTCCTATGTTCTTGCTGCAAAACGTTTTCATATTTATCTTAAAGCTAAACTCTTGGCAGATATAAATGACACAAATTATTGCAGCTTAATGTAGCTCCCTCCTAGGTAGGTTACTGTATAGAATAGGTACATTTTTCTGGCTCCCCTGTAATCCGTGGAGCAGTTTGCGATTGCTTTGAGCTGTTCTAGACTCTGCAAGCTGCATGTTTGATTGCTCCCCCCTGTCTTCTGGATGATTCCCGAATATAGTGGGATGGGAGAAGGCAAATCAGCAGTTTGAATGTTTATGATGTCTCAGCCAATCCTTGGGGAAGAGTGCCCGGTAGGTGGCTGGGGGTGCATACATAGTCTGGGGCCCTAGGTAGCCCTATTTTTGTCCAGAAGGGGAAGTTTCGAGCTTGAATGGCTGCTGCGCTTCTGGGCAGCCCAACTGAAAAGTCTACCTGTGCTCACTGAGGTCCCAGCTGTGGCAGAGCTGGGGAGGCCTGTTCTGCTAAATCTTTGAAGCTTTTGGTGCCCAGCCCCCCATGCCATTTGTTTGACCACCCCTTGAATATTAGCCTAAAAAGTTTTGCCATTGCTATTTTTAAAAATCGGGTCCTATTGACTTTAATGGGATTCAAATTCAGCACCCAAACTTTAGTATTGTTTGCCAAACCTGAACCAAACCCAGGTACGTTTGGCTCATCGCTAGTTATGAGTCCCTGTTATATATGTTTTAATTAATATTCACCAAAAGTAGGGTTGTATATCTCAGTATTTTTAGATATGACTGCATGTCCATTTGTAACACAATACATTTCTCCACTGTTAAAACCATGCTAGTTATGTACATTATTATCCATTCAGCAGCCTTATTTCCTAACACCGTACAGCTCCAATCTTTTCAATGCTATTTTTACTTTAAAAATAAATTATTAAGTATGGCCTGCAAGCAAAGTGTCACTAATCAGAGTAGTATTTGAATCCCCCTGGACTGTCAAAGAATCGGTAGCTCCAAGGCAGCAATAGTGTTATTCAGTATATTACCTTACTGCAGCAGTTAACACACATAAGCATCTTATGTTTAAACTGTGGCATTCCAGAAAGCCTTATAAATAAAGCAACTACATTAATATGTAGCACTGACCCCCGAAGGAGCTGCTGTTTTTTATTGGGCTTAACGTTACCTTCTTCACCTTGTCTCCGTCTAGGGGTTCCCGTGATAGCTGGCCCAAAGTAATGTAGAAATTGACAATCTTCCTTTTTTGGGTTATTTATTCAAAAAGATAAAACAGTCTCTTAAATGTAGGGTAGAGGGTTAGGATGAAAGTTCAGGTACCTTTGGAACT
Source organism: Lithobates sylvaticus (assembly GCA_028564925.1). NCBI lineage: Eukaryota > Metazoa > Chordata > Amphibia > Anura > Ranidae > Lithobates > Lithobates sylvaticus. The sequence continues at coordinate 136,273,127 of CM053027.1, forward strand.
GCTAAGATAGAAAGTCTCTCACTCTAGAAATCCAGAGAATTACAGTTTCACAGCTGGATTCTCACAACCACCGGATAGACCTCCTCTCACTAGGCATAGCAGCCGGTGGAGCGTTAGGTAAAGAAAAGTCTCTGCCACAGACTTGGTTGTAGAACACTTAAGAATAAAGTCTCTGCCACAGACTTGGTTGTAAAACACTTGAGAATAAAGTCTCTGCCACAGACTTGGTTGTAACTGAGGGACTCAGACAAATTTTTTTTTTTAACAAAGAACTTTATTTATTTTGTACAGTACATGTCATAGCATCAGATCAAATACAATCGTGTGTAATGGCATCACATCAGGGAGGGCAAATACATAGTGAAGAACTTACATTCAACAAACATTGTCAAGATTTTCTCAGTTGATGTTAGCCGACAAGGCATGTTTAGTGGAGAAAGTTAAAGAAAAAAAAGGAAAAACTAGTAACAGAGGCATCAATGGTACAGCATAGTTTTTTTCAGAATGACCATATCAGTATTCCCCTACCCTTCCCTCCCATTTCAGAGAAGCATTATTTCCAATATTAAGGGTCTAAGGCCCCCTAGTGGTCTACAGTGAACACAATAAGAAGAGATCTAATCTCTCTCAGTGAGTGTATTACCCTACTTCCCCTCCCTGCAAGCACTCCCGAGTAGACACTACGGAAGATCGAGCTGTCTTTCTTGTACCCAAGCCCCCCAAATCTTTTCAAACTTTTGGGGGCAGTTGCGCCCCATGTAGGTCAGTTTATACAGGGGTAATGCTGCGTCCACAAGGGCCCGCCACTGGGAGATTGTAGGGATGCTGGGGTCATTCCACTTAAGAAGGATCGCCCTCCTGGCGTAAAAGGCCGCATAGAAAACAAAGTGTTTTCTTGCTTGTGTCGTCTGCAACGTGTCGACTATCCCTAATAACAGGGGTAGTGGGGCGCATGGAACGTGTAGTTTCCCTATTCTGTTGATCTCTGCTGCTACAGCTTTCCAGTACGTCTGCAGGTGCTCACATGACCATACTACGTGCAAAAAGGATCCTATGTCTGTGTTGCATTTAGGGCACAGGTTACTCCTAGTGGGGTATATACTAGCCAGGCGTTCCGGAGAGTAATATGCTCGGTGTATAAATCTGAGCTGGGTATAACGGTCTCGGGACGAGACCATGAGTGGGATGTACTGTTGTATACCCTCCTCCCAGTCGTCGTCAGCCATCTCTGGTATGTCTGCCTTCCATTTATCGAAGAGCCTAGAGACCACTGAGGTGTCCAGACCGATCAATTTGGCATAGAGGGCAGACATAGGTTTCTTGTCCCTATCTGTGGATAAGAGCTCTTCCAGGGGATTCAGTTCTACGCGGACTCAGACAAATTTAGAGAGCTATCATACGGTACCAGTATCTTGCAGCCGGTCCGGTGATACCGTATGAGTGTAAATCCATTTAGTGTCCTTCAACTGAGCCTCCAGGCTCCTTCTGAGAAGCCAGCCTTAGCACATGGTTTTCTCCCGAAGAGTCCTCCCCTGGATGCTTCTCCAGTTGCTGGGGCTCTTCTAGCCTAAATGGCACCGGACCAATTTTGGATAATTCGGCCCCAAAACTTTTGGATAATTCAGGCCTGTCCCTGCAGTTGCTTCGCCTCGGGTTATCCAGCCCAGAGACTCAAAATTGCATGGATTCGCACCCCAGGCTAGGAGGGCCATGAGGGCTGGTCAGGAGGACCAGGACCAAACAGACAGAATATATCTTCTGGACTGGACCGGAACCCCATAGCACGTGATCTCAGTACCTTAAATACCTTCTCCCAGAATTCACAGCAGGATGAACACTCCCACTGGGCTGGTTCCGAGAGAAAGAAGGGTAACCAATACACCCAGCTAAACTGCATTCTCATACTTGCCGACGGTGACAGCGACACCTGCGGCCAAGGATAACTCAGTGCAATTCCAGCTTGACTGATACTGAGACCATAATTTGGCATAATTAACCCCAAAACCCAACTTTAAGAACATTAACTTTGAAAAACACATAGCGTGTGCTCGTCAGGAGCCAGCGCTACAATACATTTAAAGTATTAACATCATATGCATTGCCCCTGTTGCTGCTGTTAGGTATAAATTTAATAAAGATGAAGATTCTTCCTAAATTTCTGTATTTATTTAGAAATTCTCCACAGTGGTTGCCTAAGAATTTTTTAACTTTGAAAAACACATAGCGTGTGCTCTTCAGGAGCCAGCGCTACAATACATTTAAAGTATTAACATCATTTGCATTGCCCCTGTTGCTGCTGTTAGGTATAATTTTAATAAAGATGAAGATTCTTCTTAAATTTCTGTATTTATTTAGAAATTCTCCACAGTGGTTGCCTAAGAAGTTTTTTACACAGCTACACGGTATGTTTTCTACATTTATATGGAAAAGCAAACCAGCTAGATTTAAACTAAGCGTACATATGCGTCCGGTGGTACAGGGGGGATTGGCTTTCCCAGACCTTTATAAATATTATATGGCTACACAGTTGGTGACAATAGGGAGATGGCTGAATCCGGATGGATTTGACTCTGCCACGATGGTAGAGGCCGCAGTGGTCCAGTCACTGAAGGCACTGCAGTCATTGCCGTTCCGTGGATTAAAATATAGGCCAGATCTGACTCCCTCGATGATTACGACAGTAAAAATATGGAGAGCAGCCATGGCAAAAGAGGACCATTTGAGAGGGGATTTATCCCCAAGCACTCCACTATGGAGAAATCCAGAGCTCCCACATTTGGATTCCATCCAAGATCCAGGGGCATGGACTACATTTGGGATTAAAAAACTATCACAAGTTGTACCCGAAGGGAGAATTGTTTAGTTTGCCAAAATAAGAAAATGTTGGACTATACCTGGGAACTACACTTTTAGATACATGCAGTTGGACCATGCTTTATTGGCTCAGTTCCCGGAGGGGATCCCACAATTGATAGAAACAGAATTAAAGCAAATGGTAAGGAAAAAGACCAAAAAAAAGCAAATTTCAATTTTATATAGCTACTTATCCAAAACTACACTTTCAGATATAAGCAAGAGATGTGAAAGCTAGACAAGAGATGTTCCAAAATCAGTAGATAAAAACTCAGAGGAGATATGGAGATCTCCACTCCAAATACTAGTATCCCTGCAAGATAAATTAATACAATTTAAAATAATACATAGAAGTTATTATATTCCATACAAGTTATACAAAATATTTCCAACAAACTCTCAAAACTGCTGGAGATGTGCTGGTATCCAAGGAAATTTCGTTCACATATTCTGGTCTTGTCCAAAGATAGTGATATTCTGGAGGGAGGTTTTGAGAGTAATTACTATAGTCACATCAGTCTCTTTAAATAAAGAGGCAGAGATCTGCATATTAGGACTAGTAGGGAATAACATCACCCCTATAGGAAGGAGAATACAGGTGGGTCTGTTGCTTTTTTATGCTAGAAAGACAATAGTGCTGAATTAGAAGAAGGCGGAAGCCCCAACGTTAACACAGTGGAAAAATGTTGTAAATAGTAATCTACCATTATATAGGGAAACATATTGGAATAGAGGACATGGAGAGAAATATGAGAGAGCATGGGCAAGCTGGATAGAAAATTCCATAACGGCATCAGGATAAAAAGGCACAGAGATAGGGCAAGCCACAACAAAAGGGGGGGGGGGGAGGTGTAAGAGGGATATAAATGTGTAAATGTATATGTATGTATATGTATAATTTTGTAGTATTTGAGGAAATGACTATGAATGGATTTTATGGAAGCTCATAAGAGAGCATGAATGTTGAAATGTATGATGGATATGTAAAATAAACTAATAAAGAGATATATAAGAAAAAAATGTTTTGGAATCATATAACAATAATCATTTTCTACACGTGTTATACTAGTACTCGTTATTTAAAAAATCAAATTTAGACAGATTCCATTTGCCATATGCATTCTTAACATTCTTCATTGACCTCAGCAACTGCCAGCATTATGAAGCAATTTGTCCTCAGATTTCATAAAAGCACTGTTGTATTTTTATTCTTAGCAGCTTTATCTCAGTCTGTTCTCTGTACCAGCACTGATGTACTAATATAAAGAAAGAACACTGTCAGTTAAGCGCATTTACTACTTGTAAGAACAATTAAATACTTGAATGGCTATAGCCTGGCCAGTGGCCACAGGTTCACTCTAAGACCCCTTTCACACCGCACCGCCAATAGCGTCGGCGGTAAAACGCTGCTATTTTTAGTGGCGTATTACCGTCGGATTTTCAGCGCATTTCAGCCGCTAGCGGGGCGCTTTAATGGGGTGCATGATAAAGTCAATTTGAATTGTGTGGAGTACAGACATCCTAAAGTTTTTTATACACCCTGGATTTCAGTAGATGAGCTGGGCTTGCCCCCCGATTGTTAAGGACAGAATGGGAGACTAGACATGTGCCATTAGTTTCTTATGAATCGAAAATTCGTATGAATTTCCGTAAATTCGTACATTCGGGAGGATCCAAAATACGAATTGCTATGCTTCCAAATTTTGTACGAAATACAAAATTTTGTTTACGCATTTCGGATCCAAATTCCGTTACAACGGAAACGTGACTGGTGTTTTGTTGACCAATCAGAGGTTTTCTTCTGTTGCTGAGTGAGGTTTGGGAAAATTACCTTTTTTTAATATGGGAGTGGTAGACTGGTGTACTGGTAGTCAATGGGAGATTCAGAATCAGACAAAATAAGAGTGTTCGTTAAAAACCCAGGAAGTCAGCATAGAACAGGAATGGTCAGAGCCCCTCATAATGATAAATTCATCATAACGAACATTCATAATTGTTACGAAAAGTTAACGAACCTAAAAGTTAAAAACCCAGGAAATCAGCACAGCACAGGGAATGTGGGAGCCCCTCATAATGATAAATTCATCATAACGAACATTCGTAATTGTTACGAAAAGTTAACGAACCTAACGAAAATTTGTATTTCGTACAAATCCAAATTGAATTTCGGACACGAATTACAAAATACAAATTAATTCTAATACGAAACGGAACAGAACGAAACAAAACAAATTTATTGACGGTGCACATGTCTATCAGAGAAAACCGGCCTGGAGGAGTGTCCATTTGTTTGTACATTCAGAATAGGTAAGTATAGACATCTTTTCTTTACAGGGTAGATAGAATTAGCTAACAATATGGGCAGGAGTAGGTTTAAGTATAGTTAGTATTTGACTGGAATTCCACTTTAAAGAAATTAACCACTTGCTTACTGGGCACTTAAACCCCCCTCCTGCCCAGACCAATTTTCAGCTTTCGGCGCTGATGCAATTTGAATGACAATTGCGCGGTCATACAGCACTGTACCTAAATTACATTTTTATCATTTTTTTTCCACAAATAGAGCTTTCTTTTGGTGGTATTTAATCACAGCTGGGGTTTTTATTTTTTGCTAAACAAACAAAAAAAAAATGGAAAATTTTGAAAAAAAAAAAATCACGTTTAATAGTTTGTTATAACATTTTGCAAACAGGTAATTTTTCTGCTTCATTGATATGCGCTGATGAGGCGGCACTAATGGGCACTGATAGGCTGCACTGGTGGGCACTGATAGGCTGCCACCTTATCTGATGGGCACAGATAAGGTGGCACTGATGGGGACAGATAAGTTGGTACTGATGGGCACAGATAAGATGGCACTGATGGACCATGATGGGTGGCACGGATGGGTGGCACAGATGGGCACTGATAGATGGCACTGATAGATGGCACTGATGAGCACTGATAGATGGCACTGATAGATGGCACTGATAGGTAGCACTGATAGGTGGCACTGATAGTTGGCACTGATGTGCAGCACTGTTTAGGCACTTATTGTGGGCACTGACAGATGGCACTGTGGGCACTGACAGATGGCTCTGGTGGGCACTGACAGGTGGAGCTGGTGGGCACTGGTAGGCGGCACTTGTAGGGGGCACAGGAGGGCACCGTAGAGCCAGGGCACATCACAGTGATCGTGACTAATGTCCCTTTCACTGCCGCCGGTGATCAGCTTTTTTTTTTCTTCTCGCACTGTCAGAGCGAGGAGGAAAAATAGCCGTTTACCGGCTCTGTTGATATCACATGATCAGCTGTCATGGCTTGACAGCTGATCACGTGGTAAGGGGTCGGGATCTCACAGACTCGCTGATCACAGAGCGCGCCGCACGCGCCCTTCAGGGGGCGCGCAGGCCGCTCGTACATGGGACGACATCATAGGACGTAGTCCCAGCAATGTAGATCATTTGCTGTTGCCGTCATTTGGCTATAGCGCGGATCTCAGGAGGTTAAAAGGCAAGTATTTAATTTTGAATTTTACATAGCCTTATAAAACCTTTATCAAAATAGGGAATGACAGTAATGCCTGTCACAAAACCTTTTGGAGCTTTTTTTTTTTTTTTTTTTTAACTTATTTTAAATTATTTTATTAAAGTAGCCAATTTATATCCTTTCCCCCTTTTTCCTTGTTGATATTTGCTTGTTTTATCGGGGGTTGCGTACCATGCTGTTATACATTTATAATTCATTTCTGCAGTCCTAGAGTCTACTGCCGAACTATGGGTAAGTTTCAGAATTTTCCTTACAGTGAACGTGTCAATCTGTGAACCTAACTCCCTCTCCCATCTTTTTATAAATGGCGGCACCTCCAGCCCGTCCACCTCCACCAACAGCTTATATATTTTAGAGTCAGTTCGTCCTCTATTCTAATCGGTTGGGGTAAGCTGCTGACAAAATGACACAGCTGGAGGTATCGTCACCCGTCTATCGTTAACAAATCCTTTTTCCTTTGTAATTCGTGAAGTGTTAAAATTTTTCCCTTCTGTATTATGTCCTTCAATTGTGCATTTTCTTTTTTAATCCATCCCCCCCCCCCAAGTGTTTTTTTTCCGGGTGCAAAATATTCATTTTCTTTTAGTGCAATCAGTGGTGAGTTATAAGTTCCTTTCGTCTGTTTGTATATTTTATCCCAATTTTTTAACGTGTTTAAAGTCAGCATATGTGTGTTTTCTCCTAATGCCCTATAAGCGGGTGGGTTCCAAATAATTTTTCCTAGCTGTGTATTACTAAGTGCCATTTCCAGATTCACCCATCTTTTGTCGCCTGTTCCTTTGACCCACTCGGGTATTCTTGACAGTACTATCGCCTGGTAATATTTTTGTATATCTGGGACTGCGAGACCCCCCTGATTCTTATCTTGCTTTAATGTTTGGAGGGAGATTCTATGTTTTTAATTTTTCCATATAAAATTCATTAATAGAGCTTTTAGTATCCTAAGGTACCTCTGGGGAAGTGGCATGGGCAACATTTGAAATTTGTAGGTTATCTTGGGGAGTAACATCATTTTCGTAGCATTTATACCTCCGACCCATGAAAGTGGTTTGTTACTAAAGTCTTTACTTATTCTTTTAATGTCGTCTAATAATGGTAAATTATTTATTTTGTATATTTTTTTCATCAAATTTGAAAGCTTTATTCCTAAGTAATCTATTTCCTTCTTCCATGGGAATTTAAATTCCCCTTGGAGGTTTTGTTGTTCTTGTTTACTTAGATTTATGTTTAGTATGAAGGATTTTGTTATATTTACTCTAAGGTTTGAAATTTCTCCATATTGTCGTAAATTTTTCATTATGTTGGGCAGTGAGATACGTGGGTTTCTGATATAGAACAAAATATCGTCCGCAAAGGCTGCTAATTTATGTTCTTCGCCTCCAGCCTCGATACCTTTTATATCTAAGTTATTACGAATTACGGCCAACAGGGGTTCAAGGGACAGGATAAAAAGGAGAGGGGACAGGGGGCACCCCTGTCTCGTCCCATTCCTCATCTCAAAGGAGGTAGACAATCCACCATTTATTTTTATATTTGCAAACGGATGATGGTATAATGTCCTAATTTTTTGAATTATCTTTGGACCAAATCCCATGTGGGCCAGTGTCTGAAACATGAGTCCCCAGTCTACCCTGTCAAATGCCTTTTCCGCATCTATTGACAGGAATAGACCTGGGGACCCACCCTCTTTCATCTTTTGGAGGACCAGTAGCGTTCGTACGCCGTTGTCCCTTCCCTCTCTCCCCGTCACAAACCCAACCTGGTCCGGATGGATCAGTGTACCCATGTGTCCCTTCATTCTATTAGCCAAAACTTTGGCATATAGTTTAGTGTCCGCATTTAAGAGCGATATTGGTCTATAACTTGAGCACACTGATCCATCCTTCTTTTAAGGATTACAGTAATTGTGGCTGCCAAAGAGGCCCCACTCATTTCATACTCAGTTCCCAGGCCATTCATATAATGGCATAGCCTGGGGACTAAGATATCTTGAAGGTTTTGTACTATCTTGTTGTGAACCCATCCGGGCCGGACTCTTTCCAAGATGTTTTCTGCCAGGGCTCTGTCTATCTCGTCTACTGTAATGGGCTTTTCCAACATTTTACTGTCGTTAGAGGATAACCTTGGCAGACCCGCCCTTTCTAAAAAGCTATTTATTTTATCCTTTTTATCTCCTTTCTCACTTCCTTTTAATTCTACAGAGTATAAATCTTTATAATAATCTTTAAAAACCTCCCTTTTGGAGCTTTTAAGGTCATGCAAAGTGAGATTTAAAGTGGAGTTCCACCCAAAAAAAAAAAATCATTAATGTGCTTGAAAAAAAAAAAAAACATTAGTAGAAAATTTTGTTTTTTACTCACCTCTTTAATGCCTGTTGCTAGGGGGTCCCTCATAGTCTGCCTCTTTCCGCCCCTTGGCACCTGACATCACTTCCCTCGGCGCAGGAAGGCGAGATCGCAATGGGTGCCTGGCTGTGAAGCCAGAGCTGGGTGCCCACAATTAAAATGCCGGTGCCGCCGAGCAGAGGGGGAGACGAGCGGGGCTTCGATCCCCTGCATCGCTGGACCCTGGGACAGGTAAGTGTCTGATTATTAAAAGCCAGTAGAAGCCGTATTTGTAGCTGCTGACTTACCGTATTTGCCGGCGTATAAGACGACTGGGTGTATAAGACGACCCCCTATTTTTCCAGTGAAAACGTAGGTTTGGGGCTATACTCGCCATATAAGACTACCCCCCATCCGAGGCAACACCATTTACAAAAAAACATCAGAAACAAAAAAAAACATCAGACTTAACATCAGAAAAAGGAAACTGGTGAACTACAAGTCCCAGGGATCCCACAATTGGTAGGCAGCAACAATTAATCCTCTCCTCCAAAGCACCATAAATCATACCTGTATTTTAGGGGAGATCTGGAGCTGGATGTGCAGTACAGGATGCTTTGTTAATATGTAGAGCACCAAGTACACACAGTATATGATGCTGTGTTAGTACAGTAGCTCCAGGTACACTTCAGAATACAGTGTGCACCGCTGAGCCAATCACGGCAGGCATTGTATTTTACTAATCTGTTAAAGGATACAAAGCCTGCTCGGATTGGCAGAGGCTGTGACATCAGCCCGCGCCGCTCTGACTCATGTAGCCTGCTCGGATAGGCAGAGGTTGTTACCCAATCCAAGCAGGCTTAGCAGGCTCTGTATTCATCAGAGTGCATCGCCTGCCGGGATTTGCTGAGCGGCGCATACTGTATACATATTACAATTTTAGAGAGCGCCCGGCGGACTGATATCCATCAGGCGGCTTCTTCACCCGGCGTATAAGACGACCCCCGCTTTTTGGCTGTGTAATTTCGGTGTAAAAGGTAGTCTTATACGCCAGAAAATACAGTAATTTTTTTTTGTTTTTTTTGTGGGAACTTCACTTTAAGTAGTTCAATGATGTGATTTGTAACATACCTTGTACTTTATTTACAGTGATATATTGGTTCTAACAAAGGGTCAGTATTACTATTGCCATAAGTCAGCCAATCGATTGGATTTGGAAAAATAAATTAATGGTGTTTATTCCTGAATTACTTCTTCTTTGCATATGTATGAGGTGTTAGTCATTATAACATCTTAACATTACCATTGAAAATAAACAATACCTACTTAGGTAGGCTCATCATGAGCCAGTTCTGACATATTAGAATATCTGAAACAATTGAAAGTACAGTCATTAGTGCAACTCCATTTTAATTTCTGTTATATAAATACAAAGCATGATGTTCTTATATAATTACTAACTTTCAAAAGATGTTATTCTCTGCACTGCCGGATTAATAATTCTAACAATCAGAGTGCTATATTTTTTACTAGGTATGACATTCATCCCCTATATGCATGTCTTCACTAGGGATGAGCCGAAAACACCCCCCCCCCGTTCGGCTCGCACCCGAACCCGCGAACGGACCTAAAGTCCGTGCGAGCTTTAGAACCCTATTAGTTTTAATGGATGCGAACGTTCCAAATTAAAAGTGCTAATTTTAAAGGCTAATATGCATGTTAATGTCATAAAAAGTGTTTGGGGACCTGGGTCCTGCCCCAGGGGACATGTATCAATGCAAATTTTTTTTAAAAAAACGGACGTTTTTTCAGCAGCAGTGATTTTAATAATGCTTAAATTGAAACAATAAAAGTGTAATATTCCTTTAAATTTCGTACCTGGGGGGTGTCTATAGTATGCATGTAAAGGGGCGCATGTTTGCTGTGCTTAGAACTGTCCCTGCAAAAAGTGTGAATTGACGGCTCCCGTAATACAGAGAACAGTCATTCATTGAAAGTCATTCATAAAAAAAAAAGTCATTGATAAAAAATAAAAAAAATGGGAGGCTCCCGCTGTGTGAGGCTTCGCTCCGTCTGACAGGTCTTTTATAACGGAGGGCACCTGGTGACCCCGCCCCCCTCTGACATCATGGGGAAAGCCATAGGGAATTCTTCATGACGTCCCCGTACGTCAGAGGGGGCGGGGTCACCAGGTGCCCTCCATTATAAAAGACCTGTCAGACGCAGCAAAGCCTCACACAGCGGGAGCCTCCCATTGCGAGGTGTTGCCCAAGAAGAGACACCGACACCGACGCCGACGCCATGGAAAAAGATGCCGGACGAGAAGGACGAGAAGACCAGCGCAAGAAGAAGCGGATCAGAGGAAGAAGAAAATGGAAGAAGATGACGGAAGGAGAAGATGAAGAAACCGAAGGATGAAGAAAGAAGAAAGAAGATTTTAATAAAGGAACTGTCAAAGACCGTCTCCTGTCATTTTTACCATTTTTGACACTTTTTTGGTGAAATGGTAGGGGTACTACCCCCTTACCATTTCACACAGGGGGGGGCGGGATCTGGGGGTCCCCTTGTTAAAGGGGGCTTCCAGATTCCGATAAGCCCCCCGCCCGCAGACCCCCACAACCAATGGCCAGGGTTGTGGGGAAGAGGCCCTTGTCCTCATCTCCCAATGTTGAGGATGTGGCCTGGTACGGTTCAGGCGGGAGGGGGGCCGCTCTCTCCCCCCCCCTCTTTTCCTGCGGCCTGCCAGGTTGCGTGCTCGGATAAGGGTCTGGTATGGATTTTGAGGGGGACCCCACGCCATTTTTTTTGGCTAGGGTTCCCCTTAAAATCCATACCAGACCTCAAGGGTCTGGTATGGATTTTGAGGGGGACCCTACGCCATTTTTTTTGGCTGGGGTTCCCTTTAATATCCATCCCAGACCTGAAGGGCCTGGTTATTGAATTTGGGGGGACCCCCACGCTTTTTTTTTTTGTTTTTTTATCAATGAATGACAGTTCTCTGTGTTACAGGAGCCATCAATTCATTAGCCGCGAGTGCTTTTAAATAGCTTTTTTCCTGCAAAAATGACACTTTTTGCAGGGAAAGTTCTAAGCACAGGAAACCTGCCCCCCTTCACAGGCCACCTATAGACACCCCCCAGATGTGATACTGCAATGCTGTTCTAACAGCACGCACACACAAATCCCCAGAAATACAGCACATATTGTCAGCAGTCAGCAACACACTGACACGCTGACACTGAAACACAATATGCGAGGCCGCCGCCGCGGCGGCCTCTTATATCCTGGGGCGTGTACTAAAGCCCCTGAGCTATAATTGGCTACAGGCATCCTGCCTGTAGCCAATTATGGCTCTCCTCGCTGCCGGTGCTGTGATTGGCCAAGCATGCGGGGTCACAGTGCATGCTTGGCCAATCATCACTGATGCGAATCGAACACCGGGCCCATCTCTAGACTTCACCTATCAGAGTGATGTATCTTTATATTTTCAACATTTAAATGCAGTAATGTAGTGTGTTTTTACATTATTTACATGTATTTTGAGGGGTGCTTTTTCATTTTTACTCCAACACATATGGATCCCAATAAAAAGTACTCTTTATGGAATTCATGCCTTATATTCCAACTAGAGGGTCCCGAGAGGTTTACTTCACATTGTTGTTACAAACTACTTGATATATACCAGTTTCATAGGGAGCCCCTATAGATCACATATCTCATCATCAATTCCTCTAGAGTGCACTACATAGTTGCCAACATTGTAAAAAGAAATTCTGGGACACTTTTTTGTCTGTAGGAGGAGTCGTATTATAATTAGGGGGCGGGGCATACATTTGTAGGCATGGCATAGAAAAATAAAAATGTGGCGTGGTTTACGTGAAATAGTGGGCATGGCTTAAATGGGCATGGTTCAAAGGGGGTGTGGTTAGAGTCTAAGATGAATGAGGAATGGAGAGGGAAAGGGGAAAGAGGAATGAAGGGACAGCAGCCCCAGATCTTACACAACAATAGAAATATGTGTATTCTAGAAAGTTTAACAATCAGCATGGTTGTTGTGGTGTCAGGATGATTGAAGCACATTATTTATTCTTCTATCTTCTATTTTCTTATTTACATTGTAATATAAAATGAAATCATTCAACTCACCATAATGCAGAATCAGTGGGATCCCTGAGCGTGTCACGAGCCACGTCGCCTGCCACCAGCAGAGTCCGTTCTTGCATCATGTGCCCCCAGCAGAGTCTGTCCTTGCATCAGGTGCCACCAGCAGAGTCTGTCCTTGCATCAGGTGCCACCAGCAGAGTCTGTCCTTGCATCAGGTGCCCCCAGCAGACTTCGTCCTTGCATCAGGTGCCACCAGCAGAGTCTGTCCTTGCATCAGGTGCCCCCAGCAGAGTCCGTCCTTGCATCAGGTGTCCCCAGCAGAGTCCGTTCTTGCATCATGTGCCCCCAGCAGAGTCTGTCCTTGCATCAGGTGCCACCAGCAGAGTCTGTCCTTGCATCAGGTGCCACCAGCAGTGTCTGTCCTTGCATCAGGTGCCCCCAGCAGACTTCGTCCTTGCATCAGGTGCCACCAGCAGAGTCTGTCCTTGCATCAGGTGCCCCCAGCAGAGTCCGTCCTTGCATCAGGTGCCCCCAGCAGAGTCCATCCTTGCAACAGGTGCCCCCAGCAGAGTCCATCCTTGCAACAGGTGCCCCCAGCAGAGTCCGTCCTTGCATCAGGTGCCCCCAGCAGAGTACGTGCTTGCATCAGGTACCACCAGTAGAGTCCGTCCTTGCATCAGGTACCACCAGCAGAGTCCGTCCTTGCATCAGGTGCCCCAGCAGAGTCCATCCTTGCATCAGGTGCCCCCAGCAGAGTACGTCCTTGCATCAGGTGCCCCCAGCAGAGTCCGTCCTTGCATCAGGTGCCCCCAGCAGAGTCTGTCCTTGCATCAGGTGCCCCAGCAGAGTCCGTCCTTGCATCAGGTGCCCCCAGCAGGGTCCGTCCTTGCATCAGGTGTCCCCAGCAGAGTCCATCCTTGCATCAGGTGCCCCCAGCAGAGTCCGTCCTTGCATCAGGTGCCCCCAGCAGAGTCCCTCCTTGCATCAGGTGCCCCCAGCAGAGCCAGTCCTTACACCAGTGTTCCCAGCCTCAGTCCTTACATCAGTGTCCCAGGCAGAGCCATAGTTACCCCCTCCCCCTGTACATAGTTACCCCTCTCCCCCTAGTTACCCCCGTGTACATAGTTACCCCCCCTGTACATAGTAACCCCCTGTGCATTGTTACCCCCTGTACATAGTACCCCCCTTTTGCCTGTCCGTGCCATTCTGTCGACGTACATAATCGTGCGCCGGTCGGGAACCGGTTAAGTAGCATAAATTCAAACAAAGTGCAACTATATACAGTGCAAATGTGATATATTGTGTTATATCCCGAATCGGAGATTTATGGGGGATATTTATTATAGCAAAAAGTAAAAAAGAATGCATTTTTTTCAAAATTGTCGCTCTTTTTTTGTTTATAGTGCAAAAAATAAAAACCGCAGGGGCGATCAAATACCACCAAAAGAAAACTCTATTTGTGGGAAAAAAAGGACGTCAATTTTGTTTGGGAGCCACGTCACACGACCGCGCAATTGTCAGTTAAAGCGACGCAGTGCCGAATCGCAAAAAGTGGTCTGGTCTTAAGCCAGCAAAATGGTCCGGTCTGAAAGTGGTTAAGATTATGGTCACATTACCTTTCATTATTGTGTTATATTTTCTTCACATATGTTCTCATGCACAGAGTCTTTTTGTGCCCAAACTTAGTGTTGCACTTTATAATTTGCATATTGTGTGTGCGTTTTTTATGCAACTTTGTTTTCATCTTGCATTTGTCGCATGGGATCGCACTAAAACAAAATATTTTTTTCACATACTGTATGTTCTCATGAATAGAGTCTTTTTGTGCCCAAACTTAGTGTTGCACTTTACTATTTGGATATTGTTGCACTTTTGTGCGTTTTTTATGCAACTTTGTTTTAATCTTGCTTTTGTCGCATGGGATAGCACTAAAATAAAAAAAATTTTGGTTGCGTATAATACAATTCATCATATGGGCACTGTATAGTTGCACTTTATTTGAATTTATGCTATGCAATGTTTATGGTCATATGGCACTTTAACCACTTGGCGCCCGCTAAGCCAAAAGACGGCTACAGGGCGGATGCTAACTGCCGGGAGGGCGTCCCTGGACGTCCTCCTATTTACTTCCACAATCCGCGCTCCTGAGAGCGCGCATCGGGGAAGTTCTGTGCTGGCCGTGTCCCTCGGACACAGCCAGTCACAGATCGCTGTAACCGGACAATCACAGGGGCCGCTTACAGCGCGATCAGCGTGTCCAATGGGAGATGATCTCATATGTAGACGAGCCTTCGCACATTCCTGTGCGTGCCACTGCTTGCGTGCACCTGTGACAGATGCTGGCGCCAAACAGACTATTTAAACTCAGCCAGGGCTCAGAATCAATGCTGCCTTGTCCTCAGCCTCCTGTGTATCTGTGATCCTCTGAACCTGTATCCTGCTTCCAGTTATCAATCCGGCTTGTCTTGACCATTCTCTGAACTCCACCCATCCACCCGCATCGACCTCAGCTTGTCCACTGACCACTCTTCTATCTGCTCCTTTGGCTCCAGTTCCCTTGATCGGTTCCAGACCCGGCTTGCCTACTGACCACGTTCCTGTCTGTACAAAAGGGGGGAAGGGGTTTGGGACTTTAAATGAGGCACAACAAAAGACCGGATGTAGAAAAGTTAATTATTTAACAACCATGGACACAGAGTATAAGAAATATTTAGAAATGTATAATAATAATCTTCTATAATTAATGCATATTATGATTATGATTAATTACCTAATTAATTATAATTAGTGCAATATTTTTTTAGTAATGTACTTTAACTTGAAATTTTTTATTAAAATTGAAAGTAAAAAAACTTACTTAAAGAAGTATTAAATGGGTTGTTAAGGCACAACCACTGCCAGCCCATCTGCTATATAGTATATAATGTATGCTGTTTTGTAAAATTCTTCTTCTAAATACCTTTTATCTTCACGCCGATCGGCGGTCACGTGACCGCACATCGCTCTCTTCCTCCGATGTACGTACTAGGGAGGGAGGGGCCAAGATCTCCCTCTGATGTTTCCCGGGCGGTCACATGACTTCACTCTGTAGTACATACATCGGAGGAAGAGAGCAACGGACAGTTACATGACCGCTGATCGGCGAGAAGAAAAAAGGTATTTAGAAGAAGAATTTTACAAAACAGCATACACTGTATACTACATGTTATCCTAGCAGAGGGGCTGGCAGTGATTATGAGCAGTCATTTTTTTACTGCTCAGAACAGTGCTAGAAAGGGCCGGCTCACACACAGAGCTGACAGGCAGGGAGGGAGGGGGAGAGGACGGAGGAGAGCTGTGGATGACTGAAGCTTGTAAACTGACCATGCTGTCAGGGATCAGCAGCGATGATAAACCGTGGTCAGTTTACAGGGGGGAGGGCAGCACCAGGCATGATCAGTCAGGTATTTCAGGTGATACGGGGGAGCCAAATTACACAGCACAAGCACTGTGTTATTATTCATGCTTTAAAGGAACTGGATCTTTTTTTTTTTAGGGAAACGCTTTAACCCAAAACCAAACATGTTATATATTGCAGCTTACCAATCATTGGATGTAGTGGCTGCACAAGTTTTATTTTTTTTATTTTTTTCACTCTGTTTTCACCTATTAATCTGGCCAGTAACACACCTCCTATATTAGAGTGCCCCCACTCTAGATGAAGGAGCAACAGAGACACTTTTGGACAGCAGCATTGTCAGTATGGGGTGAGGGGAGTGTTAAAAGGATTTGAAGATTTACGTACACTAACAAACTGAACCCAAATTTGAGTGCATACTTTATAGGCAGTTAGAGCAAACAGTTTTTTCTCTTTGAGGATAAAGGTTTTACATTAAAAAAAAAGCTGATCATTGTAAGCACCCCTGTCAGTGGTAAATGGTTTGCCTCAACACTCTAAACTGCTACATTTGTAGGACAGCTTTCTCTGTTGAAAAACAACAGACTTAATGGCTGGATCAACAGATGAAAACAAAGGAAAGAAAACCTAAAAAAATGAATGCAGCTACCACATATAAGAATTGGTAAGCTGTAATATAGTAAATGTTTGCTTTTGGGTTTATTACTGCTTTAAACAGATACAACATTAACAATATTTGCTCATATGTTTGGGTGAGTTCTAGGTTCTGTTCAGAAGTTTTGATATCACTAAATTTAAAATGTTTGATTTTTAAAAGCATGCTCAAGTCAAAACTGAAAATGAAATACTGATATGCATAAAGGGAGCATAGCTTAAGTGCTGTGTATCTTTTTTTTTTTTCAAAGACACAAGTCCATCGAACTTCCTTTTGTCTGTAATCTGGTGATCCTGGAACATGTCTGTTTGGGATACTGGAACACCTTCCTTTGCCACTACTGAGAGGGTTCTAACTTCTTACTCCCATCTTAATTCCATCACCTGCCTTGTAATTTTTATGTGATTGGTAATGCAGTAAGAAGAAAGAAAAAGGACATTATGTAGCACAGGCTTCTGGATGTGCCCTCCCTCTGCCCTTGTACTGATCTTCTGTGGAGCTATCTGTGTTATTCTGTGCATATTACAAACATTCAGGTTAAGCTAACTCTTTGCAAAGCAGAAAAAAAAAAAAATCCCTCTAGTGACAGTTTTATTACTTATTGATCTCACCAGTTGATACACTTGTAATTAACAGGCCAAGCCTTCTAGCAGAAAGAGCAGTTATAGAGTTTGGAAAAAAACATATTACGCTGGTGAATGTGCTCACAAAAGTTAGGTTTGATTCAAGTTGATGAAACCTTGCTTCCAAAATAAAAGAAAACCTATTGTTTTAACTGCTTTAACTACTTCAGCTGCAGAAGGTTTACCCGCCAGGCCTTTTTTTGCAATAAGGCAATGAGTTACTTTAAATGACAATTGCGTGGTCGTGCAATGCTGTACCCAAGTAAAATTGATGTCCTTTTTTTCCCACAAATAGAGCTTTCTTTTGGTAATATTTGATCACCTCTGCAGTTCATATTTTCTGGGCTACAAACAAAACATTTTTGAAAAAATTTTTTTTTTTTTTTACTTTCTGCTATAAAACATATTTAAAAAATCGAATTTCTTCTTCAATTTAGGCCAAAATGAATTCTGCTACATGTTTTTGGTAAAAAAAAAATCACAATAAGCATATATTAATTGGTTTGCGCAAAAGTTATAGCATCTACAAACTATGAGATAGATTTATAAAACTTTATTTATTTATTTTTTTCACTAGTAATGACGGCGATCAGCGACTTATAGAGGGACTGCGACATTGCGGTGGACAAATGGGACACTAAGTGACACCTAACTGACAATTTTTTGGGGGCCAGTGACACTGATCAGTGCTAAAAAATATGCCCTGTCACTGTACTAATGATACTGGCAGGGAAGGGATTAACATCAGGGGTGATCAAAGGGTTTAATGTGTCTCTAGGGAGTGCTTGCTAACTGTGGGGGATGCGCTTTCTTTGTGGGAAGACAGAGATCCGTGTTCCTGCTTAGCAGAAACACAGGGTCTTTGTCTTCCCTACTAACAGAACGGTGATCTGCCTTGTTTACATAGGCAGACCGTCGTTCTGCCTCTATCGGGAACGATCAGTGGGTCCTGGCAGACATCGGGTCCACAGGACCCACTGATTGGCTCCTGTTGTGTCCAAGCACAGCGGGAGCAGGTTGACGTGGCCTGGAAGTGCAGAAAAAAAAAAATAAGGCATAGAGACATGGATAGATGGGGGAGCTTGTTTTGAATATTAAAAATGAATTAAATTGTGTTTTTGATTTGTGATGCTCAGATGCAGTAAAGATCTGCTTTAAGCACAGTTGCTGTGTTTACTGAATGACTTTAATAAATTACTAAATAGCTTCCACTTTCTGCCTGGAATTTTTTTTTAACCATTGTAGATAGACTTTTTAAATCATATGTCAAGGCAAAATAAATGTGCAGCACATCTCTGCAATACATGCATGTTCCCATTAGAGACCCTGCAAGTACAGAAAAATACCTGTTACTCTTCCTGAAGTCAGGAAGTGACGAAACGCGTCAGCATCGTGACCTCGCAGGAAGTGACGTTTGCGCTCCAACGTGCGCTCCAGCGGGACCAGCGTAACCAGGAAGTGGGTGAGATCTCTATACACCGGCTCTGGACGCTTGTTCCGGCGGATGGAACGCTACACAGGCAGAGTGCATATCTTTATTATTTCGCTCCATATACATTTATTTGTGGTACGCATATTTTACTGGGGAAAAGGGTGTTTTTGTATTGAATAAATCTATCAAACTGTACTGCGCTATCAGCATTGTTTTTTCCCTCATATGCTGTGGATTGGAGTTATACTGACACCCAGAGGCGGCTAGGAGGTGGACGTGCTGAGGAGATGGCTGGTTGCAGTGAGATTTATTAAAAAGGCCCACTTTTTTTCCAGGTTCTGGTGAGTGCATCCCCAAGGGGGAGTTTGATCGACACGCGGTGACAAATGTAATAATACCCTTGGGTGGAAGCTTTTGCTACTCATCACCGAAAAGATATTCAAATCTTTATTTAGTGCATCATCAGACTGTGTTTGGTTATCTTAGTGATTTAACAGGACTTTTTATATGAAGTCGGGTGAATACAAAAAACATTAAGCGCTGCTGCAATATTTAAAGGGACAGTATCATATTTGATTGATGTGATCCAGTTTTATTATTGCCTTTTTTGATTTCTGCTATATAACAAAGCGGCTGCTTTTTATGTGAATACTATTTATTCATTTATTTATTATTCCTATATTTTAAATTATTCTTAAGAGTATTATATCCAGGAGCGCGGAGGGGTGGATCCTAAGGGCGGCATTTTTTAGGTCTATCCTTGCATACTGCACTGAAATACTGTTCCAGTCTCTCAACCCAGGAACTCCAGGATGTCCGTTCTCCATCAAATTCACTTAATGTCCCAATTAATGAAATTTTCCTGCTGGGCTAGGTGAGTGCTTTTATCCAGGTGACAATCCACACTGTCTTTGTCTCTCTCTCTGACTGATAGACACTTAAATCCCATCCTCGTTGCCACTGTTATATCCTCTGAGTTGTGAGAGACACAAGACTCTGGTCTGGAACAAATGATGTTTATTTTAGGTCACTGTACACTGCAACATGCATCTCAGGACAGGTACATCTTATTATGCTTCCTTACATGTGCTCTAAGATGGCAATTATACCCCTTGACCCTTGTCATCACTCCTGGGTGGAGCCAGCCTTAAAGTGACAGTACATGTGGAACCCTTCAGGTATAACAGATTCCAGGTGGGGAGTAGCGGGGTAACATGTCTAGCGCTTTTTAAATTTTACAACGTTGTTTATTTCTATAGTGTATTTATTATTTTTGAATTGTTGCATTGTGGGAACGTTATCCACTCAGGGTGTATTTTTCTTTCGCCCTGGCTGGATTAACCAATGATTTGTATTTCACCAATAAAGCTTTAAAATTAGTTTCATTAATACCGTGGTTGATTCTCCGGTTGATTGCCTTCTGGGGACACATCTTTGTCCCTCCCTTTTTCCCTTTTTTCTGTTTAAAAGTCTGACACATTGGACAGTAAAGAATCAGCAGGAGACCAAGAATGAGATTCTGCCGTCTCTCTCTTTCAGCTTGTTCCTTTTCAGTATATTTACATGCAGCTTATGGTTTTTTTCAAATGCTGCTTCATGCATTGACATACCTCCTTAGACCCAGTGTATCCAAACAGTGTGGTCACCTGCTGACTTGGCACCGTCCACAAGCAGCTTAACTGTTCAATAAGACACAGAAGTTGAATCCAACATCATTTTACTTTAAATAATTGCAATACAGAGGATGTTTTTATAAGAAAACTGACTTTCCTAATCCCTGTATCATTGAATATACTTAACACTGTCTGAGGTATCATGGAAGAAGTAGGACGGGTCTAGCTAAGACTAAACTAACTAGCCCTAAACAGGAGAGGATGACAAATCACAGTAAACAAGTTGCAGTGGCTCAAAACCTCCACTAGATGTCAGCATGCTACAAAACAAAAACAACCAAATGCAGTTCAGTACAACAAAAAAATATTACATAGGAGTGGGGCAGAACAGCTCACCTTATTGACTCTCATTGCTGCCACTCCCTTTTCACAAGTGCTGCTATACAAGGGATTAAAGGAGACAGGTACAGTACATTAGTTGCATTTAAATAATACATTTGATTATGTATTATTGAATCTAAAGCTGCATTATTTTGTCTTTTATATATGCCAGGAGGTTTGCTTTAAAACACTATACTATTTAGCTACAGTATATCCACTGGAAAATATAAACCCTATATGAGAAATGACATTCTGATCTTCCATTCAGTATTCCTTAAGGTAAAAGATGTATACAGACATTTGATATATAACAACCAGTTACTGACCACACTATAGTCAAAATGATGGCTACAGTGCGGCTCGATAACTCTGGGAGGGTGTACATTGACGTCCTCCCAGAATCGCGCTCCCGCGTGCCCCCTGGGGTGCCCACATGGGACTATCTGTGTTCGTCGGTACAGCGTGACCACGTATTACACTGATACAGCATGAGTGGAGAGGAGAGAGATCAAGTGTAAAACTTTGAGTTTATTCCTATATTACTGTGCCCAGCAGTGCCCAACAGTGCCTAACAGTGCTACATCAGTGCTCCACTGTGTCATCTGTGCCACCTATGTGCCATCTATGCCACCTGTGCCATCTCTGTGCCACCTCTGTGCCACATCAGTGCCACCTGTGCCACATCAGTGCTAAACAGTGCCTCACCAGTGCCACCAGAGCCACACCAGTACTACTACAATGCTAATCTGTGCCCCATCAGTGCCACCTGTGCCCATCAGTGCCACATCAGTGCCACCTGTGCCCATCAGTGTCACCTGTGCCCAGCACCCAGCAGTGCACCCTCACCTGTGCCACATCAGTGCCACACCAGTGCCCATCAGTGCCACCTGTGTCCATCAGTGCTCATCTGTGCCATCAGTGATCATCTGTGCCATCAGTGCTATACCAGTGCCACCTGTGCCAATCAGTGCCATCTGTGCCCAGCACCCGGCAGTGCACCCTCACCAGCACCCAGCAGTGCAGCCACACCTGTCTAGTTTACGTATCACAACACAGTCGCAACACCAATAGGGCAAAACATTTTTTACCAGCGAGGAGGCCTACCAGTGTCTTAGCGTGATGAGAGCAGTGGGGAGCTCTCTGAGTCTCAGTCTGATTCTGATTCAGCATATGAACCCATTACAAGCTGCTAGAGAGTCGGAGGAAGAGGAACATGTGCCCATAAAAAAGAAAGGCGTTCTGGCATGGAGCAGCAGCCTACTACCAGCAGTGCAGTGCCGTCCACCTCAAGCGCAGTGCCACCCACCTGGAGCACAGTGCCATCCACCTGAAGTGCAGTGCCGTCCACCTCGAGCGCAGTGCGCTGTCCACCTCGAGAGCAGTGCGCTGTCCACCTCGAGAGCAGTTCCACTGCAACAAAGACCAAGCACCAGTAGTGTGTCATCTCAGCCCCAAAGGGATAGGGCCCATGCCAGCCTTCCCTATGCCCTTCAAAACCCCCTGTGGCTTCCCGTTAATTCCAAACATCCCCCTTTTCACTGCCCAGCCAGGTGTCCAGGTGAACACTGATGATTTTGCTGTGCTTGATTTTTTTTCATTTGATTTTCACTGAAGACTTACTATCATCCATCATGGCCCAGTGCAACCTCTATGCACAGCGGTACATAGTAAGCAACCCTGGTTCTAGTTACGCCCGTCCCTTTGAGTGGCAAGAACTTACCTTAGGTGAATTAAAAACATTTTTAGGCCTAACTTTTACTATGGGACTCACAAAAAAAACAAATTGTACTCCTATTGGTCTACCAACCCCATCCACCACATGCCAATCTATCCATTAGGCCAAGATTAGGTTCCTTATGATTATGTGGTTCCGAACTGACCCAGCTTTTGACAAATTATTTAAAATTCAGCCACTCCTAAATTATTTCTCTGAAAAATCCCCCCAGTTATATACACCCCCCCCCCCCCCCAACCAGAATATCTCCGTGGATGAGTCCCTTGTAAAATTCACAGGCAGGCTGGGCATCAAACAGTTTATCCCCAGCAAAACATGCCTTAATGGGTTTAAAATGTACAAACTTTGTGACCGAGCCACGGGGTACATCTACGCCTTCCTGGTGTACGAAGGGAAGGACTCCCAACTGCTTCCCCCTGAATGCCCAGAGTATATTTGAGCCAGTGGAAAAGTTGTCTGGGAGCTTGTCTATCCACTCCTTGGAAAGTGATACCATCTTTATATGGATAATTTTTATACAAGCTTGCCCCTCTTCCGCTATCTTCACCGGAGGGACACCCCAGCATGTGGTACAGTAAGAGTCAATAGCAAGGGCTTCCCGCAAAAACTCATCAATGAAAGTTATGACGAGGGGAGACGGTGTCTTTGCGGAACCAGGAGCTATTGCTGTCAAGTGGAGGGACAGACGAAACGTTCACATGCTCACATCAATCCATAACGACACACATACATGGAAGTAGGGCTGAAACAACTAATCGATTAATCGACAACTAATCGATTATGAAATTAATAGATTACTATTTTCATAATCGGCCAGTAACATAATGGGGTTTAAAAAAACAAAATTCATAGTACAAAAAGAGCAAATAATCGCTACTGTAATATTACTTTCACAGTTCTTCAGTAATAAATGTAACCCCTTACAGTAGGGATTATCTGCTTTTTTTTTTTGCACTATAAAGGGCAAATATTTTTTTTTTTTTTTTTTTTTTTTAACGCAATACAGTGCTTTTTTGGTTCAATATACTTCAATAGTGAAGCTGCAGAAAAGCATGTAATTTGTTTTTGCAGCAATTTGTGCTTTTTAATTTGCCCAACAAAAAAACGGAAATCGCTGAAAAATCCTGTGCGCAAAAATCAAAACGCACAGCTAAAAGAACGGCAGAAACACATCAAAAGCAAACTGCATAGGTGTGTACCGAGCCTTATGCTGGCCACATGGATCAAATTTTCAAATGAGAAAGTTTTCTATTATTTCCAAATTTTCCCATCACTGTGGTTAAAAATGAACATCGATTTGACCCCACTAACAATTCGAAAAACTGAACGAACGTTCTTAAAATAAATTTTTTTTTTGAAGGAAGACATTGTTTATTTTTTTAAATAAAAAAATGTGATCTCTGAGTCTGATTATATTTACCAGATTCACCCTTTAATAGTACAGGGGGTCCCCGACTTACGAACGCCCGACCTACGAACATCTCCTACTTACGACCCGGGTGCTGCAGGGACCCTCCGCCATTTTCCGCGGACCTTCGGCCGTTCTGCGCATGCGCGGCCAGATGGAGCCTCGGAAAATGACAGCAAACATCGGTAATGTCCGTAATTTGCCGCGCGTGCGCAGAACGGCATTCGACGGAACATCGTATATACAGTATATCTCCTCTAATAGTATATACAGCATATCTCTTCTATCTGTTATTCTCAGAGTGGATTAGATATTTTGCTCCCTAACCATATAGTTGGTTATTTATATTTGAGATATAGAGATATTTAAGAATAAATTGCCTTTTTAAACTTTACATATTAACTAAATTATACACCACACTTTTTTTTAAGGTTATTAACCAATTAATTGAAACAATAATCGGCCAACTAATCGATTATGAAAATAATCGGTAGTTGCAGCCCTACATGGAAGGCCCCAAGAAGAAACGGCCCAATACAGAAACCAGCTTGTGTCCACGACTATAATTTGTTCATGGGGGAGTGGACTTCAATGATCAGATGATTAAACCCTACCTTCCCACAAGAAAATCCCACCATTGGTATAAAAAAGTGTCCATTTATTTTTTCAGTTTGGCCATGTATAACACATAGTATTTACCAAAAATCTACCGAGACCCCGTATCCCATCTGCATTACCAAGAACAAGTTATCTCCGCCCTTTTGTACACCTTAAGGGCCACCAGAAAATATTTGCTCTGATATAGTGAGCAGACTCCACGAACGCCACTTTCCTGACAAGATCCCCCCCGTGAAACAGGCCACAGATGTCAGAAGAAATGCTGGGTGTGCTCCAGAGAAGGAGTTAGAAGACACACTACGTATTATGTCCTGTTGGTTTTGCGTACACACGGTCAGGACTCTGTATAGGTGACTGTTTCCGCTGTTACCATACTTCTCTACTTTATTAGGCAACTTTGTCCGTCGGACAACCGTACACACGATCGGATTTGGTGTGATCGGACCGTGTTGACGGCAAATCTATCTGTAATTTTCCGCCACACCCCTTATGTCCGATGGTGCATACACACGTCTGATTTTTCAACAACCTTGTACGATCGGACAGAATCCATGAAAAAGTCCGACCGTGTGTATGGGGCTTCAGAACCAACCCTGGCCTGTTATACGACCAAGCTTCTGCCTAACGCTAAACATACCTCTGCCTTCTCCAGAACTGACCCTGGCCTGTTATATGACCATGCTTCTGCCTAACGCTAAACTGTACCTACCTCTGCCTGCTCTGGAACTGATCCTGGACTGTTTGACCACATTGCCAGCCTTTTGGACTGATCTTTTACCCTGCTATGCTAGTAGGAACACAGGGGTCTCACATATGTGAGGTGCTCCAGAATTGTTTTACTGGATGAAGAAAACTATTTTTTTTTTCATTCCCGGATTAAGGTCTGGAGACTCAGAGGCTTCAAAGAGATTTGTGTGGGAGAAGCCTCTACCCCTGTCCTCGACTTCTCATTCTTTCCTGGCCTGCTACTTGGACAATGTTCCTGCTTACTACCAGGACCAATATTTTGATACTGCTGGCAATATTTCTGCCTGCATTGACCCTGTATATGGACAGTATCCTGTACTGACTATGGACAATATTCCTGCCTGCTGCCTGGATAATTTCATTCACTGTCGCTGCCTGCTGCCTGGATCAGGGCTCTCCTCCTGTGGACAACTGCACTACTAAAACCACAGGTAATCTTTTGTTTTCCCTTTGCTTAGCAGAATGTATTTGTTATAGCCCTTTCACACTGAGGCGTTTTACAGGTGCTACAGCGCTAAAAATAGCGCATGCATAGCGCCTGTAAAGAACCTCTCCTGTCTCTCCAGTGTGAAATCCCGAGGGCTTTCACACTAAAGCGATGCGTTTGCAGGATGGTAAAAAAAAGTCCTGCAAGCTGCATCTTTGCAGCGCCATAGGCGCGGTGTATACACCGCTCCTAAAGCGCCCCTGCCCATTGAAAACAATGGGGCAGTGGCGCCAAACCGCCACTGCAGCGGCGCTTTGCAGGCGGTTTTAACCCTTTTTCGGCCGATAGCAGCGCTAAAAATACCGCCGACACCCGCCCCAGTGTGAAAGGGCTCTACGAAATATGAGGGGCCTTCAAAAATGTGATAGATTGTAAGGAAATTAGATGCATAATTTATGTCCCTAGAACACCTGATGGTGCTCCTTGGATGTTGAGCCTCTATGTGGCCAGACTGTGTAAAAGTCTCACACATGTGGCATCGCCATACTCAGGAGGATTAGAAGAATTTATTTTGGGGTGTCATTTTTGATATGTACATGCTATGTGTTGGAAATATCTATAAATTGACAACTTTGTGTAAAAAAAAAAAAAAAAAATTCCCATATTTTCCAAAAACTTCTGGAAAAAAATGAACTATTCAAAAGACCCATTATGCCTCATAGTTTATACGTTGGGGTGTTTGCTTTCCAAAATGGGGTCACTTTGTGGGCATTTCTATTGTCTTGGTGCTCCAGGGCATTCAAAAGTGTAATAGTTGGTTGAGAGATTAGATGTGTAATTTATGCTCCTGAACGCCTGAAGGTGCTACTTCAATGTCGGGCCTCTGTATTTTGCCAGGCTGTGTAAAAGTCTCACATATGTGGTATTGCCATACTTAGGAGGAGTAGCAGAATGTATTTTGAGGTGTCATTTGTGGAATGCACATGCCATGTGAGAGAAAAAACCTGTTATAATGACAATTTTGTGTTAAAAAAAAATCTTCATTTTGCAAAGAATTGTGGGAAAAATGACAAAAAACAAATCATGCATCTTACTAAATACCTTGGAATGTCTACTTTCCAAAAAAGGGGTCATTTGGGGGTATTTGTACTTTCCTGGCTTGTTAGGGTCCCATGAATGGCCTTCATTAATTCATAATTGGCACGATAGCTTGTAGACTCAATAACTTTCACAAAGACCAAATAATTTACATGATGACTTCCGCGCTCCATCTAGGTGTTAGTTTTGTTTTTCTATGGATGGTAACGCTGTTACGTCATCACGCTTTGTTTACCTTGTATGTGATATATGCGTCACCAAGGTACGCCCGCCCCATGCTCCGATTGGCCGCTATGGATGTGCGGCGCTGGATGCGCTTGAGGCACGCCCGCCCCCATTTTCTTATTGGCCGATGTGGATGCGCGGCACTAGATGCGCCTTGCGTACCCGCGGTTGGCGCCCATCATCACACTTTGTTTACCTTGTTTGCGCTATATGCGTCACCAAGTTACGCCCGCCCCATGCTCTGATTGGCCGCTATGGATGCGCGACTCTGGATGCGCTTGGGGCGCGCTCACCCCTATGTTCTGATTGGCCGCTGTGGATGCGCGGCGCTGGATGCGCCTTGCGTACCCGCGGTTGGCGCCAAAACAGCCGCGAGTCAGTGCTGATTGGCTATGCGAAACAAGTGACACTATAGCGTCCCACGTGTGCGCGGTTCGCGCCAAAACTGCGGTCTGAACAGTGACGGCTTGCTGTGTGCTATTATCAGGGTGAGACTGTATTGATCTTTCATTGGTCAGAGGGACCGTAATTGTTACACTATCATCACGTTTTGGCCAATCAGTGTTTCACTTGAGTTGAGGCATGTTTTTTCCAATAGGATAGCTGTACCCTTATTGGCTGAGGTTAACAAGTAATGATAATGTGGGTGGGTTCAACCGTAAGTGGGACTGCCCCTAATGTGCTCATGTGTTGTAGGTGGTTCATTAGTTATGTGGTATATATACAACGCAGAGGTGGTTTATTGGCATATGCCCCTGTTGAAGTCTTTGCAGACGAAACGCGTCGGATTACCTTATCTTGTTTTTATTGATTTCTATTTTAATGGCAAGATTTTTTACGAACTTATATTGTGGAAGTTGATATACTCCTCAAAATAAATATAATCCTTTGTTGGATTTTTTTTTACGCTATGAGGAGGCCCTCTATCTCTTTTTTATTTCCATGCTCCTGATTTATTGAGGATTTCGGTTAAAGGCTAATGATTTAAACGGTGTTCTGGTGGTTTCACTACCCTCTGGAGTTCGGTGGTCCCATTATCATCTGAAGATTGGTGAGTACAGACTGCAGTTCCGGCTCAGTCTTGTCCATGGTCCATCACTTCATAAACATCACCAGCCGGCCTACCTAAGCTCGTTTGACCCCTCACCAACGGTCAGTGGGTCCATCAAGATGTTGTCCAACAGAAAGAGGATATAGCATTTCTGAACATTACATTTACGAATAACCACAGCGATCTGTTTACTCACTTCCATATATGAACTTTGCTATATGGACTGCTATATGCTCATAGCCATTAAGTGTTTTGCAGCACTTTTGAGTTTTTGAATGATTTTTTTCTTTCCTTGTTTGGTTATTTTGTCCATACACTACATGTGGTGTTGGATATTCTGACACATATTTAGTATTTTGTACTATTAATTCTTTTGCACATATTGTTTAGGTACTAGATATGTAGCCTATCACTAGGCTGCATAGTTGTTGTTTTTTTAAACACTTGATAGTGCACTTATCACATTTGATTTATCTTGATCCTCGGCTATATTATGATATCGGGGTTAGATAATCCCAATTAATGCTCTATGTGCAGTTTGTTGCCCATAGATTATACACATATAATTTGTTTGATTCACTTTAAACATATTATCATCTTGAGTTAGATCGTTTAGGTCTTACTATTTAGATGAAAGCTTTCTATATACACTAAATTCTGAACATTGACCTTTGTATTTAGGATTATATTTCTATCTACGGTTCATGTTCAGATACAAATTTTTTTAGCACCACACTTTTATCCTTATTTCACTAAACAATTTATCACATTGTCGTGTTGGCAGCTTGTTATATGGGAGGCGCAGCTATATATCCCTATATTTTCTAAATAGTTTACACTGATTTGGATTATTTTTACCAAAGATATGTAGTAGTAAAAATTTTGACCAAAATTTATGAAGAAAAATTAGTAATTTGCTACATTTTATAATATAAATTAAAAAAAATGCATTTCTTTACAAAATTTTCAGTCTTTTTTCATTTATAACACAAAATATAAAAAACCCAGAGGTGATCAAATACCACCAAAAAAAAGCACTATTTGTGTGAAAAAAAGGACGAAAATTTTATATGGGTACAGTGTTGCATGACTGAGTAATTGTCATTCAAAACGTGAGAGCACTGAAAGCTGAAAATTGGTCTGGTTAGGAAGAGGGTTTAAGTGTCCAGTGGGCAAGTGGTTAAAATGGTTGTAAACCCTTTACAACCACTTTAAACTACAGGCAAGCCTATAATTAGGCTTGCCTGTAGCTGCACTGGATATCTCCTAAACCTGCACGGTTTAGGAGATGTACCTGTATTTGCATGTGTCGACATCATGCGGCACATGCGCACTAAAGACAACTGAAGCACTGGCACGTACATGCAGTTGCTTCAGTTGTACTGTGCCGTTCGCGGCGGCTCCCGCACATGCGCAGGAGTGACATCATCATGGCTCCGGCCAACCACAGCGCCGGAGCCGTGATACCCGGAAGCAAGCCCCGGGGGACATGTCGGCGGTCTCAGGCGGAGACGATTACGGCTGCGGGGGCTTCGTTCTCGGGTAAGTAATTCATAATGAGCTAGTATGCTATGCATACTAGCTCATTATGCCTATATCTTGCAGTGTGTGTTTTTTTTTTTTTTTTGCAGGAGGGTTTACTTCCTCTTTAAAGTTGTATTACAATGAAGCACAGTCAAGGCACCTCAACAATTCCCAAGTCCTCTGGAGCATTAATATTGGTCAATAAGGCTGACCTTCATTTAAGAAAAGTTGACCTGGGTGGGGTGGGGCACATTCTTTTTTTCAATTAAATTTCTTACTAATGTACTAAGCCTTTATTACAGAGTAACAGAACACATTTGACATGCTTTTCTTTCTTTTCTAAGCTAGAAACAATGGTGCTAAGAAATTCAAAAGTTAAGTGTATACTTTGAAAATGCCTAGTTTTAAATGAAA
Source organism: Lithobates sylvaticus (assembly GCA_028564925.1). Classification (NCBI taxonomy): domain Eukaryota; kingdom Metazoa; phylum Chordata; class Amphibia; order Anura; family Ranidae; genus Lithobates; species Lithobates sylvaticus. The sequence continues at coordinate 136,303,284 of CM053027.1, forward strand.
GAGTACAGTGCCTGCATTATTATATGCCCTGTACAGCAGTGGAATGCTTTTTTCCCGTTGTTAACAGTGGAACAAATACATATACAAAAGTCTATTTCAGCAAGCAAACTGCTTCTAACCTCCTTTCTCTGCTATTTTTGTAGTTTGGTTTCTTAACCTTTTTATCAAAAAGAGGGCGTAGTCTTGACTAAAAAAAAATTTAATTTAAATTGCCCAATGTATGAATTCAGGGTACATACTGATTCTTTTAAAACAATCAGAATTATTTCACTAGATTAATGTGTTTATTATTTAATATTAAAAGAATGGGACAATACCTCCATGTCATTTGTTACTATGCAAAAGTTTTCTGCATAAAACTTCAAAAAACCTAATAAAATACTTTATGAAACAAAAGGATGGAACAACCCCCCTCCACCATACTTTTTTATCATCTTTACCACCATCAGAATTAACAAATGTGTAGACAAGAAGCAAACAGGGATTAAAGTAAGACTAGTTAAAATGGAAGTAAACACTTTTTTTTTTTTAAGCCTGCGATACATACTAGCACATTATGTCATTGTCTTGCAGCGTTTAAAAAAAAAAGTGCGGTTTACTACCGCTTTAAAGGTTTATGCCAGCCATACGCAGTTCGAGATTCAAACCGTTATTGAACAAGCAGAATGTACCAAGTTGGTTCGATCAAACAACTTGGGTACAACCAGCCTGCCGGATTCACTTTAGATTATCGCAAACTGCTACTATAGCTGTTAGCAATAATTACTGTCTTCTCCCGATGGGGACGGCTTCCCACACCCTTCCGCCCCCCACCGGGAGAAGACAGTGGCCCAGCAGGAGGGATTCCTGCATCAGCACTGTCTATGTTGATGGAGGAATTGAGTGAATTTCTTTCCTGCAACCCGTGGTGCGAGGGATTCCTGCATCAGCACTGTCTATGTTGATGGAGGAATTGAGTGAATTTCTTTCCTGCAACCCGTGGTGCGAGGGATTCCTGCATCAGCACTGTCTATGTTGATGGAGGAATTGAGTGAATTTCTTTCCTGCAACCCGTGGTTGCAGGGAATTAATTTGCTCCATGTATGACCTTAGACTATCAGGACTGTTTTTCATGTGGGTAGAGTATGGTGGACTGACTAAATATGCCAAATATGATTAGTTTTCTTCGTATTAAGAAACCCCCCCCCCCCCCCCCCCCCCCCCCCCCCGAAAAGAAGAATGTCCTTATTTATAATATCTTTATATACAGTATCGCATACAGTTTACTTTTTTAGGCCTAAAAGTAATGTGTAGTTTTGTATAATTTTTCTTTATGTATTAAGTTCAGGACAAAGAAAATATAAATTCAGACTTTTATCTATTGTATCAATGAAATCTTCCATAATAGTATTTCATATTTACCACTCATGGCCAGCTACTACTACACTAGTTCTTGTATACTGTAATGCTGTAGATATCCTTTGCCATGAAACCACCAGAATTTCAGATTATACGCACAGCTATCTGACTGCCCCATCTCTCCCTCTCTTGCTAGCATACACAGGAGTCATAATTATTTTCAGCAGAAGCAATAAACAAGCACATAGGCAGTACTGTGTTTTTATTATTTCTTTTTTCATTAGAAAACATACTATGCCCTTTCAATACAATACCATGGAAACATACTGTAGGAAATGTCTATTTGTAAAATAAAGATTTTTTTTTTTTTTAAAGGAAATGAACCAATTAAATAAAACTGTTTATAAATTAAAAACCTAAAAAAAAATAAAAGGAAAATTGGCTAAAATTATTATAGTTTCTCTTGAACCTTTAGTTTATCCCTAGTAAATGAGGAAAATGTGATTAAGGAATAAGTTAAAGAAGTTTTATAACATTGTCTTAGTGAAGATAAATGCACGTGGCTCTGATTTGCCAAGATTTTGATACATGACAGAATGTGGGAAATTATTTGAAGCTGAACTCCAACTTTCTTTTCACTAAAACTGGATGGAATGATCAGTCCCAGCATAGATCATACCTCTGTTCCCTGAAGAAGTCACGAGGTACGACACGTGAAGTAACGCGTAGGCACGCAATGCCGGAAGTAAACACTGTGGACCGGAAGTGGGTCCCGCGGACCGGAACAAAGTAAGGAGTACTGTAAAAACGCTACTGTACTCGACCTGGTTTTATTATATTTATTTAGTGTAAGCATGCGTATTTTTTAATATTAAAATTTCCTAATGTTGGGTAACGCACTATCTGTACCTTATTCCTTTACATATTGATGCCCATACGGGACACCAACGGACACCCATCCAGGATTCCCTAAGGATAACGTAGTAAGTGGGGACTAAACACGGCCTATTACTGAAGCGTTTGGTATACGCTCTTAAGGTAAGAGCTCTGTGAGCACACATATGGATATAAGGTTCACTGCTGAACCTGGATCCTGGTCATCCTGAGCTTTCGATTGTGGAATACAGCACATTAAGCACTTTATTGTTTGATTTACACGTTGTGAACTATATTATTAATGCACCTCATTGTGCACACCACACTGGACACTTTAGCATACTGGAGCAGTCTGTATGCCATTGATCCACGGGACACATTTTTTGGATATTAATTTGATTTACTTTATTTATTTATTTGATAAGTTTTATTGAAGAATACTCAATGCGAAGCACTTTATTGGATGTTTTTTCTTTATAGCGTTGATTTGATACATGCACTTTATTGGATATATGCACTTTATTTGCTTGATGTTATCTTTTTGAGATATGCACTTTACATATTCGATATATACACCTTTTGAATTTACTATTGGTCACTAGCACTTTAGTACATTCTAGATATATTTATTGGATACACCAATACTTTACTTATAGATCACTCAGGTTATGCGCTGAGACACGTATACATCAGTATACACCTGCTCATACCTCTGAACCATGTTGCTCTGTTGTCCACAAATACCCTAATATTCTGGGTTTAGTTGTGGCTTTGTATCATGTGACGCTCTGTATATCCTTCTGATAGACTCTGTCTCTTCCACAGCAACTTCCTTTAGCAGGTAGAGTCTGAAGCACTCACCTTTGTAGTATTTCAGACTCTACAATGATGTAACTTCCTTCACAGCTCTAATGGTGGATGGGATTGAATACATCCTAATTAGCATTCAATCCCGCCCTGTCACACCTACAGGAAGAGTCCAAACCTCCCAAGTCTAACCTCACAGATCACAGCATTATACACATTTACACCTTTCACCACCCACATGAATGCCCAGAAACACCCACAGTGACTCTAGGACCCACCCACATCAACTCCCAGGACTGGTAAAAGTGATTCCCATAGCCTGCCCTGAAGCTACAGAGGCTCAAAGGATAATGGGACATGTGGTATCAAACTGGAGTTCTTCTTTAAGTACCATAAAGGTCGGAATTCCTACTATGATCAGTAGGTATGGCAGCACACCCTACATATAATAAATGTTAAATCTTTAATTGATTGAAACTGTAATGGTTTGGGGTAAAAAAAAAATTAAATGTTTATACATTTTAATTGACGGTTTAAGTCTTTTTTATGATATTTGTATAAAACACACACTCATTATTTGTTTAACAAATATACTTTAAATGCATGACAACAGATTGCCAGAGCACTATGGGTGAGCTAAAGAGAAAGCACAATAGATGTAGCTTCCTTTTAGACGCAATTGTTTTTCATTGAAATTAAATAAAATTTAACATTGAGCTGTCAATCTCTAAAAAACAAAAAACAAACAGGCTTGCACAAGATCTGAAGGAGCGGCAGCCTGCTTTTGCCGCTTCTGCTGGAGGGAGGATTCTTCTTTCTCTTTCCTCCAGCCTGCAGGGGGCAGAAGAGAGCTGGTGCTGTGACTGAGAACTCACCTCAGTCCCAGCTTGGCACTGCTAAGGATTGAGGGCAGATTTCCCTTCTTTCTCTCTCTCCCCTTGTCATGTGTCATGTCACATGACTGGAGAGGGGAAGAAGCTGCCTTCTCCTGCGGTTACAGTGTTATCTGTGAGTACATGGGGAATGGGAAATAACTCAGCCTCCCCATGTACTCAGACCCCCTTAAACTCCTATAATAACTCAGCCTCCCCTCTCTTCCTCAGACCCTCTTAGACGCCTCCCTGTCTTAGGCTAGGTTCACATTTGTTCATTGCAGGAATGTGCGCAAAATTGCATGTAAATAAGGACACACAGCCCTTTTGCAATGATGCCAATAATTCTTCTTGGCAGCCTCATACACCTTGCAAACACATGCATACTTTTGTGCTCATTCGCCTGCACCAAAATGCTTGGGAACAAACTACCACACATTTTGGTGTGGCACGATTTTTAAAAAGAGTTGTGCACTTCTTTCGTGCAATTTTCAAACAAAAACGTGCACACTATATTACATCTTTATAAGTGTGAACGGAGCCTTGGGGCTTGTTTATAGTTGCTGTAACGCTCTGAAGACTGATTTGCTTTGGATCGCTTTTCAGAGGTTGTTTGACAGGTGTTGAGGAGGCATTATGGCTAATTCTCACCACCTGTTTTCTCCCCCTAAAATCTTGCACCATGCACCATGCACCAAACCAGGTGCATTGCATTCACTTGCATGAGTTGCAGTACTGATGGGGAATCATTTTTGTCATGCATGTGTATTCCCACATAGAGCCACCTTTGCAGCTTGTGGATGGGCAGTTGAGAGGCAGACCACTGGATAACACCACACATGCTCTTACCCAGAAGACATAAATAAACATCTAAGGCATTCTATGCATTAAGGTATAAAATGTTTTGGGTGCAGCCACCCCCTCCGCCCCCCCCTATACTTACCTGAGCCCTATCTCAATCCAGTGATTAAGAGCAGGGGAGCATGAGAGCAGCTGCTCTCCCAGGTCTCAATCTCCTCATTGGCTCACACAGACAGCATTATTGCAGTCTTATCAGCTGAAGCTGATAAGACTGACAAAGGCAAACACTAGATAATCGACACAAGTAAATACTATGAAATAAAAAAAGTCAGCTATGAACAGGGAAGCAGGGTTGCCATAGAAACGTTGGATTGAGAAGGAGGCTTGGTTAACAGTACAGGAAGTGCTCAATGTAAGGGCGGAAATACACTCCACTGTGGACTTAACAATACTTAAGATGGCGCTGCCTAACCCCTGGAAGCAAGTTTTTTAAAGTTTCTTTAAACAGTAAGTAATATGCGATTTGGGCTGGATTATAGTGGTTTGATAATTACTTATTATATTGGACTAAATGAAAAAAAGCATCAAAGAGTTTACTTCCTCTTGAATGTGCATAATAGACTACATATAAATCTTCCCCTGCATCTCCATGCAGACTGTTAATCCTCCTGCATCTCCATGCAGACTACTTTTTCTAATGCCCCTTACACACGGTTGGAAATTCCGACCACAAAATCCGTCAGATTTTTTTTTTGTTGCATACACACAGTCGGACAAAGTTGTTGGAAAATCCGATCATCCTGAACGTGGTGACGTTCGTTGCGTACGACGGGACTACGTAGAGGCTAGTAGCCAATAGCTTTGGTCTTGTAATGTGATCTGAGCATGCGTGGCACTTTGTCCATCGGAATTCGCTACACACGATCGGAAAAAGTCCGATAGGACTTTGTTGTCAAAAAATTTGAGAGCAGGAACGCAAACTTTTTCCGTCGGAAATTCAGACGGAAAAAGTCCGATGGAGCCCATACACGGTCGGAATTTCCGACAACATGGTCCGATAAGACATTTTCCGTCGGAAAATCCGACCCTGTGTACGGGGCATAAGAGTTCTCCATCCATCACCGTGTGAGGGACAGAAACATCACGTTTGACAGTGTAAAAGCAATGGTCTTAGATCTCTTCACCTCCTGCCCAAACTTGCTTCTTCCTGTACAGACTTGATTCTGCCTGCACAAACTTAAGCCCCATACACACGGTCGGACAATCTGCGGACCAGGTCGGTCGGATTTTGTCCGTCGTACTTTGTCCGATGTTGGTGTTGCGTACACACGGTCGGACTACGTTGTCGGAATATCCGGTCTGCAAGAACGTCGTGACGTAAGTCGTCGTCCACGAGATTACAAAAGGGAAGTTCAGCACCACGTCAGGCACCCGTTGGGCTCCTTCTGCTGATCCCGTGTTTATCGAGAGTTAGTGGAAGTTTGGTGACTTAAGATTCGCGCTTCTCAGTTTTCTGACTCAGATCGTTACTGCTCTTCAGTTTGTGCTTGTCGTGCGTATCTGTTTATTAGTGCGTGTAGTCAGTTCGCATTTGTTGGTCATTGCGGCCTATATCTTGATATAGGACGCTTTGATTTGCACTGCTTATTGTCTGCTCGTTGCTGGTATTCATTTCGTTCTTTCAGGCCTTGCTGTTTATCGGTGCTTTCTGTTTGTCCGTTCTGACCAGCCGACCTTTTGTGACCTTGTGAGCGATGTTTCCCGTGCGTACTCGTCGCCGAGTTCGTGCTGTACGCGGAATTGGTGTCGGGCTTTTAGCTTTGACCCAAGACCCGTCCATGAACAGAGTGACGAGGAGTATGTGGACCAAGAATTGGTTGCTTCAGCGTGACCAATTCTCGCACATGCCTTTGCTTCGTGAGATCCGGGAGAATAATCCTGATGATTTCAGGAACTTTCTCCGGATGACGGACCCCGATTTTCACCGTCTTTTGGCTTTGCTGACCCCCTTTATCAGCCGGCAGGATACCTGCATGAGACAAGCCATTACTCCGGAGCAGAGGCTTGTTGCCACGTTGAGGTACTTGGCGACAGGGAGAAGTCTTCAGGATTTGAAGTTCTCTTCAGGTATCTCTCCCCAGGCCCTGGGAATCATTATTCCAGAGACCTGTTCTGCCATCATCCAGGTCCTGCAGGAGGACTATATTAAGGTAACATTTATACTTTACTATTCCCTTCTATGTATGCTCTGTTTGCTAATGTCTTCTATTTTTGACCTCCTTCCCTAATTACCATGATTGCAATATGTTCTAATATGCTGTGCCCCTTTTCTCCTTCATGCATTTTTCCCTTCACTTACCTTACCAGCATGCTCTTCTGCCCCAATAGACACCTATGGCCTAGTCACTTAAGCAATGTATTTTGTCTGCTGCATAGTATTGTTTGCCCCCAAACACCCCCTAAAATATGCACAAATGTTTGCTGTGTGGTTTACTTCATGTAGAGCCCCTTTAGAATTTTTTTTTTTTGGTGGGGGGGGGGGGGCAAACTCATTAGGAACCCCCTCCCCCAACTGCTCTGTCAGATGGTACCAATCCTTTATCTGCTGGCTTTTCCAAGGTCCATACACACTATATACAGTGGTGTGAAAAAGTGTTTGCCCCCTTCCTCATTTCCTGTTCCTTTGCATGTTTGTCACACTTAAGTGTTTCGGAACATCAAACCAATTTAAACAATAGTCAAGGACAACACAAGTAAACACAAAATGCAATTTGTAAATGAAGGTGTTTATTATTAAAGGTGAAAAAAAATCCAAACCATCATGGCCCTGTGTGAAAAAGTGATTGCCCCCCTTGTTAAAACATACTATAACTGTGGTTGTCCACACCTGAGTTCAATTTCTCTAGCCACACCCAGGCCTGATTATTGCCACACCTGTTCACAATCAAGGCATCACTTAAATAGGAGCTGCTTGACACAGTAAGGTCCACCAGAAGATCCTTAAAAGCTACACATCATGCCGAAACCCAAAGAAATTCAGGAACAATTGAGAAAGAAAGTAATTGAGATCTATCAGTCTGGAAAGGGTTATAAAGCCATTTCCAAAGCTTTGGGAATCCAGCGAACCACAGTGAGAGCCATTATCCACAAATGGCGAAGACATGGAACAGTGGTGAACCTTCCCAGGAGTGGCCGGCCGCCCAAAATTACCCCAAGAGCGCAGCGACGACTCATCCAAGAGGTCACAAAAGACCCCACAACAACGTCCAAGGAACTGCAGCCCTCACTTGCCTCAGTTAAGGTCAGCGTTCATGCCTCCACCATCAGGAAAGACTGGGCAAAAATGGCCTGCATGGCAGAGTTCCAAGGAGAAAACCACTGCTGAGCAAAAAGAACATCAAAGCTCGTCTCAATTTCTCCACAACACATCTTGATGATCCCCAAGACTTTTGGGACAACATTCTGTGGACCGATGAGACAAAAGTGGAACTCTTTGGAAGGTGTGTGTCCAAGTATATCTGGCGTAGAAGGAACACTGCATTTCAGAAAAAGAACATTATACCAACAGTAAAA